>ML058432.1:1200000-1800000 GCA_003013855.2 Liriodendron chinense | reverse complement strand
TGAATTTGAAAAGGAGACTAGTGAGGATATGATGGTAGACACCCACATGACTTGTGATATCCCACCAGATGATTTATGGGATAAATTTTCACCCATATGGGACATTCAACACACAATCGATCTTGTCCCTAGGTTGGTCTTGTCAAGCTTTCCTCCATACCAGGTGAACCCCGTAGAAAATACAGAAATGCAGCATCAATTTGATAAACTTCTTGGGAAGAATTCAATAAGGAAAGTTTGAGTTGGAGTTTTGTTTTGTGTGTCATGCCTGCTCTTTTCACTTCCAAGAACAATGACATATGGCACACATGTGGGCATATCCTAATCGCCCACAAAGCTTCAATCAAGTGTCAAGCCATCATGCGACGTATTCACGTCATGGTGGATATGATGACCATAGTCCTTATCCCGTATCTTGGTGACATCTTAGACATAATGGCTGATGCCCAGATCTGCTTAAGACTTGGTATTAATAGTGTATGTTCTCAAGTGTTGGGATACTTGAAAATCATCCTTGTTTATAATACTTATAATGAGAAATTATGTGTCACCCATGAGAAGTGTCCTTTTGTTTCAGTTTTCCAAGTTCTAGGTCATAGGATTGTTTATTTCCATAGGATTGTTTATTCCAAGCTCGTGGATTTTTCAGAGTGTCTTTTAGTGTCACCCATGTCTGTCATCCAAAGGTCTTCAGAGTCAGCCAATGCATTCGCACGTCATATTCATGATTTGCATACACATATTAGACAGCGGATAAATAAGAGCAATGATGATTCTAAAATCTCAGCTGATTCTCATTGTAAATTGCAAGAATTTCAGAAAGGAGACTATGTAATGGTGAGGATAAGGCCAGA
The DNA here is from genome assembly GCA_003013855.2 of Liriodendron chinense. Taxonomy (NCBI): domain Eukaryota; kingdom Viridiplantae; phylum Streptophyta; class Magnoliopsida; order Magnoliales; family Magnoliaceae; genus Liriodendron; species Liriodendron chinense. Next base: position 1,799,146 of record ML058432.1, on the reverse strand, counting down.
GCGGTTCTCACAAGGTTCCGCTAAGAAATTACAAACGCGTAGTGCTGGACCATTCAAAATATTGCAGAAGGTTGGGTCTAGCGTATATCGGATCGACCTTCCATCTGAAATGGGCATTAACCCAACTCTTAATGTGGAAGATCTAGTCCGTTCCCATCATCCCATCGTTGATCCATCGTCCCTTTCATGGCCTTGTTCTGATTTTGCTATACAACCCCTTCCACCCCTTCCCCCACCCATTACCCATGAAGAAGAAATTGAGGAGATCTTGGGTGAAGAGATCATTTTTATGAGAGGCGGAGGTTTTCAAAGATACTTGGTCAAATGGAAGAACAAGCCACCGTCAGAATCTACATAGTTGATAAAAGTGGAGTTACAGAGCGTTAATCCAGATTTACTAGAGCGCCACAAGAGTTTTAACTCGCCGGAGTCGAGTTCTTCTCAGACGAGGAGTATGATGCGGAACAAAAGCATTCAAGTGTACCAACGAAGAAAGCGCCACCCACAAGTACCATCCTTGTGGTTAGGCGATGATTGAGGAGCATTGAAGACCCTGCGCACGTGATTTGGCATATAGAAGACACGTGTGTAGGATGGAAGAAGACCCGATTGAAAGAATAGAAAAATGTTTTTCTGAAGGTGGTCGGACGCCCAGCCAAATTTGGCACCGGGCGCCCGAAATTCAACAAATTTTCAGTTTTCCTTGCTGGACAGTTTCTGTCTTGGCCGGGCGCCCGGCCAAATTGGTCACGGGGCGCCCCACCAACGTACGAACTGTTTTTTTTTAGTTGTTTTTTACCAATGTTTTAGGGGTATTTTGGTACTTTTATGTTTTCTTCTTGCTTATTTAAGTGGGCTAAGCCCTAATAACGTGATTAGTTGATTATTAATGAAAAGACAAACCTCTTTGGTGGCTTCTCTCTTCTCTCTCTCTCATGGTGCTTCTTCTCTCTCCTTGATCTTCTTCTTCTGATTTCTTCTGGTGCCCCTCCAAATTCTTCCAGGTATTTTATCTCCTATTGTTATCCTTCTAAACTTCTGTTTTGCTATTCCCCACGATCTAAACCTTGAGAATCGATCCAAACCCTAAACCCCCAAATTCTCAAATCCCTAATCCGAGAAACCTCCTGGTTCTTCGGACTAGTGATCATCATTGATCGATTGGGTAACGCCATGCAAGATCGGGAGGTTCCATCCCTCGCCGGATCCAACCTAGGCACTAATTGAATCCTATACTCCATGGTTGTGATGATGGCCCGTCCCATTGCATGTTTTCTTTCTGGTTTTCTTAGTTTATGATGATTAATGCTAGATTTCATTATTATTATTGCTTTTATTTCCGCTGGATAATTGTGATCATGAGCATGCATCATATTTAGGGCTGTCCTGCATCAGTGGATCTCATGCAAAAAAGTCATTTCCCCTACGTCAGTGGTAAGCATACCCCTGTATGCCTACGCAGGTGTCCTTGGAGGTTTCTATTTTGATAAGGGAAGGGGACTCTGACGATCTGGTGGAGTATGATAGTGGATACACGTCATCATCAAGATTCGTGAGTTGATACACGTGCTCATAAAATTTCACATGTGTCATGGTTGTACAACAATCCAACTGTCCAAATCACTGACTCAACTATAGATGGAGCATAATTGAAAATTGCACTCACCTCTCACACACATGGTAATGTGAGAAAGCATCCATTATTAAATGGATTGCACTGCTCAAATAGGCTTAAACTGACAAGTGATGTCACTGCCAAAACCATATATCCATTATCATCACAGCTGTAATAAGATTATATGGCATTATCATCATCATAGCTTGAAACATCATTTTGTATAAGCTTTTCAGTTTCTTTGCATTCTTTGAATTTTTCCTCAAAATTTTCAATTTCATCCATATTCAACCAGACCATTGTCAATATGGCTTGGTCAAGTTATTGAGTAGCTTTGTATTTTGACTGGGTAGCTTGTGTTTTGAATTGAAAGTTTTTAAGTTATGATAACTTATTCATCATACTATTTACATCTTCAAAGACAATATTCTGGTTGCTGGATTTTTTGTGGTAGACGCCTCATGTTTTGTCCTGCCTAACAGGTACGTGTATTCAGTCCAGCTCCTCCAAATTGTAGGCGGTTTATTGTTGCCACAAATATTGCTGAAACTTCTTTGACTGTTGATGGTGTTGTGTAAGGAAAATTTATTTTCAATTTCTGAATGCAAACTGTTTCTCTTTTGGATTTATTTATTTATTATTTTTTTTATAACTTCATTTTGTTTGTTTTGCATCTGTTATCATTTATTTTTTCTTTTTGGCCATCTGCTGTTGCAAAGATTATTTCCTTGTTTTGTCTGCATGTTGAGATGGATTAGTGGCAGGATGGGCATTGCTAAAATGAGGAAGTTGAGATGGATGAGTGGCAAGATGAGGAAGGATAGAATTATAAACGAATGTTTTCAAAGGAATGTAGGAGACTAGAAGTAGAGCCAATAGGTGATGAGAAGAGGGAAAGTAGACATTGTTTTAGCCATGTGCAATGGGGATTAAGAACTGCAGTGGTTAGGACTTAGGAATGAGTTGGTTCAAGTCCATGGCTCTAAAAGGGCAAGGAGAAGCCCAAAAGGATGTGGGTAGAGGTCGTAGGAAAAGACTTGATGACCTATGGTTTAATTGAGGATATGGTCCATGATAGTGGAATGGCAGAACATGATCATGTAGTTGATCCTAATTAGTCGGGAAATGGCTTAAATGATGATGATGATATCTGCATGGCCAACTACATATCTGGGACGTATTTGCTGGGAAAATGGACACGACAACTTTATTGACAAACATCGACAGGAATATTCTTATCAAGAACCAATATAACATGTTCTTATCAAGAAATATGTATTCACGAGTTATTTTGATATAGTTATCAAGCTTTGACTTTGTGGAAGTTCACTATGATGACCATAATATTCCTTTGTGAAAAAGTATTAATTTTTAGCAGACTTCATTTTTTTTTATTTTTAAATTTGACTAAGAATCCTTGGAGAATCCTCGCAGAATCTCGCCCTCTTGCAATTGCATGAAGTGAACTTTCTGTAGAAGTTCATTGACTCTTTTTTTTTTTGTTCCCTTTATCTTTTAATGGCAATAATTTTTTTTTATTAAGAATCCATAGCAAAAAGTGAGATACAAAACAGAAGGAAAAAAAAGGATGATGAGGAATCAGACCTTAAGCCTTAGATGCATCCGGTGTTGCATCCTCTAAGATCCCAAATTTCCTCCATATTACACCCCTAAACCCCTGACGCCTAGGAGAATATTATCCTTTTTGCCCTGTGGAAGATAACATTCGTGCTTTTTATCTTGTTTTTGATGATTCTGTTGTTGCGTTCTTTTCAAAAGGCTGGATAAGATACAACTAACATAGCACTTTTTTCCTTTTTGTGAAGGATCCTCCTTCCAAGCAAGGATAATGCTTCAGTTGATCCTGTTGTGACCCATGTCACATTTAACTTGGCTGGGAGAATTCCCATAGAAGGAATGCAACATCTCAATGGACGAAAATGTGATTCATTGACTTTGCATGTTTTAGGCAAAGGGGCAGCCATTTATGATGACTATGTTTCTTTTCCCGAAGTTGTCTATCTTTAGGATATTATCATCTACAAAAAGCCACAAAAAATTGCTTTGGGTGGCCTTGGAAAGCGCCACACATGGGCCAGTGGGGTAGTTTGGCTTGGCCTTCTCTCGTGCTTGAGCATAAGATAGACTTTACTGTAAAGGTGCCTGAACTGCCTTCTTTCCACCACCAAACATCTGCCTCTCCTGGGCATAGGGCAGTGTCGTGTATTCTATCTTGGAGCCTTATGAAATTGCATGTTTCCAATGTTCGAAATATCGGTGTCGCGTTACTTATCGCATCCTTGGGATACAGATACGTATCGGTTATCGCATGGGATATATCGTTTGTATTGGGTAATTTATCACAGTTTTTGGGAAACATGGAAAAATATTGGGAAAATGGTTGAATTTTTCAATGAAACTTCAGGGATTGCTAAAAAAACCTTAATACACACTTTTCAATCATAACATATAAAAAAAGAAGTGCACATAATAGGTTTCCTTTGTATACGGTACTAAGCTATGTGCTCTTTGATTTAACTAATGCAACTACATTCAAATTGAATGCATAACATTTAGAGTGTATGTGATGATCATTTCATCGAACACTCCTAAATAGTCCGAAATTAATTTCAATTGACAATTGGTTGAAGGAAAATTTTGAAAAAAAATAATATTTTAATAATTTTAATTTTTTATTTTCCAAAAATTGACGAGGACTTAACAAAGCACTAGATCAGCCCTCATACATGCTTGATTTCATGTTTGGAGTGCAACATTGCAAGTAATTTGGGAGAACTTGGGGAAATTTCGATTTTTTCCCAAATCGGACCACCTACACTCAAATTTCAAAATTAGAGTGTATGTAATGATCATTTCATTAAATACTCCTAAATACTTCGAAATTAGTCTCAATTGATAGCTGGTTGAAGGAAAATTTCGAGAAAAAACATGGAGAACATGAAGAACCAATGGATATCGAAATCAAAGCTCCAATTCCATGATTTTTTATGCAAAACATGAAGAACCAATGAATTTGTAACCATTTGACACTGATTTAACATAATATCAACAACAAAAAAAAAGGATAGGAAATTGAAAATGCTCATCGGATTGAACATGTGGAATATATTGGCACTACTTATGCGTTTTGTATTGCACATGTGGGATACAAGACATATCGTGAGATATATCGGTCGATATCATCGATATTTAAAACATTGCATGCTTCTTTGTCGTTGAAGTTTTGGCGGAAAATAAGGGACGATCTGATTTCGTTCCATACACCATTGATAGTGTCAGCTGTAAAATTCTCTTTACCTTGGTAAATGCTGTGTGAGGTTAGAAAATGTTTCTTGTAGCGGGGATTTGCCAATCCATATATCCTCGAAAAATCTAATTCGAGAGCTGTCGCTCACTAGTGATTCCTTCCATAGACTCTTTAGATAACCCCCATCACCACCTTCCATGTGCACGATGATTTGTATAAGAAAGAGTAGGGGGTACACCATCTGCCCTGTGATATGCCATATTTGGATTAAACAAGCTTCCATAGGTGCTCATCTTCGACTTTGAATCTCCAAAGCCACATTTTTGGAAATGCTCGATCATCGTGATGGTCCTTAATTCCCAAACCTTTCTTATCCTAGGCGAGCACATTGTGTTCCACACTACCAAATGAATCTTCTTTTTCTCCTCCATTCCCCTCCATAATAAGTCTCTTTGAATTTTTTCAAATCACACTTTTTGGGAACTGAGCAAGGGTATGAAATACATCGGCATGTTTGATAATGCAGCTTTGATAAGAATGATGCAATTGCCTCGTGATGGATATTCTCTCTTCAAGGCCAACAATTTCATCTTGATCTTCTTGATCGTTAAATCTCACCAATGTTTTGTAGGTTTACCAATACAGAGCGGCAAACCAAGGTAGGTTGTAGGAAAACTTCCCGTCTTGCATCCAAACTTCAAAGCGAGATTTCCAATCCCCTCATTTGAGAAATGGATGCCCAACATTCCGCTTTTTGTGCATTAATATTTTGACCAGATATAAATTTGAAACAAGAAAACTTCCTATATTGCATCCAAGCTCCAAAGCGAGATTTATGATCCCCTCATTTGAGAAATGGATGCCCAACATTTCACTTTTTGTGTACTAATATTTTGACCAAATATAAATTCGAAACATCTAAGGAGATGACGAAGATTCTCCGCTTGCTATTTATCCCCCCACATAACAACTAGGTGTCGTCGGCATAATGAAGGTGTGAAATGTGCATACTATCTCTCCCTAGTGAAAAACCATTCATCAATCCAACATCTACTGCTTTAGTGATTATCCTGCTAAGGCTGCCACAACACCTACAAATTTATGGCTCCCTGTTGAGCTCTGCATTGTGCATATTTAGACCCCAATTCATCACACATTTACTTTGATTGAGCTATTAAAAGAACCTAATTACATGTGCATTTGTGTTTGTAGGAAAGAAAGAGATTTTATGATTTCAAGGTTAAAAGGACCACTTTTAAAGCACACTAGAGGTGGAGGAAAGAAGTAAGGAAAGACTTTAGGATCAAGAACAAATTCATGCTTAAAAGAAGAAATTAAAGCTAAAAAAGAATTATGAAGAAAAAGTGTGAAAAAATCAAGTTAGGAGTCCTGAATTGTCCAGAAAAGTCAAAGTGCAGAGCTGTAGGGCTAGAAAAGCAAGATGCAGAAAGTTCAGAAAATGGCCCTGAAATACCGTTGGACTGAATTTCGATTCATCGAAATTTAGGGTTTGATCCATCGAAGTCCCATCGAAAAATGACTTTGATCCATCAAAATCCCATCGGAAAATGTGCAGAATTTGCAACTCTCTAGACAAAAACTTTGATCCATCGAAATAGCTCCGATCGATCGAAGCATCTATCGAAACCGACATGAAGTGTGAAAATTTTACACACTTGGAGAGGCAGTGCACGATTTTTCCTGTATAGAGACACCTCCACATCCTTCCTAAGGCATCATAGAGGAGTTCTAAAGATACCAGAGGTGGAGAGATTCGAAGTGGAGCTTTTGCAACTCCAAGTTCTTCAAGTTCTTCTTCTAAGTTCATGTTTTCTAGTTTTCTTAGTTTTCTTTTGAGCTTTAGTTCAACCTTCTTCATGGTTGGCTAAACCTCTTTGCTAGGGCTAAGAGGTGAAGCTTATAGTTATTTACAATGCTTAGTTTGATTTAATTCAAGTACTTTGAGGTATAATGATGAACAATCATAGTTCTAGTTTGAAATAAGGTTGATAGTTTTAGTTTTGATTTTCTATATCTTGTGATATTTTTGCATGGGATGTTTTGATTTACTGAGATTGATCAATGGGGTGTTTTTAGAGGATTTTGGGTTGTAGAGATCTTAGATTCATCATAATGTGGTGGATGCTATGTGATCTAACAAGTTAAGAATCCTAAGTTTTTATCTAGAACTAAACTAGGAAAGTTCATATCTTTTGGTTTAATCTGAAATGGATGATTTATTGATTGATATTGGTTTGATCGAAGTTCAAATTCGTGGTTTTACTTAGGTCTAGTGACAGGATTTGAGGAAGATCATGAATATGATCTTACTTGTTTTGTTGAATGATTGACCTGTGCGATTGAGTACACCCAATAATTTAGTTGTTATGAGGGAATCATATCAATAGACGATCCATCCATGTTAGATGTTTTATTATGATTTAACCGCTCCATCTTCCGATTGGATAGGGATATGACTCTGATTCCAATTGAGTTATCAACTTGAATGGTTGAATTGGCATTGTGAATTGATTATAAGTGGATCCTTGGCGCTCTAGTGCTTAGTTTCCTGATTTTACTTCAAAAGTAGATATTTAATGTTATTAAGATCCAATTCAAATCCGAATTTAGATAGTCTTAGTTACACAATTAAGAACCGTTACAAAAATCCCTGAGGACGATCTCGCTCTCACGATCGAATGATTACTACATCGCAGCCCTACACTTAGGGTTGTCAACACTCCCCGTGCCTGATACTTTTAGATCCCCTAAAGAACCCTTGAGGTGCCCCATTCCCGATGATTGGTGTGCTGCCATCCATTGTTTCTACTTTGTAATGGAGTTCAAAGTGTGCAACATGTACTGTACGAAATCCGCCAATCCACAAAATCATATGCCTTCACTGGGGACCCTTTCTCTAGGCCTTGAATCGATGCATTCATTGGCTATCAATACCCCATCTATAATATTTCTCTAGCATATCGAAGCACCCTGTGCCATGGAAATGACTCCAAACACCTTTCCGAGCCTTTTTGCTACGATCTTGGGTAAAATCTTGAAAGGGCTTTTGATTAGGCTAATCATCCAGTAATCCTTTATGCATGAGACGCCTTTCTTCTTGGGGATAATGACTATGAGCGAAGCACCCATCTCTTTAGATAATCTTACCCTGTTATGGAATTCGGTAAGGAACTCTCCCTCACCACCTTCCCCCCCCCCCCCCCCCCCCCCGAACACACACATCCAAGAAGACATAATAAAATGCTATGGGAAAAATTGTCCAACCATGGTACCTTATTGTTGCCTAGCCTAGCCAGCGCCTCTTTTGTTTCCTCTTCTGTAAATTGGTGTTTCACTCACATCACATCCTCTTCATTGATAGTATCAAAATCCAAATTACTAATTTTGGCTGGTTCCACCCTTCTGCCCATAGGAGATTAGAGTATAAGTTAACTTTTTGCACTACAAAAACCTTGTTTACCATCCAGTCTTGTTCCATTCACCTCTACCCTCTGGATTCTATGACGTTCCTTCTTGGTGTTTGTCATTATGTGGAAATACTTACTTTTCCTGTCACCTTCCTTTAACCACACTGTTGGCAACCATTGCTTCCACATAATCTTTTCTTCGAGGACTTTCATCTTGTAGATATTTTTTGAGTATGGGTTTTTATGCTTCTTTCTTTCCTTATTGAGTGTATGATTCCTATATTCAACGTTGTAATCTCTTGTAAAATACCAACTTTTGTCTTCTCCAAGGAACCTTAATGTTCCTGTTTCTAGCTCCTAATGGACTCATTCTGTTTTTTTTTTCCTTCTAAATTTAAAATTTAAAAGTTTTTAAGTTTCAAGATGAGTCCCAGCCCATCCCTACACTGTGGCTGCATTTTACCATTTCCTTACCTTTTCTGCAAATCCTTCTTCTTAAGCCAAGCTAGTTGAAATCTGAATCATTACGGTCCCTAGGAATCCTCATTTGGCTAAAGTATTATCGGGCAATGATTGGACATTGGTCTCAGAATATTGTACTATGAAACCTCTAGAAAATGTTCTTCCCGCTCTCATGAGATTGGGAATCTATCACGCCACATATTCGGCACCCGGGTGTACTCGACCCCAATGCCACACTATAGGCCAGAATAAGAAATTTAAGTTGTATGTTCAACATTATAGGGGTTTATTTCATCATATACATCCATTTCACATGAACAACAACAAATTTTTCATAAAATAAACCATATCGTCAACTACTTTATTTCAATAATATCTCCAATCAAACTTTATTACAGCAAAAAATCAAATAAGAAAATTCCAATAAAGAAATTTGAGTATAACCCATGCAGTGCATCTCTAATATGAGTTTGTAATTCAACAACAAAATAATAGAATGAGCCAATAGCTTAGTGAGTAAACCTCTATTACCTTTTCGAAAATCAAAAGATAAATCACGATAAAGAATTTTAAAGGAATTTTATGAAAATGCATTAATTTAGTAAAACCAATGCATGGATGCATGTTGGAATGCATAAAGGGTTCACCACAATAATCGATACGGTTGATTTTCATTGAACATCAGGGCTACTTTACTACAACCGTCCTCAACTTTCCTTACACCTTACCCGGCTTGCGTTACCGGTCTATTTCACTATTCAATGTGCTCACCCAATCGGCTTCAATCAATGAGGGGACCCATTTAAACGTTAGCTAGTCATACTACTTCTCCACCCGACCTACGTAACTGGTATGTTGCACTCTCCAATGTGTTCACCCAACCGGCCTCGATCAATGAATGTCCAAATGGTACTAACTTGGAGTTTAGAGACTTTCAACCCAGAGGTCTAAGCTGCCCCACCTCTTTATGCTTCGGGGACTTTCAACCCAGGGGACTTGATCGCCCCACTTATTTTCCGGTGTTCCGGTTTTCGGGTTCTCGGTTCCATGAACATGAAAATAGTTTTTCCCATTTGAAATCATCATTTCATGACAAGTCTCTATTTTCTGAATTAATCCAAAACCATGCTATTACAATCCCATAATATGCTTATGTGGAGGTCATGAATAGGCATGATTTTTCAAAACAATTAAGTATGACGGAGTAAAGTGTTGTTACTTGATCATTCCGAATCTTGATTTGCATGGTAATCCAATACTACAACAAAACCTAATCCATAACTAGACTTGAAATCAACTAGTACCAAATTGTGCATAACCAAATAGTGGTTGCTATTGTATGGGGTCACATACTTAGCATCACGTACTAAGGGTCCAATCTTGGAATTTATTGTTGACCCTCAAGACGACCCTTAAATGGACGGTTTTAAAGGTGAATTGATGGTCCATTATTGGTGCGATTTAGGGACTACTTCTGATGGTCCATACTTGGACTGCTTTAGGGGCCAACTAATAAATTCAAATTCCAGACAGTCTAAGGGTCCAGGATTTGGATAGCGACATATAACAAAGCTGTCCATGTTATATTCAAAATTCGCTACTTATTTTGAATGATCGAAACGTTCCGAATCTGTCCACCCTTGAAGTAAAAATTAGCACACATAAGTTTTACACAATTTGGGTGGTCAAACTGAGCCAAATCTGTCCATACTTGACACCCCAAATTTCCACCAATTTTTATAGGATTTAGGATACCCAAATCTGCCCAGAACTGTATACATTTGAAGGCCCAACACAGCTCACAAACTTTTTCGGGTACAAAATTGGACATCGAATTTGTCCAAATCTGTTCAGATTTTGGGCCATCTTTACTTGTACCTTTTGGACAGCTTTTCTAGTCCATCTGATGGCAGATTAGGGATGGGTTTTAAGAGTCCTTAGGTGTTCGCTAGTGATCACATTTGGGCAGCCCCGCTCACCAAACGAACGGCCTAACTTTGGGCAGCATGCAGCCCACCTTTGTTTCATTTTTTGGGCAGATTTTGCTCCTAATTCAGAGTTCCAATTTTGACAGGTTAAAGTGTTCAAAAGGCTGTCCAAATGGAAAAATTTGGACGTCCTAAAATGTGATCAAAAGTGGGCAGTTCGTGGCCCTTTATAAGCTTTCATTTCGGGGCAGATTTAATGCCCAATTCAAATGACTAAAGGGGCAGATTTAAGGGTCAATACTGCTGTCCAATTTGGGCAGAGGTTCTAGGCCTGTAATATGTCAATTTTCTGGTCGAAATTTGACAATATTGCACAGTCGATGGGTGGTCTAGTTTGGATAGTTTTGTGCCTTGATCAATGGTTCGGATTTTGATCGATCCAGGCACCCAACCGCTGGTCAACATGGATGGGTTTTGATGCCTCATCAGCTGTCCAGGTTGGACAAATTTGTAGCTCAGTTTGATGGCCTGGATTGTACCCCATGTGGACATCCAATCAGCCCTCAAAAATGACATTTTTACAATATCAAAACACTAAAATATTTCAGCAACACCAGTTGTACAAGGTGTAAAAAGAAAAAACTTAAAATAAAATTAAATAAAATAGACAAATGAAAAAGGAAGTGGAGATCCACTCACCTCACGCGCAATGGTCTCTCTCTCCCTCTCTCTCCCTCTCTCTCTCCTCCTTACTCCAAGGGGCTGGAACGTTTGCAAGGGGTGTGACCGGGAGGGGCTTAAGCCTCTTTAAATAGAGGTGAGAGGGAGAGGAATTAAGAGGACGTGTTAATGGGGGGTTTCTTTTACCATAAAGGAGAGAGGGTTATCAGTGGTGGGGTTATGGAGGAAGTTTCATTAAAGCTTCTTCTAGTCTCGGCGCACACGTGGTGCACAATGTAGTGTGTGTACATGTGTGGCATGTGCACATGCACATGTATGTGTGTTCGGAGCGTGCATTGTGAACATGTGTGTGTAAAATGTGTGTAATGTGTGTACAAATTTGTATTGGTCCATGTGTTTCTTGTGATAGTCCTGTGGTCACAATTGTAAAATGAACGGTTGATTATGACCTACATATACAGCTGAAATTTATAATTTTCCAATTGGATTGCGAGATGAGTAAATAGGTGATCTAACGGATAAATGGTTGATTTTGTGTATGAAAGTATGTATAATTAGTTAGATGAATATGTGGATGCGTAGATACATGGTTGGATAGGCCATTGAATGGGTGGATTGATAAGTGAATAGTTGGATAATTTGATACTTTGATGAATAACTAAATGGACGGTTAGATTTGGTGAATGGATGCATGATCATGCTAATTGATGGATGGATTAATGTTTGGATGCCTAGATGTACAGATGCATGGTTAGATATATGCATGATTGGTTAATTTAACGATCATATGTCTTGTTTAACGGTCAGATCGATGTAGAAATGCATGTTTTCCCCATCTTAACAGATGGATGGATGGATGGATGTCTTGATGAAAAGATGAACGGTCCCATCTTTCGAGCCACTATTCGAGCTTGGGCATTTTAATAAATGAAAATTTCAAAATACCTTTGTTGGTTGGCTGTTGGACAAGGGCGGGGCAGTCAGCTGGAGGGAGTCGGCTGTCGGACAGTGGGAGTCGTTAGCTGGAGAGGGAGGTCGGCTATTGGACAGGGAAGGTCGGACTGTCGGAATGGGCGTTGCCTAGGCCTGGAGGGAGGTCGGCTGTCGGACAGGGGCGGTCAACGAGCGGAGAAAGAGGGAGGTCAGTTGTCGGATTGGACAGGGGCGTTGGCTGGCCGGGCGACGAGTAGAGAGAGAGAGAGAGAGAGAGAGAGAGAGAGGGGAGATGAGAACTGAGAAGAGAGAATATGAGAGAGAGAGGAGGTGAGAGAGATCAAAGGGTCTCCTCATGGAGGCCGGACGGCGACTAGGGTTTCTAGGGTTTGAGCTGAGGGGGGCGGGCGAGAGAAAGCGGGCAGGGCGCTCGAATGGGAAAGGTTTTAGGGTTTTTTACTTTTTGTTTTTTTGTTTTAAACTTCTAATTATATATTATATAATAATGTTAATATATAATATATTTTTAAATACCGAACCTGTACGCTGAGCCTGGTTCGAGCTGAGCCAAATCGAGCTAAGGTCAGGCTTGAGCTTGGTTTGAATTCTCAACGAACCCATAAAATTGGCTCGGCTTGGTTTGTTCAACCCTACTAGCCGAGCCGAACCGAGCTTTTTTCGAGCCAAGCCTAGCTGATCTTTCGAACCGGCTCGGTTCGTATACAACTCTAGATATAGAAACATAAATCCATAACGCTATATTATTGCTGAGATTTGGACTAAGGGGAACATTGGGAAAAAGGTGGAATTTTTCAGTGAAATTTCATGAGATGTTAAAAGACTTTTTTATACATTTAGGAATCAAAATATTGCAAAAAGCAACAATACATAATTAGTTTCCATTTTATAGGGGCCTAAACCACATGGTGTTGGAAAAAAGTAGCGCAATATTATCCAAAATGAGTTCATATCATTCAAATACCATACAATGCAAGTAATAAGCCACTGATTCTCAATTTATGGGGTAAAATGGTGGAAATTAGGATTTCCCCAATTTTCCCCATTCACCCACTCAAATGTTGATTTATTTGCTACAAATCCATGTCAATGTATTACAACAATTCATAAATATTGTAATCTATGCTAACATTTGAAAAAAATGAAGTTTCTATGTTTTTTTTGTTGCCTTAGTTAGAGTCGAAAAGAGGATTCCTCACTTTTGGCTTGTCTCCACTTTGAGTTGGGATTTCTCCTCCAATTCCAAGCTTTTGATTCAATAAAAACCAAAAGGAGTGATGAAGTCACCTAAGGAACAAAATCAACCTAAAAAATCTTGTAAAAAATGATTTTTTGTTCGATATATGGGATTTTCCCGATTTCTCGTAATCTCCGACATTTTACAGAAGTATCCTTAGTATCGGCGATGTTATCGCTGATATCACCAATACCAGGTGTTAAGAGTCTAAGATACTATAGATAAATATTTAGATGGATTCATGTGTATCTATTAAGATCTCTATAGATCTCTCACCTCTCATTTATGTTCTTGTTGTTGTTAATGAAATAAATAAGTTAGAGTTTCCACTAGAGCTGGACACCGAGCCGAACCGAGTCTAGCTTGGCATGGCTCGGCTCGGTTCGGCCAACAGCCTACCTTAGCTTGAGTTCGGCTCGGCTTAGTCCTCAAGCTATACTGGCCAACTTAGCTCGGTTCGGTCAGAAGCTCGGGCCAACTTGAGCCAAGTTTGAGCTCACCAGATCTAATATGTTTCCTACTCTGTGCACCGACAATAGAGTTTCTCGAATGTCTTTGTTTAGCTTGATCTGATCAAATAATGAGGATTTGAAGTCATCGAACGAAATCAATGGTGGCAATGGCTTCGATGCGGTAACTAATGTCACATTCGAACTCGAATTCGCGGAAGTGGAATTCACATTCAGTATCATAGATTTTGGTTTTGAATGAGTCAATGTTCGATTCCACGGATTCAAAAGCTCTAATTGCTGATTTCTTAATAGATATAGAGTGTGCAGTTCAGCTTCTCGCATCTGGTCGAGTTTCGGATCGATCTTGATGCTTGAGGCGTTGTGGAATAGACGGCCAAGATCGATTGAGAAGAAGATGATGATTAGGAAGACCACGAGGAAGATCGCGATGAGATACCTCTTGTTGAACGTGAAGCTGCTACCAATCCGGTACTGGAATTCGCCGATCTCGAAGGAGGACCGTCAGATCTTCGACGTATGGTTGGAATCGATTAAGTTCTCTCCATCTTTGTCTTCGTTGGACGAATCTCTCTCCATTTCACCTTTCAAAGGGAGGGAGATTTCAGCTAAAAATGCTAATGGGCATGAATGGAATTTGAGGCTTTTGTTGAGGGTATTTTAGGTAGTAATGGGTTTTTTAAGGGTTTGGAATGTCTGGTAGAGAAGAGCTGTTGGTCGATCTAGATCTGTTTCATTTTATAGAGAGAGGATTGCTCGAGTTGGGTTGATTAGGGCAAAAAAGAAGTAAAGGGGCGGGCTTTTTTTATATTATATATATAAAATATAAATAAATATAATTTAGTTATATTTTGAGCCGAGTTGAGTTGAACCGAATCGAGTTGATTCGGGCCGAGCTTCGAGCTAAGTTGAGTCGAGCTTGGGCTAGCTCGGACTCGGCTCGAAAGTTTTTCAATGCTCAATAAAACAGCTCGGCTTGGCCTGAACCCAGTTTCGAATCGAGTTGAGGCGAGCTTTTCTGACCCGAGTCGAGCAAGTTAACCGAGCTAGCTCAGTTCATGTCTAGCTCTAGTTTCCACAATGTAGTCTCTTGTGGTTTAACATGGTATTAGAGCTACGATCCCTTCTTTTTCCCAATTTGCATTGCTTTTCCTCTTCCCCTTTCCTTTTGTTGTAACCTTGTCATGAAGTTTTAAAGGGTTCCCCTCAATGGCAGGTTCTTGATGGCCTCTTTAGAATTGTTTGAAAGTAAAAAAGGGTCCTGTCATGTTGCTAGCCATCGAAAATGTTTCCAGAACATTATCCAACCGTCGGATGTATTCCTAGAATGTCATCCAACCATGGGAATTGCTGTTAGAATGTCCTTAAGCGACCATAAAAAAAATTCCATCCACCACATTCATTGGAATTGCAGTCAGCCTTTGCCATAGTCTTCAGAATCATCAACAAGCTTGGCATGTGTGTTATACATGCTCTAGCTTGAGGGTGAGAGTTAGAGTACACAAACTTGTGAGTATACCTGAGGGTGCACATGTGAGAGTGCACAATATCTTTGTGCTCTATAATGCACCATGTATTGGTGTACATCTTTTAAGATTTGGTAGTGTTTATGATTGGTTGTATCGTTAATTGGGTTTATCAATTGTAACTAATGGTCTATCATATATGAATAAGAGTTGGTAGAGAGAGAGAGAGAGAGAGAGAGAGAGAGAGAGAGAGAGAGAGAGAGAGAGAGATGTAAGCTATAGTTTCCACAATGTAGTCTTGTGGTTTAACGCCAAGGAACTATTATACTGTCTAGGGATCGAAATATCATTGGTATCGGCAAATACCAACAATAATATCGAATTAGCTATGATATTTGGCATTTTTTATATTAGTTAAGGTTTCGGTATTGCTAACCCAGTGATATCAATAATATCCCTGATATTTGGAACACTACTTTTACCAACCATACTAATGATTGCCTAAATAACATAGCTGCTTTTCCTTAGGGGGTTGCCTGGGAACCAATCCCCGCCGGTTCCTTGTATTTCCTTTGGATGATAGATCTCCACAAAGCATTTGACTCTTCATCGAATCTCCACCACGGCTTCACTGGGTAAGCCCAATTTTACTATGGTACCCTACCCATACCAATTCCACCATTCTTACAATTTGGCACTACTACTGGTTCACTATTGGCCTATTTGGATTCATGGAAAGGAAAACAAAGGAAATACCATGTTTTTTTTTTTTTTTTGTGTAAAAAAATTATTTTCCCATCTCCACTTGTAAGAAAGGCATTTCCTTACGATAGAAGGAAAGTGGGTTTCCAAAGAGTAAACCCAAATGCACCACCATCCATCTTCAATCACCTCACATGTGCCACATGAGCCATATCTATCCTCGGTTATGCCCCACATGTGCCAATGTGTTGCTGTCCATCTTCTCATGTGCCCCACATGTGCAAAGCATCACACATTTGCCACCTCCATCTTCTCTTGTGACACATGCTAACATGTACCACCGTCCATCTCCTCTTGCGCCCCATGTATGCAAAGTGCTTCACATGCGCCAATGTGCCTCACATGCGCCAATGTGACATGTGTGCGATTGTCCATCATCAATTGCTCCACATATATGACATGTGCCCATGTGGTAATGTGCCCAAGTGTTACCATCTAGCTTTGAGTTCCCACGTGTCAAATGTGCCAAATGTGCCATTGTATGACTTCAAGCACCTCACATGTAACAAGTGTGCCACAATTGCTTCAATCGTCCCACATATGCCGCACATGACACGTGCCATTGTCCATCCTCAAGCTTCCCATATTTGCTACATGTGCTAATCTAGCAGATTCTAGTAACTAGGAAAAAATTTCTAAGAAAATTTTTGGTCTTGCCAAACAACACATTTTGAAATATGTTCCAAATTTCTAGAAACTCTTGTTATAAAAAAAACAAAGGAAAACAATATTTCCTTTCCTATAGGGAAAACAATATTTCCTTTCCTATAGTTTCCTGGAAATATCTTTCCCCAAGAAGCACTACTTCCTTTACTATGCTTTTCACGAATCTAAACAGTCTCTAAGTGGAATTTATAGTCCTCTTTACTCCCTTCCCACAAGGAATCTCTTTGCAATTTGAAAATTTTCCTTGCTGAGGTGAGAAAGAGGAAGATCCTTTACTCTTGGGCCTTGTTCAAGCTTGCCTTTAGAGGGACTTCCTTTTTTGATGTCTCTGGGGATTGGAATTCTCTTAATATGGGAATCTCGTAATTGTTTGTGGCCGAGGGCTGCCAGTGTTCTTTCTCAGGTATGTCCTTGTGGTTTTTTTTTTTAGGGTGTCTTGGCCTTGCTTTATTCTCTCATGTCCCTACTCCATCTTCTACATAGGAACTCCTATAGCCCATAGATAGAAACAGTTGCAGAAAGGAAAGGGCAATCGAAAGAAAAGGGGTTGGAGAATGATAAAAGAATTCTTAGGATAAGAGAACTTTTGAATCTTCTAAGTTGTGATAACACTCTTGTTTTTCAACCATTGGCTCTGTTTATGATCATGATGTGACGATTCTTTTCTCCTTTCCTACTCATGGCTCCCAAATTCTATTTTACAAGGAGAGCTCAAATGTGCCAAGACATTCATGCTCCAGTTTGAAGTGGCGTGTTGTGTGTGTGTTATCCATGTACTACTATTGGCATAATACGTCTCTCATGTAATTAATATATGTCTTAGACTTTTGTATTAACATACAACTTGTTGTCCTAACACTCTCTCGCTTTCTCATTTCTCCTTTCCTTCTTCCTCTTGTTCTCTTCTCTTCCCTCCAATCTCTCTAATTTTCTGCTGTTGGCACATTTAGGGGAAGGATAATTCATTTTAGGCATAATTCTCTTCTTTTGGTACATAAATGAACGTGTTGCTTCTATGATGCAGGCTGAACTGAGCTCAAGATCCATGGGTGTAGCCCAAGCCTAAATCGCACGGTTGGCCCCTCAATAAAAAGGCCCAAGCCTCCTTAGCCAAACCTTCTTAAATTCATTCTTATCCCTCACGCATCTTTTTTTATTACTTTTTGTTATTCCAAATGGTTGTCAATGACATTATGAACTTATCTTCTTTGTACGTCTAAGGAGCCTATTTAAGGACCCTACACGAGTAGTCTCAAGGCACATTTGAATTGAAGAAAACTTTTGGATTTTTCTTTCTACTTCGTTTGTGGTTCTCGTGCTTAGATTGAACCTGCCTCTGTTTAGGCGGATCCTTCCCATCAGCCGGCTGCGCCAGTTTGGTATTAAAGGTTTCAATGGCTGGATTGATGACCTGGATCAACAATCATCTCAATATTCTGTTTCCAATATTTTATCCCTCCTAGTCTCCATTCACTTTTTATCTTTTCTTTTATAAAGCCTAAACATCCAATTGACAAGGGGAGGCTTTACTGAAATTTTGGCAGCCACATGCCCCTCCAAAATCCAACCTAGTAACAACGTAAAATCCATCCCTTATTCCAGCCCTTTAAAACCCAAAAAAATCAGCCATGTTACAGCCTATTAAAAGCCCAAAAAATCAGCCCCATTCAAGCCCATTAAAAGCTTAAAAAATCAACCGTATTTCAGTACAAATCCAACCCCCATTACTACCCATTAAAGGTCCAAAATCTAGCCAATTAGAAGCCTGAAAAATCTGCCCTATTCTAGCCTAAAATCCAGTCCCTATTATAGCCCGTTAAAAACCCAATAACAACCTAGAATCCAGCCCTTATTCCAGCCCATTAAAAGTGCTGAAAACCAGCCCTATTTTGATTCCAATCAAAATCTAGCCCCTATCCTAGTCTATTAAGAGCCCAAAATCCAATCCATTAATAGTCCAAATCCAGCTGTTGTTCTGACCTATTAAAACTTTGAATTTTAGCCCATTAACAATCTTTTGTTCTAAACTAGGAACTGCCCTATTCTATGCCCATTACTTTGTCGATGTTGCTCCCCTGATATGATGTCTACCCGTAGCGGTGACATCTATCGAGCGAAGCTTATTGATCAACATCAAGACAATTGCATCACTGAGCTATTTGCAAGGATAGCTAGCTTGGAAGCCGCTGTTGACCAGCTATGTGGAGCTCAATATGGAGAGCCACATGATTCTATTAGAGATCTTGATGGTAACCCAAATCCATAACCAGGGTTCCAGCTGAGAACCTTCAATGAATCAACATGGCATTGGTTCTCGGGAGTCTGTTTATGACTTCATACAACGGCTCTTTGTAGAGAGAGCCATGACGCTTCGATAGAGAAGCCCAAGAAGATGTCACCAAGAAAGCATGAGTTGAAGTTCCAGACTTCATTGGTTGCCTTGATGCAAAGGCTTTTGTTGATTGGATTACAATGCTTCAAGATTATTTTTCATTGTATAACATGGATGATGTCCACTAAGTGGCCTTTGTCAAGGTGAAGCTGAAGGGCCCAACAAGAATCTAGCGGTGAAGCATTGATGATAACAATCTCATCATGGGACGCCCTACTATCACTAGGTGGGTTGACATGAGAGAAACTAGAAAGTAAGTATTTGCCTTCGGACTACATGGATACCCTCCTTTAGGAACTCCTTGCATTCAAATATGGAACTTTATAGGTGGATGACTATGCTAAGAAGTTCAATGAGCTTTCTGTTTGTTGTAAGCTTGCTAATGCAGGGGCATTTTCTCACCAGGCTCGAGTGGGGCGGCCCGTGCGAAGTGGGAGCACACTCGGGGTGGGGCAGACCGTGCGAAGCGGTTCCACCGTGTGAAGTGGGGTGGCTCACGAAGGAGGGCTTGACCGGGGCCTGGCCTAGCTTGGGCTATGAGATAAAAGGATATTCCATGCCTCTCCCATCAACTTTGGAGTTTTTGGTGAGTTGGTTAGATGTCTTACGTCACTTGCAGAGATAAATTGCGTAACAACTAATTGCTATTTGGTAGGGTTACGCCAAGAATGTAACACTTGATGATCATGTATCTTTTTGAGTCAGTCGATTAAATTCATTAGAAGGCTCGACAAGTTGAATAGCAGTTGCAGTAACACACTTTCTGACGCTTTGGATCTTTAGTCGAAGAACCTTTCGTGAGGAAAGGTCTGGATCCGCTTCTTAATCGAACTCCACTGCAGGGCTACCGACCACCTCCCTATCCTTTTTAGCTGGGCCCACAGATGCATACTCCGCTTGTAAGGCAACCACAACATTTACAGCACCATTTTCCATAGAATTCATACCAAAGGCAATCAACACTGTAGTGACATGACACTGGAGGGCGAGGTCCTTATCCTAATCCTCCCCTTTGGCAAGGGTAGCGGGGTGTTGACTATTACTGTTGCGAATAGGAAGGACACTTTTCTAATGAGTATCCACAAGCCAGGAACCTCCGTTACTGCAGTAATGAGGACCTCTACTACCTAGACGGCGATGAGTATTACGACGTGCACATCGAGATGGATTAACCTTATATAGAGTCTATAAGGATTCCCTTGTTGAAACTGTTGTCAAGTTGAGGTTGAAGGCCCCACTTTTATCATACACCGCCTCCTTTTCGCCACTGTGGAAGAAGAGGAAGACAAGTAATGGACCATTATTTTTCGTATAAAATTCTAGGGTGGGTTATGTAACATGATCAACGATGGTGGCAGTGCAATGCCATCATCTCACGAGAGGTAATTGATGAGTCTAAATTGCCAACTAAACGGCAGCTAAAACCATATAAGGTTGCGTGGGTCGATGACATTGCCATCCCTGTGACTCGAAGGTATTTGATGTCTTAAAAATCAACATCTATGAGGATGACATTTGGTGTGACATAATTTCAATGAGTGTCATCCACATCCTTTCGGTCGATAGTGGCTCTTCGATCAAAAGGTATAAAGCGATGGTGAGGTTAACATGCATGCTTTCATATGGCGAGGTCATCAGATCCACCTTTGCTCATTGTATCCTATGTCAACTCCATCTACTGTCCCATCATCGAGATCGACTGCTTTCCCTAACTCTCGTGTTCTCACCGTGCGAATATTTGAAGAGCAAGGGGAGGAGAAAGACATGTTCACTCTAGTCACAAAACAAGTGCAGGAGACCTCCTATTGCAGCTTACGTCACCTCCTTCATCTACTTCCCCATCATTAACATCGGCTGCTCTTCTTAATTCCCATGTTCTCACCATACGGAAGTTCGAGGAAGAGAGCAAGGTGATGCAGGATGCATGGCCTAGCCTAGAATGATGCAATGAGATCATCAACGGATTAACTAGAACAATTTAAAGCACAAAATAATGCTAATCTATCACAAGCTTAATGAAATCAAGTATTTAACTAAGCTCAAATTCAAGATTAAATCACAACCCGATAGTTAGATCTTATAAAACATGATTAGATAGGACCTATGGAAGGTAGAACTTCCATCTAGCATAGGTATTGTTCTCAATTCAAAGGAATTCACTTGGTTTGTTAGGGTTTGGGTAGGTTAGGGTTAGGACTCTAGGGGTTTGGGAATCGAATTTTGGGAATTAAGATTATAGGGAATTAGGGTTTGCGACTTAGGGTTTTGAATAGGGGAATCAAAAGACAAGATGGAAGAGGAGGCTGACCGTATGGATAGCCCTATAAGTATGTTCATACGGTTGTACGGATAGGAGGGCACAGTCAGGTATGGCCGTATGGTTGTACAATCAGTGGGAGAGGGTTGGGTGGAAGTTTCAGTCGGGTTAGGTTGAGGATGTATGGTTGGGAGAGGGAAGGAGGAAGAAGGAAGAAGGAAGAAGTGTATAAGGGATTGGTTGTTGATGGAGAAAGAAGAAAAGAAAACTAGAGGGAGAGAAAAAAAGTGAAGAAATACCTTTTGACTGAAGAGAATGAGAGAGAAGGATAACTTGGAACCACTCCATGGCATCACACCAAATCACTCCAATCGCAGGAGGTTTTAATTCATCATGAAGTAAGAGAAAGAAGAACTTTATTTCATATGCCCAATAATAGGCTAGGGTGCGGATGTCCAAGCCTTATATAGTCTTAGGAAAGACTTTTTACAAAAAGGTGCTTTCAGATAAAAAGTTTCACATAAAAACACTCAATAAAATAAAATTTGTTCCTAATTCTCTAATCTCAACAAAAATATAAGCTAAACCAGAAAATAACAAAACATTATAAACAACTAAATAAACTAAACTATTTCGTGGCCTACGATCAAGATGTACAACGACGATGATCCAACGATCAGAATGGTCCAACTAGGTAGCCCACATGCATCTTCCCAGTGTGGGGCCTTCAAAGATGCATAATCATGCATGTGGGCATAATCAACTTGAATTGGGTTCACGGGGCCCCACGTATGCATCGCCTAGCCATAAAGAAACAGGAGCTCTCCTCTTCCTCTCATATAATCTGGCTGGTGCTCAGATGTCCTCATCACAGGGAGAAAGGCGTAATGTTCACTCTAGTCACAAAATAGGTGCTGGAGCCTATTACTGATCAGGATGAGCTTATTCCTAATGAAGTTAAATCCATGCTTCATGACTTCCAAGATTTGGTCCCTAATGAGTTGCCTCTGCTGCGGGATATTCAACACGTCATAGATTTGGTTCCTGTAGCATCCTCACTTAATTTACCAGCATACTGAATGAGTCTAACTGAGCATGCTAAGCTGAAGTGTCAAGTTGATTAATTGCTAAAAAAAGACTACATTTGAGAGAGCCTAACCCCATGTGCTGTGCTGGCCCTCTTTACCCCCAAGAAGGGTGGAAGTTGGTGTATATGTGTGGACAACCAAGCTATCAATAAAATCACGTGAACTACCATTTTCCTAGTTCTCGGCTTGTTGATATGTTGGGCTTGATGCCAAATGCTGACTTCTTCTCCAAGATTGATTTTTCTACTAGATACCACCAGATTCGCATCCGACCTGGTGATAAATGAAAAATGACATTTAAGACGAAGGACGATTTTTACGAGTGGTTGGTTATACTATTTGATCTCACAAATGCATCTAGCACTTTCATTTGCGTCATGACTTAGTTGTTGCATCATTTTATTAGCAAGTTTGCCGTTGTCTACTTTGATGACATTCTTATTTACAGCAAGTTGAGGTGCTCCGTATCTTTGGAGTCCTTTGCTGTAAGCACTTCTGCATCAACCATAAAAATTGTACCTTCATGAGTACATCCGTGTTCTTAAGGTACATTATCTCGTCACAAGGTGTAGAGGTGGACCTCAATACGGTGAAAGCCATTGTTAATTGGCCGTCACCTACTATTATCTTAGAAGTTTTTATAGACGTTTTGTGTGGAACTTCAGTAGCTTCATGGCTTCTATCACTGATTACATGAAACAAAGAGTGTTTCGATGGACAAGTGCAGCAACGAAAGTGCTTGATAGGGTTAAACATAAGACAATGGACACTCTAATTTTGCGCCTTCCAGACTTTGAGAAGGTATTTGAGGTGAGTTGCGATGCTTCCAATATCGACATTGGTGGGGTTCTCAGTCAGAAGGGCCCCCCAATGGTATTCTTTAGGTAGAAGCTCTTTTGTTGTAAAGCAACGGTACTCCACTTATGACTCAGAGTTTTATGCTGTTGTTCAGACTCTACGGCATTGGCATCACTGTTTGGTTGGCATGAAAATTTTCCTATACTCTAGTCATGAAGCACTCAAGTATCGAAACTCTTAGTAGAAGATAAGCTTTTGTCATGTCAAGTGGAGTGCTTACCTTGAAGAGTTATCCTTTGTCATCTGTCACATGGCTGGCACTGTTCCGAGATTCGAAGAGTTACAATGTGAGTATGCCAACGATAAGGATTCAGACATTTTTATATAGATGTTCTTAGTGGAGAGTATGCGAGACACCTACATCAACATTTATGATGACTACTTGTTCTAATGGACGCGAATTTGCCCACCCAGTAGGACCATCTGTGAGTATGTTGTGAGGGTGTTACACGTCGGTGGGTGTAGTGGTCACTTGGGCTGTGATAAAACCCCGACCCTCGTTGGAGGTGGATACTTTTGGCCCCGTCTAAAATTAGATGTTACAAAGATTTGCCAATTATAGAGGGTTTGCCAAGTCTCTAGGGGTAAAAAAAAAAAAAAAGTGGATTGTATCAATCAATTATTGCCGATCCCACATGCTATGTTGGAAGATCTCAGCATGAATTTTGTCTTGGGTTGGCCAAAGACCGTTTGGAAAGTTAACATATTTGTAGTGGTTGACTGATTTTCAAAGATGGCTTTCATACTTTGTTCAAATATAATAGATGCCCTTAAGATTGCTTTTTTTTTTTTAGAGGTTCGTCTTTATGGGCTTCTGAAGACGATTGTATCAGATCGTCATGCCAAGTTCATGGGCTATTTTTGGAAGACTCTTTGGACGGCGAAAAAGACAACCTTCTGTACACTAGTGCTTACCACCCCGGACCGATGGTAAGACGAAAGTGGCCAAGTGTAGCTTGGGCAAGTTATTTCTCCGTCTTATGCATGATCATATGGCTACTTGGAGCCTGGTAATCGCATGTCTGAATTTGCCTACAATAACTCCGTCAATAGGTCCACAAGGATGCCACCGTTTGAAGCAGTAAGTGGCATACGACTGCGTCTTCTAGTCGATTCGGTTTCTCTACTCATAGAGTTGAGACCAAGCGTAGAAGCTAATGACTTCATCTACCATATGCAGCAGGTGCATGATGAAGTTCAATGCAATATCGCTGCAAGTAATGAAAGTTACAAGGAACATGCAGATGCAAGGCGCTGTTTTGTTGATTGAGGAAGGTGACATAGTGGCCCATATTCGTTCTGAATGGTTACCCCTCGTATCTTGAAGATGCTCTATCCCCACAATGTGGACTGTTCAAAATCATAAAGAAAATTGGTGCCAATGCTTATGTTTTAGATCTCCCAGTAGATTGCCTATCAGTCTCACTTTCAATGTGGAATATCTTTCCATCTATCCTGGGCATCATACTGATAATGGTATCAAGGAACAAGCTATCACACTTCCAATCATTTTGGCACCTATAGACACAATCATTGATGTTCTTGATAATTAGATTGTTTCCATGTGCCAAGGTGGTTACCAAAAATTTCTTGTCTGTTGGCAAGGATGACCGCTCTCCGATGCTACATGGATCACAGTTATAGACTTCTAGCACATGAATCCTGACCTCTTTGAGCAATATCAGGTTATTAACTCATCAGGGTCGAGTTCTTTCAAGTCGGGGAGGATTAACGCAGGTTGAATTGGGCCCAAGATCCATGGGCCATGCTTAGGCCCAAGCCCCACAAGTGGCCCATCAATAAAAAGGTCCAAGCCTTCTAATTAGGCAACTAACCTTCTTTGTATGTCTAAGGAGCCTAATTAGGCATAGCTGAAGGGTTTTCATCTAATTGATTTTGAGATAAAAAGAGAAGAAAATATGTAGCATTGAAAAACCTTAAAAATCTGAGGCAATTTCCTATAAATGGGGTTAGTGTCACTATGTATGAGAAAATTGATGTGATATGGTTTCATATTTAAATAACACCGTTATATAAGTTTAAGGTTCTTGGAAACCTTTTTCCTCTTTGGTGGGATTGAAGAAATTAAGGTTCCTTGTGACGCGATATTGTTTCGCAATTACACCTTATGGGTATTGTATGTGTCGATCTTTATCTCAGGTTCATCGTTTGAGTTTGTGACCGTAAGCTTGCTTATTTTGTCTACTTGGCAGGTACGTCATTGATTCTGGATATGTGAAGCAACGACAATACAACCCATCAACTGGCATGTATTCACTTGATGTTGTGCAGATCAGTAGGTAAATACTATAAGCTTTTCTGGTGCTGCTCCAAAATTTGCATGTATCCTTGATATTTGGCCTGTCGCGTTTGCATTTTCTGATTATTATGTTTCTTGGTTGGCGAATGTATTTGGCCTTTTGCTAGATTATGTCTTTCTTATTACTTATTTATTTTTTATTAGGGGCTCTCTTTGTTGTTGGGGGGTTCACTTGAACACAGACGCACTATGGGAGGCCCAATCCAGTTGATACTTCTTTTCCTTTTTTTTTTTTTTTGTTTTTTTTGTTTTGAACTAGTAACGAATATAGAAAGAATGCGTCGCTCATAAATTTCAGCTATGCCACCCCAGCTGCTGTAAATACAGAAACATGCACCGACTCACACCACTATATATGCATGTGGATGAATGTATCTGAGTGCCAGAACCGACTACAGAATGATAAAGACAATTAAAAGTTTTTTCTCTCAGTGGCATGGTTCCCTTGTCTGACCTGCATCTCCAACAAGACAATTGTTTCCTCAAATAAATTGCTCTTATTATGTAGCTCCCAGTAAAAATTCTCATAAATTTTGGTGCTTCTTCATTAAGGTTTTCAAAAAACCTAGGTTCAATAATGAGTTGCGTGGGAGTGGATCTTGGCTTTTGGTTGTATTTGTATTGGTGATTTTGGAGAAGCATTTAGGATTGGGTCTGACCCCAATTTTAATTGGTATAAGGCTTAGATGATGACGATGATTTAGAATTGGGTCTAAAATTACATTAGAATGGATCTAATGTCAGGTTGGTCCTAGGTTGAATATGGGGAGTAGAAAGGATTTTCATGAAGAGGGATCGGACTTTTTGAAATGAATTTTAGGGCGAAAAAGAAAAAGAAAAAAAGAAGAAGCCAAAAATGGGCACACCTTAAAATGGTGAAACTGGAAATGTTCTCTTTGCTTTTACAGTTTTATTTGACTAAATGGACCCTTTGGATCCCTTGATGATCAAGAAAAGACGATCACCTCTAGATGAACTGCTTGGCTCAAAACAATGGGGAACATTAAAAGCTCAAATCTTCTCATTCATTGTATAGGCATGACGTTGTGTTCAGTATAAGAACTCCGCTGATGTAGAAATTATGGAGTCCACTTTCAAACAATTAAGACCAGTGAAATGCCTGTCATATGCTTAATATTTCTAACAAATAGGAGCTCCCATAAGTTGGTTGTGGACTCAATTTTCTGAATAAACATAGGGTGCTAGATTATTCATAAAGCATGGGCTAGGCTTAAGTAAGAATCACGAAACAACATGAGGCTATTACTTGAAAGGAAGACATCAATAGTTGTTTTCAAATATGCATTGTTAGCTGGGAATATAGGAGAGGCATATAATTATGGAGTACAAAACTCTCTTATAAATGAATTTTCTACCTCACTGTTATTTCATAATTTGTTATTCAGATTCCATTCTCATTGTCATCATAGCCTTGTTTCAGCTATTTGTGGTATTCTGCTTTATATTCTTTTTTTCCAATCATATTCAAAACATGAATTCTCATGATTGTTTGGCAGAAGTTCTATGACTGCTTGATCACTTAATGTTAACCTGAGTCCTTTATCTAAGCTTGGGATTGGCTGGTAGGGATGTCAATGGGTACCCAGACCCATGGGTGATACCTAACAGACCCGACCCAATTTTAATGGGTCCTCATCCAAATTTTTGGACCGGTTGAGAAATGGGTTTAGTTCGTTATAATATCTGCCTATCACTGTTTTTGCATATTTCTGATTTCTCATTATTATCCTTGAGCACACACTGCTGACATCCAGATGTCTAAAGATTACATGATCTACATTTTTTCCTTTAAAAGATTACTTTGACCTACCGTGTTTCCAGTACGCTGTAGTTTTTTTAAATTTTTTTTATTTTATTTTTTTTAACTTTATTGGTTTGCACAACTGCAGAGTTCAAGCTGATCAGCGTGCGGGACGAGCTGGACGAACTCGTCCTGGAAAGTGTTATCGGCTTTACCCCTCTGCTGTCTACCATGAGGAATTTCTTGATGCAACGATCCCTGAGATACAGCGGTCTTCTCTTGCTGGAACTGTTCTTTATCTGAAATCATTAGACCTCCCAGATATCAATATTCTCAAATTTGATTTTCTTGATCAACCTTCAAGTAAGAGAATGTTTCACCTTCTTGTTCTTAATTTATCTGAGATGCTCTTTTATGCTTCACATGCTGCATACATCTAATCCACTTGTATATTTTCAAGCTTGTGCATTGTACTCCCTCACTTCTAAATTTTCTAGTTCTTTTAGTTTTGTTTTCTGTTAAGACTTCTATATGGTGATTAAAGCAGCACATTGTTACTGCAGGTGAGTCACTAGAAGATGCTTTGAAGCAATTGTACCTCGTTGATGCAATTGATGAAAATGGATTGATAACACATGTTGGACAAACAATGGCTGGTATTGGATTTGTTCCATTTTTAGCCCTTTGAATTTGTAACTAGTTTTACATCCAAAAGGGAAAGGATTTGGTTGTTTTCAAGATTTCATGCATTTCAGATAGAGGCGAAGCCTCATATTCGTTTTAGAGGTACAATAGTTGATGTGTTTCCGTCAATCATATAATTAATGGAATGTGCTTTGTTGTTCCGCAATTGATGACGAAAGAAATGTCATATGCTAAACTGAGAATACAAATGGATATATTACTTCAATAGAAGGCTAGGCCACTCTTTAGTTATTGTTAACCCATAAACAAAACAGTAGAAGTTTTAGTAGGAAAATAAAATAAAGAAGGAAAGAAGAAAGAAAGGAGAGAAAGAGGAAGAAACAGCTGTGTTATGTTAGGTCTAAAGACCAACACACACACATATCACTTGAAGGAAAATGTTACAGTACTTCGCCGGGTATACAATAAACACACACACGCGCACACAAACAAACACATACTTCCACACTCCCCCTCAAGCTGAAGCATGTATATTGATCATGCTTAGCTTGGAATACATACAAAGTAAAGGGTAATAATGAGCATGGAACATTGCTCCCCCTCAAATAAAACATGTCAAGGTATAGACTAAAGTTTGCACTTCCTTCATCCGTAGAATATTCTCTGATAGTACACGGCCATAACAAAACTTGACAACAATCGAGTCAATAACATTCCCTCAGAAATATGAGGGTGCATCACATGCAATACTCAAGAGAACAAACACAAGGTGAAGGTGCATCACGTGCAACTACACTCACAACAAATAACAGGATGGAGGGACACTCACACCATAAACAAGCCTAAGAAAGGAAGGGAAGATGAATTGTGAAAGAAAGATGCACCATTTGTAAATAGCCCCCATGCAAAGTTGGGTGAAGCATTTCATCAAACACCTTGTGTGCTCTGAACTTTCTAAGCACCGTGACGAGAGTATTGACATTGTAATCACCTTCAACATGATTTTACAAGGCATTTTGATGCGGACATCAGTGGTGCACCCTTTAGAGTGTACCAGAGGGGGCGACATCGCAAATCAAGTGTTGGAGCAAATGAGCTAATGTGGATGGACATTGGGCCTATCGGGCCTGTTTTATTGATGGACCACGAAGACCCCGCATGCGTATATACATATATGGAGGCTTCTTTCGTCGGAAATGTGTGTGGGCTGCTGATTTGGAGCTTATCGACCATGGATCCAAGATTGGATGGCAATCAGATCATTAGATTCTTCCGATCGGGCCATCCAACCGTTGGATTGCCCTGGCCCACTTTGGTCGCCCATTTCCAATTTTCTTTATTTTAGTTATATTTTTGGATTCTATGGACGGTTTAGATCTTATTTTTGGATTAGGGTTTAGTTTGTTTTCATGTTTGGACATCAAGGACACATGTAATTTCATTCCTTTAGTTTTTCTATTACTTCAAGAGCGGGGGGGGAAGCCCTATCTGCGTTTTTATGAGAATAAAAGGTTTTTCCTTCGAAGTTCTTCTTCGCATAGGTTAGGGTTTCAGGATTGGCCCTAGGGTGTTGAGGATTCCACCCGGAGTTTCTTGTTTTCTCTTCTTTTAATCTTCAAGGTGCATGGAAGGTAAGAACATTCTTCTTTCTTTGTGGGAAATCTTTATCCTCTCATTCCCGAAATCGGATCTTTTCCCTTTTCCTCTTTCTTTCTTCTTCGAATTTTCTCCTTTGTGCATGATCGGTAAAAAGGGGATTGCTGGCCATGAGAACTTGATTCAAACTTGAACGTGGGTTGGCCTATGCTAGGTTTAGGGATATCCTCATATCCCTAGGTCCCCCTTTTTCTTGTTTATATGCGTTCATACTATGGGGTATGATCTTGACGGATTTTAATCATCTCATTGTTGAATTCGCCTAATCTCTTAGTTGATAGCAGATAGTTATATGAATTCTTTGCTTGAATGTCTACTTATTGATCT
Source organism: Liriodendron chinense (assembly GCA_003013855.2). Taxonomy (NCBI): domain Eukaryota; kingdom Viridiplantae; phylum Streptophyta; class Magnoliopsida; order Magnoliales; family Magnoliaceae; genus Liriodendron; species Liriodendron chinense. The sequence continues at coordinate 1,768,907 of ML058432.1, read as the reverse complement.
TATGTACATTTAGAGTTAGGTCATTGCATACCTTGCATCACATTTTGGAGCCCCACAACATCAAATTATGAAAAAGAAAGAAAAACTAGCAACAAAAACCACAAAATAAGAGACCATGATACCCATCTCTCACAAAAGACATCGTACTACCCCCAAACTTCGACGAAACTTCATAAATCTTGTTCCTGGTGATTGCTCTTGATCAATCGCACCTACCCATCGGAGAAAATCTGCTCAAAACTCCTTCATAAAAACATCACAGCAGAACCGAAATTTGAATTTTTCTGACTTTTTTTTTGTTTTGGTTTGTTTTGTTTTTTTTCATTTTTGCTGAAACACCATGGAAAACCCCTCCAAAAAATGTGAAAAAATCATCATTATCCCTCTAAATCCTAGTCTAACAAAGACTACACCTTCTGCTCCAAAAAGACGGGTTGTCCGTATACTGCTGATGTCATCCATGCGTACAGACGCCGTCAGCAGTGGGCCCCACTACCGCAGGTTGTGGTCAGATCCCGGATCGGACACTTTGATACCAAGTAGGAAAATAAAATAAAAAAGGAAAGAGGAAAGAAAGGAGAGAAAGGGGAAGAAACGACTGTGTAATATTAGGTCTAAAGACCAACACACACACACACACACACATCACTTGAAAGAAAATGTTACAATACTCCGCTGGGACCCTGGGTATACAATAACACACACACACACACACACACACACACACACACACACATACTTCCACAGTTTTGATCATTATTCAAAGCATGGTCGCCCCCTTGGATAAAGAAATTTCATGGGAAACATCGGGAAATATCCAGTTAATCGTTTAATGTATCCCAATATGAGGGAATGATGGGGAAACTTCAGAAAGATGGTGGAATTTTTTAGTGAAACTTTAGATGTTAAGAGACACATGATTCCACATTTAGAACTCAAAACATTAGGAAAAAAAAATCATGCACAATACTTTTCCATTATGTAGGGGACAACCATGCGGCATTGGCCATAATTGATGCAATTATATCTAGAATGAGTTCATATCATTCAAATATCATACATATAAGCAATAAATCATTGGCAATTAACATATATTCTTTCCATGCATTTAGTGGTGGCAATGGGTCAGGTAGGCTCAACAGGTAGCTAAATGGGTGTGGGTATAACCCTGCCCATAACTGAACCTGGCCCGAGCACAGTTATATTTATATAATACATGTTCATACGTATCCAGTATAGAGGAGTCTTTTGTTATTTCTGGTTTTGTGTTCAGCGTTTGGTACTCCTACAGAGTACCATATTGTAACTTTAGTAACTCTATAATAAGTGCTTTTTGTGGTTGGTTGCTGTGTGTGAAAACCATCCACAGTTCTCCCAAAACTCCTCTCTCTCTCTCTCTCTCTGTCTCTCTACTTCTCTATCTCTTCTTTCCTCTCACTTCCTCCTCAACTTTGTACCAAAGCATCAGGTTCTCACATTGATTGAAGTTGCAGAAATGTGTTGACTTCAGCAACTGTACATACTGTACGAACAATTTGTGTCGGGAAGACCATGGTTTGATGGAGCTTGATTTTAGGAGAATTATGATGATTTTTACAAGACTTTTGGAGCAGATTTGAGATGTATATGGGCCATTCTTCAAGTTCGACTGAAAACCCCAGATTCGTCAAATTTCTGCGATTTCTCTCAAATTGGTAAGGTATTTTTGGGGATTTATCTCTATGGCTGGTCGTTTTGGCATGATTTACTCATCTATGAGAGTTTTTTTAAGAATGGGGAGGATTGTTTGTGTTTTCCTGCAACTTTAGAGGTGCGGCTTCCTCCTTTTTGGGTCCCTAGTGCCCTTGGTCATACACCGCAGGTCTGGTGTATGTCGGCTATGGCCCATCTTCACTTTTAGGGTGTGTGATATGCCTGTGCAAGTATTTTCGTTATGGTTCTTGCTGTTTCTTGAAGTTTCCTTCCTGTTTGGGGCTGTGGGTCATTGCCTGGACCTTTGGCGGCGTGACAATCTATCCTGTGTTGTCTTGCGATTTTCTTCACTGCCAGCTTGCTCCAAAATAGTGTCTGTGGACCATATGGATGACAAAATTTCATCCGAATCGGGTGGACGCTCTTCGGATTTGCACCCCTTGATGATTACCACTGTCAAGTTGGATGGTAATAACTATTTGCAATGGGTGTAGTCCGTAAAATTATTGGGAGGAAGAGATAGACTCACCTACATATTGGATGATTCTCCAGACCCTTAAGATGAAAAATACAAAACATGGACCAAGGAGAACTACCAGGTCATGGCTTGGTTAATTAACAGTATGGACCCATCTGTCAGTAATTCAGTTATGTTTTTATCATCTGCAAAGAAGATCTAGGATACTCTACATGACATGTATTCAGAGGCAAGAAATTTATCAAGGGTATTTAAGTTGATTTCAGACATTGGCAGGTTCCAACAAGATTCTCGACCTCTCAAGGAGTATTTTTCCTCTCTTCGAGGCATGTGGGATGAGTTAGATCTCTATCATCCCCTTCCATCCGATAGCCAGAAGGATCATGAGCTTGTTCGTCAACAAAGGGAAGTAACTTGAAGCATGCAGTTCCTTTTCGGCCTTAACTCTGAATTTAAAAGTGTTCGTGATCAAATTGTTGCGATAGACCCTCTTCCTCCCTTGACTGCGATCTATGCTATGGTTCAGCTTGTTACTACCTCTACCACGACTTCCTAGACGTGGTATATCATCTGATAACTCTGCATACACAGTTGATGATCGGCCCTCCTTCCATCATGCACCTAGAATTTCTAGACGTGGCTATGATGCTGCTTACAGTAATCAAGGCCGGGGCCGTACTATTGATCGTGGCGGCTACCGTGGTCGAAGTGGACGTGGACGTGGTTGTGATACATCTCACTGCTGCACACATTGTGGGGGAACAAACCATTCCATTGATCGATGCTGGAGGCTAATGGGTCGTCCATCCTGGACAAGTGCCTCTTTAGCTAGTAGTACACCGAGTAATGCTGATTCAGCCTGGTAGCCCACATCTAGAGAATCTCAAGGGAAGTCTTCTTTAGCTGATACAGTTCTTGTCTCCCAAGAGATTTATGATGCCTTCATGCGATTCCATGTGCGTGATCATCCTGAGGTTCCTGGAGCCGCTGTAACCCATCCAGGTACTGCTCTCCATGTGTCCTCTTCTCCTTCGTCTTGGGTCATTGACTCTGGCGTCACCTCTCACATGACTGGTAAGCCCCATCTATTTAATTCCTACCTTCCAACTAATCAGTTGCATTTTGTCACTATTGCTGATGGAAACCAAACCCCAGTATCCGGGACCAGTACCATTCAACTTTCTTCCTCATTGCAGTTGTCATCAGTTCTACATGTTCCTAGTTTTCCCCTCAATCTCTTATCTGTTAGCTCTCTTACAAAATCCTTGAATTGTTCTATAACATTCTTTCCCTCTCATTGTGTGTTTCAGGACCTCCAAACAAAGCGGATGATTGGTGGGGGCCATGAACGTGACGGCATTTACCTCCTGGATGATGTCCCTATCATAGGATCTAGTGCTTTATCCTTGGATAAGGAGTCCGTGTCAAGGTGGCATTGCCGCTTAGGGCACCCATCCTTCTCTAGATTAAAGCTCTTATTTCCTTCGATATCTGTATCTAAGTCTTTATGTTGTGAAACTTGTGAATTTTCCAAACATCACAGGACTATTTTCCCTCCTAGTTCATCTGAGCGGAAACCTAGACCTTTTGAGCTTGTCCACTCTGATGTTTGGGGCCCTGCTCCTGTTATTTCACTTCTCGGGTATAAGTATTTTGTCACATTTATCGATGATTGTACTAGAATGACATGGGTGTATCTTTTGAAGTCTAAGCATGAAGTGTTTCATATGTTCAAACTCTTTTACATAGAAGTGGTTACTCAATTTCAATATCCTATTAAAGTACTTCATTCTGATAATGGTGGAGAGTACTTGTCACATGCCTTTTTGTCTTTCTTGCAGGACCATAGTATTCTGTCTCGCACTTCGTGTCCTCAGACACCTCAACAAAATGGTGTGGCTGAGTGAAAGAACCGTCATCTCCTTAAAGTCACTTGTGCTCTCTTGTTCAGTATGAGCCTACCTAAACGCTTTTGGGATGATGCATTGCTTACCGCTGTCTTTTTAATTAATCGCATTCCATCTCGAATACTGTCTCACAAGTCCTCATTTGAGATTTTGCATCCTCATGATAAGCCGTTTCCTTTACCTCCTAAATTTTTGGATGTATATGCTTTGTTCAAATTCTCGATGGTACTAATGACAAGTTAAGTCCATGGGCCACAACGTGTGTCTTCTTAGGGTACTCTCGATCTAAAAAAGGGTACAAATGTTATGATCCTCGTGCTGGTAAGCGATATGTCTTCGCCGATGTAACATTCTTTGAAGATATTCCGTATTTCATTGATGAATGGAGATCATTACACAATCCTCCTTTGAATCAGGGGGAGCATACTACCTCCACTCCCCTTCTTGTCACGTTTTTTTATAATGCTCCCACTCCATCTGTCTCAAAGCCCATCCTTGTGTACCATCGACAGACTAAATCCGCCACTGCTCAGCCGCCCCTTATCTCATCTGCTTCTGCTGGTGGTTCAGGTATACACTTAATCCCTTGTGCTGATGATCTTCCTATTGCCTTACGCAAGCCTTCCCGTTCATGCACGAAGCACCCCATTAGTAATTTTGTTTCATATAATCATCTTTCACCTTCCTTCTAGTCTTTTGCAGCTTCTATATCTTCCACTTGTACCCCACGTAACTTGAAGGAAGCCTTGGGTAGTCCTGACTAGACTAAGGCCATGATGGATGAGATGCAAGCATTGGAAAAGAACAAAACTTGGGAGTTAGTTTCCTTACCTGCAGGTAAACAGATAGTTGGTTGTCGATGGGTCTATACCATCAAGTACCTTCCCGATGGTTCCATTGATCGTTATAAGGCTCGGCTTGTAGCGAAGAGTTATACTCAGACATATGGCATCGACTATTTTGAGACATTCTCTCCTATAGCCAAGCTTAACTCGGTTCGTGTGGTTATCTCCTTGGCGGTCAACCTATCCTAGCCCTTGTTTCAACTTGATGTCAAGAATGCTTTCTTACATAGCGATCTAACTGAAGAAGTTATATGGATCAGCCCCCAGGCTTCTCTACGGCTTCTAATACACATCTTGTGTGTCGCCTCAAGAAGTCCATTTATGGCCTCAAGCAATCCCCACGTGCGTGGTTCGATAAATTTAGCCATGCGCTCCTAGATTTTGGATTTATTCGCAATCAAGCTGATCACTCTCTCGTCATCTGCCGTCGACCAACTGGGCTTATAGTGTTGATTGTTTATGTTGAAGACATCGTGTTGTCTAGCAATGACAATGAAGGGATGGTGGAACTCAAATCTTTCCTGAAGACTCGTTTTGAGATTAAAGATCTTGGCACCCTTCGGTATTTCCTGGGAATTGTAGTTGCTCAGTCTAAATCTGGGATTGTGCTCTCCCAGAGGAAATATGCTCTTGATCTTCTTTCCGAAATTGGGATGCTGGGATGTAAGCCCACTGCCACGCCTATGGATCCTGCTTGCAAAATTCGTCCTGAAGATGGTGAACTTCTCTCTGATCCTGGAATGTATAGGCGGCTAGTGGGCAGACTCATCTATCTCACGATTACTCGGCCAGATCTCTCCTATGCTGTGGGTGTTGTAAGTCAATTCATGCATTGTCCTCGGACCACACATTTGACTGTAGTTTATCGTATCCTTCGCTATCTCAAGTCCTCTCCAGGCAAAGGTTTATTGTTTCAGCCACACGGACACCTTCACCTATCTAGCTATTCTGATGCCGATTGTGCTAGAAGTTCCCATGATCGTCGCTCTACATCTAGGTACTGTACCTTCCTAGGTGGCAACCTTGTCACTTGGAAGAGTAAGAAACAATTTGTTGTGGCGAGATCTTCTGCTGAGGCCGAGTATCGGGCGATGGCCCATGCCACATGTGAACTTATTTGGCTTCGGACTCTTTTACAAGAACTTGGTTATCCTCATTCGATTCCTATTCCGCTGCATTGTGACAACCAGGTTGCCATCCATATTGCTAGCAATCCGGTGTTCCATGAGCGCAAGAAACATATTGAGGTTGACTGTCACTTCATTCGGGAGAAGGTTACTGCGAAGGAAATATCTACCCCTTTTGTTCGTTCCGGGGACCAGTTGGTTGATGTTTTTACCAAATCCCTTAGCAGGGATGCTCATCTCTGTATCACTGGCAAGTTGGGCATGATCAATATCTATGCTCCAACTTGAGGGGGAGTATAGAGGAGTCTTTTGTTATTTCTTGTTTTGTGGTCAGCGTTTGGTACTCTTGCAGAGTACCATATTGTAACTTTAGTTACTCTATAATAAGTGCTTTTTGTGGTTGGTTGCTGTGTGTGAAAACCATCCACGGTTCTCCCAAAACTCTTCTCTCTCTCTCTCTCTCTCTCTCTCTCTCTCTCTACTTCTCTATCTCTTCTTTCCTCTCACTTCCTCCTCAACTTCCAGTACTAACTAATTTATAGTTTATAATTACGAGCCATTAATATTAATTAGCACTTTTTAATTCATAAAACTATAAATAGGAGGTTGTTTGCTCTACAATGCAGGATAAACTTATTCTACAACACTTTACATGTGGGATTGACTGTGGTGTGTGCAATGTCTATACCATTGAATCTGACCAGTTGGGTTGCACCATCATTAATGTGGGGTGCCCCAAAGTTCAGGCCAATCCAACCATTAAGTGGGCCACATGAATTTGGTGGTTTTGGGTAGTTATACATTCTATGGTGGGGCCCATCTAGTTATCGAATATTCTTTATTTTTAGGGCATCTGATCTTCAAGGTGGAGCTTGATTGATGCATGGGTTTGATGGCATGCACACATCCTGGGGACCCCACACTCAAAGTTCCTAAAACCGGAAATTGGAAAATAGAAGGGAAAAACTATGATACTATGGCAAAATTTGATGGACCAACTGTTGATTCACAACACTTTGTTCATAGGGGTTGTACACTTGGCATACGAATATCTAAAATTCACTATCCAAATTGTGGGCCATAGTTTAAGCAGTGCGAATAACAAATTTAATTGATTAATTAGTTTAATTTAAGACAGGTGGACATTTAATGGATGGTTGAAATAACAAGTATCCAATTGCACAAATATAGAAAAATATGAGTTCAAAAGTTAGGATTGTTAAACCAATTCAATTTTTGGGTGATGACCTATTTATAGTGGCACCCCTAATTTGCATGGTTTAGTTTGAGTTAGTGCATGCGAAAGTACAATTCCTAGTACCTGCATTTCGACCATGATATATTGCACGAGTATCAAATAAATCAGTAGTAGAAACCTTTTGAGTCCTAATGTGTATAGGTGATAAACCTAAGTCATTCGAGAGCAATCATCAATGAAGGTAACAAAATATTTATATGCAAAAGGAGAGAGAATAGGTGTAGGGCTTCAAACATCAGAATGAACAAGTTCAAATGGTCTAGATTTCCTCTCAGACAAATTAAGAGGAAATACGGCTTGGTGAAGTTTGAAGAATTCACTAGTCTCACAACATAGGGGTTTAATTATATACAGTGAAGGAAACAAAGGTTTTAATCTAGACAGAGATGGATGTTCTAGACAACAATGCCATCTGGACAGACTCTTGACCTAAAGACAAAGCACTGGATGCCAATACAGGTGCATCATCAAGGAAATAGACCCCTTCACGTTTACAGCCTCACCAATCATTTGCTTCGTCTGGAGGTCCTGAAACACAATGAGAAGGAAAGAAAGTTATTGAACAATTTAAAGACTTTGATAAACCCAAGTCATTCGAGAGCCATCATCAATGAAGGTAGCAAAATATTTATATCCAAAAAGAGAGATAACAGGTGCAGGGCCCCAAACATCAGAACGAGCAAGTTCAAATGGTCTAGATTTCCCCTCAGACAAACTAGGAGGAAATATGGCTCGGTGATGTTTGGAGAATTCACAAGTTTCACAACATTGGGATTTAGTTACAGGTAGTGAAGGAAACAAAAGTTTTAATCAAAACAGAGATGGATGTCCTAGACAACAATGCCATCTGGACATAGACTCTTGACCTAAAGACTAAGCACTTGATGCCAATATAGGGGCATCATCAAGGAAATAGACCCCTTCACGTTCATGGCCCCCACCAGTCGTTTGCTTCGTTTGGAGGTCTTAAAACACAGTGAGAAGGAAAGAAAATTACTGAACAATTTAAAGACTTTGTAAGAAGATAAACCCAAGTCATTTGAGAGCAATCATTAATGAAGGTAACAAAATATTTATATCCAAAAGGAGAGATTACAGGCGTAGGGTCCCAAACATCAGAATGAACAAGTTCAAATGGTCTATATTTCCTTTCAGACAAACTAAGAGGAAATACGGCTCGGTGATGTTTAGAGAATTCACAAGTCTCACATCATAGGGGTTTAGTTATAGACAATGAAGGAAATGATAATTTTAATCTAGATAGAGATGACGACAATGCCATCTGGACACATACTCTTAATCTTAAGACAACATAGGATGCCAATACAGGTGCATTATCAAGGAAACAGACCCCTCAACGTTCATGGCCCCCACCAATCATCCGCTTCGTCTGGAGGTCGTGAAACACACAATGAGAAGGAAAGAAAGTTAACTGAACAATTTAAAAACTTTGTAAGAGAACTAACTAATAAGAAATTGAGATGAAAGCCGAGAACATGAAGGACTGAAGATAGCTCCATGGTGGTAGAGAGATGGATGGAACAAGTTCTAGATATTGGAGTTTAGTTCCCATCTGCAACAGTGACAAAATGAGACTAACTTGAAGGAAGGTAAGAGGTAAATAAGTGGGACTTACTAGTCATATGCGATGCGGCTCCAGTGTCAGTGACCCAGGAAGAAGAAGGAGAAGACACATAGAGGGTAGTACTTGACTGAGCTACAACAGCTCTGGAAATATTACGAGCATCACGAACATGCAGTCTCCCATCAAGTCCTCGTAGGCTCAAGCAACAAGAGAACTGAGTTAGTTGAAGAAGGCTTCTCAGGAGCAATCATATGTGGAGGCTAATTAAAAACAGTTGAGTCACTGCTAGCTAAGGATGCACCAACCCATGAAGGATGCCTAATGAGGTCTCAACATCGATCAATCATGTGATTTGTGACCCCACAATGCGTACATGTGCAGGGTCCATCATGGCCCCATCCTCGTCCACTACGACCATGACTACTGCGGCTGCCACACTCATTTTCATGGCCCGTGCCTTGATTACTAGGCCTATAATCACGACCACGTCCCTGTATACCCTATGTCGGAGCTCTAAATCCATGGCCAAAAGAAGGACGATCTCCAACTGCATATGCAGATCGATTAGGAGGGACAAACGTAAAGGTGGATGAGGCAGCCCTCTAACACATAGCATAGGTAGCGGTCAGAGGAGGAAGATGATCCATAACTATACTCAGAGTTAAGGCCATATAGGAATTGCATGCTTCGAGTATCTTCATGTTACTTCCAAGCATGATCATAGTCTCTTGTATAATAGGAGGGAAGGGGCTGATAGAGATCTAGTTCATCTCACATACCCCGAAGAGCTAAACAATACTCCTTCAGGGATCTTGAATCTTGTTGAAACTTGCCAATATTAGAGATCAACTTAAATACTCTGGATATATTCTATGCCTCTGAATATATGTCATAGAGGGTGTCCTAGATTCCTTTTGTTGAGGTTAGGAACATAATAGAATTGCTCATAGTGGAATCCATACTATTAAGGAGCCAAGCCATGACTTCGTAGTTCTCTTTGGTCCATGTCTTGAAATTCTCATCCATTGGATCTGGAGGTACATCCAATATGTAGGATAGTATATCTTTACCCCCTAAAAACAACTTCACTGATTGGGCCCATTGTGGATAATTGTTACCGTTCAACTTGACTGTAGCAATCAATAAGGGATTCGATTCTGAAGATCCCACACTAGGTCCAGAGGCATTTTTGTCCTCCATAAGGGTCTATTAAGAAGAAAATCCAGCAACAAGCTACTCAAATAAGGCACGCACTATAAGAATCTCAAATCCAGTCAAATTATGAGTTCCAGATGGAGGCCCAAGGTCCAACAACAACCTTCAAACTGAAAAACTTCTCCAAGAATCAGAAATATACTTGAATCTGATGTGAAAAACATCTCACACACCAAAAACACCCACGTAGACATACACTGGAAGTTATGGTGTATGTCCAGAATCCCTAGGGCCCAAAAAATAGCCCAACCGGACCACCAACACACCTAACTATCCCCCTGAATGGAAAGCAACACCTTGGGCTATCAAATAGGGGAAAACCAATCCATCATGTATAGAAAATTCTAAGAAATCTCCACCGATTTGGGTAGAATTGCAAAAAATATAAAGATTGGTGGTTTTTATGTCAGATGAGAAAAGTGGCTCAAACATACCTTAGATGACCTCCAAAAATCCACAAAAAATCACCATAAATCTTCTAAAATGAAGATGCATCAAACCACGTTCTTCCCGATTGAAAATAGTTTGTATGGATTGTACATTTCTGATGTCAGCCATACGGTTGCTGACGTCAGCAATTCTCTGTGGCTCCGATTAACTCAGAAGTGTGCTCTGATACCAAGTTGAGGATGGATGAGTTGAGGTTGGATAATCTTAGGTGGGAATGGTGAAGGAGGAGGAGGAGCTAGAGAGAGAGGGAAGAAGAAGAAAGAGTTTGAAGAAAGGTGTTTTTGTGTGTTAGGTTCCCAAACCCTAACACCACTTTTATTAAAATGCTATAGCACATATACATACTCCTTAGGATAACCGAGCATTGTGCACATGCATACACCCAAAAGCCCATACAAACAAAATAAAATTACACATATACACCCTACTAACTACTAACTCTCTATACAATGTCCAATAAGGAAAGCATGAAACAAGGATAAAAGGTTGAAAAATTAAGGACATGCTCATAACATATAAGACCGAGAAGTATGTACCTGTGCACCTTGTCATAGGCTCACACACATGCACCCACACTCCCTCTCAATCTGAGGCATAAATATCAATCACACTTAGCTGGCCAATAGCACGTCGTCTAGCTTCCTGACCCTCTACCACGACTAGTATTTAGCATTATCAGAGTTTTGAAAACCTGTCACTAGAGTTGATTTTTCAACCATAGTCGATCCCATAGCAGCGTGGTGCTTCTCATCACGCAACAACAGTGCATAGACGCTATTAAGATGTGGTAAATATGGCGAATCAAGAATCTGGGCACGAACTGGTTCAAACTCTGTATTAAGGTCTGCCAATAACTCAAAAATTCTTTTCTTCTCAATGGTCTTTTTGTATGCTTCCGCGTCTATGGTACACACAACCTGAAGATCATCTAGAAAGGATAATTCCTGCTACAGACCACACATTTTGGCAAAATAGTTAGGCACTGATTACTCCCTTTGTCTTAGATTTCCAATTTTTTGATAAATATTATAAATCTGAGCCATATAATTCTGACATGCATACAGTTCATGGGGCAGTCTGCTAGATCTCTCAAGTAGTAGATAACAAAAAATGGCTTTCATTAACTTATGATTCCATAAAATTCAAAATACATGAAAAGCAAGTTATTTGATTTCCAATCTCCATATGAAGGATCAAACAGTTGAGGTTCTGTGATACTACCATCTACATACGCCAACTTTTGTTCTCCTCCAATAAACATTACAATGGCTTTTGATTGTTGAAGGTAACTGCTGGACTGAAGTTTATATATGGTAATCTGAAACCAAGATCTTCAGAATGAACAAGCAACCTTTTCATCTTAGTGGTAACAAAATCAACGACTTCAAAAGTCGACTTAAAGGCCATATATGATCTAATAAATAAATAAATAACCCAAAGAGAAGAGGAAAGGGCTTATGGCTGGACAAATGAACAAAAAAAGAAGCCCAAAAATTTACAAAGGACAGTAACCAACAAATTCTTACGGCTGCAAACCAGATGTTGAAAATCTGGAGAAGAAACAACTTCAAAAATTCGTCAAACATGAATTTTTGACAATACCGTCAACCATTCAACAAAAATCAACTAGTCCTTTACAGAAAATCTTCAAAAAAGGAATCACAGAAGAATTTTCAGCAACATCTTCAATTAGACAACAGAAAAACCAGCAAGGGCTTAAAATCCAGCAACCCATGATTTAAAACCCTAAAAATTCCAGCGCAAGCCACCCTCTTCTCATGAATCACAACAATTCAGTAAGGAAAAGGCCTCACAACTCTCAAAACAGAAAAAATAATGAAGAAGGAGAAGAAAAAAAAGTGAAGGGGAAAGAAGAGAAGAGGAAGAAGTAGAAAGCCTAGAAGAAGAAGAAGAAGAAGAAGAAGAAGACACTCGAGAAAAACAAGAGGACACCCTAGAAGAAGAAGAAGACCAGGAAGAAGAAGAAGAAACCCTAAGAGCACTTAGGCTTTCATACCGTGTTAAGAAGTAGGAGAGAATTTAAGAGAAGGAGACTATATAGGGCTGGGATGTCCCGCCCTCTATTATTTATAATAAAGAAAGAAAAGGTAAAATTACAATATGCCCTTCTATGAAGGAAACAGTAAGGGAAGGCTAAGGGTCAAATAAGGAAAGCATGAAACAAAGATAAAAGGCTGAAAAAATTAAGGACAAAGGCCCATAACACATACGACCCAAGTGCATGTACCTGCAAGCCCAATCATAGGCCCACACGCACGTACACCAACAAACACAATAGGGTTGGATGTCCAATCTTACTGGTTTTTTCTTTCTTTCAAAGTTTTCCTACTTTACATGGTATCAGAGCCTAGGGATTGTTCGTAGGGTTTCTTTCTTTGTTCCTTCCTGTCTTGATCTTTCTTCTTCAAAGCATATTTCTTTTTCCTCTCTTCTTCTTTTCTCTTCTTTTTTCGTACATATATGTCATCTTGTTTTGAGGGTTTTGGCTATTTTTTTACTCATTGATCTGATTTGATTCGAGCGGGGGAGATCTACAGTTGGAGATTGTTGAAGGTTTTTTAGATTTGTGATGGAGTCCGAATTGCGGCTGAAGTTCTCTTTGGGGCTTGAGATCCGCAGACTTTTTTTAAGATCCAAGAGAATATTTTGCCAGACAATCTTCTCCTATCAAGGTTCTGAATGTTTTGAGTAAAACCTCTACAAGCTGATTTTTCCTTTCCTAATTTGAGGGAAGATTTTGCTTAAGGTTCTAGATTTTTTTTAGCAGAAGCTTTGCCAGTTGATTGAGCCTTTCATGAATTGAGAACCCCATAACTACGTATAGTAATCCTTATCTTTCGTATTTGTTAATCCAGTTGTAAGATCTTCCTACTCTCTTCTTAGTTTTTTTTGTGAATTGAGATTCGACTATTATTTTGACCTATGTTTTGATCCATATTGTGTGGATTCAATATGGCATCTTTGTCAAAATTTGATTTACTTGATTCAATCAACTCTAACATGGAGAGATTTATTGTTCATTATGAAAATCTTAGGTTGCAAATTACAACACATAAACTTAAGTCTGATAGTTATCTTAAATGGTCGAAAGCAATTGAGATGTTTATTGAAGGAAAATAGAAGTTACGCTATATAAATGGTCGTATACTAGAACCTACTTGTCATGTCCTCACTTCTGACTTCTATGGAACCAGAAGTTAGTGAAGGCATTTTCTTATTATCTACTTCCCATGAGATTTGGTTAACTGCTCATGAATTATACGCTGGTCAGAATAATATGGCTCGGATTTACAATATTTATGAGGCGATTGGGACTTTGAGACAAGGGAGCATCTAGTTTCTGATTATAATGCTAAGATACGTAGTTTGTGGCTAGAATTATTTTTCCTGGATGATTTCCATTTTGATTGTACCACCGATGCAGAGGCATATAAATGAAGTATTGAGAAAAAGAGGATATTTTAGTTGTTAGTGAGTCTTAGTTCTGATTTCGAACTTGTGTGGGCTCAGATTCTTAGTTTACCAACTTTACCTTAAATAGTTATATGCCCCGTATACGGACTAATATGGGTCAATTTTTTCATATTGGACTGATACGACCTCGTATCGTGTCTCAACTCATGCTAATACGGATATGATATAGTCGTATCGGCCGATACGATACCGATATTCATATCCATAAATACTATGCACATTGATCCCTAATCCATTGTGGCACTGACATCACCGCCACCATCATTGTGATTATCATCGTCATCAGAGTTATCTCCTTCTTCGATGTATACTTCATAATTTTTTTATTTTTTTTCTTCATCATTGGTTTGCACAAGTTGTTTATCCACATCCAATGGTTGATCATCTTCTTCTTTTATTTCTTGAATCTCATCTACTTCTTGCCCTTGGCTGCTATTAGGCCTCGTGCTACTGCCTGCCCCTCTTCTTTGCTTTTGAGTTGAAGAACTCTCTCCAAATACTGATCCAAATGCGACATCTTTTACTTGGGTCTATGTTAGGTCCTCGCCTGCAAAGACTGGGTGTTCTGTCTTTACAAGCCACTCACTATTTGCCTCCAAATCATCTTGGCAGATGGGATCGTAGAAGCCAAGCTTTTTTCGCCTAGCTTGGAATCGTTCTCACAACTTTTGGTTGTATTGGATGAAGACTAAGTCATTTAGCTTTTGTTTAAGATGATTCCTTTTTTAGTGTGAATTTGTATAACATTCCAATTGAAAGTGAATTAGCAATACCCAATTACTTTTAAGTTTTAATATTCACTCTTGAGTTTAAATTCAACATTCAAGGAATGAATTGAAAATTTTAGCGACTCAAACATACTCCAGTTGTGCTCGCAACTGCTAGCAGAACTTATAAGGTTGAGAATTTTCATGGCCTACTTGTTTAGTGCTGGATCCTTCGTATTCTGGTCCACTCCGTACATTGACTACCACTTAATTGTACAAATAACAGTTAAAGTAAGTTAGTTTTTGTTGATTATAAGAAATTATTTCTAAGTTAGAGCAACTCGTTGAGATGTTCATGCTTGGCAATTTCATAGTTCTATGCCTGAAGTGATGACTATGTTTCTTGAGAAAATCCTCACACCCTTCATGTAGAAGTTTAGTAGAGCAGAAATCTTATCTTGTTCATTTTTATCTGAAACCACTCTCCAAAATATCGAGAAAGCTTACCATATGCATTTTTTTTGCCTCACTCCGATCCGCGGAAGCGAAGAATACCACCATATTAAAGATGTAGGCAATCGAATACTTGGGAGATGGCATTTGGCTGTCCTATTTCTTATCTATAATATCTAATATAAGCTTATAATTACATTCTCTATAATTAAAGCAAGGTGTTCCATATCCGTTACGATACGGTTGTAAAGGCCGATACGTATGGGTAAATGGCCATGACCATTACGTGATGCGGGGGTTGAAACGGTGCAGTTGGTTTTTTGAGACCATATCGGCCGTTACGGGGCATAACGACCATTACTCCCACAACGGTCGAAAAACATCCACTTTTTTTGTATTTACATCCATTTTCTCCTCGTTTTCCCCTTTTCTCAATCCAAAACTCTCTTAGATAATTCTACAGTAGATTTCAACCACTTTTACTATAGTTTTTAGGATAAAATCGTATATTGAAGCGATTTAAGCAAATAGAAGGTCTAAGGGCCTTTTTTTCAAAAAAAATTGAATAAGTGGTATTTATGCCTCTCTTTATTTCCCGATTTCTATTTCTAATGTTTGAATGTGATGTGTAAACATTAGAGGCATATAACCATGTTCATAAATTCACCAAACAGCCTAGTACAACACTCACCAAAGTGGACCGTTATCCTACTATAAACATGTTCAAAACGAAAAAATGAATACATATTTGGAATATTTACATTATCATGGATTTTTTAGATATTTTTTCAAAATTTTTCAGGCAAAATAAAATTTTCAATTGTTATGAGGGTCGTAACGGTCGTTACACCCCTATATTGGCCATTATGGCGATACCCATATCGATAATGGTGGTGATACCCCTATATCCATCATTTTGTTGCTAGTCCTCTCCATTGCATCATAGATGTAGCCCATTGATGACTTCTCTTCACCGTTCATCAATTTTAACACACCAAGGGTTTGGATGATTTTAGTGCCTTTAGCACTTGGGTCCAAAACGATTGCAAAAAGATGGCCGACACTACAAAGGTTCTAAGCTCAGGTTTTTTTTTTTGTTTTTTTTTTTTTTTGCATACAGCCTTTGTAGTGTTAAAAAGGCTGTTGTGAATCAGGTGATGGCTGGAAGAAGTAAATTACAACTAATATGTTTTTTTTTTTTGCCTTAGCAATCACTTTAATATATATATAACCTACCTATGTCCTCTAACATTAAATTTAAACAATGTGTCGTGGATGGAGTTCAAAATAAACGGTGTTTATTCTCCATAAGAAGGAGACCGACGGCTACAGAGGAGGTTGTGTTGTCCGTGATTAATTGGACTATATTTTTCTCTTATTTCTTCGACGACTCTTATCTAATAATTTAAATAAATATTCGGTTGCGTGGGAATGAGCTGATGCATCCACGGATTTCAAAAACAGTCCCAGTTGGACAGTTACTGAGGAAGTTAATGAGTGTTTAACTAGATTTATCGGACACTTAAGGCGTAGACAAGCTGATATTGATACGTACAGTTTGATTCCTTGTTGAAGCTAAAAGGCAATTTTTTCAGCTTTAACTTCCTGTCAATTTTTCAAGTTATCTACGGTAGTGGTGTATTCCTGAATGTGTTGTTTGTATTCTAAACAATGGTTACATAGGATGCTGTGCTGTCCATGATAAATTGGACAATATATTTTTCTCTTATTTCTTCAACGACACTAACAAATAATTTAAATAAATATTTGGCTGTGTGGGAACGAGCTGATGCATCCATGGATTTCAAAAACAGTCCCAGTTGGACAGTTACTGAGGTAGTTAATGAGTGTTTAACTAGATTTATCGGACACTTAAGGCGAGGATGAGCTGATGTTGATATGTACAGTTTGATTCCTTATTGAAGCTAAAAGGAAAAAATTTCAGCTTTTAACTTCCTGTCTATTTTTCAAGTTATCTATGGTGTATTCCTGAATGTATCATGAATGCATCATTTGTTTTCTAAACAATGGTTTCAACATTGATATATCTTAAAAATTGTTAGAACTTCTGTCGTTAGTAACAACTAATATTAATGTTGGAAACATTTCTAGAACTATGGAACAAACTTCATTTCTTGTTCTTATACCAATACTAGAATCCTGAGAAAATTCCTCACTAGCTGTTGGAATCCTTCATGGCTGTAACCATAGTCTTTCTTTCTTTTCTTTTCTTGTTTTTTTTTTTTTTTTGTATAATCAACTATTTCAGATTCTCTAATCATGAAATGTCCTAGTTCAAAATAGATTGGTTTGTGGTTAATGCATGAAAGTATATTTCATGCATTTTACTCTTTTTCATCATTTTTTTAGGTGGCATGCATGCTGTTTATTGTTTTGGATACTTCTCATAAAATCTGGTACACTTTGGAATTTTACACAGAGCTTCCGCTGGAGCCTTCACTTTCTAGGACATTAATCGAGGCAAATGAGCTTGGATGTTTATCCCAAGCTTTGACTGTTACTGCAATGTTATCAGCAGAAACCACTCTGATTGCCACTTGGAGGTATTTCTATTTTTATTGTTTTTTAATCTAATGAGCATACAACACCAATTAATTTTGTACTATAAATGAATTCCACAAGAGTGGAATGTATTGATTGGTGGTCATAAGCAAGAATACATTTGAATTCAATATGCAACATATCAACTTCTGAACTTGCTTCACAGAGGATATGCAGAATGAGCCCTACAAGAACCAAGCAAATGATATATCGTACTCCTGCAAGTTGGAATGGAAGCACCAAAAAGTGGGTGGCCCTTATTCTTCACTCATTTGATTCATTTCAGTGAGTCTCCTCCTACTCCATATCATTGATGGAGGCATTTAGGTTCTAGGACCCTATTCCATAAGGGGAGAACATAGACTTAGTGGATTCTCATTGGTCCATTCGGCTCAACGTATGAAGGTTGAATTGTGCTTCATTTTGGAACTTTGCAGCTGCACTCGATGTTAGAAGCGTAGTGTCCCATGTCCATCTGTGTATATGCGTTTTTACTGGTCAGAGTTGTATATACGGCGTTTGTAGGGGGTATTTTAGTCATTTCACTTTTATTTCATGACCTCTTTTTAGCTAATTGTGAAATGTAGATGAATAGTAGAAATCATTTCCAAATTCTGTTGATTTATTAGTCTCAGAGCTTAAAGAGGCTCTCTTCTGATCTTGGGTTTTACTGCACATTAGGAATCTGAGGTTGAATCTGATTGAGAGAGACTTGGGCTATAAATGGGCAGATCCTAAGGCAAGCAGACTAAATTTTTTGAATAAGGCCAGCAAGACAGTTCCAGCTCGATCAGTTGAAAACGTGCCGAAGACAACACTGGATCTGGCCCGTTGGCAGCCTTAATGGGCACGTTCTTAAGACATCTGTGGCTGGACCGCATACCAATCAGTTTTTCTGTATTGGGACCATGTAGTTTTTAGAGAATGCAGAGAGAGAGAGAGAGAGAGAGAGAGAGAGAGAGAGAGAGAGAGAGAGCCTTGGAGCTCAAAATGCGAGAGCTCTATTTTGTCTTATTATCTTTTTATATGTAGGGTTTCCCCTATTTACAAATAACATCCTAATAAACACAAAATTACACATAAGACCCCTATTTTGCATATTTGCAGATAAACCCCTACATAATGAGAAAAATGTTCCAACACTCCCCTTCAAGTTGGTGTATGAATATCGTATCAAATCACCACTTTCTCTAAAAGCTCGAACTTTTAGAGGATGGCGTATCAATGTGTATCAAGGGACTTCAACACTCCCCAGCACGTGCGGGGTGGAACTCCGCACGGGAACATATTGGACAAGCGTGGAGGGACACTCATAGCTCACAACCAGGTGGAGGGATAATCACAACTCACACCATAAACGGCCCCCCGTGGGAGAATATATTACCGGTGGCATATTTGCTACTTCCGAGATTTGAACATAAGACCTTCCGCTCTGATACCATATCAAATCACCACTTTCTCTAAAAGCTCGAACTGTTAGAGGATGGCGTATCGATGTATATCAAGGGACTTCAACATATTGGTCATACCCAACTTGCAAGACACATCTTGTAGCATAGGAGAACTGAGAGCCTTTGTAAAGATATCTGCTAGTTGTTCTGTTGATTTGGTAAGCGGTGTATTCAACACGCCAGAAGAAATCTTCTCCTGAATGAAGTGAATATCAACCTCAATATGCTTGGTCCTCTCATGGAGAACTGAATCAGAGGCAATATGTATAGCAACTTGATTGTCACGGTAAAGTGGGCTAGCAGAGGAAATGGAGAATCCAAGTTCTACCATTATGGATCTCAACCACAAAATTTCACATGCCCCATGGGCCATAGCCCGATGTTTTGCTTCTGCATTAGATCTAGACATAACAGACTGCTTTTTGCTTCTCCAAGTGACCTAGTTCCCTCCAATGAATGTATAATAGCCAGAGGTAAACTTTCTATTTGTTGGGCAATCTGCCTAGTTAGCATCAGAGTACCCAACAATATCAACATGTTGATGATTAGCATAAAGAATGCCATGTCTTGCACATGACTTCAAATATCTCAGAATGCGATACACTGCATCTAGATGAGATGACCTTGGTGAATGCATGAATCTGCTGACAATGCCAACTGCTTGAGTAATGTCTGGTGTTTTGATGGTTAAATAGATCAAGTTGCCAACCAACCTCTAGTACATACCCGGATCAGTAAGAATATCACCTTCAGATGCGTGTAATGTGATGAGGACACGAGATCCTTCAAAGTCTATCAACGAAGAAAGCGCGTGCCTCAAGCCCCTTCCTTTTGTGGCTAGGCGACCATTGAGGAGCATTGACGACCCTACATACGTGGTTTGGCACATAGAAGACCCCACATTGGGAAGACACGCGTGTAGGATGAAGGAAGACCCGACTAGGATGTCGTTGGGCGCCCGACCATAAGTCACCGGGCGCTCGGAATTCTCAACTTTGAGTTTTTAGTCGCTAGACGTTTTTGGCCTTCATTGGGCGCCCGACCACCGTGCGAACTATTTTTTTAAGTTGTGTTCTTACTTAAATTATTGAGGGTATTTTAGTCATTTTCTTCTTTCTTAGTATTTATTTAAGAGGGTTTAGCCCTAATTACGAAATTAACTTTGATTATTGAATGAAAAGCCTATTGGTTGCCTCCTCCTCCTCCTCCTCCTCTCTCTCTCTCTCTCTCTCTCTCTCTCTCTCTGTGAAACTTCATCTTTTCTTCCCTAATCTTCTTCTTTTCTTCTTCCTTCTTCCTCCAACATTCTTCTAAGGTAATTCATTCTTCCTCCTCCTTTCTTTTAATCTATTTTCTCCATTCTCTACAGCCCTAAATTCGAGATTAGGTTTCAAAACCCTAATTCTCAGAGCTTGATCATCTAATCCAAGAAATCCTTCGATTCCCCGGACTAGTGATCCCCATTGCTCGTTTGGATCTTAACCATGCAAGATCGGGAAGTTTCATCGCCTCGCTGGATCCAACCCATGCAATACTTGAGCTTCATACTTCGTGGTTATGATGATGGCCCGCATTATTGCATGTCTCTTTTATGATTCTCTTAATTTATGATGGTAGATGTTGAATTCTAGGTTGTTATTGCTGTTTATTTCCGTTGGATTATATATGCTCATGAGCATGCATCATAATTAGGTCATCCTGCATCAAATTTTAGTATCAGGGATTAGAGTTTGCATGGTTATGTTTAGATCGAGTTACCAAATTAGGGTTTTAATTTTAGGTCTGTTTTAGGAAATTTCCAGATTTAGAAAGTTATCTATTTTAGAAACTTTCCAATTTTAGGAAGTTCCCTAATTTGGAAATTTTCCATATTTAAATCGTCTTTGTTTAAATTCAGTAATTGTCAGTTCATTGTAATTTAAATTCGTCGCATTCATATTGTGAGTCACCCAGCCCGTAGAGTCTCCCCGTAATGAATGGAGTATAGGCGCTTAAGATCTTTAGGGCCATTAAGTGTTGTCGTGTGGCCTTCGAGACCAAATGAAAAGCTAAACTCCGATGAGTTGGCCTATTTTAATGGTCACAGGGACTCACAGACATTCCTTGATTGGCTTAAAGACTTGGACTACTATTTTGATTGGTATGATATGTCGGATAGTCGTTGAGTGAGGTTTGCTAAGTCATTTTGGATAGATTTGGAGCGACGAATTGAGCGGAGAGGTGAGGCCCCGATCTCACAATGGGACAAGATGAAAGAGCATTTGAAAGAAAAATATCTTCCAATCTCTTATCGTCAAAAGCCCTTGGCTCAGAAGAGAGTTGCCCCACTTTCTCGTCCAAACACAGAACCAATATGGTTCTCTCCTTGTAAAGTGGTCCAACCCATCATTGAGGAAATCTCGGCTTATGAACAATTTGAGTGTTTAACACCAATTATATTTCCTTGGGAGTGAGATAATACATTGGTGAATGGCCGGTTGGAAGAATCCAAACATTATGTTTATGAAGTGGAAGAGTATGTGTCTGACATCAGTAGTAATGAAATGGAAGAAATTGAGGCATCGCTCATCATCATTGAGAATGACGAAGTGTGTGCTAGTGATGAAAAGGTCGAAGAACTTGAACCGCACCACTTCCAGATGTCATGTGTGACTTAAGTGATGTAGAGTCCCAATTTAATTCTCTTACCATAATGCACACGAATGAATTTGAAAAGGAGATTAGTGAGGATATGATGGTAGACACCCACATGACTTGTGATATCCCACTAAATGATTTATGGGATAAATTTTCACCCAAATGGGACATTCAGCACGCAATCGATCTTGTCCCTGGGTCGGTCCTGCCAAGCTTTCCTCCATACCAAGTGAACCTTGCTGCAAATACAGAAATGCAGCATCAATTTGATAAACTTCTCGAAGAAGAATTCAATAAGGAAAGTTTGATTTGGAATTTTGTTTTGTGTGCCATGCCTGCCCTTTTCACTTCCAAGAACAATGGCACGTGGCACACATGTGGGCACATTCTGGCCGTCCATAAAATCTCAGTGCGATGTAATCACGGCATGATTGTCAGAGCCCCCATTCCGCATCTTGATGATATTTTGTACATAATGGTTGATGCCAAGATCTGCTCAAGACTTGGTATTAATAGTGTGTGTTCTCAAGTGTTGGGATACCTGAAAATCATCATTGTTTATAATACTTATAATGAGAATCAACACCTCTATCAGTTAAAGCGAACCCATGGAATCTTAAAGAATAATAAGTTATGTGCCACCCATGGGAAGTGTCCTTTTGTTACAGTTTTTCAAGTTCTATATCATAGGGTTGTTTATTTCCAGTCCGTTGCTTTTTCAGAGCGTCCTTTAGTTTCACCCATATCTGTCACCCAGAGGTCTTCAGAGTCAGCCAATGCATTTGCACGACACATTCATGAATTGCATACATATATTAGACAACGGATTAATAGAAGCAATGATAATTATATGCTTTCAACTGACTCTCATCGTAAATCACCAGATTTTCAGGAAGGAGACTGTAATGGTGAGGATATGGCCAGAGTGGTTCTCATAGGGCACCGCTAAGAAATTACCAGCGCGTAGTGTTGGACTATTCAAAATATTGCAAAGAATTGGGTCCAATGCGTATCGGATTAACCTTCCACCTGAAATGGGCATTAACAACATTTAATGTGGAAGATCTAGTCCATTCCCCTAATCCTAACATTGATCCTTCTTCCCTTTCATGGCCATACTCTGAGTTTGCTTCACAAGTAACTCCACCCATTCCCCCACCTATTATTCGTAAGGAAGAAATTGAGGAAATTATGGACGAAGAGATAGTTTCCACGAGAGATGGAGGTTTCCAAAGGTATCTTGTCAAATGGAAGAATAAACCATCGTTAGAATCTAGAAGCGGAATTGCAAAGTATTGATCCAGATTTGCTAGAGCGCCACAAGAGTTTTAACTCGACGGAGTCGAGTTTTTCTCACCCGAGGGGAGTTGATGAGGACACGAGACCCTTCAAAGTCTATCAAGGAAGAAAGCGCGCGCCTCAAGCCCCTTCCTTGTGGCTAGGCGACCATTGAGGAGCATTAAAGACCCTACACACGTGGTTTGCACATAGAAGCCCTCACATTGGGAAGACACGCGTGTAGGATGAAGGAAGACCCAATTGGATGTCGTCGGGCACCCAACCGTTGGTCATCGGGCGCCCGAAATTAGCCCAAGATGAAATAAAACTCTCTGGACAGTTTTCATTGTCGTCGGGCGCATGACCATAAGTCACCGAGCGCCCGAAATTCATCAACTTTGAGTTTTTAGTCACTGGACGTTTTTGGCCTTCATCGGGTGCCCGACCAATTGGTCATCGGGCACCTGACCACCGCGCGAACTATTTTTTTAAGTTGTGTTCTTACTTAAAGTATTGAGGGTATAGCCCTAATTACGAAATTAACTTTGATTATTGAATGAAAAGCCTATTGGTTGCCTCCTCCTCCTCCTCCTCCTCCTCCTCTCTCTCTCTCTCTCTCTCTCTCTCTCTCTCTGTGTGGAACTTCATCTTTTCTTCCCTAATCTTCTTCTTCCTTTCTTCTTCCTTCTTCCTCCAACATTCTTCTAAGGTAATTCCTTCTTCCTCCTCCTTTCTCTTAATCTATTTTCTCCATTCTCTACAACCCTAAATCCGAGATTAGGTTTCAAAACCCTTATTCTTAGAGCTTGATCATCTTATTCGAGAAATCCTTCGATTCCACGGACTAGTGATCCCCATTGCTCGTTTGGATCTTAACCATGCAAGATCGAGAGGTTTCATCCCTCGCCGGATCCAACCCATGCAATACTTGAACTTCATACTTCGTTGTTTATGATGGTAGATGCTGAATTCTAGATTGTTATTGCTGTTTATTTCCGCTGGATTATATATGCTAATGAGCATGCATCATAATTAGGTCATCCTGTATCATAATGAGTGCTTCTTATCCATTGGAGATGAAGCAGGACGGGCTCCAAGTTTGTCAGTCTCACTCGATAGATCAAGAGTATACTTCCTTTGAGATATGAAGATGCCCTTGGATGAACGAGCAACTTCAATACCTAAGAAGTATCGAAGAGGACCAAGATCCTTAATGTCAAACTCCTTGCCTAGCATCTGCTTAATATGTTCAATAAATTTCAAGTCATCCCCAGTGATGACAATATCATCCACATACATGAGTATGATGGTACGACCCTCTTCCCGAGTATGAATAAACACAGTGTGATTTGACTGGCATTGCTTGAATCTAAACGAGAGAGTTGCAATACTAAACTGTGCAAACCACGCTCTTGGAGATTTCTTAAGGCCATAGAGGGCCTTTTTCAGCTTACACACTTTCCCTGTCTCCTCCTTAAGTTGAAAACCAAGCAAAAGATCCATGCACACCTCTTCGGTAAGACCACCATGAAAAAAGGCATTTTTGACGTCTAGCTGAAATAACGGGCAGGAGAGATTCGCCCCAAGGAAATAATCAGACGAACAAAATTTAACTTAACAACGGGAGAGAATGTCTCAGTATAATCCACGCTATAGTTCTGAGTGTAACCCTTAGCAACCAAGTGAGCCTTGTACCTTTCAATTGAACCATCCACCCGATACTTTTATAGAGTACAACCATTTGCATCCAACAATATGCTTTCCCACTGGTAAGGCGACAAGGTACCCAGGTGTCATTCTTATCCAATGCAGTCATTTCGGCCTCCATTACATGCTTCCACTCAGGGACTGCAATAGCCTTAAGAACAAAATTAGGAATAGAAGAAGAAATAGCAACTAGGAAAGCACGATACGATGGAGACATAGTGGCATAAGAATGACAATTAGAGATGGGATGCAAGGTTGGATGATAACTATGAGTGCGAGATGCCACAGGTGATGATGGAGAAATAGGATTGAAGGAGCTACCTGAGGTAGGAAGAGAAACTACCAGTGGTGTAGGTGGTGGTCTCGACTTCCGGTGGACATAGGTAAGTATCTGCTTAGATGTCACCGCAGAAGTAACAGATGTGCATCAACCAAAGGCATAGGCAAAGAGACTTGTATGTCAGCAACATTCATGGAATTAGATACAGAGAAAAAGGGACGTTCTTAAAAAAAGGTGACATACATGGAAATATAAAATTTTTTAGAACATTAATCATAACACTTATAGCCTTTGTTCTGAAGAGAGAAACCAAGAAATACACACTTGATTGATCGGTAATCAAACTTATCTCTCTTTGGGCTCGGTGAGTGAACAAAACAAACACAATAAAAAACCTTAGGAGGAGTAAGAAAGAGTAGACAATTAGGTTTGAGTGTATGAAATGGAGTTTTATCATTTAGAACACATGAAGGCATACGATTGATTAAGTAGCATGATGTTAAAAAAGCAGCAGACCAGTATGACTTAGGAACCTTCATACCAATCAAAAGTGAGCGAATCACCTCAAGAAGATAACGATTCTTGCGCTTAACCACCCCATTTTGCTGGGGTGTGTAAGCACAAGTGAACTGATGAAGAATGCCATGTTCTTGAAGATAAGAGGTAAAAAATTTCGATACATACTCACCCCCATTATCAGAACGAATTGTTTGAATATTACAATCATACTGTGTTTTGATCATTTGATGGAATGATTGAAACAAGTGTAGAAGTTCATCACGCCGCTTCATCAAGTATACCCAAGTAACATGGGAAAAATCATCAATAAAGGTAACAAAATAAGAAAAATCATCAAGAGACATAACTGGACTAGGACCCCAAATATCAGAATGTATTATAGCAAACATTTTATTAGTATGTTGTGCAACAGCAAGAAAAGTAGTTCGAACATGTTTACTAAACTGACATGCTTCACATGGAAGAGACACATCATACAACTTATTAAATGCAGGAATTAAAAAAACGTAAAGTTCGAAAAGACACATGACCAAGACGTGCATGCCACAATGCTGCAGACACCTTTCGAGACTCTAAAGTACTAGAAAAAGAAACAAACGAAGAAGATGGAGCAGAAACATTATCAGCAGAAAGCTCCCCTCGACGTAAAAAGTAGAGACCACCACGCTCATAGCCCACACCAATAGTCTTCCTCATACTCAAGTCCCGAAAGAGATAATAAGATGGAAAGAAAATCACAAAGCAATTTAAGGCTTTAGTGAGACTACTAACAGAGATAAAATGTGCACTAAATTTAGGAACATGGAGGGCATTAGATAAGATGAGAGAAGTAGAAAAAGAGACAAAACCAATATATTCCACTGGTGTGGAGGTTCCGTCAACAAGACGAACTAGACGATGGCAATCAGCGGAATTGGAAGGAATAACACAACTATGCTCACCAGTCATATGATCTGAGGCTCCCGAATCAATAATCCAGGTCGCAGGAGATGAAGAGGCATGAAATATAGTACCTGTGGCCGCAATGAAGGAGGCAGAAGGTGCGGACTGGGCTTGAAGAGTCCGGAGTTGCTAAAGATGGAGAACATCAGCCCGAGTCATGGTAACAGTATCTGTCTGATCTGAAGCAGGAGATGGATCAAGAGAAAGGCCACCAAGAGTATCAGATGTGGCTCCAATCTCATCAAAAGTCACAATATGAGCAGTGGAGCGATCATGTAATTTAAAACACCTGTCCTAAGTGTGTCCAGATTGATTATAATAAGTGCACATAAATCTCCCGCGGCCACGACCACGTCTTGTGCTGAAGGCCCCTCGAGTGTCCAAGCCACCATTGTGACTCTCAGATGGAATAGTGGTAGATGTAAAAGCAGTCCTCGTCGGTGAGAACTGGTGTTGTCATCACCCGTCTGCGTGCCTCCTCAGTATGAACGATGGAATAGGCTGTCTGAAGTGAAGGCAATAGATGTGTAGCAACCAACTGAGTGTGCAATGCCTCATACTCACTACTCAGGCCTGCTAAGAACTTATAAGTTTTGGCTTCATCTTCCCGTGTCTTTACGATTTCTGTGCTATGACTATCTGGTAGTTCACTCAGGGGCTATAGGTGGCTTAACACCTCCTAACGACCTTTCAAGGCCCCAAAATACTCAGTAACAGACATATTCTCCCTGAGTTGGAGAGTAAAGTTCCGTAGTCAACTGGAAGATGCGAGGCTTATTAGAAATAATCCCATAAGTATCATTTAGAGACTTCCACAGATCAGATGCAGTCTCATAAAAGAAGTAAGCAGAAGCAATACTAGGCTTCTTGGAATTGAGAATCCAGCCCAACACAATAGCATTCAAAGAATCCCACGCGTCTATCCTTGCAAAATCAATAGATGGTGAAGTGGAAGGTCTTTTGGAAGTGCCAGTGAGAAACCCAAGCTTTTCCTTCCAAATAACATACATTCAGACAGCCTGAGACCATAAAAGAAAGTTACTCCCATTGAACTTAGTGGAAGTAATGGAGAGAGGTCCCTCAGAATGATGTCCAACAACCTTGGGATCGATAAATATATGAAATCATAGATAAAACAGCACTAACAAGATGTACAAATCATAAGAGGGTTGCAGGATTATACACCGAACAGATGGTGTATGTGCAGGGCCAAAAAGGGGGGGGGAAAAGTCCAACTGGCCCCTATTTTTGACCAAGTCATCACTGTATATGCGTCGGATCTGGCCGAAACTACTTCCAATGTGTAGATCATCCAAAAATGGTCTAAGCAATATAGGTTTTGCACATAAAAAACCCCTGATTAAGAAGAAATCTGAAGAATGGATGATAGGTTGGCCGGTTTCCAGAAAAACTTAGAAAATGCAGGAAAAATATCAAACGATCCCAAAAAAATTGAAAAAAAAAATCACCATTAAGCTCATCTCATTTGGCCGCACAAGGTGGTGGTGGATTTGACCCAACCTAACTGTACAACTGCTGTACAGTTGACTTCATCAGGGGTCTGGGATGGGAAATCTTCTCCTCTTTAGCTCCTTGAGATCTTCTTTCAATCTTGATTGCAATGTGGCTTTAATACTATGTAGTTTTTAGAGAACGTAGAGAGATTGTAGAGAGAGAGAGAGAGAGAGAGAGAGAGAGAGAACCTTGGAGCTCGAAACGTGAGAGCTCTATTTTGTCTTATTATCTTTTTATATGTAGGGTTTTCCCTATTTACAAATAATATCCTAATAAACACAAAATTACACATAAGACCCCTATTGTGCATATTTACAGATAAACCCCTACATAATGAGAAAATGTTCCAACAACTCATATATGCATGATTGTATGGTGGGCCTCAGTAGGTGAAAATCTATCACTGGAAGCCAAATCCTAAAGATATTGAGTTTCAGAAATGTTGGTTGTTTTTTTAAGATTTTTCATGGTGATTTTAGGAATGTTTGGAAAGTCAAACAGGAAATAGAAAAAAGAAAAGAAACAAAATTCTTATCATAGGGAGGGAAGGAGGGAGATGGTTTACCCTCTATGTTTGAAATGAAAAAAGAAGAGGAAAATGAGAGAAATTGAAAAGCAAATTTTAAATTTGAGCCTATATGACCATATTGGACCCGTGAAATGAAAAAAGAAGAGGAAAATGAGAGAAATTGAAAAGCAAATTTTAAATTTGAGCCTGTATGACCATATTGGACCCATTTTGGTGTCGATACACCTCATATTTGCTAAAACAAGCCGATATGGCCCTTTTTTCCTTGGGGCAAATACAACATGCATATGGGCCAATACTGTCCCTTTTTTTCCCCAGGGGCTAATACGGCCCCATATTGCATTTCATAACGAGCTGATACGGATATGATATGGCCGATAGAAATATTTCAATCCATGGTGTCTACAAACTCGAGCAAGATGATTGAAACTGGGACAAATGACAATTTAAGAATTTTATACATCAATGCCCTTGGTATGGAATAGATTATCCCCAATGGATCATGTATTTTCTGTAGAGGCTATCAGTGTGTTTATGGAATAGAGAGATGATCAAGGTCTTATGACTCTATTGATGTGGCTACGAACTGAATTTAAAGACGTAGAAGCATCCTTGTTACATCACACCTAACTTCTATAGAGTTGGCTCTTGCAGAATTAATGGCTGAGAATACCAGGTTGAGCATGCTTGGTGAGAGCACTAATGTTGTGGGAGCATTGCCCTCCTAGCTCATCCCAAGAATGTAGGTGGCAGAAAACCTAAGTTAAAGCCTGTGGGTGTGATGTCACAATTTCCTAGGCAATGGACATATGATGAGTAGATCTCCAACATGACCTAGATCTTCTACCATAGTCAAACTGCTCCACCATCTCCAATGTCCTTATTGTTCCTAAACCTTCTATAAATCTCATTTCCATTGGTCACCTTGTGTTTCATGAATACATTAAACATATTGAGTTGGATTGCTACTTCATTCAAGAACAGTATCAAAACAAAATCTTCTCGCTTGCCCTTGTATCAAGCATGATAGAAAGTGATGATATATTCACCAAAGTGTTGACTGCAAACCGACATGCATTCTCGGTGGATAAACTGGCATTTATTAACCCACCAACTTAATGGGGAAGCGTTAGAAGTGTATCTGGTGTGCATGTGTATGTACGCGATAAAGTGTAAGGGTACAAGGTTTATATACAGTGTAAAGGGAGAGTGTTGTCATTTCTCTTCGTAATCTCTCAGGCTAATTATGGATTATAGAATAATATATGTGATTATTCTCATGTTTGGGCCTCCCCCCCTCTTTCTGATATTGAACTGGCCAGAGACCCGCCTTCAGTTTATTGGCTGATAAAGGCCGTATTGGTACCAATATTTCACATTTATCATGACTCATGAGACTAGTCTAAATGCATAAATGCATCATTTTTTTGCTTTTTGTACATTTTTATTAGTATCCCATTTTTCCTGGGTTTAAGCTTGGAGGAAGAATAGATTGGGGTTCTCGATTAAGTATGTGCCTATTATGAAGATGAAAGACAAGGTTCAAGCATGATTCAACAAACACGAGTGAGGGCACCATTTTTGGGGAAAATATGAAAAATGGGTAACTAGCAGTTTTTCATTTTTGTTACTTTCCAATGCATGTGTCCTAATCCTAGTCCTAATCCACCAAGTCATGCTTGATTTGTGTTTGATTAGGTTCTACTTGGTTGAATATCCAATTTTTTCACGTCTTAACCATTGTGCCGTTTTCTATCAGTTTTTGTTTTTTGTTTTTTTTTTTTTTTTGAATAATGCATGAATTTGTTGTTTGTACTCAAAATCTATTGACTAAACAAAAAACAAAGCAGTTGATTTTGGCATTTTTGGGCCTTTCTAGGCCTTTTTTTTGTGTTGCCCTTGTATCTGAATCTATTTTCTTAAAATTTCTTTAGGGGCCATTTGGATGGGAGTAAATGTAGGTAAATGGTGGGGGGATTGGGGGTAAATGGTATTTGAGGTGTGTTTGGATGGAAGTAAATGCATGGAAAAGAAATGAGAGTAAACGGGCATGTAAATGAAATCCTCTCTATGAGCAAACAAAGGAGGAGCTACGCACATGCCCGCCATAAACATGGCATGCTAATGATACTCCGAAACAAATCAATTACCGGCTACATCACTAAAATCACACTAATTGAATGATCCAAACCATCTAAATGGACGGTTAAAAAGCTTTGGCAAGTTGCTTGTTTGTGATCCTTACATTTGTGACCCACCCGAGGCTCAAAATTTTATTATTTTTGTCTAAAGTATATATTTCAATGGGCTTATTACAATCATTCTGTTAAATATCACATATGTACACTCATTTGAGATACTAAAGCTGATTTGGGATATCACATATGTTCCTGTGAATATATTGAAAAATTCTAATGCGTTCCAATTCCTTCCACTTACTCCCATCCAAACAGAATATTTGGATTTCAAATGCATTGCATGTACTCCCATCCAAACCCAACTGAGTAAGCCATTTACTCCCAATTTCATTTACCTCCAATTCTATTTCCCATTTACCTCCATTTACGAGCTCCCAAACGAACCCTTAGAGAAATGGATGATTTGATCATTTAAGCTAGATCTTTGCATGTTTGGGATCAATACTATTTTTTTTTTACCTCTTGTACAAATTTATTTTTGTTCTACTACTGTTCTTGTTTTTCCTATTATTTATGTTTTTCCTGTAAACAATTTGCATAGAGGTCCAGCTGATGAATGGGGTGGATCACACAAACATCCCCCCCCCCCCCCCCCCCCCCCCCCCGCGATCACTCTTTTCCCTACATGCAAAAACTATGTAGCTTAAAGAACAAGCTATTCCCTTTTATTTTCAATTATGGCACATCCCTAGGTACAATGATTTTTTTTCTTTCTTTTGCGGTTAATGTTTGAGTGTTGTTTTTCTTCAGTGCCGTAATTAATAATGAGATTTTAACTTTAAATCTATAGGCTGTATTGCAATACTAAAAAATCTCAATATATTTTGTAGCAAATTCCAACCTTAATGATTTTATAGATTCATATGATATTTTCAGCAGCTGTTGATTACTTTCACAAGTTCTAGTTGTTTGTTTTTTATTAATTGCTTTGTACTGAGGAACCTTTTGAGAGGTTACCCATATGCCTGTTTTGTTGTAACTGATATAAGGTGCCGTTTTAAATGGCATTCTATGTTACCTAGGATAATTTTCTCTTTTACCATACTTGAAGGCTATGATTTCTTTGTTGGGCCTTTTGTGCTTACTGGATGGATTTGATTATTATCCATCTGACAGCTGCTTCTTATGGTAAGTTCTTTGGGTGTCATTAGTTATGAATGTTATGATATTATCATTATTCTCCAATTTTTAGTCTAATGACTCTAATTTCATAATATAGTACCATAGCTAGGCATTGCTGTTTGTGTTTCAACCTTCAACTGATAGTTTTACTTGGAAGTAATAAATATGCAGCTTTAGTGACTGATGTCAGGTAACTATTTTATTGCACATTTGCATATATTGTTTGAACTGGTTTTGATCTCATGAAAAACATTTTAACTTCATGTGGAGTGATTTAGATTCAACCCATGTATGTCCATGGTGTGGATTATATTCCTTTAAGTACGTTGTGGTCTTCTTAAACCTTATGTGCCACTTGCAGTAAGAGTGGTGAGAAAAAGAGGAAACGTTCTTCCTCGGACCTTCCAGATGGTTCTGGCTGGGGTGATCACATCCAATTGCTCCAAATATATGAGGAGTGGGATCGAGCTAATTATGATCCACAATGGTGCATCGATAACAACTTGCAGGTATCTTTTCCAACATTATGTCTTAAGCACAAGCATTAGAAGGAAAGTTATATTGGAATAAAAGAATAATCTATCATATAATTGAAAGTTGGTCCGTAATGTCAAATCACCCAACCTTCCTGTCAAAAAAATCAAATCACCCAACCTTTCCCCACATTGTTTAGCACTAGGTATCTTAGCTAACTGGTGAATTTTGTTAGGTAAGCATACACATCATATAATTTCTAGGCTAAATGGGTAACTAGCTCATTCTAACCGACAACTGGAAAATATCAAATGATAGTTAGCTAACTAAGGACTTTAGACTTAATTGTATGTAAGTTCTTGCAAAGGAGATACTATTCTTCATCCCTTGTTACTTTAAGCACTCTCATCAAGTATGTTTTGATATTTTATATTTGCTGAAAAATAAATGTAGTAACAACGATACACACACATGTATATATGTTAGCTAGGATGTATATACACACACACATGTATATATGATGTCATGACAAATCAACCATGAGAGTCCAGTATGTTAGTCCTACATAGTGAACCCTTCTATTGACCAATTTGTCCACTTGAAAGCCGTCTAGATGATAAACACAACCAACAGTAAAGGACGACAATGTAGGC
The DNA here is from genome assembly GCA_003013855.2 of Liriodendron chinense. Taxonomy (NCBI): domain Eukaryota; kingdom Viridiplantae; phylum Streptophyta; class Magnoliopsida; order Magnoliales; family Magnoliaceae; genus Liriodendron; species Liriodendron chinense. Next base: position 1,735,828 of record ML058432.1, on the reverse strand, counting down.
AATTGAGTCCGCTATTGTAAAAGATGTGGAATTTTGTGCCTCAAACGTGGAGAACAACTTGGAAGCAAAAAGAGAGATTGTATGTATTTCAGCATTGTATTGTGCACAAGTTGTTGTTCAAATGCAGAGGCCTTCACCATTAACTGTCATTGAAGAGGTAGCAGTGGTACAAACAAGGATCTTTGTAGAAAATGATTCTGCTGACTTTAACTCAAGGACAAGTTCTTTTGAAGCTAAGTGGAATTTATGCAACCAAATGGGCAAGTGAGCAAGTTGATCAACGATCTAACCAATCCAACCGTTTGAATGTCTTGATTGATGATCTAGACCAAATTCATGGTTTGATGATAAAACTGATGTGATCAATTGCCATCTGGCACTCTGGGGTTCATGGGATCAATTTAATGGTCATCATTTCATTGGATTTATGTATTTTAATTGGCTTTAGGTTAGATTGAGTCGTGATTTATTCAATAAGTTTCCCTTTTCTATTTTCACAACTTTTTGTGGGCCACTTTTTCGGCTTAAATAATGTTAGAATGATGTGAAAGTCCCGTTTTAATAAGTTATTGAGTTTGCTTTTAAACAAGCTCAACATCATGCAATTTCGATGCCCTTTCAGTGAGCTATGATCGATTTAGTCAGTGGCTGTTTTGATTGGTGGAAATGGAAAGGTAAATGAGGAAAGGAAATTGATTTCCTCATATGTGATTGTTTCCGTCATTTGCGAAAGATGAGAACTAAGGAAATCAATTTCCTTTTCCTCAAATTTCCTCACAAAAGGGTTGTCTCCTCTTCCTCTCTAAAATATAAGAAATGGAGATTTCTACCCCTTTTGGGTGACAGCTCTCACTTTGTAACCATTGACCATTCTACATTTTCATTTAAGGATTTTTTAAGGATTATTTCCCCATTTTTCCTTTTCTATAGTTCTTTTTTTCTTAGATGTGATGTTTTCCATTCCTTATCTACTTTTTGGTTTCCACCAATCTAAACAAGCCCTTTAGGCCCTTATGGTTACAATAGGATTCAAGGGCATTTTGGTCCTTTTTTATTATATTACAGTGATAGCAGACAACTGGACAGCACACCAAAAGCTCCAGAGATGTTTGGGGAGCACCGATTTATCCCTATATTTTGGCTCTTCCAGGCAAACCCAGGGGAGTCCTCCCTGTGGGCAACCCCTGCGTCGCACGTGTCCCAAATCGCATGGTCCCACAATGGGTCCCACCTCGTGACCATCCTGCATCTCACAGGCCCCACCTCGTGGGCTACCCCACCCTTAGTGTAGACATACAGTGCATCCTTGGATGTCCGCACCAAGATTCCCCTGCATCATCCACCCACACCGGTGAGGCGACTCGAACACTGCGCTCCCGCTCTGACACCACTTTGATGCAGGGAGTACAGCCAACGCACCAAAAGCTCTAGAGTTGTTCGGGGAGCACTAATTTATCCCTATTTTCTAGCTCTCCCAGGCAAACCCAATTGAGTCCTCCCCATGGGCAAACCCTGCGTCGCATGGGTCCCCGAATCACACTGTCCCACAATGGGTCCCACCTCATGGCCATCCTGCATCTTACAGGCCCCACCTCGTGAGCCACCCCACCACTAGTGTGGAGATACGGTGCATTCCTGGAGTCGCACCAAGATGCCCCCACATCACTGGGTTCCAAAAAAGGACCCTAGGTCCAAAAAGAAAGGTTTAGGCCCTAAAAGAAGGACGACAAGAAGTCCCACACACAACCATATTTAAATCAGTCAAGGAAGCCACTCACTACACTAGATCACTAGTTTAGACACACACCGAGAGGTTTGGTGTATAGCCATAGGCCCTAAGCCCCAAAAATGGCACAACCGGACTCCATTTGGGCTCCCTGCACCCTCAAATCCTCCAAACATGAAAGAAAAAACTCCATGGATCATAAGGGACCATGAATCCGACCCCCACTATGGAGGAAAATCAGGGAAACATCCACCGGTTTGTGAGGAATCACGAAAAAATTAAGATTTGGGGATTTTCTGTCAAATAAGAAAATCGGTCCAAACATACTTCAAATGGCCTCCAAAAATTCTGAAAATTCACCATAAATGTCCTTAAATCAAGTTGCTTCAAACCATGTTCTTCCCATTGAAAAATGACATGTACAATTGTACAGTATTGACGTGAGTTGTATGGTTTCTAATGTCAGCAGGTTCCGATGGCATCGATCAACTCGCAATCACCCACTCTAATACCAAGTTGGTTGAGATGAATTTAGGGAGTGAAGGAAAAAAAAAGGAAAAAGAGAGAGAGAGAGAGTTGAGGGAAAGGCACTTTGTTGTGTTCAAGCTTCAAGCTTTAACACCACTTTTATTATATTACCAGAAGCTCACCAACATATTCCACAGGAGTATGCAATACTAATACACATGTATCAGAGAAGCAAACAAGGGGGTGGACCACTAGCATTCTCAATACTAGTTTCATCCTATGGGGTTGTATTACAATGTCCTCTTAAAGGTCTAAGTTTAGGCCTTTAGGTCATCCACTAACCCATCTAACAACTTTATAAAACTTTTATGGGGAGTGGGCACCTCCCCCTCCCCACCCCCCCCACCCTTTTTTTTTTTAGGTTAGTACACACACACTCCACTGTTAGTCACACCGCAATGTTAGCCACCCCTACTTGGGAATCGATACCAAGACCTCAATGTTAAAACGAGGTTATCTTCACTTAGTCTACCACTTGAGCTATGGATCTAGGTGCCTCCACTATATTAAAGTACGCCCCATAGATGCAACAAGGGGTAGCATCCAATTATAATGAAAGAACTAGGCCATTGCACAATAGATAATTTCCTTTACTTTTTATGCCAAGATCCTTTATTGTTTTGCCTTGCACTCGGAATCTTCCGAAAAAAATGGATCCAATTGACCTCTTGACCCTATCTGCTTCAGCCTCACTACCACCAACTAGTGTTTTGAATAGTGTCCACACCGTAGTGTAGTGTAGTTGTGATGCTATGTACCATTAGCAACTAGCATGAATCGCTACTGGGGTCGTAGCACATGTAGCCTGCACTGCATTTTTCTTTATTTATAAATGATAATTGTATTTTGTATTTAATAATCTCAACCTGTGGCATTTTAATTTCTTTTCATACTTGTGACTTGTGGTTTCAGTTAGACATTATTAATTAAAGTGGTTTGGTTAGAAAGTTGTTGATGGGATAATCATTTGATTTTGTTTGTATATGTGAATTGGCTTTTGATAAATAATAATTAATAACTTGTTCGAACATGCTAATACTTGAAAAAATGAATAATCTTTATATATATATATATATATATATATATATATATATATATTATCATATTTTTCTATTTTTAAATTAAAAATAGAAGTATCGTGTAGTTTATGCTACACACTACACTACTTACATTACACACTACAAAAGGGTTGAACGCTACACAACACTCTACCACTATTTAAAACACTGCCACCAAACCCCTTATCCTCTTCTACATCAACATAAAGTCTAATTTGACCCTAACCCCCACCCCTAGAAAAGGTTCTTTTCAACAAAGTTCCCAATCCTAACCCTCTACGCTGATGCTCATGTCCATACTCATGCATATTGTCCCTCATTGCCCTACGCTAACTTCCTCATCCATATCCTCATCTTCATCAGATGAGTAATCTCCCTTAATTGCTGGTTGTCTCTTCTCAATCTTTTTTTTATTTATTTCTTCTGCCTTCTTTCCCAATAACATGTTTCTAAATTCCAACCTCACTTCTTGTGGAACATGTGGACATCCTCTTGGTTCTCCTTTCGCGTGCCCCTAAGTCCCTCACATTCAACACATGGTGGTATTTTTACAAGTCACAATATGTGATGGTTGCACTATTAGCAAACAGCAAATAGAGACACACAATTGTATTTATGCCTCAATTTACATAACACAAATAATGAATTTCTCTAATAATTTTTATACTTTTAATAATGTAATATTTATAATAAAATATTTTAAATAAATTAACAAACTCATGGGATTAGATGGATATATGCATCTAATCAACTAATCAAGTACTTTCTTTTAGAAAAATTAGAATTATGCATAAATCTAAAAAAAAGCAATAAAAACATACATAAATATCAATTATTTTAAATTATAAAATAAGTTTAATAAAATAAAAAAATAAGTTTACTAAAATAATATTATTAAATTAATAAATCTGTGGGGATTAAACGAGGAAAGCCCATGGTCTCTTCATCAAAGAGATTCAAGAAAAAACTCTTAATATTATTTTTTGCGTTTCAAAATTTAAAAAATTCAAATTGTCGCGTGGTTAACACTTTAATCTTCAAATCTCTTTAAAATTAAGATTAAATGTTTGACTTCCACATGAAATGTTTATATCTATGCTTAGACTATACTTACTCACAAAAAAGGAGGAAAAAAAGTCAAAGTTTTACCTTTGTTTGGGAATTTTTTTCAAAAACCAAAAATTTCTTCCAAAGGTCGATATTTCTATGAGTTTTTCTTGGATTTGATGACAATGAAAACTTCAAAATCATGTCATAGGGCTTAAGTAACCTAGAGCTAAAGTTTGTGGGTAAAAAGTAAGAAAATCAGGTGAAATGGGTAAAGTCGAATCTCCTCTTAATAAAGAAACGAGTTGCCCGAATTTACTCAGCCACATCGCCCAAGTCTAGACTGACTTGTTGGAGTTTGGTGAAGCCACCTCGTGTCAACCTATCCTTCGCCTAAATTGTGGTTTTAGCTCAGATCAGCATCGACCGAGTTCTAGTCGACTCAGACGAGTCGCATCATCTAACTTGTCTTAATCTTGAATTCATGGGTAACACCTCTACTAGAATTAGAAATATTATTGTTTTGGTTTAATTTTATATTTCTTAAAATAGTTGGTAGTGAATATGCATCTGTTTGCAGAAAACCATAGGGTTAGGGGTTGTTTGGATTGGTGGAGAAAGTAGACAAGGAAAGGAAAATAATCACATTTGTAGAAAACTATTGCACAGGAAAGCTGTGGAAAAGAATCCTTAAATAACTTGTTTGCTTTAGTGTATATGATTTCAATGGAAATGTGGAATGGTCAATGGTCAATTTGTGAGAGTTATCATAGGGGGTGGAAATCTCGTTTCTTTTTAAAGAGGAAATGAAATAAATTTTTTAGGGCATGTTTGTTTAACCATGGTAAATCCCTGTAAATTAGTAATAATTATTTACGAGGGAAATTGCATGAAGCGGCACTTTTGACGTGATGATTTCGCTAAAATCGAGGAACAAAAGAATGAAATAGGTAAAATTCACGGGGCCCACCGTTATGTATATGTCTGATCCACGCTGTTCATTTGTTTTATTAGCTCATTTTAGGGCATGAGCCAAAAAATGAGGCAAATTCAAAACAGATGTGGACTACACAAAAGCTAACACGAAAATTGAACATCTACCGTTGAAAACTTCTTGGGGGCCATAAAAGTTTTGGATCAAGCTGATATTTATTTTTTTGGTTCATTCAAGTCTTTCTGACCTTTTGAACAGGTTGGATGATAGCTACGCATCACTGTGGGCCCCGAACAAATTTTCATTTTTAACAGTGGACATCATTATCCTCTTGTTGCCTATAGTGTGGTCCACCTAAGCTTACAATCTATGTCATTTTTTGGCTGGTGCCCTAAAATGAGCAGGCACAATATATGGACGGCATGGATCAAACACATCCATCATGGTGGGACCCATGGATTTTACGCACCCAATATGTGGGTTGCAATCTCACTTTTCAATGTGCATTTATTGGGCTGTTTCCATCTCTCCAAACGTGAGTGAAAAGTAATCATAACCCATTTACTGGGGTAAATGGTTAAACAAACAAGCCCTTAAGGGAAACCGTGGAAAGGAAATCTCACTTCCTCAATCCACATCAAAGGAAATCGATTTCCTTTTCCATGGTTGAATCCTGTCTTCCACCAATCTAAATAGGCCCCTATTATTTAAAGTGCAAACCCATGAGCAGGGGTAATGTAGTCATGTCAGTTGCATTAGGGTTTTTTTTATGTTCCACCTCTATATAAGGCCCTTATGGGAACAAAATTTTGACTTTGTTGCACTTTTGCTGTTGGCAGAAGAAAGGTGGGGGAGATATTCATCACTATTCTCTGACTAGTGGGGTTTAGGATTCATCATATCCCCATTGAAGCCACTCGACGCTTCTGGTGGAGTCATCTTGGATCATGCCTTGGAATGATGAGCACACTAGCCAATTTGACTCTTGAGCTGGAGGCATTGATATTTAGTTATCGTAGTTTTTGTATGAGATTTTGATGTTCTTTGACATTCCTCCTATGTTAGATTATTCCCTTGATTTTTGCTGCCAAGATTTACACATTATATTGTTTCGTTGCACTCGTAATAGTATGATGTTATGGTAAAAACATTTTAGGTTCTACAAAATTTGTGGGCCTTTGTGGTTGTAGGTGCGAGGTATGATGTTTACTAAGGACGTCAGAAAACAGTTATGTCAGATAATGCAGAAAATAGCGAAAGGTCAGGATTCTTTATGTTCCATGTACTTTTATATTTGTTAACAAGTATGTTCACTTCAATTTTCTCTCAATAAATGCCTCACAACTTATTTATTCTATCATTTATTGTCTTGTGTTGTTGGCTTATCGATGGTATTTCTTATTAAGCATTCTTATTTAATTATACTTAGTACCATTGATCATGTAATATTTATCAAGCTTGATTGTTGAGAGGCATCTCATTTTAAGTAAATACATATTTCTTCATTTCTATATGGATCTTTACTTTTCAAATGCATCAAGAAGATTAGCTCCGATGATTATGAAATGGTTATAGGTAGTATATACGTTACACTTGGTCCTAGGCCCCAGTAAGATTAGCTCCTATGATTATGAAATGGTTATAGGCAGTATATATGTTACACTTGGCCTTGGACCATTGGGGACCATGTATCGCACATGGTACCTCGACCAGGGGGTGGGTTACCATTGGATCAGAATGATCTTCATTTTCCCTACTGTTAAAAATAAATTCCGTAGAAAACAGAGATCACCTTGATCCAGTAGTGGCACACCTTGTGATCGGGGTGACCTTTGGGCCAGGTGCAATGCATGGCAGCCTCTGTTGATCCAATGGTCAGCCTTGACCAGAGGTGCACCCCTCATTCCTTTTTTATATGGAATACAGTGAGAGGACCTCTCACCAGATGATTACTTAACAGTGGGATCATTTTGGTGAGAGTGCCTAGTGTTCCACAAATGTTATTCCTATTGGAAATGCTCTACAAAATCTTTTTTCTATTTGTTTGCATGAAATTTGTTACTGAAAAAGTATAGAAAACTAATAATCACATACATTTAAAGTACTTTAGAAAAATGAAGTTCATTATAATTTTGGCAAAAAGACAACTGTAAATTCTAAAATTTAGAGGAATGATGCTATTAGAAATCTCTTGGTCCTGGTAACATTGAAGATTAATCTAAAGACTTCATGGATTTGTGTTCAAGTATTTGCACCTTGATCAACAATGTAACTTCCCATACTTCCACCAGAAGCTTAACTCCATAACATAAGGTGAGAACTTCAGCGTAGATTGATTTTGTGATGCAGACCACGTGTGTGCTGCTTATTTTGAGGGCCAAGATTGAAAAAAATGGTGACTCAATCATCTCTATTCTGGAAATTTGAAATGAAATTACATTTTAGAGACACTTGGGATGAGGGCAGGGATGGAGAAGTTGGATTCAAGAGTGTATTTGGTTGTCCAAGTTTTCCATGTTGGTCAACAGGTCTCCCAAAGTTTTTTTTTTTTTTTTCTGTTTTTTTGTATATCTTCGAGTGGTCTTTAGCAAGGGGGTCTGCTCTCTCCTTTCTCGTTCGTGGTGGTCGCAGAAGTGCTTAGTAAGATGTTGGAAAGAGGGTTATTCGATAGTCCCATTAGTGATTTCAGGGTGGAGAATGTAAAGTTTCAGATCTCTCATCTCCAGTTTGCTGATGGCACCATTTTGTTTTGCGACACAAAAGAATTTAAGATGTTGGAAAGATGGTTATCTGTGAGTCCCATTAGCGGGTGGAGAATGCAGAGTTTCAGATCTCTCATCTCCAGTTTTTCGATGACATGATTTTATTTTACGACGCAAATGAAGATAAGGTGGATAACTTGAGAAAAATTGTTAGATTTTTGAAATGGTGTTGGAATTGAAGGTAAAAGCTCTAAAAGTGAGATGCTCCACCTTGGCATCTCGAAGGAGGTGGTGACGTTCGCAGAGGTGTTCGAGAATCATGCTGGGGACTTTCCCTCCTCGTATCTCAACTTTCCTTCATGTGTCGGCAAACCCACAAAGCATCTTTGGAATAAGGTAATTAAAAAAGTACAATCGAAATTGTCGAGGTGGAAAAGTTGGCACCTTTCATTCGGTGGTAGATTAGCGTTAATGAAAGCAACCATGTTGAATTTACCGCTATATTTTATGCCTCTTTTTAGGTGTCCGAATGCTATTTGGATAGATTAGAGAGAGTATGAGATGACTTTTTATGGCATGATGTAGAAGAAAAACAAAAATTTCACCCAGTGAAGTGGGAAGAGGTGTGTAAGCTATATGGAGATGGTGGAGTGGGTATAAGGAAGTCGTAGTTTATGAATTCTACATTGTTAGGCAAGTGTTGCGGAGGCTTAGAATAGAAGAAGGTAGCTTATAGAGATGAGTGATAGCTAGAAAGTACAATGTTGGTGACGCAGGACAATGGGCCTATCAATATGATGTAGAATGAAACTAAAGCAAAATGCATAACAACGAATAATTAAATTAAAACTACTCAAATCACATGTGCAGAAGTTCAATAAGGCAAGAATTCATGCACCACAACCATAAACCACAAGCATGTAATGAAGGAACTACAAAATCTCAAAGGCTGGGACCTATGGAAGGTAGAACTTCCACGTCCAAGCATAGGATTATTCCTAAAATCAAAGGAATGGGTTTTAGGGTTCTTAGGATATGGCTGAAATTAGGGATTAATGGGAACTAGGGTTAGAGTTAGGGTTTGGGTGATTTGGGAATTAGGGATTTAGGGATTTTAGGCCATAGAAAGGCTGAGATTCGGCTTTGGGTGAAAGGGGATGTTCGGATTTGAAAGTGGTGTGAGATTAGGTTAGGTTTGAAGGATTCAAATGGAAAAAAGTTGAGGTTTTGGGGAAAACGAATTTTAAGGTCATGTGGGCCTATGCCGAATTAAAAGGGATTCAAGGTTTGAAGGATTTTTGGTTTGGATTCAAGAAAGGATTAAAAGTCTTCAAACGGATGAAAAACAATAATCATAAATACCTGAAATTGTAGAGAAGAAGAAGAGAAGAAGGATAATCGGCATTATACCGTTGGCATCACACCAAAAAATCTCCAATCACTGGAGGGTTCATGCTCATCTCAAGCTATGAAAAGGTTTTCTCTCAATATTCAACATAACATGATAGAAAATAGGGTTTCTAACAAAACTTATATAACTAATGTCTGGATAAAGTGCATTAAAGTGCCTAAACAAAAGAAAAGTAACAAAATGGCGCCTAAAATAAATGTTTGCTGGTCTTGCTCTCTGCTCTTATACTATGCTCTTACGGCTCATGTGTTCCTCAAATGTCGTCGAACCACCACAAGACGGGCGTGACACGTCTCTTACGCTAGTATATTCGCGAAAAGGAACGTGATGGTCTAATGTCTCCATCAGTTGGGAGGTATTGGACAAAAGATTCATCCTTATATAGGGCATCAACTTGTGGAAAGTAGTAGGATGGTGACCAAGTTTGAGGGAATCGGCTTCTGATTAGGAGATGGGACTTGGGAGGACACTTTTTTTTAGGATGTTTGGATTGGAGAGGGGGCGCTTCGTGATAAGTTTTCAAGATTAGCAATCTTCTCCCTGGAAGCGAATGTTTCTGTGAAATAGTGGAAAGAGAGATGGAATAGAGAAGAAGAAAGAGAGAAGAAAATAAGTTGAAGTTAGGGTTCAACCCCACCCACACCCACTTTATATTATGAAAGTTTCATAATTACAGAAATGCCATTGATAACAAAAGCAAAAATTCCCTCTATCCTAGACCAAAATGGGCCTATGTAGGCTCATATTACATTCATTAACACTCCCCCCCAAGCTACAGCACGGGCTCTTCGTGATTAGTTTTCAGGATTAGCAATCTTCTCCCTGGAAGCAAATGTTTCTGTGAAATAGTGGAAAGAGAGATGGAATAGAGAAGAAGAAAGAGAGAGAAGAAAATAGGTTGAAGTTAGGGTTCAACCCCACCCACACCCCCTTTATATTATGAAAGTTTCATAATTACAGAAATGCCATTGATAACAAAAGAAAAAATTCCCTCTGTCCTAGACCAAAACAACCCATCTAAGTGGGCATATGTAGGCCCATATTACATTCATTAACACCCCCCTCAAGCTGGAGCACAAATATTATTCATGCCAATCTTGGAATGTGTAGCCTGAGTGGAATGAAGAGCTTTGGTGAACACATCAGCAAGTTGGTCCTGAGATCGAACATATGGAGTAGAGATTTTGCTACAATAAACTTTCTAAGGTAGAAAGTGACAATTGACTTCGATGCGTTTAGTTCTTTCGTGATAGACCAGATTCTTTACTATGTATGAAGCAGCATGATTGTCACAAAATAATTGCATAAGTAGGTGCACTGTAAATCCCATTTCTTGTAACAATTTCTTGATCTGCATCAACTCACGGGAGGTATGAGCCATTACTCTATACTTTACTTTGGCACAAGATTACACTTTCACACACTACTTCTTGCTCGTCCATGTGACTAGATTTCCTCCCACAAATGTACAATATGCAGTAGTAGATCGTCTATCTACGAAGGAACCTACCCAGTTTGCATCTAAATATCCTATGACTTGAAGATGACCATTTCATTTATACAAAATTTGTCGACTTGGTGCTTCTTTGTGGTAATGTAAAATTTGAATAACTGCTTCCATGTGAGGTACTCTTGGAGAACTCATGAATTGACTTACCATGCTCACTGTATAGGATATATGGTCAAGTAATTGTTAAGTAAATAAGTTTTCCAACATCTTCGATACCTCCTTGGATCTTCCACTGCATCTCCACAATTATCTACAAGCTTGTAATTAAGATTCATTGGATTGTCAATTGGTTCAGTCCTAAGAAAACCCGTCTCCATGACTAAATTCAAAACATATTTCCATTGAGATAGATTAACTCTTTTGAATCTAGCTACTTTTATACCAAGTATAAAAAATGACCCATATCTTTTATAAGAAAATGTTGTTGAAAATAATTCTTTAGTTTTGTCAATCCCCTTGTTATCGCTTCCAGTTATCATGATTATCATCCACATATATTGCAAGCACAATGAGACCTGAGCTACCTTTCCATACAAAAACAGAATGATCAGCATGACTTCAAACAAAGCTAAAGTTTAATATAACCTTACTGAAATTGCCAAACCATGCACGTGGAGACTGTTTTAACCTATAAATTGCCTTTCGCAGTATACACACATTGTCAAACTCCCCCTGAGCAACAAATTCGAGAGGTTGCTCCATATAAATTTCCTCTATAAGATCGCCATGAAGGAATGCATTTTTTACATCAAGTCAGAAGAGGGACCAACAGTGATTAACAATTAATGATAGTATAACCCGAATGGAATTCAACTTAGCCACAGGAGATAAGGTTTTATTGTAATGAACACTAAGTGTTTGTGTACGCCGCTTGGCGGCTTGGCGAACCTTCAACCATTCAATCATACCATTTGGATGAGTTGATTGTGTAGACTCATTTGTAACCCACAACATGTTTATCATTCGGAATAGTAAGTTCCGAGGTGTCGCTTTGATGAAGTCCATCTATCTCTTCCTCCACATCTTGCTTCTACCCTTACGTAATAGAGCTTCCTCATATGATTGGGGAACAAAGTGAGAAAATGAGGACCAAACAAAGTTGCGAAAATTTGGTTATGAGCAGTGAAGTATCAAAATCGACGTTGCTCTGATACCATGCAAAATAGTGGAAAGAGAGATGGAATACAAAAGAAGAAAGATTGAAGAGAAAGGATGAGTTGTTGTTTTTTTCTTCTCCTTCTGGATTTGATCCTTCGTGATGTAGCGAACTAGTCACTTTGTCTTCATATTTTTTATCATTGTATTATTTCTTCACTCCTTAGTTTGTAATGGTCTGGCTTGTTGGAGTTAGCCAGGGGTGGTTTTTCTGTCTCGAGTCGTATAGTTCATTAGGTCTTTAGTTTGTTTTGTTTTGCTCTGTAGTTTTGGGTTTTTTTTTCCCTTTTCATTTTGCTTTCTTCTGTTTCGTGGTTGCCTTTGGATCCCTTTAATAAAGTTTTTTTTTAGGAGCTATCCCTTTAGTAAAGTTTAATCTTCAGGGGGGAAAAAATACGGAAGAAGAAAGTGAGAAGAGAATAGAATGAGCTGAAGTTAACCCCCCCCCCCCCAAAAAAAAAAGCAATATTATCAAAGTTTAATAATTAGTGAAATGTCATTAATAAGAAAAGCAAAAATCCCTTCTATGTCCTAGACCAAAATAACCTATCTAAGTGGCCATATGTAGGCCCATATTAGATTCAGTGACAGTTCCCATTGTTCAATGCTTCTATCTTGGGTGAAGTGGTGGTCTGGTTTCCTCCATGTTGCCGGAACTTGACGGGTAGGAAAGTAGACAACTTCATTAGGCTATTGGTGCGGCTTCAATGCCGTTGTCCTTCTTTGGCATATAGGGAATTGATGGTGTGGTGGAACAAGGAAAAATTGGGTCAGCTCTTAGTTCGTTCTCTCCACGGGTTGATATGTGGGTTATTCTCTAGGGAGCATGAAGGTTACACTTCTTTTGTTTGGAACTACAGTGCCCTGCCTAAGCTAGCAGCATTTGCTTCGTTGGTGGGAAGAAACGAAGCACTCACAGTTGATAATCTTCAAAAGAGGGATCTCCCTAGTACTTGTGTGATGTGTATACAGAATGCGGAGTCGGTCGATCACTTATTTGTCCATTACTCTTTTGCTAGAGGTGTGCGAGGGATTCTCTGATACCTTCAAAGTGTCTTGGGTAATGTTGGGATCCATTGAAGTCCTCTTCTTAGAATGGCATGAGGGTGGAGTTGGGAGGTAAGGGAGGGTGATTTGGAGGCGATCCCTTTTGGCAGTTATTTTTGCTTTATAAGGGGAAAGGAATAATCAATGTTTCCATAATCGAAGTGTGCAAGCGTTGGAGGTCTTTAGAAGGGCAGAGTTGCAAGTATCGGATTAGGCCTCAAGTATAAAGGCTCTTGATGATTGTAACTCTTTTTCTTTGTCTTAGTTTCTCTATTGTAATTCGCCTTAGATTTCCATCTTAGGCTTTTCTTTCTAATAAAACATTGTTACCTTTCAAAAAATATTACGTTTTCTCACTCAAGAATAGAGAAGAGGAGAAGAAGAAGAAGAGAGGAAGGAGATTCCTCTTTTCTTGCTCTTATTGAGATTGGGTTTGACAATGCTCGAGATGCTCACAGATTACCTGATCTTGGAGGATTCCGATTTTGTGTGCTAGAACTGCTTGCTAGATTCGGATTCGTCACTGCGGAAGGTCACACTGGATTTGGCATGTCTACCTCCTGTTTCAGTTTGTTAGGTCATATGCAAAGGAAAAGTATGTGGGACAGTGGGAGTTTATTTCCTTGACACTAGGGATGAATATTTTTCTTCCAAGCACACCACATAATCGCCATTTCAAATAACTTTTACGATCATTTCTATAACCACAAGACTGAGATCTAGCATTGACCTTGAATTCTTCTCCTTTAGCATAAGACGTAAGGTGGGGAAATTGGATGTCCTTATAAATGACTTTTTGAGATCTGTTTTCTAGTCCAAAGAGCCAGCTAAGAATTAATTTCATATCATTTTCTGAAATAGAGAATCCAGCATTCTGTTTGTAGTCTTTTTCCTTTTCATATTTATCACTGTTTCTTTTAATATTATTCGGTTCAAACCAGGCCCATTAGATGTACAATCAAATCGAAGGTCAAAAGAAAAGACAGATGACTACAAAAGCTTAAGGAGGGCCCTGTGCGCTGGCTACGGAAATCAGCTTGCAGAGCGGAAAATCCATCACAATGGCTACCGAACTCTAGGCTACAAATCACAACTCGTTCAGGCAACCACTTGCTCCTCTCTCTCCCCATCCTGCACCAACATCATCCACTAATATGCATGTTGAATCGATGTCTTGTGCTTGTGTGCATGAGCATGTATTTGCATTCAGCAAAGCACATGGACATGTGTGTATATGCACAGCAATTCATAAAAGCATATTTTCATGTATACTCGCTAGTCTTCTCTTTTATCTTCCCAGCCTGCATCATCATCATCATCAATTAACATGCATGCACATATCAGTGTCTTGCACATGCTGCCATAAGCACATACTTCCATTCAACAAACACATGGACATGTGTGTGCGTGTGTACATAGGCATTCATAATATACATCTCTACTCATCAGTCATTGCATACATCATACATGTTGGCATGCACATGTCACCACAAACTGCATTTACACTAGACAACCTATCTAATAGTCATGCGTGCCGAAACACAGATATATGTTGAGTGCACATGTATATGTTTTTGGGTTACGGTATGTGCATCGAGCACTACGGATGTGTGCATGTTGCCCATGCACTGCAATAGCACATGATTTCGCATTTATACCTTCTTCCAAAGTTAAATCTTATCAATTTAAATTTAAATTAGTTGATAGCTTTATTTCTTCACCATTGTTTACTTTACATTTTTTCTTTTTCTTTCTTTTCTTTTTTCTTGTTTTCTTTGCTTTTTTTCTTCCTTTTTTTCTTGTTCTATCTTTTCTTTGATTTCCCCTCAAAGTTTAAAATTGATAAGTGGTCAAAATGGAAAAATATATTGCTCGAGTCTCAGTCAGGCTGAATTGACCCTCGTCAATTTATTCCAAGGCTATTATAGTTGGTCGCAGAAAGTGTGTTCAAGTCATCAGTGTGAACCTAAGGTTTCTAACTTATCCATTAATATCTTCTTCTTCTTCTTCTTCTTCTTCTTCTTCTTTTATTAATTTAGCTTAAGTTGCATTCTATTTGGAGAAGCTTGGGGTTCTTAATGGATTTTACTGTTTTGCTTGGTTGCCAAGGTTTACAGTACCAACACTTCTGCTCGAGTTACCAAACAAGTTGAACCTGTATTTTTTAGAGCTTTTGCTAACCCTACACATGTATCACACAGCCCATCAACACTGGCACGTGCAATAAAAATGCAAGCTGTCCATCAGATGTGCCCCACCATGTAGATGCATTGGCTCAAATAATTTCAGCATTCCACTCATCAGGTGTGCCATTGTATGGAACTGATGCACAGCTGAAACAAGTTCTTGTAGCTGTCATTTGTCCGTACACTAGCCGACCTGATGAATCGACTGACCCGACTTTTTGACTAGTGTATCTACACATTGGGATCCACCTAATGATGGTTTGGATCGCTCACAGGCATGTGGATGAGCTGGATTATGCACTTGGAACTAGAAAACCTCAATGTGTAGGTATTAACTTACATAGGGGGCAACCTGAGCCTGGCCCGAATTCCAACCCGAGGTTCTCGACCCAACATCCTCTGTATGTAAAAAACGGGGAAAAAAAAAACAAAAAACAAAAGTAGAAGCTCTCATTCCTTCCGTGCACAGACAGACATAGATTCCCCTTTCCGAACTCACCTAGATTGGGGGAGTCAACCGTACTATTCAATCGATCAATCAATCTTTGTTTGAGAATGGACAACCTGGCCCAAATTCCAACCCAAGGTTCCTAACCCAAATTCCTCTCTACTAGACCTTTGACCGACCTGACCTAACCTAAGCCAAATACATGTGATTATTTCCAACGCATTCTAACTTGAACTTGCTTAATCAGATGCTGAAGTTGTGCCATGGAAAACCAATGTGAGCCCAATCCACTGGCCATGTACATGTGACAGTGATGATCCTAGGCATGGATCATGATGACCAAGCGTCCTACGTGGACAGATTGCTATGCCTTAGTTAATATGTGGTGTTATCTTAAACATACATGAACATGGATTAAGTGGAGGAGTGATTACTCTAGTTGTCCTTGGGAACTTGAGACTGGACACAACGATTGTTGACTGGAGTTTTGTGCTCCATGGATCTCAATACCCTATATAACATGACCATCATAAGTTTTAGGACAGTGTTGTGGTTATAATATGATGAAAGGTATGGTCATCGTATGCAATAGGACTAACTTGGATTAGGATAGAAAGGCTACACCATTGAGCCTGACCTGATGTTGGTATTCCTTCGCCCTACCCCACATAGGAGTGTGAGGGGGTGAACAGTAACAGGTAGCCAGCCTGCGCTACCCCCTCTAGTTGTCCTCGATCTCCTTAGGATTCTCACACCAACCCGTTGATGGTAGACCCCTTGATCAACCCTCGGGGGAGCAAACCCTAGATATCACAAACGTTCGCACATAGGAGTGTGAGTGTGCTATGGATATAGGATTTTGTTAAACCTTTTGGCTACTTGCATTGGTGGATCGAGATCAAGTCACTAGTCTTTTGGGGGGGGGGGGGGGGGCTGGGGGGACTTGATTAATCTTTGGATATATTGATTCTTGCAGCAAACAAAGGATCTACTGATTTCCAAGAACATGTTTATGGGATCTAAAAGATCAGAGATTTATCAAGTGGTTTATCTGCTAGCCCCAACACTTCTGAGAGCTTAGAAGTCGCTATCACCTTCAATCTTCCACACGTGCTTGTGTCCACTTGTGCGGTCGGCTGGTCGCACACATTTCCTTGACCTTACCCCGAGTCTTACATGGAGCTATCACTCTCCCTCCATTTGCAGTCGAGATCGAACCGTTATTTCTTTTAAAGCTTTGTAGATTTTTGTTTGATTATAGATTAGAACTTGCGTAGTATCTTAGATGGCCTTGATTAGCAACTATGTCGATGTAAGTTGTTAAATTGATGTAGAATGAGTGAAAATAGCTTGGGATGAATGAGGTGAGATCAAAATACACACTAACTAGGTAATCAACAAATAAATTTAAGCAAATCCACACTATAAAATAAGAAATTTAGATTAACAATTAAATGGTCTTAAGAGTTTTGGAATTTAGGAATTGGGATTTGGGAGTTTTGGCAATTAGGGATTTAGGAATTTAGGGATTTGGGAATTTTGGAGAATTAGGGTTTGGGTTTTAGGTTTAGGATTGGGACTAGGGTTATTAGGGAGTGTAGAGGAGGAAGTAAAGGAGAAGAAGAAGAAAAGGGGGACAAGGGGTTGTCCGTACGGACATGCATGTGGGGTGTTGGGGTTAGGCTTTAATGGGTTTGATGGAAAGGGAGAAGAAAGAAAGAAAATGCCCTAAGGTTTAGGGGATTTGTAGGAGAAGGAAGAAGGAGAAAGAAGAATGGAATTGCATACCTTGAATGAAGAAGAAGAAGAAAAGATATTCTAGAAGGAGTCCACCACCAAATTAAATCTAACCCTTCCACAGTAGGATTGGAAACCCCAAAGAAGAATGACGAAATGACTTCCTAAGAGAGAACAAGCTTCCAAGCTTTTTTTCTTTTGCTCCAAAAACCACATTAGGGTTGGATGTACGAAAATATGAAATATCTCAAGAATGGCCCCTTGGAAGTTAGGACTTCCAATCTAGCATAAGTAATGCCTCATCCACATGAAGAAATAATGGTGCCAATAAAATTCAGATTTAGGGAAAAGGGATTTGTTCAAAATCAGATTTTCCTAAGGAGTTTTAGAATTTAGGAATTGGGATTTGGGAGTTTTGGAAATTAGGGATTTAGGAATTTAGGGATTTGGGAATTTTGGAGAATTATGGTTTGGGTTTTAGGTTTAGGATTGGGACTAGGGTTATTAGTGAGTGTAGAGTAGGAAGTAAAGGAGTAGAAGAAGCAAAGGGGGACAAGGGGTTGTCGGTACGGATGTACGGCTATTCATATGGCTGGTCCGTACGGATGCACGTACAGATGTGCATGTAGGCTGTTGGGGTTAGGCTTTGATGGGTTTGATGGAAAGAGAGAAGAAAGAAAGAAAGGGCCTTAGGGTTTAGGGGATTTGTAGGAGAAGGAAGAAGGAGAAAGAAGAATGGAGTTGCGTACCTTGAACAAAGAAAGAGAGAAGATGTTCTAGGAAGAGTCCACCACCAAGTTAAGTTTCTAACCCTTCCACAATTGGATTGGAAGGGAGGGTTTCCTCACAAACTCTAAAGAAGAATGAAGAAAGGACTTGTCAAGAGAGAACAAGCTTCCAAACTTTGTTTCTTTTACTTCAGAAACCACATTAGGGTTGGACGGCCCCTCCCCCCCTTCTAGCTTTTATAATAAAACTTTTAAAAAATTAAAAATATGCCCCAACTTAATGTTCCATGAGCCAAACTCAAAGTAAAATATCCAAAGCAAATAAAAGTGATCTAAACCATCCATAATGTCCTAAAAATAACATAAAATGAAATAAAATAAAATTCAGGGTCCATGCGGCCCAAATCTGGAAGATCTGACGGTCCAATGGCCCGATCAAGATGGTCCAACGGTCAGATGGACCCAAAACTGAAGTCCTATATTTAAAAACTCCTCCTAAACAACTCACATGCATCATCCCAAAGTGGGGTCTTCAAAATGGCCTCACGGGCCCCATCTAAAAGTCGTAATCCATCCATAAAGAAAATTGTGTTGATGCAGGTAGTTGCCTCCACCTCTGGTACACTCGAGTAGATCCTCTGATGTCCTCATCAACTCTCCCCGACTGAGAAGAATTTTTCACTGGCGAAATAAAGATGTAGTCGCGCTCGAGGAGGTCGAGATCAATGCGCTGGAACTCTTGTCTCTGTAATCCAAGTGTTATCTAACTCCGGCGTGTTCTTCCACTTCACGAGGTATTTTTTATATCCTACATGGTGGGTAGAAACCGCATCATGATCCAGAACATCATCGATCTCTTTTTTTTGTCCAGGTAGTGATGGAAGAGAAGGCAATGGGTGGGAAGTAAGGTCTGACAAATGCCATGGGCTGGGGTCGGGGTCAAGTACACCATCATCTGGGGTAGGGGAAAGGTTTGCAAGAGGGCTAGAAGATGGAGGTATGGGTCTGTCACAAGGCCCTTCCATGTTGAATGTGACACTAATGTCCATGTCAGATGGAAGATCCGCCACATACGCATTAGGGCCCACTCTTATCAAAACTTTATATGGTCCTGCACTACAGGCATGCAAATTCCTCTCGGTTCCCTGTGGGAATTGTTCGTGTCTAATGTAGACTATGACTTAGTCGCTCACTTGAAATTCCTAAACCTACAATGTGAATCTGCAGAGAGTCTATAATGTTGATTATTGGCATCAATGCACCTCTTGATCTCACTATGTAAGTCATGAACATGCTATGCAAATGCTTCTACGGACTTAGATGGCCTATGTGAAACAGACATGGGAATGAGATCTATAGGCGTTTCAGGCTTGTACCCATTCCTTTGGACCTATTGATTGAATTATTGTATGCAAACTCGGCTACAGGCAAAACCGCATCCCAGGTGCTAATATGGTCTCCCACCAGACATCTTAGCAAATTCCCTAAACTTCGATTGACAACTTCCGTCTAACCATCAGTCCATGGATGGTATGCCGAAGAAAACTACAACTTTATTCCCATCATGTGCCATAGAGTTTTCCAAAAATAACTCATAGAGCGCACATCTCTATCTGACACGATGGACTTCGGCAAGCCATGCAGACAAACTACCTCCCCAAAGAAAATCTTGGCTACGTTAGTGGCATCAGACGTTTTAGAACGAGGAAGTGGGCCATTTTTGAAAAACAGTCTACGACCACAAAGATGGAATTGTGCTTTTTTATCGTCTTGGGTAACCCAATCACAAAATCCATGCTGATATCAACCTATGGGGCATGGGGGATTGGCAAAGGAGTATATAAACCATTGTTTTGCTTCCTCTACTTTGCCAGCTGACAAGTCCTACATTGCCCTACAATGTTAGCCACGTCTCGCTTGAGACTTGGCCAATAGAAACGCTCTTCCACAATGGCAGTAGTCTTGTCATGCCCAAAATGACCAGAGATCCCTCCACCATGAAGCTCCCAGACAAGAAAATCACGAAGGGACGTACAAGGTATACACAAATATATCGCCTCTAAACAAAAGTCACTGACCAAGACGAACTCACTACTACCCCTCAACTGACCATCTAACAACGATGCGTACACCTCTCCAAAATCCGAGCAACTAAGATAATCTTCCTTTAATCGCTCAAACTAAGTGACTTCTACGTTCATGGATTGGAGTAATGCTACCGTACGACTCAACGCATCGGCAGGTTAATTCTCAACCCCAGCCTTATGCTTCAACCCAAAAGTGTACTCTTGAAGAAATTGGACCCACTTGGCATGCCTTGGGTTCAACTTCTTTTGAGAGTTGAGATAGCGCAAAACCTCATAGTTAGAGAATAAGACAAATTCTTGCGGTAATAAATAATGTCGCCAATGGCGTGAAGATTGCACTACCGCATAGAATTCCTTGTCATAGGTAGAATACTTTTGTTTCGCTTCATTCAGCTTCTCGCTAAAGAAAGCAACAGGGTACCCTTCCTGACCAAGCACTCCACCTATACCTATGCTAGACACATCACATGAAACCTCAAAAACCTTGGAAAAATCTAGAAGTCGCATGACAAGAGCTTTAGTCATCTTGACTTTAATCTCCTTGATTGCCCTAGAGGCTGCTTTAGTCCATTGGAACTCCCCTTTCTTTTTGCAATTGGTAATGGGAGCCATGATGGAATTAAACCCCCTAACGAACTGCCTATAAAATGTGGCTAAGCCATGAAAGCTACGCACCTCATGAATATTGCGCAGCTCAGGCCAACTGACTATGGCCTTGACTTTCTCAGGATCCGCCGACATGGCCTTAGATGACACGATAAAACCTAAGAAGATGACACTATTAGATAGAAACGAACACTTCTTGAGGTTGGCATACAATTTCTCTGCCCTAAGGATCCCACACACTTTCCTCAGATGGTGGAGATGTTGTTCCTTAGTCATGTTATAAATAAAGATGTTGTTAAAGTACATGACTAGGAACTTCCCCGTGAAGGGTCTCAACACCTGGGTTATCACCTGCATAAATGTACTCAAGGCATTGGTTAGTCCAAAAGGCATGACTAGCCACTCATACAGCCCATCCTTCATCTTGAATGCAATTTTCCATTCGTCACCCAGGCAAATACGGATCTGATGATACCCACTGTTGAGGTCTATTTTGGAGAAAATTATGGCATTGGCCATCATGTCCAACATATTGTCTAGACGCGGTATACGAAACTGGTACTTAACAGTAATCTTGTTGATGGCCCTGCTATCCACACACATACACCATGTGCCATCTTTCTTAGGCGTCAGAAGGGCGGGCACGACACATGGACTCATGCTCTCCTGAATGAACCCTTTTTTGAGAAGCTCATCAACTTGTTACTTGAGTTCTGCATGCTTCGTGGGGTTCATTCTGTAATGAGGAAGGTTTGGGAGAGTCAACTCGAGGACAAGATCAATGTCATGCTAGATGTCCCTCATAGGTAGAAGCTCATTCAGGAGGTCGTCTGGAAACACATCAATGAACTCCTCCATCACCGGAATCACCTCACCAAACAACTCTACACCAACCTGGGGCATAGCCTCTCTAGCCACGAGGGCATACTCCTCTGAATCCACCCTAGTCTCTCTTTTGCATTAATGACATGAAGAGACTTAGGCTTGGACTTCCTCAAAGTTCTAGGATCACCCTTCTTGGTGGTCTCCTTCTTTTCCGATGTGCTCTTGGGTGAAAGAGGACTCAATCTAATTTTCTTGCCCTCAAACATGAATGTACAAATATTCAAGGGACCAAATATTGTAACATCCAACTCAAATAACCGGGGCCTACCCAAGATGATGTGGCCGACATCCATGGGAACCACAACGAGTCTTTATATGATCCAAACTGGATAGGGATAAGACAATGCTGTGAAACCAGGATAGAAGACTCATCAACCCATGACACTCAATAGGGCTAAGGGTGAGGCTTAACTTTCAAGCCCAAATGACTCACAGTGCTGGTAGGAAACCACGTTGGCACAGCTACCACTGTCCACGATCACTTTACAATTCTTTTCTTCACACTTTTCATAAGTGTAAAAGATCGTGTTCCTATGCCAATCATTATTTTCTTTAGCTTGGGTAAAGGCGCATCTGACAACTGCAAGTATCGCGGCCTCATGCTCATCAGACTCCTCATCACTAGCACCAATGTTAAGCTCATAGTCTTCTTCTTCGCAATCGCCCTGGGCATCCTCATCAGCCTTACCTATCATAAGAGTTTTACCTATTTCTTTGTTCGGGCATTCCTTTGCGAGGTGACCATAACCATTGCAACGGAAACACTGCGTGTACTCACTTCCCTTCGAACTAATGTTGGCTAGACCCTTACCTTTAACATCTTTGTTATAGGTGGGAGCACCAGTTGAGGCCTTAGTCTGATTCCCAAGTTTAGGTTTGGCTCCCTGAGGAGTAACCCTGCCACTAGAATCACGAGACCCAAACCGCTTCATATTCGGTTGCACTAGGTATCGTTCAAGCTCCTCTACCCTAAGGTAGGCTTCCTCTAGTGTATCATCATCATGAGGGATGAGCTCACGCCTAACCTCAGCTCGAAGGCTCATCCTAAAACGAGACAGTCACTGAAGGGTGCTCATCAACGTTACATTGTATCATATATTCCTCAAACTTAGCAATGTAATCCATGACAGGCATCGACATTTGCCTCAAGGACTGCCACTGGTCCAAAAGGCAATCATGATAGGAGAGCGGGAGGTATTTTCTCTAAGAAGTTCTTTCATCTCAACCCATGATGTAATGGGTTCATCTCCACGCCGCTCTTCCTTCCATTCTGTATTGGTCCAGAATAGCTTGACTTGACCCGTTGACTTCATCTTAGCGAACCTCACTCGACGGCGATCTAGCATCTCATGGTCCATGTCAGCTAGCTAGTCAAGGAAATCCTTCGGGTTCAAACGGCCATCAAAGCTAGGAGCATCGACTTTAACACTCTTCATAACCCTCTCTTCAGGGTCGTAACGATCTCGCGACTCTCTACTGGTCGCGTGGGCACACGGACCTACACAACCTACTCCTTGGCAAAAGTTTCAATTACGACCCCTAATGGGTTCTACTGGGACCGGACCCTGCTCAACTGGTTCT
Organism: Liriodendron chinense; assembly: GCA_003013855.2. Classification (NCBI taxonomy): domain Eukaryota; kingdom Viridiplantae; phylum Streptophyta; class Magnoliopsida; order Magnoliales; family Magnoliaceae; genus Liriodendron; species Liriodendron chinense. Next base: position 1,712,452 of record ML058432.1, on the reverse strand, counting down.
CCATCCGTTGGCTCTCCGGCTTGAGACTAATGATCTTCCCCAATGGTGGGGGTAGCATGAGCGGATGTCTTTAGCTGCGTGATACGTTGGTTGTTGGCGGTCAATGGTGGGGGTAGCATGAGCGGATGTCTCTAACTTCATAACCCTCTCCTCGGGGTCGTAACGATCTCGTGACTCTCTACGGGGCGCGTGGGCACACGGTCCTACATGACCTACTCCTTGACAAAAGTTTCAATTACAACCCCTAATGGGTTCTACTGGGATTGGACCCTGCTCAACTGGTTCTCCATCCGTTGGCTCTCCGACTTGAGACTAATGATCTTCCACAATGGTGGGGGTAGCATGAGCGGATGTCTCTAACTGCATGATATGTTGGTTGTTGGCAGTCAATCGTGCGATAGTGGTCCTATTGTGTGTCTCAATGGCCATCAAACGGCGGTTAATCTTTTCTAAAGCTTCGGCAATCTAATCCGGGTTCATGATGGGGAATAGACCAAATCCTCGACATGTTTGCGTTTGAATACACTAAACAACCCTAAGGAAAGACAAACTAGACTCTATATGAACTATACGATGAATGCAACGCAAAATTCAGATTTGACACCACCTAAATGTGACTCTAAAAAAAATCAGATTTGATGATGCTCAATGCAATACTAATCTAGACATACAACTAAATGGGGAACACTAACCTACGCTAGACCTAGGCTCTGCTACCAAATTTGATGTAAAATGAGGTGAGATCAAAATACACACTAACTAGGCAATCAACAAATAAATTCAAGCAAATCCACACTATAAAATAAGAAATTCAGATTAACAGCTAAATGTTCCTAGGTTAATCACATACACGGTGCATGAAAATATGAAATATATCAAGAATGGCCCCTTACAGCTTTTATAATAGAACTTTAAAAAAATTACAAATATGCCCCAACTTAATGTTCCATGGGCCAAATTCAAAGTAAAATATCCAAAGCAAATAAAAGTGATCCAAACCATCCATCATGTCCATAAAATGAAATAAAATAATAATCAGGGTCCATGCGGCCTAGATCTAGAAGATTTGATGGCCCGATCAAGATGGTCCAACAGTCAAATCGACCCAAAACTGAAATCCTATAGCTAAAAACTCATTCGAAGAAACCCACATGCATCTGCCAAAGTGGGGTCTTCCTAATGCACGACCAATGCATGTGGGGTCTTCAAAATGGCCCCGCGGGCCCCGTCCGGAAGTCGTCATCCATCCATAAAGAAAATTGTGCTGATGCAAGTAGTCATCTCTGCCTCTGGTACAATCTAGTATGTCATCTAATGTCCTCATTGTAAATCTAACGGTTTCATCTCACACCATCGATGGTAATCTGAGATACTTGATGAAGGAACGGCGAGGGAGACGTTGTAATCGGAGATCTCTGCACAAGGCAAAACCTGATGGAAGGAGCGAACCGCAACAATGGACCCTAGGGTGGGGCCTACCATACGATCAACATCTATATGAACGTTGGGGGATAGTGACCCTCTTAGTTTCCTATTAGCTTTCATTTTCATTAATTTTCTCCTTGTTTCTCTCTTCCTACTTCTCTCCCTGAATAGTCGACTCCAAGAGTCTGAGAGTACCTTTTGGCAATTAATTGATCTTTTAAATCCATTGAGCCACTAGGATTGTATTTTACCATATACACCCAACTGCACACTTTCCAGTAGGTAATTCAGCTAATATCCAAGTTTGATTCAAATAGAGTGCAGCCATCACTTCTTCTATAGCTCATGTCTACCCATCACAACTCAAAGCCTCCTGGAAAGAACGAGGAATAGACACAGACGACAAAGACAAAGCAAATTGTCGAAATGAAGGGGATAAACCACTGAACAAAACAAATTTGGAAATAATATGTTGAGTACATGAACGGATACATTCATGAAGGCCATTAAGTAAATTACCTTCATTAGATGGTGTAGACAAGGACTCGAATGAATGATGATCTTCTGACGGATCAATATAATTGGTAGAAGTCACGGTCGTATGTACTCTCAATGTTCGAAATATCGGTATCACGTTACGTATCGCACCCTTGGGATACGGATACGTATCGGTTATCGCATGGGATATATCGGTTGCATCGCGTATTCTATCGCTGTTGTTGGAAACATGGAGAACGTTGGGAAATTGGTCGAATTTTTCAATGAAACTTCAGTGATTGTTAAAAAAGACATCAATACACACTTAGAAATCAAAACATTACAAAAAACAAGTGCACATCATAGGTTTTCTTTATATGGGGTCCTAATCTATGTGCAGCCTAATTGAATTGATGCAAGTATATTCAAAGTCTATTTATATAATTTATAAATGTAAGAAGACGTGTGGAAACACAATCGATACATTCAAAAGCAAGAAAAGAATCACTAGACTAGGTTACATACATGTTTGATTTTATGTTTGGATATAAAGATTGCAACCGATTTGTGAGAAATTGATTTTTTTTTTTTTCAATTTTTCGCAACTTGGCCCATCTCCTCCAAATCTTGAAATCGAAGCTCCCAATTCATATTTTTTTCATGCAAAACATGAAAAGTCATATATTTGAAACAATTTGACACTAATTTAACATGATTTACAAAAGAAAAAAAAGATTGAAAATGTTCTACCGGATCGAACCTGTGGGATATATCGCACTACTTGTGTGTTTCGTATCGCACAGGTGGGATACAAGATATATCGTGGGATATATCAGCTGATATCGTTGATATTTAAAACACTGCCAGTGTTCGCAGTATCGGTATCGCGTTACGTTTCGCACCCTTGGGATAAAGATACATATCACGTATCGGTGGGAAATATCGGTTGTATCGTGGAATGTATCGCACTTTTTGGAAAACATGGGGAAACTTTGGGAAATTGATTGAATTTTTCAATGAAACTTCAGTGATTGTTAAAATGGACCTCAATACACATTTAAATCATAATATTTAAAAAAAAAGTCCACATAATGGAGTTCCTTTGTAAAAGGATCCTAAGCTATGCGCTATCTGACTGAACTGATGCAACTATTGTTTAAATTGATTCCATAAGATATACAAATGTAATAAGACATTAATGTAAACACAACCAATGCATTGACAAAGTAGAACAAGCAAGAGAGTCGAGAAATATATCTATGGATGATGCAACTGAGTGAGTATCCTCCAAATGCAGTTTCGACTATCCTAGTTCAACGCAATGTAAACTACCTTATATGAGCTAGATCTATATGAGGACTCAATAAAATCTAGAAAATAGCTAACTAGACTCAACAAACTATGACCCCTACGCAGAGTCGGAACGCGGGTCGAGCTGAAAATCGAACAAAAAATCATTTTTTTCTACAAAATGGGGGACTCTTGTGCGTTTGACTAATATAGTAAAGTAGGAGAAAATTGAGAAAAAATAAGTCTCCCCAAGTTTTTTCTCCAAAAAACATAAAAAAAACCAAGTTTAGAAACGTTCCAGCGTCTCTGACGGATACCTGGACGATATCGTCCAGGTATCGACGATATTTGGAGCCCACTGTGCAAAAAGGGCCGATATTATGACGATATATCGTGTGATATTGATACATAGTGTGATATTATCGATATCGCACGATGTATCATGCGATACCAAGGAGTAAGTTAATTTTCACGTTATTACTAGACCGATATTTATCGGCGACTACCGATACTGATAATATCAGTCGATATTATCGATACTGCAAACACTGGTATCTACTGGAAGAGCATATGGGTGAAATCTCGGCCACTGGAAGTGTTCTTAGATCATTCGTCAGCCATTTGAATTGTTGTTGGTTCACATCCCAGAAGTTGTCAAAAGTGTCTGCTTGCTTAAAGCTATTCGTCGTTTCATCATCATTCGTCATTTCATTGCCCCATGCGCACCCCATACTACAACTCAGTTTTCTTTTATGTTTGAATAAATGTTCATCGTGCCTTTCAAACTCAAGTTTCTCCTTTCAGAGCATCTTTAGTTTGAGGGGAGATATTAAAGTATATTAAGATTATTTCCTTATTAAGTTAGATTTAGGTTATTTATATTTCTATTAAGTTATAAATCTGTGAAGATCTCTTGTAAGAACTTTCAGATCTCTCCCCTTATCTATATATTCATGTTTCCTTATTAAGGAAAATCATTCAAGAATTCTCCAATTTGAGCATCCTTTGCCACCCAATCTTCTTATTCTACTAAACTTACTTCAAGGTTTGGGAGAAGTCAAATACTTCAATTTCCTTTTTCCCTGAAGGAAAACCTCTATAGATGTGACCCAACTAGTCTTGGCATCCATTGATGTAGATGATATCAAACACACAAGGAAAGAATGTTTGACTTTAACTTACCCAACATGAATTCCTAAAAACCATGTATGTTGGCGTGGAGATGGAAGTGACAACATGACCTAGTGGGTAGTGGGCTTTCAGACAACAGATAGTGGAGATGAGACAAGTCTAAAGACTATGATCGGATGGTGGAAGGAAAAACCTCAGATCTCCTCAATGACCTTCAACGCAATCGGAATTTGGTTGAAAAACCTTGGATCACATTGTGAACCAAAACAAAAACTACCGATTCGGAGGCGGAAAACTAGATTCACCTCCATTCTTGCTAATCTTCAACTGAAGAACCTCATATCTCTCTCACAACAGTGATTCCAGTCTCAAAGCCTCTCAAAATCCTTCCAAAAAGAATGGAGAGGCAGAAGATCTTCCCGATTAGATAACCAAGAAACACACCGAGGAATTGGAGGTCGGATTAAAATCGAGGAATACTTGTGCCCTTGGTATCGCCTAGTGTTAATCTCCTGAGCCCATCAGAGAGAGCTTGGATAACACCAACCACTGGCGTGAACTAGAGAGAGAGTGAGGGGACAAGAGAGATATCTCATCCCTCTTCTCCGTTCTCCCATCTTCCATGCGTGCATACTCCACTTGTAAGGACGCATGTCTCCTTGACCCTACCCCGACGCTGACATGGAGCTCTTACTCTCCCACCATTTGGGATGGATTAGGGAGAGACTTCCTATGTTGAAAGAATGGTATTGGCATGGATCGTGTTTTTACATCGTGCACGTTTTTTTTTTTTTTTTTTTTTTTTTGGGGGGGGGGGGGGGGGGGGGATAGTACACACACCCACATTGTGCGCGTTCTTTGATCAAGTAATTTGAAACCGTTGAATGTAAGGCTTTTTGTTCTACATATCTGATATTATAAAAGACATGGATCCTAGGGTTAATTAAAATCTGAATTTTTAAAAACATTTTTAAATTCCACTGCGTTTCATAAAAATCCAACACCCAAACCCGACCTGATTTCAAATCATGTTGAATTTTCCAACCCTAACCCAAGGACCTTGACAAACAAACTCAACCTGACCCTAACTTGGGTTGGGTCAGGGTTGGGGTTGACCAAACCCAAGTTGCAGCCCTGCTTTACATGTAGACTCCACCGGCTAGTGATGCACAAGTCAACCCCATGCCTGGGTAATGGAGGGTTGATATTTGGTAGGCAGCCGATTGTCGAAGTTTTGCAAGCAATCATGAGAAATTGTTGCAAATCTTTGACGAAAGATGATTAGAAAGCCGACCCCAAATAGATGGGACCGGACTTTCTATGATGATTATGATGGCAGTGGTATTGGCTTCACATTTATCTTTAATGATGAGCTTGTGGACATTTTGTTCCACAGAGGTGAAGTTTAGCTAAATTATCTACTGCCCTCTCCTCCTGTTTGATTTTTTTTTTTTTTTTAATTTGGAAGATAAATATAACACTTAAGTATGATCTCTCAAAAGATGATAGCTTTGCTATTATTTTCCATTTGTTATCTTGAAATATGGTTTCTAATTACTCATCAGTTTTTTTTTTTTTGTGTGTGAAGATTGCATGTTTATTATATTGTAATTACAGTTGATTTTCTTTTATGATTACAGGTGCATCCATCCTCAGTGCTTGAAGCAGACGAAGATGGAAACATGCCTAACTACGTGGTTTATCATGAATTGATTGCTACCTCTCGCCCTTTTATGCGAAACGTGTGTGCGGTCGAGATGTCATGGGCCATGCCAATCTTAAGGAAACTAGAAAAAATGGATGTCAACAAGCTCAGGTATTTGATTGTATAGAAAATGGTTTGCCAATATGGTTTCGGTATCCGCAATTTTAGTACATATCCCATCTTCTTTGTGAATTCAGTCTTATTTGTATATTCCAGCAGAAGTTTTAAGCATTTCAGAGATGAACCGATTTTTTTTTTCTTCATATTTTTGGAAGGGCAAAGGATCTTTGCATGGAGATTGAGAATGCTCATTTCAGCATGCATGCAAGCATGGCAAATGTGCTAGATCCTAGCCCTTTCATCAGGCAGGCCACCCCATGAACAAGCCCGTGTCCAAAATTCTGGATGGCCTGCTAATCATGTCGGCCCACGTGTTGAATGTTGACCGAGTTCTAAAAAATGGCGTTATGACCTTATAACAGCCGATTGGTGTTTCCATCATCTCGCAGTAAAAAAAATATTTAAAAAAAAAAAAAAGAGGCTACAGTCAGGCCCACAAGAACATTTATTAACAGGAATCTTCCTTTACATAATGCCACACAGACTAATCGTTCCTATTATAACTAGCGTCATAATGGCTGGTGAGATGTTTTATGTTGAGAGTCGATTTATTTAGTTTAATCCTCCATTTCCTGCCATGCACATGTGGTCCACCTGATGTGCAGACTGGAGACTGTTTTCATGCTCGTGCATGTTCTTTGAAGAGGATAGATGCTAATATCCTTGCTAAAACTCCTCTCTTTTTTTTCTTTTCTTTTCTTGTAACAGAGCTTCAGTTTGAATAATGTAAATTGATGTTGTTTTGCACTATTATGCAGTGGCGGTTCCAGTGCTTCTGAGGAATATGGACCTAAGGAAGACGAACAGTTAGGCTCACCAAAGAAAGAAGCCAATATCAGTAAGTCTCCCGATGATCATGACAGCAGAATACAAGCTGCTCGGGAACGCTTTCTTGCTCGGAAATCAAAGAAGTAGCAGAATCCTATCGAATATCAATCAGATTAGCCATCAAAATGAGAGAGGAAATTCACGAGGGAGAAGCTTATTGTTCAGCTCTGGAATGTAGCAAGCGAATGCGGGTTTGATTCTCTGCCATGATGGTTTTCAATATTGCTTGAAACCGAGCAGGCAACAGGTCAGCATCTGTGTATCCAATGGAGCTGGGTGCTGCAATACGAGGGATTCGTAATGGATTCTGGCATCCCTTATCCACTTGTACGAGTAAATTTTTACTGTCGAAAAAGGAAAATTGAAATGAAATATATGGGAAGATATTGAGTTTGACCATCCATTTTTGGGGTGTTTAAAAATCAAACCAGGCTTCACGATGAGTCCCAGCGTATATACCTTTTCTTAAAATTCATGCTGATCTAATCATGAGGTGGGCTGCACATGTACATGTCAAGTGGTTAATTTTCTCTCCTGCCCATGTCTTTTGTACACGTCCACCCACCTGATAGCCAGATCAGGCTAATTTTTTGGAAAAGCATTTATGTGGTGCGGCCTGGCCACATTAGGTGGGTGGCCCTTTCCACACGACTGGGTGTGTGTTTCAACCCAGGAATTTAATCCCATGAAATATTGGATCCCTTTCAAATAGGAATGGACCGCTGTTCGGCTTTTACATTGATGATTTGAGCACTTATACAGAATTGGACTGTTGCATGCAGACCTTGCAGGCGGCTAATGTCAGAACAAGCAGCATGTTTGTGTGATCTGACCAGGTGGGGCCCTCCATGGATGTGGCATTCGTCTGGAAGCCAGACACGCAGGGCAATCCTGGCTGCTGAATTGGAGAATTGGATGTCAACTGCCGGTTATTTAATCACTCCTTGGCTTTTTGTCAAATTCAGCATTTGGGATTTGTTTGACCCATGCTTGGCAAACTCAGGACTTGACCGGATCCACCTACCAAATTAGAATCAAGCATTCACACTTAGGCATGTCATGTTTTTCTTGTTGTACGATTTATGTTTATGATATGCATGGCATGTGATTTGAGCTTTCATAAGAGTTGAATAATACTAGCTGTGATTCAAGTCATGTGTCTGCCTGCTAACCAAGCTGGAAGACGCCTTTGCATTTCAACAGTAGGTCTCAGGTACGAATGCAAAAGAGACACACTAATTACATCAGTGGGTGCGTCGCGTGACTAGCAAATGCATTATTTATACTAATTCACGTTTTTGTAAGAATTAATCAGGGGACTAAAAACAAAAGACAGAATACTAACTAAAAGCCTGATGACACCTAAATGAAGAGGCCCACATGAGGATAGACCTAGATGAACACTCCCTGCTACTGTTAATCTTGTATGTTCTATCTAAGATGAGCATTCCTTGAGATTTTGTGACACAATACCATTGTTTTTTTACTAGGCAGATTTTGGTTCGGGTGAAATCGGGACCAGGGAGTGGTGGTGGGCCAACTCTTGGTACTGATCCTAGCGGGATTCAGCAGTTCGTGTGCAACACCCATTTTTGTCGTGTTTCCTTTGAAGGTTTTTTTCTTTTCTTTTCTTTTTTTCCTTGTGTGTGTGTGTGTGTGTGTGTGTGTGTGTGTTTTACTCAGCCACTTGCACAACCCCACATGGGCACTCGAACCCAAGACTTCAGTGTTGAAATGCAGAATGTCCACACTGATCCATGGCTTGAGACCCAACCTTTGAAGAAGATTTGAATGACATGATAGGCATTGCATCCATGCCAACCACTGTCCATATCAACCCAACATGTGTCGTGTTAGAGTATGAGATGACTCTAGCACTCTCCTTGAGTATTGATTCTTTTCTCATTATGCCATGGGCACTCAAAGCCAAGACTTCAGTGTTGAAATGCAGTGTATCTACATTGATCCATGGATTGAGACCTGGCCTTTGAAGAAGATTTGGATGAGATGGTAGTCATTGCATCCATGTCCACCACTGTCCACATCAACCTGACATCTTTAGTGTCGTGTTAGAGTATGAGATGACTCTAGCACTCTCCTTTAAGTATTGATTCTCTTCTCATCATGCCATGGGCACTAGAACCCAAGACTTTGATGTTGAAATGCAGTGTATCCACATTGATCCAAGGATCGAGACCTGACCTTCAAAGAAGATTTGGATGACACGTTGTCATCACATCCATGTCAACCACTGTCCACATCAACCCGACATCTTTAGTGCCATGTTAGAGTATGAGATCTCTTAGCACTCTCCTTAAGTATTGATTCTCTTCTCATTATGCCAAGTCGGCCTTGAAGCTTTCAAGAACTTCAAAAAAGATAAGCTCTTAGGGCGTGTTTGGTTGCAAAATCTATATTCTAGAAAAAATCCAAATTCTAATGTTGGAATTCAAAATTGCATAAATTGAATTGGAAACTAGATTCCATCTGGAACTTGCTGTTTATTTGAAAACTGTGTAATCTAATCGTTGCTTGCGGCATGGCCCACTTGGGCGGATCCCTGGCTTATGGTAGTACCGCAAGACAAATGACCGGGTTGGATGGCAAATATACATTATAGTGGGCCCTAGGAAGTTTTTAATGACGGACATTCAATCAACACTGCTTTCCTGCGGTGTGGTCCACTTGAGATTTAGATCTACCTCACTTCATGTGTTTTCCATCCATGTATTTGGCCACTAGATCAACCGTCAACATTGTAGTTCTTATCCTGTGAAAAATTCACTCCGTCCATCAGTTTCGACAGCTCAGATCAGGGCATGAGTCCAAATATAAGGTGGATCCAAAACTCAAGGGGGCCACACCATTGGAAATGGTAAGGATTGAACTTCTACCTTTGAAACTATCTCAAGGCCACGGAAATTTTGGATCAGGCTGATATTAGTGTTTTCACATGAATAACCTTATGAACGGTTTGGATGTCTTATGAACATCACCATGGGTCCCAAAAAAGGTTTGAACAGGAGGTGTTTCCTTCCCCACTGATTCTGTCGTGTGGCCTACTTGAGTTTCAGGTCTCCCTCATCTTTAAATTTATGTTGTAACTTGAGCTGATGAAACTGATGGACCCATAAGATTTTTCAATGTCGGTTAGGGTAGGTACGTGCGGACAAAGATTGCGTCTGACCTGTTCTGTGTGGGTCCCACCCTGATGTATTCATTTATCCAAGCTGTCTATCCATTTTCTAAGATCCTGTTAAGGCATGGGCCAAAAATAATGCAGATCCAAAGTTGTAGTGGACCACACCATAGAAATGCAACTTGGATTTAATACTCGGGCATTTAATGAGCATTGAATGCAACCAGGCTAGCTATTTGGTGTGGTCCACCACAGCATTGGATTTGCATCAGTTTTAGGCCGACGTTATAAGATGATCTTAGAAAATTGATGAACGGTTTGGATAAACAGATACATCACGGTGGGACCCCACAACGATCAGGTCGGACGCTTAAAGGTTCGACCAGGGTCGGACGCAATCCGCGTCCGGTACGCGGACGTTTTGTATGTTGGTTTGGTTAGGTTAGGTTAGGTTAGGTACGTCGAAAGAGAAGTTATATGATACTCAAGCTGCATATGACACTTCATACACAGGCACTCAGAATTAGCACACGTACTGTATATTAATCAAAATAAAACCGACTAGATTGTACAGACCACTGTTTCAAAGTCACTATCCAAGATTAGATTGGTTGAAAAATCCTTACTTCTGATTTGTGGATATTTTCATTTCTAACCGTCTAATATGTGTCCACCAATCCGATAATGAGATACTCAAATAACCTTAATTATTTGTCCAAAAAGCATATATAATGAGTGCAGTAATTTGGACGGTTTAATTTGACTATTCGTATGCCATGTATGCAATTTGTAATTGCCTGCTTATGGTCAATCACACTGCCAGAGTATTAATTTATTTTTCTCTTTTAATAATCGAGTCAGATGTGCAGTTGAGATTCCCAAATCCCAACAAAGTTTGTTAAGGATTTCGTCTGGGGTGACGTGTCAGGTTCGAATGTGGAGGTGCATTTTCCAATCTTGTGCCTCTAGATGCATGTGAAGTCCGTGCCTCCGTGTCCTTTCTTCATATTGAGTCTGGATCCACCGTGACCAGGTTGCACTGGGATGTGACAGGGTTCCGGACCTATGTGATGAGGTGGACCAATGAAAAGCAGGGATTCCCTGGAAGCCAAGAGAGGATCCGGACTCCTTCACATTTGGGCTATGTGGACTGGATCGAAACCATCCACTTTATAGGTTAGATATTCATTGCGTCATGGTAAAAAAAGAAAAAAAAATTCTGTTTAAAATTTTCAAATCCTTCCATCATTTTCACACAATAGACATTCAATGAGAAAAAGTAAGATATCCTTCAAATCTAGTGGGAGAGGTTTCATTCATCTCCATGTGGTTTTAAAGTGTCGGCAGACGTGACTTTTATTCCCTTACTTTGTTTAACTTTGATTTACAAAAAGACCCAACGTACTTAACTTACTCTACTTTATTAAGATCTCTCATCGCTAATGCAAAAAATAGAATCTAATCTACCTAACATACTCTACTTTATTCAAATCTTTCACATGATCAAATCGGAACAAGATGATCATAAATTTCAATAAATTATACATTAGGACCATCCATAATCCCGCTTAGCAATATACATTGGTATTATTCATCATTGAAGGTCAATAGAAATTATCACCACATGTATGAGAAAATGAGATAAGATTATCATAGAGATATTTTCTTAATGAGTTATCTGGACAAAAGTTAAGCAAATATGGATTTTCCCAGTCATGAGTATTTATGAGTTGAAGAACCCAAAGTGGTGGAGAGACTTCAATTTTGATAAAGTGTCTTCTCCACCAATTTAGAATTTTTTGGTGCTTCTATAATAGACGGTAACAATTGTAAATCAGTTGAAGGGAGCTTCTCAAGCACCAATACGAGATTTTGTAAGGCTTTTACTATATCCATAATCATATGATCGTCTGAATTTTCAAAGTAAGCCATGCAATCTTTCAAAGAGTCGGAACATTCAATCAAGGGGATCTCTTCATCCACATTAAAAGTAGACATGTCAAGTTGGTAGATGAGATCAAAATTACTTAGTTCGAAAAGCTCCTTAGCATGAATATCAACTAGAGACTCGTATGCAATCGGCTCTTGTGGAAACGAAACCATAGGTTCACAAGCACATTCTGAACATTTATCATGATGAATCCAATCATCACCCTCATAATATGTAAATTTTTCGGGTTCGTCAACTATCATTGAAATCTCCTGATCAATCAGTACATTATATCTAAAGGTGATAATAAACTAGTCAATAATAATATCGGAATCACATAAATCAATTTTCCTTATTTGATCAGTCAGGTTAGGTAGAAGTTGGGCTAGAGAAGTCCCTTCTTCCACATTAGTGAGGGGCGATTCAATGATCTGAATACCTTGTTTGGGATTTTTAGAATTTGGCGAGAAGTTTTGATATAATTTCTCGATTGTTGCCGTAAACTCTTGCCATATATCCTCAAGGGTTTTTATCGGTTGAAGATCATGAGATGAGGACTCATGAGGATAATCACTAGTATTCATGGTTGGTTCATCTCTCAAATTGAAATTCTGATGCTCCCACCAATTTGAATTATGCGTGTCATATCTTGAACTTTTAGATGATTGTTCATATACATAGCCATACAAGTAGTCACGCATCGTCCTAACCGACGGAGCAACATGTATTTTATTCTCATTCCGATACTCACCCATCATTTATGCAGCAGAGTATTGTAAGGATTATCGTTTAAGTGATCACATAGTGTCTTACGTGGGGGAGTAGTATGAGTAGATCGAGTCTCAGGAACATAATCACGAATAGAATGTTTTCGAACGTGGTTGTGTAACATCCCTTAATTGGTTATCCCATAATCTAGAAGGTACTTAAAGTATTCATGTGTCCACTAGGGCATGGGCATGATGAAATTATAAAACTCTAATCAATTAATCTAAACCTAATCTAAGAAGGAAAAATAAAAAGTATAGAAAATAAAAAGAGGAGGAAGGATGGTACTCGATATAATGAACTAGGTTAGAAGCTTCCTACAAAACATAAACAAATCGATATTAGTAACTTGAAAAAAAAATAAGATCCTGATCTAAAAAACAATAAAAATAAACCTATCATAATTAGAAAAGAAAAACAAACCCTAAACTTAAAAGTGTTCAAATCGGCACTCTCCCCAGCAACGGCGCCAAAAACTTGTTCACACCTCAAGTGAAGGGTCGCGATGTAGTAATAATCTCGGTGTGACCAAGGTTAATCCACGGAGAAGCAATATAAGTTCAAACACTCAAAGGTAAACTAAGATTTAGAACTAACTAAATTAAACTAAATTGAAATTGGTTTGAAGATGGATAAATTCATATTTAAAGGAAAATTAATGAAAAAAATACTAAAGCATCAAATATTTACTTCTATTTATTCATAATGCCTATCTCTATCTAGTCGGATAATAGAGCGGTTGAATCACATATTAGTAACCCATCACAACGAGAATATTTATTGATCTATTTCCCTCATTAAGAACTAAGTTACTGATCACAGGGAATCCAAAGCATCCACCGTATCCGTAGTCTACGGTAGATCGATGAATTGTACAAGTCAACCCTTGCAAAACAAGTAAGATCATAGCTTTAGCCTTCCTAAGCATCATGTTACTAGATCAAAGTAGAACGAAAACTAGAACTTCAATCAAACTTAAATCAATGACTTATTCTCTCCAAATCAGATTTATACAAAATAGATGTGAACTTTCATCAACTAGTTCTAATTAAAAATTCAATGTTCCAACTTATGGAGAACTCGAAGCTTTCTCCGTATTCGGAGAATTATAGGATTTCCACAAATCAAAATTTCATAAAATAGTCTCATCAATCTCATAAACTCATAAGCATCCTATGCATCTACAAACACAAGAGATCTTTAGAATCATTTAAAACTATCAACTTTATTCAAACTAATCAATACATAGTTCATCATTAAAACTAAATTTTGAAATCAAAGAAAATTAGAACATTAAGAACAAACTAAAAATATCACCTCTTAGCCCTAGCTGAGAAACTAGCCTAACATAGCTATAAAGAACAGAAAAACTAAGAACTAGAACAAAAGAAGAAAAAAAATTAGGAAATGAAGGCCCAAAGCCTCCTTGCTAGGCCTAGCAAAATTCCACATGACCTGTTAACCTGCACGAAACCCGCACGAAAAAACCAATGTTCGGGTCCAGCCTTATCATGTCAGGTCACCAATGGGTTGACCCGTTAAGACTCGTTAACATAACGAGTTGGGTTAGTGTTTCACCCGCGAACCCGTTTAACCTGTTAACATAATGGTCTAGATCACCAAACCAGGGCCAACCTATGAACCTGACACTCCATCATATGCAATATTGTAATGTCCAAGTGATTCATCCTCGTCTCACGAGTGAATCCTATTGTTTTCGGTGATAGAATGGGCCCACTAGGTGGACCACTGTTGTATGTTGGGTCAAACTGTCAGTTGTCCTCATCAACGGTGTGGCCATCTAATGAGTAGACTGGCCTAACGGGTTAAATGGGTCGAGTTATGAGTAACCCGCTGAATTAATGAATGGGTTTGGGTTTTAGATTTCGACCCGTTTGTTAACGGGCCGGGTTTGGGTGAGCAAATTTTTGACATGACACAAACACAACACGACACGAACACGGTTTAACACGACCCGTTGCCAGGCCTACTGCTTGCTCTTGAACTCCTTACTCCCCACATTCTTAGATGGCTTTAGAGTGAAGAAATCATCTTCTTTTATAGAAAAAACAGCAAGCACCGCCTCAAAATCACATAAGAAATCGCAAACCGACTTAGTCTCACGCATTGTCAGACCGTCCTACAGATTTGTCGGACCATCCGACTATGAAAACTGAAAGTCCAGAAAGTTAACTGCATTGTCGGACCATCCCTCAGATGGGTCGGACCGTCCTACAGTGAAGTAGTAACTTGTAAGGTCGTTTCCTGAACTTTCTGAATTTTATTTTTCTAGCCATGTTGTTCTAGATTTTCATTTTTCTAGCCAATTCAGGTCTTGTAACTTTATTTCTTTAGGCTTTTTCTTTACTTTTTCAATTTTGTTTCTTTTGAGCTTTAAATCATATCAATTGGCTTGAATTTCATCGGACTTCTCTCAAATCACCTATACATAATATTGAGAATCCCTGTAAATCCTCCTCCATTGACCCACGGAATCCTCCTTGATTGTAGGAAATGACACGCAAATCTATTTTAATTATTTCCTTTTATTGTAGATACTATAGCTGTGTAATTAGATTGTACAGATTGTACAAAGGAACAATATACTATAAATAGAAATACTCACCAACGTCAAAGGTGTAGTGATTTGCAAACCCTTTCATGGTATCAGAGCGGACATGGGTTCAACCTCCCACCGATCCCCATGGCTGTTGATTCCTCCAACTCTTTCCTTTCCTTCAACAACATGATTCATATGATGACCATTAAACTCTCTTCCTCAAATTACCTTCTCTAGCGAAATCAACTTATTCCGCTTCTTGAATGTCTAGGACTTCCTGGCTACATGGATGGGTCCATCGTTGCTCCACCCAAAAACTCCATCTCTACCACTGAGTCTTCTACACCAACCCAGAAATACACAGATTGGAAGCTCCAAGATCAGCGCATCCTCAGCTTGCTTCTCTCTTCCCTCACCGAGGAAGTTATGGCAGAATTGCTCAGTCTCATCACTACCAGAGACGTATGGCTTGCCTTGGAAAATTCTTTCAGCCATCGTTCCAAAACACGTGAACTCCATCTCAAAGATGAGTTGTAATTGATCAAACGAGGAACCCGCAGCGTTTTCGAATATTCTCACTCATTCAAGGCGTTATGTGACCAGCTCTCGACGATGGGTCGTCCGATTGATGATACGGACAAATCTCACTGGTTTCTATGGGGGTTAGGTGCTGATTTCTCCACCTTTTCTACTGCCCAGATGTCGCTCACACCCCTTCCCCCTTTCACCGATCTGGTTTTTAAGGCTGAAAGCTTTGCAAGTTTCCAGAAATCTCTTGACCAATCCCCCACTGCCCTTGCTGTGTTCACTGCCACCCATGGTTCTTATTCTAACTCTCGCGGTGGTGGTCACTTTAAACAATTTTGTGGCCGTGGAGGACACCAGCGAAACAATGGACCTAGTCGTGGTCGTCATCATTATACTCCCCGTTGCCAGATCTGCAAAAACAAGGGCCATACTGCTGATTGTTGTCAGAACCGCTATGATCGAGCTGATGCTCAACTTGTTGAAGCATTTACTACTACTTGCTCTCTTTCAGCTAAAGCCGAATTTGATTGGTACATGGACACAGGTGCCTCAACACATATGACCCATCACTTGGGTAAACTGAAAAAATCATAAGCATATTCTGTTAAAGACCGTGTACTTGTAGGCAATGGAGCCTCTCTTCAAATTACCCACACTGGTAGTGTCTACCCCTCTCAAAACATTCAACTGTTAGACGTGCTTGTTGTCCCTCACCTTACCAAAAATATTTTATCCATTAGTAAATTAACAACTGATTTTCCATTCACTGTTATATTTACTAATGATCAGTTTATTGTACAGAACCGAATAACGGGAAAGGCGGTGGCAACCGATAAACGCGAAGGTGGTCTTTATGTGTTGGAACGCGGAAATCAAGCTTTTATTTCTGTTCTTACTAAAAAATCTCTATGTGCCTCATTTAATTTATGGCATGCTAGACTTGGACATGTCAATCACTTTGTCATATAATAAAAAAGGTCATATATCTCTTACTTCTTTACTCCTCACTCCGCATATGTGCTCTACATGTCAGTTAGCAAAAAGTCATCGATTGCCTTTTTCTTCTAACGATAGTAGATCTGATTCTATGCTTAGCCTAATTCATTGTGACATTTGGGGTCCATCCCCTGTTAAATCAAATGCGGGTTTTATCTATTATGTGTTATTTATAGATGACCACTCATGTTTCACATGGCTTTACCCCATGAAGCTAAAATCTGATTTCTTTGATATTTGCATCCGCTTTCAACGATTTGTGGAAAATCAAGTCTCGGCAAAAATAAAAAAATTTCAAAGTGACGGAGGAGTCGAATTCACCAGCAATCGATTTCAATCTCATCTTCAGGACAATGGCATTCATCATCAAATGTCATGTCCTTACACTCCATCCCAGAATGGAAATGCTGAACACAAACATTATCATGTGACTGAAACAGGTCTTGCTCTTCTCTTTCATTCTCATGTTTCCACTCATTTTTAGGTTGATGCTTTCAGCACTGCCACATACATTAACGACCGGTTGCCCATGCTGATCCTTAGCGGCATTTCACCTTTTGAGGTTCTCTATGGTAAGTCTCCTAATTATGAGCATTTTCATCCCTTCGGTTGTCGGGTATATCCTTGTTTACGTGATTATGTTTCTAATAAATTTGTTCTGTGTAGTTTGCCTTGTATTTTTATTGGTTACAGTCCATCTCATAAGGGCTTCCGTTGCTTGGACACCGCTACTTCTCGTATTTACATTACTCGACATGCTCAATTTGATGAGTCTTTCTTTTCATTTTTAGCCTCTTCACGTGCACATCCCTCTTCGGAGTCGGTTATCTCTAATTTTTTAGAGCCATGCACTTCCATTTCTACCTCTCTGGCTCCATCCCCTGTGACCACTATTACACGGCTCCTTACTAACCCCTACACCATTTATGATGATTCTCCTATTTCTGAGTCCATGTAGGTTTCTAGCCCATCCTCTGCTTTGGATCCTACTGCACGTGAGCCTCATGATTCCTCAAGCTCTGGAGCTCTACCCACCAGATCAAATACATCCACCTCAATGTCTAATTTAGCTCCACCTGCTCCTCACTCTATGGTCACTCGTGCTCGAGATGGGATCTTCAAGCCCAAGCATCCAGTTTTTTTCAGCTCCGTACAACCTCTGGCCCTTCTCCATGCCTTGCTTAGTACTTTCGAGCCCAAAGGTTTTCTCTCTGCTGCTAAGGATCCTGCATGGCTTGCCGCTATGGATGCAGAAATTACAGCACTTGCTAAAAAATGATACTTGGGTTCTTGTTCCTCGGTCGTCCAATGTAAATATTGTGGGCTCAAAATGGGTTTTTAAGACCAAATATCATTCTGATGGTTCCATTGATCGCTTCAAGGCTCACCTTGTTACCAAGGGTTACACATAGCTTCCCGGACTTGACTACACTGACACCTTTAGTCTCATGGTCCAAGCTTCCACCGTCAGGGTTGTTCTCTCTCTAGCCTGTGTCTAATTGATGGCCCTTACATCAACTTGACGTTAAGAATGCCTTTCTTAATGGTGTTCTTTGTGAAGATGTCTATATGGAACAACCTCCTGGCTATGTTGATCCTCAGCATCCTCTTCATGTGTGCAAATTAAAAAAGGCTCTCTATGGTTTGAAACAAGCTCCGCAAGCTTAGTTTCATAGTTTCAGTACATTTCTCTCACAACTTGGTTTCTCTTATAGCCTATGCTGACACGTCCCTCTTTGTCTTCAGTAGAAAAGCTGATCTTATCTAGTTGTTGCTCTATGTTGATGACATCATTGTTATAGGGAATAATTCAACACATTCTCAACCACTTCATTTAGCAGCTCACTTGGAATTTTCCATCACCGACTTGGGCTCCTTGAGCTATTTTCTTGGCCTCGAGGTTTCCTCTCTTCCAGATGGACTCTTTCTTAGTCAAACTAAGTATGCCCATGACATCCTTGCTTGTGCTCAGTTACTTGATAGTAAGCCTATTGCTACACCAATCGTAGTGTCTCAACGCCTCTCCTCTAATGGTGCACCCTTCTCGAATCCTACACTTTATCACTCTTTGGTTGGCGCCTTGTAGTATTTGACCATCACGCGCCTTGAGCTTGCTCAGTCTGTCAATTCTGTCAGTCAATTCCTTCATGCTCCAATTGAAGAACATTTTCAAGCCGTCAAGCGTAAGTCTGCGCTATGTCAAGGGCACTCTTCACTTTGGCTTAACCTTTTCTACATCATCCTCTACTGGTCTCACAGGCTATTCTAACGACGACTGGGCAGGGTGTCCTGATACTCGGCGCTCCACCTCTGGTTATTCCATTTATCTTGGGGACAATCTTGTCTCCTGGAGTGCTAAAAGCAGCCTACTGTTTCCTGCTCTAGTTGCGAATCCGAGTACCGTGCTCTCGCTCTTACTGCTGCTGAGGTTCTATGGCTTACTTATCTCCTACGTGATCTCAACGTCACCCTCACACATCGGCCTCTATTACTTTGTGACAACAAGAGTGCAATTTTCTTAAGCTCGAATCCATTTTCTCACAAGCATGCTAAACACATCGACCTTAACTACCATTTCTTACGAGAACTTGTTGTTATTGGCACTCTTTGCACTCAACATGTTTCATCCAACTTGTAGGTCGCCAATATCTTTACCAAAAGTGTTTCCTGACCGCTGTTTACCTTCTTCCAATCCAAGCTTCGCGTCAGCTCCAATCCCACACTTAGCTTGCGGGGGGTTTTAAGAATCCTTGTAAATCCTCCTCCATTGACCCATGGAATCCTCATTAATTGTAGGAGATGACACACAAATCTATTTTGATTATTTCCTTTTATTGTAGATATTACATCTGTGTAATTAAATTATCCAAATTGTATAAATGAACAATATATTATAAATATAAATACTCACCAACATCAAAGGTGTGGTGATTTACAAACCCTTTCACACAAAAGCAAATTTAATTATTCCTTTATTTGGAGCAGAAGGTGGTGTTGTGGAAGAGGGCAATGCCTGGACACCTCATGAGCAAAGGAAGATTTACAAATGTAGATTGTTTTTAACCCGTTCATTCAACTTGTGTACAACAAATGTGTATACCTAAAACCACCAAATGATACAACGGGAAAATCGAAATCCTTCAACTACCATAATGGTAATCTCATCCGACTTGTGTATAACAATTGTGTATACCTAAAACCACCAAATGATTGAACGGCCAAATCCAAATCCTTCAACTACCATAATGGTAATCGGAGGGAGATCTGACTTAATAACTTCCTCAGCTCCAGTTGATGGTGCACATCGTTCGAGGTTGCAATTGGGTTTTGATTGCTTCTAACGAATCATGGGTTTAATATAATAAAGTGGCTTTTACCCAACAATTTGTAGTGATCTCTCAATCCAAAATAGTTGCATGAGCTATAAAAAATAAGGCCGATCCAAAGCACAAGTGGACCACGGCACAGGAAAAAATAGGAATAATGACATGCACCACTGAAATTTTCTATGCCTACTTGGATGATTATTTGCCATCTAGCTTATTCATGATGTCACAAGGACCTGAATGAAGGGAAAACACAAATATCTGTTCAATCCAAGAATGTTTTTTTGAGGCCTCAAGGCGTTTTCTCACCTTGACATTTAATTTTCCTGCAGTTTAGTTCACTTGAGCTTTGGATCTGCCTATTTTTTTTTTGGCTCATGGTGAGAAATAAGCTGAAAATGGTATGGACAGCGGTGATAAAATACAGGCATATGTATGATAGTGACTTGCATGCGTATGACACGAAGGAACATGTCCTTGCATGTGGATGGTCTTGTCTCTCATGCGCGTCGGCTCGTTAGCATTTATTAACACGCGCGCGTTTGTCAACAGTTTATTAGACAAATTGCGACTAAAAGGCAGAAAACATGCGTGCGTTTACCTCAATCCAGACCAACCAGATTGTGGTGGAAAGCCCACCAGATATCCTTCATCCCAATAAAGGACACAAATCTCACCTACCCCTTCCCCTTCCCTTCATCCCACGTGGGAGGTGATTTTAGGGACGCGGGTTGGCTGGTGACAAAGCTCTGTGGGTCCCATCATAATGTATTTGTTTTATCCACTCCGTCCATTCATTTGTACAGCTCATTTTAAGGCATGACACAAAAAAAAAATGAGGCAGATAGAAAGCTCAAGTGGACCACACAACAGGAAACAGTGATTAGAATGATTTCCACTGTTGAAACCTTCCTAAGGCCCACAGTGATGTTTATTTGTCATCCAACCTGTTCATAAGATCACAAAAAGATGGATGAATATAAAACACAAATATCAGCTTGATCCAAAACTTCTCTAGCCCCCCAAAATTTTCCTACGGTGCATGTTCAATCCCCACTGTTTCCTATAGTGTGGTCCACTTGAGATTTGTATCCAGTCTCATTTTTTATCTCATGCCTTAAAATGAACTGTACAAATGGATGGACGGGCGTGGATAAAACAAATAGGGACCACATAGCTTCGACACCAGGAAGCTGGCAGGTCATGCCATCACCAGCCAACCCTCTGATGTTTATATGCCATCCCATCCGTTCATAAGTTGATTCCTACAAGGATTAAGGGAAAGGGAAAATATTAGCCTGATCCAAAACTTCAGTGGGCCACGAAAACGTTTCAAGTCATCTACGCTTTTCTTTTTGGTGTGGTCCAGTTGAGTTTTGGATAGGAATTACTTTTGGACTCACGTACTAGCATGGGCTGGTGCAAATGATCGACGGGTAGATTTCACAAACACATCGTGGTGGAGCCCACAGAGCTTTTCGTTGCACAGGGAAATTTACATCGCAAAAATTAAAAAACCACCAGGCTCCTTTTAAACCGCCCCTTCTGCGGGCCACTGATCAAACAGTATCACAATAAACGGCCGGGCATTGCTGGGCCTTTAGGAAGAATCAAGCCCCAAACCGAGATTAGGTGCGAATCTAACCGTTGGATCTCGAGTGTCAGCCTAAATCCGGCCCCAAAAGCGGATTAGGTGCTACCGATCAGCCAGGTTGGTGCGGCCCTTACTGTGGGGCCCACATATATGTATGTATTTGTATATCCACGCCGTCCATCAGTTTTTAAAGATCCTTTTACGGTATAGTACCAAAAATGAAGCAGATGCACAGATGCAAATCTCAGGTGGACCACTCCACAGGAAAGAGTGGTCATTGAACGCCCACTATTAAAGACTTCCCATTGTCCACCGTAATGTTTATTTCCATCCAACCTGTTGATAAGTTCACACAGACCTGGATGAAGGGAAAACACAAACATCAGCTTGATCCAAGAAAAATTTGTGGCCCCTAAGAAGTTTTTAATGGTGGGAATTCAATACCTACTGTGTGTTCCACCTGAGTTTTGTATCTATTTTATTTTCGGGACCATATCATCAAATGATCTAGAAAAACTGATGGATGGCGTGGATATACAATACATATATCCATGTGGGCCCCACAGTGATGGCCGCCTCATCTTGGCCTAGTCTCTTTTGTCTCTCTTGTCGTGAACTGCATGAACCGTTTACCCGCTAAAAGAAATGAATATAACCGACAGGACTCAAATGTGCGTTTGCAACAATTCCCTGAGTGCAATAAATCCATTCACCTTCCGCTTACCTTACTGGGTGAAAATCGAGACGGTTCCAAGTTGTTGACTACATTCAACGGTTAATGTTGGCTGTTCAAATTAGAACCACTGGCTATCAACTTAATAGTCATGAATCTGTCATTTTGGAACATTTGATCCTTGTGATTCATGTCCTATGATCTATCCATTAAGGGGCACATGGTTAAGATGGTTTAGATTGGTATGCATGTATACCACCTGCACTATGGATTGAATACCACAAACTAATCCATTGTGTCAAACGCACATTGGAGAAATCCAAATAAAAATAATAATAATAATAATACATGCGCGAAC
This sequence comes from Liriodendron chinense, assembly GCA_003013855.2. Taxonomy (NCBI): domain Eukaryota; kingdom Viridiplantae; phylum Streptophyta; class Magnoliopsida; order Magnoliales; family Magnoliaceae; genus Liriodendron; species Liriodendron chinense. The sequence goes on along the minus strand of ML058432.1, from coordinate 1,689,604 downwards.
ACCCGTTTGGATTAGCTTACACGCCGTCTTTTCATTTTGGAAGAGTATTCGTTGGATTCCCAAATTGAAAACATGGCGTGTTGGAAATAAAGAAAGAGGGTGTAAATATCAAAGAAAGGAGCATTGACCCAACAACCGAAGGTTCCGCCTAACCTGAAAGGTGATCTCTGACAATAAACCTAGGTTTGGTGGGTACGGCCTAAATGGCCGAAATACCCTTAACCTTCACCGTAATTACCATTTGACCTTTGAAAATTAAATTGACATAATCACCCTTATCTTTGCATTACATACCTTAAATTACTTAGCTTTTTCTTTTTCGAGAAAATAGAAATTTTATTTATGAAACAAAATTCAGAGATTATCTATTCTTCATGGGTTCTTGCTGCTGACTTGGACAATATTTCAGCAAAAACATTTGTTTCCCTGGTACATGGATTACCTAGCGATCCAATTCATAAAGATATATCCAATAACCCAACATGGGGGAATTTGATTGGGCCACTTGCCACTATCAAGATGAGGCCAATGCAAAGCATATTTGGAAGTTGCTCCATATCCGATGGTGGCATATAAATGCATAAAAGCATGTTTGAAAGTTGTTCAGTTGAGTATGTCTTTTGAATTAATTTTTTGATTGAAGCCTAAATTAAAAAAAAAAAAAAAAAGTTTGAATGAGAGTCCATTGGGTACTTCCAGATAATGTTTTAGGAGTTGAAATTGTGGTTGGGTTGGCTTTAGTGTCATGTTGGGGCAGTCAGATGGTATGATTTGGCTTTAGTAAGTTTTCAAAGGTGCATGTCCTTATCCCTACCATTATATGTGGTGTGGTCCACTTAAGCTTTGGGTTAGACTCATATTTTAGCTCATGCCTTAAAATGAGTTGGCAAAATGGATGAACGGAGTGAATATAAAACACACACATTATGATAGGGCAAAGAACTTTGCCATGTCAATTAGGCTTCTACCTATTCTGTCAAAGTTGGCACCAAAGGAAGATGGTATAGTTGCTATTTTGAAAAAGTTTTAACTAAATTTGAAATCACTTATGCTTTTAGCATTAGGCCAAAGGAATGAAGCTGAAAAAATATTTAATTTTTTGAATGAAAATCTAGATTAAGAACCTAATATTTTGGAATTCCCAAACGATAAAGGAGGAAAAATCATTGAAAACAACCCCTTTTAATGATAAGTGCAAAAAATAAGTTTTACCAAATAGGCCTTGAGAACTTGCTAGAGGTATTAGGGTGTCAGATATAAACATCATTTTCAATACACGAACCAAGCAGGGTTTGCATGATCCAATTAGAGATAGACAGTAGACAAATTGGCCATATTTATATCAAGCTTCCAAGATCTTTGCTAAGAATAAATGAATTTAGCTACTTCTAGTAAAGGACTTAGGAAAGGAGGAATTGTTGGAGAGCCTTCGAACATATGCACAGATTGGGTGCTCAGACCAGTCGGCGACCGGTCTGTGCATTGCAGCCCAGATGCATGAAGGATGCTGGACAGTTTTATGTGGCCCTAGACCGGTTGTGGGACCGGTCTGAGGGGGGCTTCGACCGGTCGGCTGTGAGGCAGTGTTGATGTATTCTCCCTGGATCGGTCTCTGTGCGAGGTGCAACCGGTCGAGCGACTGGTCGACTGTGCGCGCGGGTTTCTTGCGCAGTACTGCACAAGGTGTTTCTAATTTCGGATTTCTGCTTATTTAAGGAATTGTAATCCATCTTAGATTGGTTTCCTAAGGTGTTAAAGGTTTCTTATTCGTACTAGGAAGAGGGGAGAGGTGTGTGTGAGAGAGAACTTGGGGTTTTCTCTATTTTCCTTTGCTAATGGGCTATCAATCTCTGTATTCTTCTGATATTCATAGTGGATCGCTTTGTGCCGTGGTTTTTTTACTCATTTTGGGGTTTTTCCACATAAAATTCGGAGTCTCTTGTGGTGAGTGCTTGTGTGTGATTGATTGCATCTTGTTTACTTGTTTGATTTCGAATTGCTTCACGTGTTCGGCGTTCTGCTTCCGCTGCCGGCTTTCCCAACAAGTGGTATCAGAGATAAAGTTGGGGTGGAGTAGATTCGAATCTGAGACGAGAAGATGGGATCGGGCGCAAGGTTCGAGGTAAAGAAGTTCTCCGAGAAAAATAACTTTGAGCTATGGAAGGTGAAGGTTGAATCCTTCCTGATTCAGCAAGAGCTTGATGAAGCTCTTGGAAAGCGACCCTAGGCTACGAAGGACGATGAGTGGATGAAGCTCGACAAGAAGGCAAGAACCTCAATCCTGTTAAACCTTACAGCTGATGCTCTCTATCATGTCATGAAGGAGAAGACTGCTGCTGAAACGATGGCGAAGCTAGAGAAGGTTTATGCCGAGAAATCTTTAGAGAATCATATGTACATGTTGATGCAGTTGTTCACCTTGAGGATGGTTGAGGGAACTGAGGTGGAGGACCACCTAAGCACATTCAATAGGCTGGTTTGCAAGTTGGTGGAGATCGATGAACCGATGAAGGATGAATACCAAGCATGCATCCTGTTGAATTCTCTTCCAGATTCATATGAGTCGTTCAGGGACTCTGTGTGCGCAGGGAGTGAAATCATAAGCGTCGAGACCGTTATCTCAGCCCTCCAATCGAAGGCGATGAGAAAGAAAAGCCATGACGTGGCTTCCCGTTATTTCTCAGAGGCACTGGTTATGAGGGGAAGAAATTCTGAGCATGGAGGATATTCAAAATCGAGATCTAGGGCCAAGGGCAAAGGTAAGGCTAAGGTGAAGTGCTGAAATTGTGGTCAGAAAGGCCACATGAGAGGGGATTGTCAGAATTCCAGATTGAGGCAAGAGAAGTATGGAAATTCTTCTGGAAAGGGAGCCAATACTGTAGAGGACGGTGGCGATCTGTGTGAAGTTCTGACTGTATCTGGCAAGGGACCTCAAGGTAGTGAGTGGATCCTTGATTCAGGGGCTTCATGTCACATATGTCCTGACCGGAGTTCATTCACGACATACATAAAATATAGTGGAGAATCGGTGTTTGTGGGCGATGGAGTCGCTCATAAGGTTGTGGGTATTGGTACTGTGCGCATCAGGATGTTCGATGGGGTCGAACGAGTCCTAAAAGATGTGAAGCACGTTCCCAAGATGAAGATGAATGTGATTTCTCTTGGTGCACTCGAGGCGAAAGGGTGCATGTTTATCGGCCGCAATCGTTGTTGTGAAGTGATGAAGGGGGCACTCTTGTGTATGAAGGCACGGAGGTGTGGCCATCTCTACATGTTAATCGGGAGCACAATTTACGGTGGAGTTGTGGGAGAGGCAGCGAGATCCACGGTTGCTCATATGTGGCAAGTGCCCAAGGGCCACATGAGAAGAGCGGTAAAGGGTGTGAATTTGTAAGGATATGGTCAATGGTGGCATGAGAAGCGGTGGAGCTATGATTGAATATGAGATGACGTTGCAAGGATGTGTTGATTTGACGTTCGAAGCCTCGGTGGAGATTGTTGGAGAGCCTTCAGACATATGCACGGATTGGGTGCTTAGACCGATCGGGCGACCGGTCTGTGCATTGCAACCCAGATGCATAAAGGACGCTAGACAGTTTTGTGTGGCCCTAGACCGGTCGTGCGACCTAGTAAATGAATTTGGCTACTTCTAGTAAAGGACCTGGGAAAGGAGGAATGAGGGTAGTGATTTAGCCATTTGCTAGCACATCATTTATCGCTCCGACTATTAATTGAGTGCCCATTCATTACCTATGAGTCAATAGGATCCCTTTTCAAGGACCAATTGAGTCAAAGAATAGCACTTCACATGGCTAATGCATTAGACTGGGGTGCAACCATCCAGAGGATGAATGAAATATTTTTCCTTGATAATCAGGGTTCATAAATTGTCATCATCAGCGATGACCGCCATACCAGTTTCAGCAAGAATGCTTGATTTAGGAGTTTGACATTGCAAGTCCCGAGTGGAATCCAAGCTTTGGCACTCCAAGATCAAGAAGGATGGAATTATAATGCATTCCTTGTTCCACTCCATCCACCTTTGGTGGAATCCAAGCTTGCTCATTATAGCTCTATAGAATGGCCACTGAGCACAATCATATGCCTTTTAAAGTTAAAGTCCCTTGATATACATGGATATGCCGTCTTCTAAAGGCTCGAACGGTTAGATCAAGTGGTTATTTGACATAGTATTAGAGCATAAGGTAAATTGTTCGAATTCTGGGAGCAGTAAATATGCCTTCATAATATATTCTCCTAATATTCATTGATATGCCATCCTCTAAAGGCTCGAGCTTTTAAATTAAGTGGTTATCTGACATCAATATGGACCACACTCAACAAGTACATGTTCTACGCACGATCGAGTCCGACTCAATGATATTTCAAGCTCAGTCACTAGGAAACTTGCTAACAGGCAAGATTGGATTATGATTTGGAAAGACCCATCGAGTCGGCTTACCACCCACCTCGAGCTAGTGACTCGGCATGACTCAAATCGAGTCACTATAGCTGTGTGAATGGCTTTTTAGTGAAAAATATCATAGCCAGTGAGATGCACCTATAATTGCTGTCTTGCCATTCACCATACATGTGACAGATTAATTAATTAATTAATATTATTGTTTTTATATACTCATGCTATCACTAACATCTATAGTAAAATATCTAAACACTTCCTAATTCACATGGAGCCAATCAAATTGTGCCACATCACCATGCCATTCTAAGGTTGGCGAGGTCCCCGCTGCCTAATCCACATCCATTTGAAACTAGCTCGGGGCAGGGAGTGGATTAGGTGTGCCCAGACCGGGAGCCCACCTTGATGTATGTGTAGTGTATCCATCATATCTATTGGTAGACTGAGTGAAGATAACCTCATTTCAACAATGGGATTTTGGTATAGACTCCCAAGTGAGAGTGTCTAACATTGTGGTGTGACTAATAGTGGAGTGGGTGTACTAACCCGAAATAATAAAAAAATTCCTATCCATTTGTTATTTTTCAAGGCCAATTTATAGTACAATGCCCAAAATAAAACAAACCCAAATCACGAGTGGACCAAGCTGATGCTAGTTTTTTTCCTCCTTCATCTATACCTTATGGTCGAGTTGGATGGCAAATAGCCATTATGATGGGACCTTAGGAAGTTTTTAATGATAGCCATTCAATTGTTATTATTTCCAGTGGAATGGTCCACCTGCGATTTGTATCTGCTTCAATTTTTCGCTCATGCCATAAAATGAGCTCGCAAAAGAGATGGACAACATGAATATACTAGGCATACATCAAGTTGGACCCAACAAGTGGTCAGGGCTGTACTTTGTTAGGAGGCTGGGCTGCACTTAATCCACTTCCGGGTGGTCCATACTCGTCCGACATCCCATATGGGCTGTGCAATCAAATCTCACCATGCCAGGCATCCCCGAGTGCCTCCTCCCTCTATCGAATCCGGTTTCCCTTGGTGCCATCAGTGGATCCCTGACTGTGGGGCCCACTGTGATGTATGTTCCGTACATCCATGCCGTCCATCCGTTTGAAGCTTATTTTAGGGCATGATTCCAAAAAAAAAAAAAAAGCACATTCAAATCTCAGGTAGACGGTACCACATGAAATAATGGTAATGGAATACCCACCATTAAAAACTTCTTGTAGCCACTAGAATGTTTATTTGCCATTCAACATGTTGATAAGTTCACAAGGACATGGATGAAGCCACACAAATATCAGTTTGATCCAAAACTTTCGTGGTCTAGAAGAAGTTTTTACTAGTCAATCACCACTGTTTCCTGTGATATGGTCCACCTGAGATTTGTATCTGCTTCATTTTTCTGAGATCATGTCCTAAGAAGAGCTGTTAAAATGGATGGACGGCTTGGATGCAAGGAATATACATCAAGGTGGGCTCCGCATTCAGGAATCTTAGGTCGATGGGAGATCACCGATTCCGCATGCAGAATAGGGCTGTCAACGGGTCGGATATGGGCCGGATCAATGATGATCCGTATCCGATCCGATTAAGGATATATCCGACCCTGAATCCGACCCAAATCCGATTCGGATCACAAGTATATGATCCGAACCCAACCCGTTTAGATATTTTCGAAATCCGTATCCGATCCGAATATGATCCGACCCGATATCCGAATATGATCCGATATTCGAATATTATGATTTTCAGGCCCGCCCGGCCCATTGAAACCATATGTAAATTCTGATTTTCAGGCTCGCTCGGCCCATTGAAACCTACTTTTATTATTTTATATACTATCTTTAATCGGATCGGGTCCTTAACGGGCCGGATCACGGTCGATCCGAATCCGACCCGAATATTAAACGGATCATCTTTGGGTATCCGTATCCGACCTGATTACCCGATTATTGATCCGAATCCGATTAAATCGGATCGGATACGGATCAGATACGGATCAAGATCCGTGCCGTTGACAACCCTAATGCAGAGGCGTCGTTTTCATCTATACAGACTTACCAGCCCCCCGGGCTGAAAGCAACAATTCAGAGCCATTCGCGCGAGCTGATATTTAAGAGGTTAGTCGCAGCTCACATGCCAACTTGACATACTTTGAGAGATGCCATCCAATTAATGGGTGGGAATAAAGTTAGCATGTCTTATCACAAAATCTAAGGCTAGTCCACCAATCAGATGTCCAATATATCTTATTGATATACGCCGTTCATTTTTCCTATGCTATTATAGACCGACGCAATTGGTGGTAGAATTTCCGAAGCGACTGCGTACTGCCTCGCCTAGACGATGATGCGTCCAAGCAGGGCTGTGTGGGGCCACTATGATGTATGGGTTTTATCTATGTTGTGCATCCATTTTTCATATCATTTTAGGATACAAACAAAAAAATGAGGTAGATCCAAGGCTCAAGTGGGCTACATGGTAGGGATTAAATTCTCGCTATTAAAAACTGGTGTTAACATTTGAAAATGGACAACAGATGTTGATCAAGAATCAACGGTAAATCTTCGTCGCTTGATGGACATGTGGATATGAACGGTGCTGATCGTAGGACTTGAGATTGCATAGAGGAAGATCGTGAGGGGGTGCTAGTCGTGCCGGCAGAGGACCCTCAAATGCTTAAGTCAGTAAGGAGATGATTGAGCGTAACAACTTTAGGGTATATCGTGTAGTGTATGAATGTGTCCCTTGAGGTGATGCGGAGGTGTCATTTTATAAGCGATGATCCATAACCAATGGAGGTGGATCTGTAGTGCTTATTACATATGGATCCCACGTATCTCAATGTTAATGATTATCTTCATATGGTGGTAGGGCTGTCAACGGCACGGATCTTGATCCGTATCCGATCCATATCCAATCCAATTTAATTGGATTCGGATCAATAATCGGGTAATCAGGTCGGATACAGATACCCAAAGATGATCCGTTTAATATTCGGGTCGGATTCGGATCAACCGTGATCCGGCTCGTTAAGGACTCGATCCGATTAAAGATATTATATAAAATAATAAAAGTAGGTTTCAATAGGCCGGGTGGGCCTGAAAATCAGAATTTACATAGGGTTTCAATGGGTCGGGCGGGCCTGAAAATCATAATATTCGGATATCGGGTCGGATCATATTCAGATCGGATATAGATTTCGAAAATATCTAAACAGGGGCGGGTTCGGATCATACACTTGTGATCCGAATCGGATTCGGGTCGGATTCGGGTAAGATATATCCTTAATCGGATCGGATACGGATCATCACTGATCCGGCCCGTATCCGACCCGTTAACAGCCTTATATGGTGGTGTGTAATGTGCTCGGCTCCAAGGATGTCTGGTACAATCAGCACTCGATATCCTTGGTTGAGTTGTTAGTTGGGATAATTGCAGTACTTAAGGCTGAGGCCTCAGTGGAATATGAGATTTGGTGATGGCAAGGAAGACATTTGCTCCTCTATGGTGTCTGGTATCCTTAGTTCTATATTCGTCACCTGAAGCTAGAGCTAAGGCCTCAGGTCTAATTCCACTATCTGATATTGAAGTTGAGTTTTCGGGAATTTGTCCATTATCTGAGGCCGATGCCTAGGCCTCGGATCTATATCCATGGCTATAGATGAGTATCAAGGTTTTTTGCCTTGACAAGCTTTGATAATTTTCTGACACGTGTGGTTAGGGCTACACATCGATTCGATCAATTCGATTTTGGATGAAATTGAAATTGAATTCATCTTAAAATTTCGAAATTGAAATTGAATTGATCTTAATTTTGAAATTTCAAATTGAAATTGAATTGACCCATTTTTTTGGAATTGAATTGAGATTGAATTGATGAATTTTTCAATTCAATTCGATTCGATTTTTCACACATTTCAATTTGAAAACTTACAGGTTTTGTAGGTTTGGATTTTATAGTACCTTAAATAGTAATATTAGTAGAAATACTTCTGAAAACATATGTATAATGACTAGTCCATACGTGGAAATTAGAAAGATCGTATTGATCCAAAGCTTTTGAGGGTCGAAAAATGTTTTTACTAGTTATTCACTCCTTCTCTTGGTATGGTCCACCTGAGATTTTATCTTCTTATAATTTTGGATCATGTCCTAAAATGAGATGTAAAATTAGATGGACGTAATGGATATACAAAAAAAATATATCAAGGTAGGCCCCACATGGTAGGGGTAATACCCACTAAGTTGTTACCAACGTAACACTTAATTCACTCATGGGCGAACTTCAAATTGTACACTTTTGTCGTACTGAGTAAAGTTAGTTGGGCCTACTTTGAATGCATTTGGTTTACCACACCGTCCATTCGTTTTGCCTGCTCGTTTTAGCCGTTGAGCCCAAGATTGAAGCATATCCGAAACTTGGGTGGACCATGCCACATTAAATAGTAGGAATAATGATTTCCACTGTTGAAACCTTCCTAGGGCCCATAGTGACGTTTATTTGTTATTCAACCCATTCGTAAGATCAAGTAGACATGTATGAATGAAAAACACAAATATCAGCTTGCTTCAAAACTTTTGTGGCCTACAATAATTTTTCAATGGTAGAGGTTCAATTCACACTATTTCCTGTGGTTTGTGCCACTATAAGCTTCAATTTTGGGCTCGAGCCATAAAATTATCTTTTAAAGTGGATGAACGGAGTGGATAAAATGAATAAATCACTGTGGGCCCCACAGAGTTTACTCAATTCGCCAAGTGCATTAAGTTACTAAGTACGCAGTTTGATTCGTCTTGGACTCTTGGGTGGGCGTGGATATGCATAAGGGTGGTTTCAAAGCTCTGTGGGCCCCACCATGGTGTATGTGTTTTATCTAAGCCCTCCATCCATTTTTAATATGATTCTAAGACATTATCTAAAAAATGAGACATCCAAATCTCAAGTGGACGACACCACAAGAAAACAGTGGGGGATTGATGATTACTGTTGGAAACTTTTTGGGGCCTTAGAAGTTTGGTATCAATCTTATATTTGTTTTTTCCCTTCCTCAAAGTTTATGTGACCTTATCAACCAGTTAGATGGCAAATAAACATTACAATGTGCCCTAGGAAGAATTTAATGGTGGACATTCAATCCCCATTGTTTTGCTGTGGTGTGGTAATCTGAGATATATATCTTACTAATTTTTTAAAATTTTCCTTAAATTCAAATGTAAAAATGGATGGACGACAATGATGTATCCATTTCATCCATACAATCCATTAATATATATATATATATATATATATATATATATATATATATATATATATATATATATATATATATATATATATATATATATATATTCAATTCAATTTGATCAATTGATTCAATTCGATATAGGTCAATTTGATTTTCGATTCGATTCGATTGATCGGAATTGAAAATTGAAATTAAATTTTTTCTTTTAAAAAATTGAATTGAATTGAATTGATCTTGGAAAATGATTCAATTCGATTCAATTTGTTCGATTCGATTCAATCGATAAATTGATCATAAATTGAATTGTGTGAAGCCCTATGTGTGGTGAGCTAGCATTGGTGGGCCACATATCAACGGTTGCACATCTTCTGAGCAATGATCAGGGACACGACTGGATTTACCCATAACAACTGCTTATAAGTGAATTTATCTGATATTTATATTTTCCTTTTATCATATTAATGCAACCTTAATTATGAACATGTTAGATGGTAAATAAGCATCACAGTCGCCCCTAATAAGGTTTCAATGATGAATTTCATTATTACTATTGTTTCTTATGATGCAATCCACTTAAGTGATGGACTTGCTTGATTTTTAGATTCATACCTTAAAATGATCTTTAAAAATGGATGAATGGCATGGATAAAACTCATGTATCATAGTGGGCCCATGGAGCTCCTTCTTGGGAGCATTATGCATTTAATGCGTCCTAGCAAGGGCATGATGCAATCTGCTTCCTAGAATTTCCACCCTTAGGCCAACTAGTAATGGGAGTAGATTAGGTGAAATCCTGACCTCACCCAAGACAATGCGGCCCTTAATGTGGTGCCCACCTTAGTGTATGTATTTTGTTATCAAATTGGACATCCATTTTTCCACATCATTTTAGGACATTATCTAGAAAAGAGAAGCAAATCAAATTTCTAGGTGCACCATACTATTAGAAATTGTAGTGATTGAATGCCCTATCACTAAAGATTGGATGGACAGCATGGATAAAACCCATATATCACAGTGGGCCCACATAACTCCTTCAATGTGTTCAGGTAGGGGCAGGACGCAACCGACTTCCTAAAAATGGACGTGGATTGCGTCTTGCCCCCCGCGGCACAAATTATTATTTAGGAAGATATGGGGCCCACCGTGATGTATCTATTTATCCACTCCATCCATCCCTTTTATAAGGCCATTTTAACGCATGAGCCCAAGAATGAGGCAAAGCCAACGTTTGAGTAGACCACACCAAATAGTAAGCTTGGGTTGCATTAAATGCACATAGCATTAAAAGCAAGAGTCATTTGTGGTGTGGTCCACTTGAGATCTACCTTATTCTTGGGGGAGCAGATTAAGTGAGACGTAGCCTCACCCAAGATGGTCCGACCCTTAACTTGGGGGGGGGGGGGGGGGGGGGGGGGGTGGTGGTTTAAAAAGAAAGCAAATCAAATTAACAGGTGTACCATACTATACGACTGTGGTGATTGAATGCCCTACCATTAAAAACTTCTATGTCTATATGAAGGTGGCCCCACGGTCGCACCATATTAGGTGAGACCAGGGACTCACCTAATCCTCGCTCCCTTTAAATGTGCTTCGACATACGTGTGCGCGGTTCTCCTCCTTCATGTATTCTTGCGAAAATCACCCTATCATTTCTCAAGATAAAAATGCTACAATCTCAAGATGCAAGAAAAAGGAGGAGGGAAGAAACGAGTAAAACTTTGATTCTCCGAAAGAGTATAAAGGTAAATATGAAAGCCGATCAAATTAATAGGTGTACCATACTATAGGACTCTGGTGATTGAATGCCCTACCATTAAAAACTTCTAATGTCTATAGGAAGGTGGCCCCACGGTCTCACCATGTTAGGTGAGACTGGGGACTCACCCAATCCTCGCTCCCTTTAAATGTGCTTCGACATACGTGTGCAGGGTTCTCCTCCTTCATGTATTCTTGCGAAAATCATCCTAGCATTTCTCAAGATAAAAATGCTGAAATCTCGAGATACGAGAAAAAGAAGAAGAGAAGAAACAAGTCAAACGTTGATTCTGTGAAAGAGCACGAAGGTAAATACACGCGCACTTGGAATCATTCACGTGGAATACAAGAAACTCAAATCAAACCGTTGAAATTGCTTGATTTAATTTAATCAGCCTATAAAAAGAAAGTTACACTTTCTTAAGCACACAATAAGTAGTTTCTCCAAATTATTTGAGATAAGCCTTAGATGAAGATGATAACTATTAAATACACACAAATAATCTGATTTTGATAAGATAGTTTACCTTAAGGGGCTGTGTTACTCTAAAACTAACAGATTACGCCCTGCATCTGATCCAGCCCGTCCATCAGGTGTGCCACTACATTTTTACCGTGAGCCGTAAACATTGGACCAATCCAACACTTCTATGGCCCACAACACTGGAAACTGTGTAAAATCATACCTAGAAGTCTAAATTCCCGTGCTGTCGCTCGACTGAAACTTGGACCCGGAGAATCCATTCATCCCTTATGGTTTTGGGACTCATGGGACTTGTAGATTGCATATACACATCATTGTGGGGCTCGCATAGAATTTGGCCGATTCTCATGGGGGGCTTCCCATCTCAACCGTTCCCTTTTTGGGTTCTGGCTGGTGCACCTGAGGTAGAAGATGGATGGGGAGACACAAATCTCAGGTTAACCAAACCACAGGAATAATGATGATTTGAATGGTGGCCATTAAAAGCTTTTCAGGGCTATGAAAGTTTTGGATTAAGCTGATATTTGTATTTTGCCTTCATCCATGCCTACTTGACATTATCAACAAGTTGGATGACAAATAAACCTTGCTGTAGATTAGGAAGTATTTAATAATGTGGATCCAATCAACATTGTTTCTCGTGGTGTGGTCCACCTAATATTTAGATCTTCATCTTTTTTTAATAGTATTCTGAATTGATCTGGAAAAATGGATGGACAGTGTGGATATAAAATAAGTACATTAAGGTGGGCCCATAGTCACGGATCTACCGAAGTCACATCCATTTTGAAGAGCGTGCAGAGCAACCATCACGCACGGCCAAGGAACGCGGATGGCGTCCTACCCCGCGACGGACGCGGAGTCCGACCCTTGGACATGCGTCCGACCAGATTTGTGTGGGGTCTCACTGTGGTGCTTTTGTTTATCCAAGCCGTCCATCACTTTTTAAGGATCATTTTAAAGTATGGGCCCAAAAATAAAACAGGCCCAACGCTGTAGTTGACCACACTAAATAGTAAGCTTGGGTTGCATTAAATGTGCACTAAATGCGCATAGCATTAAATTAATTTCATTAAGTGCAAGAGTCATCTTTGATGTGGTCTACTACACCGTTCGATCTGCCTTTTTTTGATTTAACCCTTCACATAATCCTTAAAAAAGGGATGGACGGCTTGGATAAACAGATACATCACGGTGGGCCCACGGATCTAGTCGGACGCTTAAAGGTCCGACCACGGGTCGGACGCAATCCGCGTTCCACGGCCATGACTCCTTAACTATGCATTTCTATGAGAGTGAGAGGGTATTTTAGTCATTCACCACCTCTTAGCTTTGAAGCATTGGCAGGACCGTCGCGCTATCTGCCGCTCTTCAGAGTCCCAAAACCCTGCGATCGGAGGGAGAGAGAGAGAGAGAGAGAAGGCGCGCGCGCGAGAGATTTGCAGGAGAAGCGAAGAGAAGGAGAGATGGCGAGCTCAGCAGATTTGGCTGAAATTCCATCCGTCGATCTGATGACGGAGCTCCTCCGCCGTATGAAATGCGCCAACAAGCCCGACAAACGCCTCATCCTCGTCGGTAATCTTCTGAAACCCCACCTCATCTCTCTCTATCTTTTTTTTTTTTTGGCAACTTTTGCTTTTCTCTGGATTCCTCTTTGTTGTTTTATTGATGAAAGTCAAGAGTCTTTCTCTCTATAAATTTCGAGATGCAGCTGCAATGGTTTGATCCACTTGCCAACGTGCGCCGCGGGTGCCTTCTTTGCCAACGCTCGCTTAGCTTTCTCTCTCTCTCTCTCTCTCTCTCTCTCTCTAAATTTCGAGATGCAGCTGTAATGTAATGGCCCCCTTTTGCTTACGTGCGACGGGGATGCGTTGTTTGCTAACGTGCGCTTGATAAGCCTTTTCTCTATCTAAATTTCGGGATGCATGTGTTATGGCCCCTTGTGCTAACGTGCGCCGGGATGCGTTGTTTGCTAACGTGCGGTTGGTAAGCCTTCTTAGATTCGAGATGTGCTAACGTGCGCCGGGGATGCGTTGTTGGCTAGTGTGCTGTTGATGAAAAGTATTCTCCTTTTGCTAACGTGCGCCAGGGATGCCCTGTTTGCTAGCTTGCAGTTGGAAGCCCCCTCTCTAAATTTTGAGATGCACCTGCAATGTGACGGCTCCTTCTGCTAACATGAGCCAGGGATGCCTTGTTTGCTAATGTGCGCTTGGTAGCCTTCTCTCTCTCAAAATTTCGATTAGCTGGTGCAATGTTATGGTCCCTTTTGCTAATGTGCGCCGGGGGTGCCTTGTTTGCCAATGGGCAGTTAGCCCCCCCCCCCCCCCCCCCCCCCCCCCCCCCTCCCTCTAAATTTCGAGCTGCAGTCGCAATGTTATGGCCCCTTTTGCTAACATGCGCTGGAGGATGCCTTGTTGGCTAACATGCGCCGGTGGTGCCCTGTTCACTAATATGCAGTTAGCCGCCCCTCTGTAAATTTTAGATGCAGCTGCAGTGTTATGGCCCCTTTTGCTAATGTGTGCAGGGGATGCCTTGTTTGCTAACGTCCGCTTGATAAGCCTTTTCTCTATCTAAACTTCGGGATGCATGTGTTATGGCCCCTTGTGCTAACGTGCGCCGGGATGCGTTGTTTGCTAACGTGCGGTTGGTAAGCCTTCTTAGATTCGAGATGTGCTAACGTGCGCTGGGGATGCGTTGTTTGCTAGTGTGCTGTTGATGAAAAGTATTATCCTTTTGCTAACGTGCGCCAGGGATGCCCTGTTTGCTAGCTTGCAGTTGGTAGCCCCCTCTCTAAATTTTGAGATGCACCTGCAATGTGACGGCTCCTTCTGCTAACATGAGCCAGGGATGCCTTGTTTGCTAATGTGCGCTTGGTAGCCTTCTCTCTCTCTAAATTTCGAGCTTCAGTTGCAATGTTATGGCCCCTTTTGCTAACATGCGCTGGAGGATGCCTTGTTGGCTAACATGCGCCGGTGGTGCCCTGTTCACTAATGTGCAGTTAGCCGCCCCTCTGTAAATTTTAGATGCAGCTGCAGTGTTATGGCCCCTTTTGCTAATGTGTGCAGGGGATGCCTTGTTTGCTAATGTGCACCTGGTAGCCTTCTCTGTCTCCAAATTTCTATATGCCGCTGCAATGTTATGGCCCCTTTTGCTGTTGTGCGCTGGGGGTGCCTTGTTCACTAATGGGCAGTTAGCCCTCTCTCTCCCTCTAAATTGCGAGATGCAACTGCAATGTTATAGCCGCTTTTGCTAACATGCACGGGGGATGCCTTGTTTGCTAATGCACTTCATATCCTTCTCTCTTTCCCTCTCTCTAAATTTCAATATGCCGCTGCAACATTATGGGCCCTTTTGTTAATTTGTGTTGGGGGCGTCTTATTCGCTAATGGACAGTTAGCCCTCTCTGTCTCAATTTCAAGATGCAGCTACAATGTTATGGCCCCTTTTGCTAATGTGTCAGGGGATGCCTTATTTGCTAATGTGCTCTTGGTAGCCTTCTCTCGATCTCTCTCTAAATTTTGATATGCCGCTGCAATGTTATGGCCCCATTTGGTGACGCGGGCTGCGGGTGCCATGTTCTCTACTGGCTATTAGTCCTCTCGCGCTCTCTAAATTTCGAGATGCAGCTGTAATGTTATGATCCCTTTTACTATTGTGCACTGGGGGATGTCTTGTTTGCTAACGCGAGCTTGGTAGCACTCTCTCTCTCTCTCTCTCTCTCTCTCTCTCTATAAATTTAGATATGCCGCTGCAATGTTATGGCTCCTTCTGCTAGCGTGTGCTTGGGGTGCCTTGTTCGCTAATGGGCACTTAGTCTTCTCTCTCTCTAAATTTTGAGATGCAGCTGCAATTTTATGTTCTCGTTTCTAACATGCGCATTAGATGTGCGGAATGAGCCTTCTTTCACCTTCTTCTTTTTCTGCGTTGATGTGGTTTGGAGCTGTAGCTACAGGAGATTGCTTGTTTAATAGTGGGGTTTTTGTTCACATGGAGCGGTCTTGGGCTTTCTTGATCTGCTAATGTGCACAGTGGAGCTCAACTTCTTTTTTTCCCCCCCCCTGTTTTGGTTTGATTGATATTGGCATCAGTTGCTTCACCTGCTAAAAAATCCGTTGTTTTCCTTAGTTCATCTCTTTTTGCCGTTGTTGTTTTTCTTTGGTATTGATTTCTCAGTTTCATTATCTCTTAGGAATTCTCATGCTTAAAAAGTCACCTGTGATTCTTTAGTAGTAGGCTTCTTTTTTTTCTTTTTCTTTTTCTTTTTAACTCTCAAAAGAATTCCTAGAAGGAGAAATGTAGAAGATGGTACAGAAAATCATGATGGTAGAGTCCTCTATAGAAAGGGAATCTTCACAAAAACCCTCCTCCCCATGCACATCAGCAATAAAGTCAGCCTCACTACAAACATGGTCAACTGAAGTAGTTAACTCGTAAGAGATATCGTGGATGTCTTAAAAAATGAGAGCGAGAATCCAACTGTTCCCATCCACCACATTGGTCTGATGGCATACCTCGAATCGTCTTTGATGGCAAGATAACCGCATAAGCTTAGAGCCTACACCTCTGATTCATTCAAATCTGACTTGAACTGGGCAGACTGGAGAAGGATTTCAAAATTGCTCCATTAGCATCTGTAATGACTCTAGCACTCGAGAAACCCTGATTACTGATCAATGCACTGGTGAAATTAAGCTTTTCCAACAAAAATGGCAGAGTTCCAAAATTCACTTCAATGAACGCCTTGACTAAGGTGCAATTTACTAAGGGGGCTTTGGATTGCCAGCTAATAGGTTACACTTTTTTTTTTTTTTTTTTTGGGCTAACAGGCACCGTGGAGTTTATACGTTAATTGTGATATCAGATGCATCATTTGAGAAGCTGTTTTCTGTTCCTTTTTTTTTCCTGAAAGTTTGTTGGGCATTGGTTGCCTTGGTCTGCTTCCAAGCTGCCAAACATCAAATGTCTCATCTAATTGTTGGTCCTGCTAACTCTACCAGCGGGTTATATTGTTGTCTTCTGACCTGCATGATGGAGTTTTTGGGTTGATTTCGACATCAAATGCTATTGATGCATATCCTGATTTATTCCCCAGGGGGGGGGGGGGGGGGGGGGGGGGTCTATCATTCATGAATTTTTTGTTGTATTAATTTCCTTAAAATGGTTATAAACTGCAGCTGAGGTGGCTATTGATTAGTGGGTCTGTTGTAACATGTGCTGATGGCTGCTTTTTGGTTTCTAATTTGTGCCATGGAGTTTTTGGTTAATATTGATTTCAAATACATGCAATAGCCATTTCCTCTGCTTGTTATTATTTATCGTTGTCGTCAACTGTTGTTGACTTGTTGTTGTTTGCAATCTACATCCGGATGAGATTTCTCATTTCTTAGTGGGTTTTGCTAATCCATGTCTTGAGGGTTTGCATTCCATATTTTATTTTATTTTGTTATGGTGAAATTCAACATCCAAATTCTTTGAACTCATGCTCTGAAATCTGTTCCTTTGATGGTCATATTTTATTGCATTTGGGTATTGGTTGCTTTAATCTGGTTGCAAGCTGCAGCTATACGAGATTACTCATTTGCTTAGTGGTTTTGCTCATAGATAGTTCGCAAACTAGAATTTGGGTCGGGACTGGTAAGTCACTAGTTCAGGTAGTTGTAGGACTTGGTTCGTTGTTGTCGCTGCCATCATCATCATCGAAGCCTTCTCCCAACTAATTGGGGTTAGCTACACGAATCATGTTTGCTATTCCTCTCTATCAAAGACTGTATCCTCAGCAAGGTATTCCATAACGGTAATGGTGGCCGAAATGGCCACCGCTGTTACTGTTATGATATGAGCTGTTATGGGCTGTTATAGGGCCACTATGGCTGGTTTTTCTGTAATGGCTGTCTTGAACCAAGACCAGCCCAGGTTTCCCGACCTAGTCAGCTAGTAAGTGATTAGTTGAGTTGCGAAGGGTCCGAGGTTAACCAGCCCTGACTTGCGAGTTTTCTGTGCTTTGTCAATCTGTTATAAAGGGGTGGATCCCTTTTGAAGCTACACTAAATTATATGCCTTGACTTGAGGATATGCATATGATGCAGGACAACTAACCACTTGCTCTAAAAGCTCGAACTATTAGAGAATGACGAATCAATCCCTTTATCTCATAGCCCAAGTCGAGAGGGTCCCGAATCCCCGAGTTCACCTCAGGGCTCCGAATCCACGGGTCTCCCTAGGCCCTCGGTCGAATCCTCCTACGTGGGCCCCAAATCCACGGGTGGGTCCAAATCCATGGTCCCACTGAGTCCACAGGCGCTGAGTCCACAGCCGACCCCACCCCGAGTGTGCTCCTGAGTCCACAGGCCGCCCCACTCGAGCCTAGTGTGAAAATGCCCTTGCATTATTCACCCCCGGTGAGGAGTTTCGAACACGAGACCTCCTGCTTTGATACCAATTTGATGCAGGACAACTAATCACTTGCTCTAAAAGCTCGAATTGTTAGAGTGTGACGAATCAATCCCTTTATCTCATAGCCCAGGTCGAGAGGGCCCCGAATCCACGGGTCACCCTAGGCCCTCGGTCGAATCCTTCTACGTGGGTCCTGAATCCACGGTGCCCCTGAGTCTACAGCCGACCACCCACCCCGAGTGTGCTCTTGAGTCCACAGGCCGCCCCACTTGAGCCCGGTGTGAAAATGCCCCTGCATTAGCATATCATCCTTTTGATTTGTAGTTCTGCAAGTGGGTTTCACGGTTTAGTGATCTAGATGATATTATAGTTGGTCTAATGGGATCGGTAGTGGAGGTAGTATGCCCTGAAAGTCTCCTCAATATTATTATGCTAACCCTTTGATTTGCAGCCTGCAAGTAGACATTTGAGGAAGGTAATTAATGCAGGGGCATTTTCACACTGGGCTTGAGTGGTGCAGCCTGTGTGAAGTGGGTGCACACTTGGGGTGGGTGGCTAGTGTAAGGTGGGCGACTCGCGTGAGGCGAGACCCATGTGAAGTGGAGCCCACTAAGGAGGGTTTGGCACGAGGTGGGACTCATGTGAAGTGGGGCTTGACCTGGGCTATGAGATAAAGGGATTGATTCGCCATGCTCTATCAGTTTGAGCTTTTAGAGCAAGTGGTTAGTTGTCCTGCATCAAAAGTGATATTAGAGTGGGAGGTCTCGTGTTCAAGACTCCTCATCGGGGGTGATTAATGTAGGGGCATTTTCACACCGGGCTCGAGTGGGGCGGCCTGTGTGAGGCGGGGGCACACTTAGGGTGGGGTGACTCGTGTGAGGCAGGTGGACTGAGTGGGGTGGAGCCCACGAAGATTAATACAGGAGCATTTTCACACCGGGCTTGAGTGGGGCGGCCTGTGTGTGGCGAGGGGCACAATTGCGGTGGGGCGACCCATGTGAGGCGGGGGCACACATGGGGTGGGGTGACCTGTGTAAGGCGGGACCCATGTGAGGTGGGGCCCACGAAGGAGGGTTCGGTCGAGGGCCTGGCCTGGCCTGGGCTATGAGATAAAGGGATTGATTTGCCACACTCTATTAATTCGAGCTTCTAGAGCAAGTGGTTAGTTTTCCTGCGTCAAAAGTGGTATCAAAGCGGTAGGTCTCGTGTTCAAGACTCCTCACTGGGGGTGATTAATTCAGGTGAAATTTTCACACCGGTCTCGAGTGGGGCAGCCCGTGTGAAGTAGGGGCATAGTTGGGGTGGGTAGCCCATGTGAGGCAAGACCCATTTGAAGTGGGGCCACGGAGGGATCAGCACGAGGCGGGACCCGTGTGAAGTAGGGCCTGATCTGGGCTATGAGATAAAGGGATCGATTCGCCATACTCTATCGGTTTGAGCTTTTAGAGTAAGTGGTTAGTTGTCCTGCATCAGTAATATAGCTATAATTCACATTCAATAGAAAAAAGAAGAAGATTAGATTGCTAGGATTTTCTAACTTCAACTTATGGTCTGTGTTGTGGCTTGTCAGACTAATGGTATGGATCACTCAACCATGGACCACACTAGTAGAGACTGAAAACTCAGGTATTCTATGCATATCCTCGGTTTGAGGATCACATAATCCCTTGGACTAATATTCAAAGCAATTTCTGTCTTTTCCAACTATGTCCTTTCATAGGATATTTTTATGTATGTTGAAACCAGTGGGGCCTAGTAGAGACTGAAAACTCAGGTATTCTATGCATATCCTCTGTTTGAGGATCACATAATCCCTTGGACTAATATTCAAAGCAATTTCTGTCTTTTCCAACTATGTCCTTTCATAGGATATTTTTATGTATGTTGAAACCAGTGGGGCCTGTAAAAATCCATAGTTTCATGATTTTGGACGAATTCCACCTTTAATATGTACTTTGGAATTGTATTTATGAACACGATTTTTAAATGAATGCAAGCATATGTTAATGCGGCCTTTAACCACAAGGAAATTCTAGGCATTAAAGTTAATGGCTTTGATTTGGTTAGATATTGGTTTTATAATGGAACTCTATTCTTGTTTTTCTTGTCTTTTGAATCTTTCAATTGTGTATGTTAAATGTTAAACATTCGTGGGCTCTTTGGTTTGATTGGGATTAAATGTATGTTTTTGGGTAGTATTTATGAGCATGGGTGGTTTGCTTTATATATTACTTAAGCAAGGAGGGTATTATTGTAATTTTATCTCTTAAATAAGTAAGCCCTAATAAAATAGAGAGGTGGGTGTTCGCTCGCCTCAAGTGCAAGGCTGCGATGTAGTAATAATCTTGGTGAGACCAAGGTCGATCCATAGGGAAAAGGTAAACTAATTAAAACTATTCTAATAACTTGAATCTAGAAATTTAGGAAATCAATTTTAAGAACTAAGTAGAAAACAGTAAACTGAATAAGAAAATATGAGAATTTAAAGAAACTAGAGCATGAAGGATACACTTCTAGTCTTAATCATGCTCAATCCAATGATTCGATTCAAAGCACAACTGTAATCGAAGTTCTATCTCTATCTAGCTGGAAGATATAACAGTCAAAGCACACAAACAATTTGAAACAAATGGGTGTTCATTGATTTGGTTCTCTCAATAAAGCTTAGGCCTTGGGCACACTCAATTGTATAGACCAATCTTTTATCCAATCTAGTTGAGATCATAACCATAGCCTTCATTAAATCCTGCCATTAGACTTGACTAGAACCAATGATTTGAACTCTAATTAAACCAATATCAATAAGCAACAACACCTATCTCAGATTCCACACAAAAGATACATGAACTCTCCATCAATAAGTTCTAATAGAGATCCAACTGTTTTGATTCATGGAGAACTCGAAGTATTCACTATATTTGGAGATCATGATGAATCAAAGGCTTCCACAATCAAAATCCCATATACTAATCTGATTAATCTCAGAAATTCAACAAGAACTCATGTACATGGTACACAAACTCCCGGAATTATCTAAAACTATTAACTTTGTTCAAACCTTAATGAATTGTTCAACAATTAAAACATAATTCAGAATAAAAAAATCAAAGCATGATTAAAAACTAAGAAGATTCACCTCTCAGCTCTAGCTGAGAGTTAATTAGAAGAAAATATAAACAAACTAGAACTAGAACTAAAAAAGAAAGAAAGACTAATTGTAGGAGGCTAGGAAGCCTTCTAGGTCTTAATCTCTTTGCTCCCCACGTTCTTGGATGCCTTAGGAAGAGAGTGGAGGTAGCCTTTTATAGGAGAAATCCGCCATCGAGTAGGAATCTTTGAGAAATCGCGTAGCACTTCCGCACTAGGAAAGTCAGTGGCTGAAATAGAAATTGAAATTTGAAATTTCTGTGCATGGCCGACTGGTCTTACCTGTCTGGCTGATTGGTCATGACAGGTCTTACCCGTCTGTGTGTAGTCCAGCAAGCTTCAGCAAGATTTCCAATGCAGCCGACCGATCATGACCGGTCGGACCCTCGCATTTGATTTTTTTCTTTCTTTATTACTTTTTTTCTCTCCTTGCTTCCTCTCTCCATCTCTTGGCTTGTCTTCCTTTAGTCTTCAATGATGTTAAAAGGTGTCCTTTAACATCAATTTAGTGAAGTTACTCTCTCATACCTACAATCACAAAGTCATGTATTAGATATGTCTTTAAATATAGAAATCATGCATAATGTGTGATGAATTGGGGTTAGAATGTGTACAATTTAGAGCTCAACAGTGGGGACGTGTTTGGGCAAAATTAGAGCACCCGTTCCTCTCCTCTGCTTTTCTCTTTCTTTTTCTTTCTTTTCTCTTCTCTCTCTCTCTCTATTAATCTCACTAAGTCACATGATATTAGAGCTAACCCGTGTGTGATTCGAGCTCAAATCTCTCTCGTTCAAAACCCTAATCTATAACATCAAGTCTTAGAGGAACCCTAGTGTGCTGATTGGACCCTATAAAAGAGCGTTTCAGGACCTTAAAACATGCAGGATGATTTGTGGAGGTTGTGAGTGGCATGGTCTGTGCCATTGATTGCAATATTTTTATAATATCGGTCGATATTATTGGTATTGCAGGTCAGTGATATGAAACCCTGCCAGAGTATCTAAAATCTTTGATGTCACACTATGTATCGCTGGATATCATGAAATATCGCTAATATCGTGAGATATCGCTCGATATTGTCACTGTTCCTATATCTTTCTTATGTATTGATGATACCTATTGATATTTACAGATATTGTTGATATCGTCAAGGAAACCGCAATTGTCTTCACAAAAACCATAAAATACTCAAATTTTCACATATTTCCTTCATTCTTCCATCTTTTAAACACCTTTAGGGTGGATTTCGGTCCATCCTTTTGAATCTTTTGGGAGAAAAACAAGGTTTTCAAGCTGGAATCAAGATCGAAGTGGATTTGGGGCCTGTTTTGATTAGGTAAGTATTTTTGCATTTTAATCCTTTTTTGTTTAAATCATACCAAATCAATGCCAAAAGGTTAGAAATACTTGATTCTTCATGTTTTGCATGGAAAATTAAGGATTTGAGCTTTTGATTTCGAGATTTGAGGGTAGGTGGTCCGATTTAGGGGAAATTGGGGAATAATTGAAAATTCCTCAATTTCTCCCAAATTAGTTGCAATCTTTTAGTCCAAATACGAAATCAAACATGTATGAGGCCTAATCTACTAATTCATATAGTTTTGAAGAATTTTTGGAAAAAAATATTTTTAATTAAAAAATTGTTAAAAATACTAAAAAATAAATTTTTTCTTGAAATTCCACTTCTATTAGCAGTCAATTGAGCCCAATTTTAGAGTGTGTAGGAGTGTTTGATAAAATTATCATCACATACACTCTAATTTTGGGATTTGGGGGTAGGAGGTCCAATTTGGGGAAAGTTGAGGAAAATTTGAAATTTCCGCAATTTCTTCCAAATTGGTTGCAATCTTACTGTCCAAACATGAAATCAAACATGTACGAGGTCTTATCTATTGATTCATGTAGTTTTGGAGATTTTCAAAAAAATATTTTTTAATTAAAAAATTCTATGAGGTTATTAAAAATATTTTTTTTTTCAAAATTTCTTTTCTATCAACAGTCAATTGGTTGCATTTTTAGAGCATTGAAGAGTGGTTAATGATTTTTATAAATATAATTAATAATTTAATTTAAAAATAATTAATTAATGTTAAAAATTATAGATGTAGTACATTGCATTTGCTAACGTAATATTCTTTTGCATTAGTTTAGTTAGACAACGCATAACTTAGGACCCTATATGCAGAAAACTAATTATGTGCACTTGTTTTTTGTGATGTTATGATTTAAAAGTGTCTTAATGTCTTTTTAAATAATCTCGGAAGTTTCATTGAAAAATTTGACCAATTTCCCAATGCTTCCCAAAAAGAGTGGATTTCTCATTACAAATGATATATCCCATATTATAACTGATACGTATCCATATCCTAAGGGTGTGATACGTAACGCGATATCGATATGGTAAACACTAGTCTGCACTAATTGGAGAGATAATCAGTATGTGCTGTGGATTGTGGTGCTTCTTGAGGATCCTGCAATCTAGTGGAATTTTTTTTTGGGTCATCCGTCTCTCCCGAAACTATAAATTCTTGTTCCATTCGTTTCAAGGTTGTTAAGTTTGGAGTGCTAAACATGCCAGCTGAGTAAACATCATAGAGTACATTTTCCTTCTAGAGTTGATGAAAGAAGTGATGATCGATTTAACTTAAATCATTGTGATGTGTGGGGACCAGCTCGAGTTCCTAATTTGTTAGGTTTTACGTATTTTGTTCTTAAGAGTACATTTTACATCCAGAGTTGATGAAAGAAGTGATGTCTCATTTAAGTTAGTTCATTGTGATGTGTGGGGACCAGCTCGAGTTCCTAGTTTCTTAGGTTTTAAGTATTTTATTCTTTTTATTAATGATTATTTTAGAATGACTTGGTTATATCTTATGAAATATGTCAGAAGTATTTTCTATATTTTAGAACTTACAAAGTAAAATAAAAATTTAGGTACAAATCTTTTCATATTTTGATTTAATAATGCTTTAAAATTTAATTCCAAGTAAAAATAATGCTTTGGAATCGTAGGATTTTCAATCCTATTTACAATGACCACGTATAATTCATCAGACTTCTTGTACTTATACACCTTAGCAAAATGGGGTGATTGAGCACAATAATCGAGATATAATTGAAGTCATTTGTGCTTTGTTATTGGAAATAAATGTTTCACAGTCTTTCTAGGGTGATGTAGTTTATTTATGTTTATTTTTTTTGAAGATTGTAAATTTGTAATATTATTAAGGGAGCACACCCCACAAAAACATATCAAAAGAGAAACATTAGGAGGAGCCCAGAGGCGCCTAAACCAAGGGAGGGGGACAAGCTAGTCAATCTGCAACATTCCTCGAGATCAGAGCAATAACTTGAGTAGGGGAAGATGTTGAATCTTGAAATGTGGGGTGATGCAGTTCTGATCGCATGTTATTTGATAAATTGAACGCGTTCTTCAATTTTGGATGGAAAAACACCCTTTTCCTCGTTGTTCTTTGATCGGCCAATTTTTTTAATTTTTTTGTTCCTCACAAAGTCTTTTGTTGTACTTACTTTGTTCACCTATTTGGGCTTGGCCATGGTAAACTTGCTCTGCATTTTGTTAAATGCATTTTTCTGGAGTGCTCCCATACTAAAAAAGGTTGTTGATGATATTTTCCTTCACTTCAAAATCATTTTGTGACGGCTGGTGTAACCTTATTTAAGTATGTTCTATTCTATGTTAAAACTAAACATGTTGCAAAAGTCACTCCTTTGGAAGTTCCTTTGCCTAATGTGTTTTCAATGGATTTTGTTACTGAGAAGTCGCCACCCTAGTGGGATTTCACGCAGACATATTACATGAAAATGAAAAAAAGACCAAGTATTATGGACTCTTTCCACTCACTCTTCGTTGTCATTTACTGCACCTATTGAGGTTCCAACTTCTTTAGTGTCAATTGAGGTTGTCAATGATCTACCTATTGTTGTTCGTAAAGGTAAATGTTCTTGTGTTCCATATTCTATTTTAACCACTTATCCACCAATTGTCAAAAGTTTGCCCTTGCCTTATTTGATGTTTCCATCCCTAAGTAAGTTCAGGATGCATTATTGGATGAAAACTGGAAAAAGGCTATAGTTGAGGTTATGAATGCCATATATTTCAATGGTACATTGGAGTTAACTGATCTTCCATCAGGGAAGACACCAATTAGATGTACGCGGGTTTGCACCGTTAAGTTTTGGCCTAATGGATCCATTGATCGTTACAACTTACAAAGCTAGGTTGGTAGCCAAGGGAAGCACCCAAGTTTATGGAGTATATTATTTGGATACCTTTTTAGTGGTGACTAAACTCAATTTGGCTCAAGTTATTATTTTTATAGCTTCTAATTGTGATTGGCCTCTCTTTCAGCCAAATGCGAACAACGCATTTCCGCATGTGTTTATGGAGCAACCTCCGAAGTATGTTGCTTAGGGGAGTCTTCCAAGGTGTGCTAATTAAACAAGTCTATCTATGGGCTGACAGTCACTAAGAGTTGGTTTGAGATATTCAACAGTGTGGTAGTATCGTATGGGTTGAAGAGGAGCAAAGTGGATCATTCAGTTTTCTTGCAGCATATTACATTCGTCATATTGTGCTTGATGATATTGTAGTTCCAAGCGATGACTCAAGGGTATTGATAAACTGAAGTCATATCTTCACCCCCAGTTTCAAATTAAAGACCTTAGTTTTCTTTGGTATTTTCTGGGTATGGAAGTGTCGAGATCTAAAGTCGGGATAAACTTGTGCCAGAGGAAATATGTTTGTGATTTGTTGAAAGAAACAGGTATCCTAGGTGCCAAACCTACATGTACACCAATGGATCTTTATCTTAAACTTGATTTGGAAGAAGGAAAGTTATTGACAAATCTTGGGATGTACAGGGGACTCATTGGCTAACTCATCTATTTAACAATTACTAGACCTAATATTGCCTTTTTTGTAAGTGTGGTTAGCTAGTTTATGTAAAATCCCAGAGCTCCATATTTAGCTACACTTATGAGGATTTTTAGATACTTGAAGTGTGCAGCTGAAAAAGGTATCTTGTATGGATCTCATGACCATCTTGAGGTAACTGGAAATTCAAATGTAGATTATGTAGGGCCAAGATTTGATAGGTGGTCAACTATTGGTTATTGCACGTTTCTTGGTGGTAACGTGATTACCTAGAAAAGCAAGAAGCAAAATGTTGTTGCCGGGTCCAGTGCTTAAGCGGAATATAGATCTATGGCACAGACAACTTGTGAGCTTGTCTGGCTGAAATCACTTCTGAAAGAGCTGGGATTTGTGGTTCAAGTTCCATTGTTTTTATACTGCGACAATCAAGCTGTTTTGCAAATTGTCAACAATCTAGTGTTTCATGAGAGAACAAGGCATATAACTGCCACTTTATTTGGTACAAGATCTCTCACAAAGAAATTTTCACTCCATATATTCTTATATTTCATCTCATGATCAGATTACATATTTGTTTACCAAGGCAATTGTGAAGTCTTAGTTTGAAAAGCTTATATCCAAGCTAGACATGTACGATATCTATGCTCCAGCTTGAGGAGTGTTAAATGTTAAATGGACCCACGTGTGAGCTATTTGGTATATTGGGCTTAAATGTACGTTTTGGGTAGTATTTAGGCCCGTAGGTGGTTTGCTTATATGTATTACTTTTTTTTTTGAAGAGTTACTTAAGCAAAGAGGGTATTAAACAAGTAAGCTCTAATAAAATAGAGTGGTGGGGACATGTTTGGGCAAAACTAGAGCAGCCGTCCTTCACTCTTCTGCTTTTCTCTCCTCTTCTCTCTTTTCTTCTATTAATCTCACGAATTCAGAGTGTCCATCTATTACTTCAGCAGGATCATAATGAGAGCCTCTTTCATTGATAAAATTAGTAAATAATAATATGGGAATATCATGATTCATAAAAAAGGGGAATATCATCATCTTTATCTTAAAAAAAAAGAGGAAATTTTTTAGTTCTGTTTCTGGTTATTTTTAGTTATGGGTCTGGTTACAATGTGTAATAACGGAGATTAGATGACTGGCAGGTCCACCTGGATCCGGAAAAGGCACCCAGTCCCCCATTATTAAGGATGAATATTGCTTATGCCACTTGGCCACTGGTGATATGCTGAGAGCTGCCGTTGCTGCGAAAACCCCTCTTGGGATAAAAGCAAAAGAAGCTATGGATAAGGTAATACTTCTCTGGACTGTTTAAATCTATTATTTGGTCATGAGATTTGTGGAATGCCTTCTATAATTCTCTGTCAACTCAGCTTATTTTGGAGAGTGAGTTTAATGGCATATTTCTTCTGCTGTTCTGTTGTGCTTCTTCAGGGAGAACTTGTCTCCGATGACTTGGTTGTTGGGATAATTGATGAGGCAATAAAAAGGCCTTCATGCCAGAAGGGTTTCATACTTGATGGTTTCCCAAGGACTGTAGTGCAGGCAGAAAAGGTTCTACCGTTTGATTTTGGAATATTAGATTCACATTATATTATATTGGATGCTGCTTTCTAGTGACTTCTGTTGAAGCAGATTTCCATTCTTTTGTTTGTATTCATCTCATGCCTTTATCTTTTCTTGGATGCAGCTTGATGAGATGCTTGAGAAGCGGGGGACTAAAATTGATAAGGTCCTTGACTTTGCTATCGATGATGCCATCTTGGAGGAGAGAATTACTGGTCGTTGGATCCATCCTTCTAGTGGGCGGACCTACCACACAAAATTTGCACCTCCAAAAGTTCCCGGTGTTGATGATGTAAGCCAGTGTACTAAATATTATTTAAAGTTATGAAGAGGCGTTGGTCCTTGGGATCCCCCATTCCTTGAACTGCCAATCTTCAAAGAGTATTCATCACCATCATAATAGCTTGGTCCCAACTATTTTGTCTGGCTTTACGAATCCTGTTATGCCAATCATTTGAAATCGGAATTCCCATGGTTGCTTGGAAACTGTATGACTGGCTGCCCATCTGACTTCTGCTCTCTTTTATCCGGGCTGGGGTCCAGAAAAGTAGATACATGCCTACAAATAGGCAAGCCTATTCTTTCTGGTTGCTTGGCAAGGGCATGACTACTGTCTGTCTGCCTGAAATTAGACCTCTTTTATCTGGGCTGGGTACAGGGAAAATAGATACATGCCCATAAATCTGCAATTTTTTTTAAGGGTGATAAATATGCAATTCTTTCTGGAGAATCTGAATATTCTCATGATTAGCGGAGATCCATATTTCTTGAGAAGCATCAGTTTTCTAATGAGCAGATGACCTTTTGATCACACTATTAACAGATGTCTTTGTCCTTGAAGGATAAAATTATGTGCCATTAACAGATGTCTCTGTGCTGAAAGGATAAAACTATGTGTGCAAGGAATCTTTATTTACATGTTGATCGAACTATGCTGTGATATGTGAGTAACTACTAAGTTAGGCTATCCATTTCTAGATCCTATGATCGACTTTCCATGTTTATGACAGTGTCTCAGAAAATGTCCTCATTACTTCAATTTTAAGGCAGTCTTGCTAATGGGCTGGTGACAGTGGCAATCCTTTTTATTACAAGAATACCCTCATGTATGTAGAAATTTACTGGAATACTCCCACAGAAATGACACTACTTGATGCAATATTCCATAAAGTGTACCGAATTAGGTTATCCATCTGATGTCCTAGTGCTCCACTTTCCTTGTTTATGGTAGCATTTGGAAAATGACCTCTTTATGTCATGTGTGAGACATCATCTCTGTTATTTCACTTGCTGAAGGGTAGGTAGGACTGTCAATAGGAAAGGTATCTCATGGTTGATTTTCCCTAACAAGTTGCACCATGCGAAAAAAAGAAGGAAAGAAAAGGAAAGGGAAAAAAAGGAGAATGATTTTTTGTTTGCATTGCCTTTCATTAATGGCATGTAATTTGATGAATGCAAAGCTGCTTAATATTCATGTTTATCATTCTGTCATAACCAAACGGTACACTTTAAAATGGGTAAGACATCTGTCTCTTATGTGTTTGATTCTTCAATATTGACTATTAAGTGCTGTGGCATCTCGCTTTAGTATCTGGGTGGTGTAGGTATAATTGATGCATTTGTACTTTATTGCATGACTGCTATCCGGGTTGCAACTTCAGTAAGTTTTTGTGACACAATTGATGAAAATTTCTGGACATATCCTCCTTATGTAGAATTCTCATATCATTTTGCATCAAATTGTCCAGCTTTATCAGGTTGTAGGATGAATGCATATAATCAAATCTATGAGTTATGATCACATCTGTTCTTATGGTTATATACCTTTTTCCCCCCTTTCAAGGTCACTGGAGAGTCCTTGATTCAGCGGAAAGATGATACTGCAGAAGTTCTCAGGTCGAGGCTGGAAGCTTTCCACAGGCAAACTGAACCTGTATGCTTACTGTCTCCTTTTTGTTTAAAATTGGTTCAATAAGTTTTTTTTTTTTTTTTTCTTGATAATAATTTTCAGTTTCAGATTATATCTTGGCTTCTTACGTTTTTAACAACCAACTGTTCTTCCCTTTGTGATCCTTTCCTGTTTGGATTTCTCATCTGAGTGAGATGCTTCATCAGTCAGTGTATGCATATATGAAATGTCAGGACCCATGTTAGCCTAAAAGCACTTCACAGCCTGACAATTTCTTACCCGTTTGGTGGTGGTTTCTTTTTGTTTCCCATTTGTATTATTTAGGTGTATCATGGTGTTTTTGTTCCATGATTCCATTGCACAAAGACTCATGTCCAAGTTGGCAGATGCATGAGTATTCTGTAATTTGTGTTGTAATCAGGTTCCATTTTGCATTAGTATTACTTAATCCAAGTATCTGACACTAAGGTTTCATTTAGTGCACAATTTAACTCGAGTCAATGCATTACTTGGAGCCAGTGTTTTAAATAACGCATAGCGTATTGCGTAGCGTTCAGCCCCTATAGCGTGTAGCATAGGGTACACGATACTTCTATTTTTTATATATTAAAAAAGAGGAAAAATACCACAGCAGGTCCCACATATAATAGTGCTAAAAAAATCCAATGCATGTGGGCCATGGCATAAAACACAATGCACAATCAACCAAACGTAGCACAGTGGCCCACGTGATGGTTGGATGGGTCGCATGCTTGCCATACATACCACAGCAGGCCCCACACATAACAGTTAAAAAAAAAAAATCCCACGCATCGGGCCATGGCACAGAACACAATGCACAGTCAACCTCATGGTGACCAATGTGGTGGTTGGATGGGTCACATGCATGCCATAGATACCACAGCAGGCCCCACACATAACAATGTTAAAAAAAAAATTCCTATCCGTAGGAGCCAGCCTCCAAAAAAGAAAAAAATAAAAAAAACCCACAAATTTTTATCCGAAATGAAAAAAAAACTCACATGATTTAGGTGCAAGAGAGATTAAGGGGCAAGAACATACCTTGATTAGAGATTCAATCAAACAAAAATTGATTTTTTGAGCTTCGTGTTTGTACGTCTGTGAAAAAGGGGGAAACTTGATTTTTCTATCGTTTGGGTTTCAATGCTTTTGAAAATACAGTAGCTTGATCTTCTTACAGAGTCAACTTAGCAGCCAAAGTTTCATCTTCAATGATTCTTTCAATTGAGAGAATCAAACACTTCAAAGGCCTTTTGAACCGGGACCTATGGTGTCGACTTAGGGCTTTAGAAAGAAAGCCCTCTTCAAAAACCATTTTAAGTTAATTTTTTTTTTTCAAGTTATGAGTCTGCTACTGAATATTACATGGCATAGACTCTCAGCTGTAGATTTGGAGGCCCATTAGTAAAGATTGTCGAAAAGATTAAGTGAATGTATATTAATCATCTATGCATTACCACATGTGCAAAGGATGGTCTGGATATATATATATATATATATATATATATATATATATATATATATATATATATATATATATATATATATATATATATATATATATATATATATATATTGCCATGTGTGAGAAGTATGGGCCACCAACATTTTAAAACAAGCGGTTAACTCACAGTATAATAAACTTATTTTATTTTAAAGAAAAAGTAAGGCACTCCTGTAGCGTACACAACATACGCTACATGCTACACATCCGTAGCGCACGCAACAGCCCCTGTAGGGGAAATACGCTATTTGAAGGCTCTACATAGCGTTTTTGCTACGCTACGCTACGTGCTACACTACGACACTATTTAAAACACTGCTTGGAGCTAGTGTATTCAATTGCCATAGTTTGTATCATCATCATCATCATAATAATAACTTTTTCCCCCCTTAAAGATGACTACAACTTAATTGAACTGAAGGTAACAAAAATACAAAGAGACCGAGGCCCAGGAGCAAGTGAGCCCGTTTTCTCTCCACCTCAAAACCCACCAAGGGATCCATAAATTACATAAGAAAGAAAAATTAAAAAAAAAAAAAAACACACACACACAAAAACTGCATCTAGAAAAACGAG
Source organism: Liriodendron chinense (assembly GCA_003013855.2). Classification (NCBI taxonomy): domain Eukaryota; kingdom Viridiplantae; phylum Streptophyta; class Magnoliopsida; order Magnoliales; family Magnoliaceae; genus Liriodendron; species Liriodendron chinense. The sequence goes on along the minus strand of ML058432.1, from coordinate 1,657,671 downwards.
ATGGAGAAATTCATGGATACCATCTCATTTCCTTAGTTACATTGAAAATAAATATCCCTTTGAATTTGGTTAGCCCACAGCCGATCCTACAGCCATGAAGGAACTTTTCCATACCATTTCCTCAATTGACGATTGCTTGTCGTTGATGTTTCTTCCATTTCTTTCTTTCCAAATGCCCCACAAAGTTGCAAAGGGGACCATCTTTCAAAGCACCCTTTGCTGCCCAGGTGGCTATCCATCAATGATCTCCTTAATAGGCCCGTTTATGGTTGATACCATGACCAACCTTGACCAGGAAATGCCCCAACAAAACTAGCTTTGCTGCAATGAAGAAAGAGATGATCAACAATCTCCTCATACTCATGCGAAGTACACTTCTGTTGGGATAGTAATATTTCATTTCATTATTTTGTTTCTTGGGATGGTAATATTTCATTTCATAATAATGCCCAGGTGTCCATCCATCAATGATCTCCTTAATAGGCCCGTTTATGGTCCATGCCATGACCAACCTTGACCAGGAAATGCCCCGACAAAACTAGCTTCGCTGCAATGAAGAAAGAGATGATCAACAATCTCCTCACACTCATGCGAAGTACGCATCTGTTGGGATAGTAATATTTTGTTTCAATATTTTGTTTCTTGGGATAGCAATATTTCATCCTAGCTTTGTCCAGCTATTTGGGGGTTGGCTTGACCATCTTGATTCATCAATCAAGATTTGAAACAGGGATTCTGATGATTTGATTGGTCAAGATAAAACAGTCAATACCTGTGACAAAATCATTTCGTTAATGAAATGGGAAGGAAGAAAAATCCAGCAAGGTAATGGATAAACATCTGCGATGAGAAATGTGGTGTAGCAAGAATTGTTGCAAAGCCCCTCTTTTTGCCTTTGTGTCCATGGCTTGCAAGGATTAGGAGGTTATATAAACCATAAATATGGCTATATATAACCATATGAATTTTTAGTGGCTTTGGAGATTTGGTGAGGAAAAGGAAAGCCTTTGGAACATGGTTATTTCCTGCAAATATGATGAGGGAAAGTAGGTGATTTTTTTCTGCACCGTCAAGATACAAGGCTTCAAGGTCATGGAGGGCGGTTCTAGGAGTTACCAATTTCTTCAAAGAACTTATTTCAATTATCCAGATGATGGGTTGTGTTACTTGTGTATCCAATTTTGGGAGGACAGGTAGGGCGAGGACAACCCTTTCAGTGAATTCTCTCCTTGTTTATACAGGGTGGTAATGGTTAGAGATGTTTCCACGTCTCAATGTGTTTCTAGAGAAAAGGAACTACTGGTGTGGAATCTCATCTTTAGAAGAAACCTCCTTGATGAAGAGATCAACGAATTTGTTAGGTTGATGGAGACGTTGCATCAACATGGCCATGGGAGTATAATGGTGGAAAGGGACAGATGGGTTTGTACCTCAAGCAAAAATAGGGCTTTTACAGTAGAGTCCTAAGTTCTTCAAAACCCGTCCTCACCTCAAGCTCAGGATTCTGTCTGTTACATTTGGAAGTATCTGTGGCCTTGTCAGGTAGTGGCTTTTAGTTGGTCGGCGGGAAAGAATAGCATCCTCAATTAGATTACTTGAGGAAAAAAGGCAAATGATTCTCCCCAACAGATGCATCATATATTTGCATGGCGAGGAAACGACGGATCATCATTCATTGTGAGTTCACTCGGATAATTTGGGAGAGATTCTTTGCGCTGTTTGAAATATATTGGATGATGCCCCAAAAAGTCGGGGATCTGTTTTCCATGTGGCACATCGCTTGTTCAGTGAGGAAGAAAAGGATTACATGGTGCCTCGTTCTTATTGCCATTTTATGGGTGACTTGGTTGGAAATTAACGACAAGTCCTTTAATTAACCGAAGGGAGCATCATGATGAATGTAAGGGTGAATTCATTGATGATTAATAGAGGAATCTTACACGTGAATCAGAGGACGGAACAATGACCAAAATGAAGAGTCCTGTAGAGAAGAAGCTGTCGGGGCATCATTTATCATCTTTACTCTCACTTTGAATAAGATTTAGGAAGCCAATCAAGAGCGGAAAAAAAAGAGCCACAAGAGAACCAAATATTCCAGGAAAACAACTCCCACCAAAGAAAAAGTCGAAATCATCATGGAGGATACAAGCAGCAAAAAAATGGAAGTCATGTACACTAGAACCCCAATGTATGATGGAAATTCCTATGTAACATGTGAGTGTTCATTTCAAGCTTCTACTGGAGCTGATGAAGGATCAAGACAAGAGGCAAAGTGTAAAATGGTCAAGCATCAATTTGAGGATAAGTTCCTCCGGGCTGAGTGGAATTATGATTTAGGACCGTGGGATCAGCAAGTAGTGTCCACAGTGGACCCAACTAATGCTTAATAACAAATCATGAAATTATTTAGGCTCTCATGAGACTGTGCAACCTATATACACATTCTAATGCTTCATCCAATGGACTGGTTGACCTCTGAGGCTCAGTCTGTTGGATGGTTAAAAATACCGATTGATTGGAATGTGGGACCCATGAGTCTATCCACATGCCACTTTTACGCTTTATATACAAACCGTATGAAGTTTTGGCTGGTTTTGTACAATCCTATGAACTATATATACCATACAGCTGAGTGTACACCCACCTTCAGTCCATATATACAGGGTTGTCGTGATATTAGAATTGTTTTTTTTTTTTTTTTTTAAGGATAACAAGCAACTTTTATTAATGAGCTGGTAAAAAACAGAAAAGGATACAACCCTCGATGCAATTCACAAACCGAGCATGAGCACTACTACATCAATGCTTACATTTTTAGCCATAGATACCCACTCTAATACATCCCTCTTTTTTTTTAATTTCCATTCTACCTCTTCCCAAGATCCTTGCTTACTAAGGAAGCAAAGCTTGTTTCGAGCACATCAAATATTCCATAGAACTGACATTGTGACCAAACTGTTTAGTTAGTCATCCCAGGAGCACTTCTTATGCACCATTTTTTCGGCATTATGCAATTTTCCATTTCTTACTTAATTGCCATGATCTTCGAACTGCCATTATCTTTGATTTAAAGATGCGGAAATTCGACCGGATAAGCTTGGATCCTCTTTGTTACATTGACTGGGATTTAAAATATAGCTTGTATTGAAGGTGTAATTGTTTATATTCCTTTTTATTAGTCTATCTATCGGTCTTGAGCTTATCTTAACAAATGAAGAGTTCCTTGATACCATAAAAAATTCTATAGTGACAGAAACTATCTTTTCTTTCCACATCTGTCTTCTGTTTCTACTTCTTCTTGTCTTCAAAGAGATCGTTCACATTGCATGGCTAACCAATAATTCGCTGAAGAAAGCATCAGAGAGTAGGATGCAAATCAAAGTTCATCCATACCGTCCATCATTTGATTTTACTGTTTTGTAAGTTTGGAGAATCCACCTCCACTTAAGGTGAGCAGTAACTACTAAAGATGGTACCGTTTTGTTGGTTCGGATGCACAGGAGCACTTCTTATGCACCAGTTTTTGGCATGCTGTCATTTTCTATTTTTAACTTAATTGCCATGATCGTTGAACTGCCATCATTTTTTTACTTAATTGCTGCCACCATTTTTTGGATCTCCAGCATTTTTTTAAAGCCATCAAAAGAAGGATTCTTGGCCAGGAGTTGGAACTAAAGAAAGAAACCAAGATCGAAAATCAGGAAGCATCACAAGATTGCGTTAAAATTATATTTCAACCAATTTCTAGAACTCGCTATCGACTCAGAACTCAGCTAGGTCGACTTGGTTAAATTAGATTCCAAGCATTAAATCTTAACCCATTTGATATGAAGACTCACAAACCGATGATCAGCTGCACCAAACTGAAGGATAGACAACGATGGATGCGTGTATGCTTGAATGGATGAATGCGTTAGTGTATGTATGGATGGATGTAGTTGCACCTCTATTCTACGTCATGTGATTCCCTCCTTGAATTGCCCATCTTTAAACTATCTTTACTGGTGAATGAAGGTAAGTATGGATTTGAGATCTAGCCATGAATTCTGGATGGTGCCTGAAGCCTTGACGAGAGAACTAGAGCAAGAAGAGATTTATCTTTGGAAAAAAGAGTTAGAGATAATAAGAAGAGAGTTAGAAGTTGCAGAAAAGGAAATGAATCTGGAGTGATCATCTGAAGACCTGCGAATCCTACCATACGAGAGATAATTGTCTAGGAGACCAAGGACATGGAGGACATGGAAGGTATTCAGTATAATTTTTTCGTTATAATTTAAACTGATCATTAGTCAAACGTTATTTTAAAACCAATGTACATATACATGAAAGTATTAAGACCCTACCGTAATTGGCTGAAAGAGTGATGCAGGACAGCCCTAAATATGATGCATGCTCATGAACACAATTATTCAGCGGAAGTAAAAGCAATAATAATAATGAAATCTAGCATAAATCATCATAAACTAAGAAAAACATAAGGAAAACATGCAATGGAACGGGCCATCATCACAACCATGGAGTAGGGGATTCAAAGAATGCATAGGTTGGATCCGGCGAGGGATGGAACCTCCCGATCTTGCATGGTTATACCCAATCGATCAATGTTGATCACTAGTCCGAAGAACCAGGAGGTTTCTCGGATTAGGGATTTGAGAATTTGGGGATTTAGGGTTTGGATCGATTCTCAAGGTTTAGATCGTAGGGAATAATCAAAGCAGAAGTTTAGAATGATAATAACAGAAGATAAAATACCTGGAAGAAGTTGGAGGGGCTCAAGAAGAAATTAGAAGAAGAAGATCAAGAGAAGAGGAGAATCACCATGAGAGAGAGAGGAGGCAGGAGGAAGCTTAAAGAGGCTTTCATTAATCAATATCAAAAGTTTTTTTTTCGTGTTTAGGGCCTAGCCCACTTAAATAAACAAATAAAATAAGTAAAAGTACTAAACTACCCCTAAACTAAGCAAAAACGCGTAAATAAGCAAAACTGCGTAAAAGTTCGGGCGCTCGGTCGGGCGCTCGATCAGGCGCCCGAAGACGTTCAAAAACGTCCAGAGAGTTTCGGGCGCTCGAGAGGCCAAGTTCGGGCGCCTGAAGGCAATGGTCGGGCGCCCGATGTGCGCCCGAAGTCTTCAGTTCTTCAGTCTTCTTTCTTCACTCTTCCTTCACACGTGTCCTCCCTGGATGGGGTCTTCTATGTGTCTGATAACGTGTGGAGGATCTTTAGCTCCTCAATAGTCGCCTATCCACAAGGATGGTACTTGTGGATGGCGCTTTCTTTGTTGGTACACTTGAAATGGCCTTGTGTCCTCATCAAATAGTCATACTCACAAACTCATGTCAATGGTGCTTAAAATCCATTGGTACAAAAAGTACAACACACGTTTGATAGACTTCATCGAGAGGTTTTCCGCTATTCGCTGAGTACTTTAATGGTGGACGTTCAATCACCACTGTTTCATGTGGTGTGGTCAACTTGAGATTTGGATCTTCCTCAATTTTGGGTTCATGCCATAAAATGAGCTGCAAAAAGGGATGGACGGCATGGATAAAACACACATCATGGTGAGGGCCACATTGAACCGTCCATCGTCTAATAGGTGTTAGTATGCAATCCCCGTCCAATGAAAATGATGGAAACATTTTGGAATTATAACTTTGAAATCTTGGGAGGCAAGCTTGTGTAGAGAGCTTGATGTAAAAACTCTACCTTGGCGTGGGGGAAGCCCATGGTGGGGCCCACCTTGATGCGGATAATTACCTCTTGAGGGAGCCACCCGGGCACATGAATACATGATTGCAATGCCATTTTGAAGGCAACCATTGATTTAATGGTTTAGATCAGCGGTGTCCACATTATGGTGTCAAATCCATGCTCTTGAATATTCTCATTTAACCATCCGTTAGGTGCCTCTAATTGGCCTTTTAGGACAACGATTCCAAGGGCATGTTTGGATACCACCAAATAAGTTACTTTTTAACTTATGTTAGGTCATTAAAATTTTCTTTTTGAATCATCTACGATTCTAAGTCGAGGTCCATGATTTGGATTGAAACCATCACAAAAGCAAAGAGTATCAAAGCTCTTTCCATCTCTGGTCACTGTGGATTTACAATTCATCAGTTTAGCTAGGTTTTGAATCATCTATGATTCTAAGTTGAGGCCCATGATTTGGATCGAAACCATCACAGAAGCAAAGAATATCAAAACTGATGGGGACATCAGAGGACCTACTCGAGTGTACCAGAGACGGAGGCGACCATCGACATCAGTACAACTTTCTCTATGGATAGGAGACGACTTCCAAGTGGGGCCCACCGGGCCAATTTGAAGACTCCACATTCCTTGGACGCGCATCAGGAAGACCCCACACTGGGATGATGTATGTGGGCTGCTTTTTAAGAGTTCTTAGCCATATGTTTTTAATTTTGGGTCCATCGGACCGTTGGATCATCTTGATCGGGCCATCAGGCTGTTAGATCTTTCTGAGGGGTCCCTTGGACCTTGATTTTTCTTTTCTTTTATTTTATGTTATTTTTAGGATTTATTGGATGGTTTGGATTACTTTTGGTTGATTTGAATGTCTAGTTTTGAGTATGGCCCATTGATCTTTAAGTAAGGGCATACTTGTAATTTTTTTAAGTTTTATTATAAAAATCTTAGGGGGGAGACCGTCCAACCCTATAGTACGTTTGAGCAAAGCAAGAGAAAAGGGGCTTCCTTCCTTGAGAGAGTTTTCTTCTTCATCCTCTTTAGGGTTTGTGAGAAAACCCTCCCTTCCAATCACATTGTGGAAGGGTAACATCTAGCTTGGTGGTGGATTCTACAACTTCTCCTCTCCTTCTCCATTCAAGGTACGCAAACACCTTCTTCTTCTTATTTCTTCTTCAACCCATCTCCAAAACCTACGATCTCCCATCTTTTCTTCTTCTTCCTCATTCAACCCAACAAAACCATCAATCCCTAATTTCCGCCATACTCTAGGAACCCTAGAGCCCCATCCTTGGATTTTAGGATTAACCATTTGCTTGGACATGGAAGTTTTACCTTCCATGGGTCCCAGTCTTTGAGATTTTTTAGTTCTTTTACTATGTGCTTGAGGTTTATGGTTGTGGTGCATGGTTTATTGCTTATTTGAATTTCAGCACATGTGCTTTGAGTAGATTTAATTTAATTATTTATTGTTATACATCTCCGCTTTAGTTTCATTCTGCATCATATTGATAGGCCCATTGTCCTGCGTCAACGTTCAAGTCAAACTAAAAGATGAGTTGATAGACGACCCAACTGAGGAGACTAAAGGTTTAACAAATATAGACAACCCAATGGTCAAAGAGATGGATAGTGCTATGATCATCATGACAAACTTTATGGAGGTTGGCATAGTCATACCATCTCAATGTCAATTAGGGTACCTAGTTCAGAAGCCAATCGTGACAAAGGGGCCATAATTGACGCCTAGAACATGGAGGACCAACAAGAATTGAAAGAAAAGATGGCTTGAATTTCATTGTCGTATTATGCACAAGCTGTCCTTCAAGCGTGTAGGCCTCTACATCAATTGCTAGTGAAGCCAAAGAAGACGCGCTATAAACAAGGATCTTTGCAAGAGATTAAGACCACCAATTTAAACTCGAGAATGAGTTCTTTTTGAAGCTAGGGTTAATTTATGTAACCAAATGGTAACAAAAGCTGGTTGATCTAATATTTGATTAATCCAATTATTCAGATTGTCTTAATTGATGATTTGGACTAAATCAATGGGTTGATGATCAATTGAATGGATCAACGATCAACTTAAATTGTGGGCCCCATGGGATAAATCATATAGTCATCAATTTCATAGTTTTTATTTATTAATGTGTCTTTAGGGTAAGGCTGAGTTATAATTTAGTTAATAGATTCTCTTCTGTATTTTCGTCACTTTCTTGGTGGGCCACCTTTGGATACCACACAATATTTGAATGACAAGAAATTGGTCCCATTTGATGGCCTATTGAGTAAGCTTTTAAACGAGCCTAAGACCATTCAATTCTAGGGTTATTTGCGTGAGTTGTGGCCCATTCATGGTTCTGAATGTCAGTATCGGTTAGTGTATTGGCCCGATGGAAAAATGATACGATACAGCTTCGCATATCAGTATAGGGGCCGTATCAGCCCGTGTCGGTCAGACTTTTTTTTTTTTAAAGCAAATGAATATGGAAGAATATTAGAAAAATAGAAAAAAAATGAGATATCCAAGAATTTATCATTTTTTGGGCATTTTGACCATGTATTCAATGGTGCATTGGGCCATTGTTTGATGCGAATGTTGTTTGTCGATATGACTTGTTGAAGGTCAACTAAATGGGCCCTAATTAAAACACAAATCAAGCATGATTTGGAGAATAGTGGTCCATTACATTGAATACAACAAAAAGAAGATGAAAATATAAAAAGGAAAGTGAAGGTTTACTGTTTACCCTTCTTTACGATTTTTCCCATAATGGTCCACTTCGCATCAGTTTGTCGAATCCCATTAAAATCATTTATTTTGATACCAAAATAGGACTAGATCTAGCCTAAAATGATTTTTTAAGCTTCTTCCAAGGTTTAAATGAAAAAAAGAGAGGACACGAGTGAAATTATTATTATTATTTTTTTCAAATTGGGCTTTTATGGGCGTATTGGCCTGTATCGGTTGTATCGGCCCCGTATTGGTGCCAATACACCACGTATCAACCGATACAGACCGATAAGGGTAAGTTTTTTCGTATCGGGCCGATACAACCTTGCATCGCAGTATTGTCTCGGGCCAATACAGATATGATAGGTTGTATCAGCCGATACGATACCAATATTCATATCCATGGCTCCATTTAGATAAAGCGCATATGGTAATGATGGGATTTGGGGCCAGTTTAGTCATTTTCTGTTATTATAGCTTTCCTTTTTTGTTTTAAGCCTATATAAAGCTATGTTATAGAGGTGTAATGCATTACTATTCTGATTATGGATTAAAAATTGAGTTTTCAACACCTTTCTTTGGTTTTATTCTAGAAGATTTGGGGAGGGAGTCTTTTGTGGTCTCTAGTGTTCGGCTAGAGGATTATTGGGTTCTTTCCCATAATCTCTTTCTTTTTTCTTTGATCTATTTGCATCCCCTTTTGGGGTTTGCATTAGTTTATTTGCTACTATGTTTGGAGTGATTGTACCCATAGGTGGAGATTGTTCTTCGCAATTAGTATGCATGTTATTCTTCTTCCAGCAGATTTGTTTCCAGTTTCCACCTTTGATTCTTCATCAAATTATGAAAAGCCTAGATCCACCTTGAATCCCCACAAATGTCATTTGCAGAAGAAAATAGAGAAAATTAAGGTATAAAATAGTGGAGTCACACTGCCAAAACCTAAGAGAATCACTCCCAAGTCCTGAAGGGGTCTTAAAGCATCTCGGCACTAGTCCATGTTACCAATCACAGGAAACACAAAAAGAGGACTACGGATTTTTAATGAAATAAATCCTAGTACAATCCCCTAAGTCCACACATATGACTTTATATAGGCCTTTGTATATAATCCTACTTAAAACCAAAGAACCTAGGCCTAAAGTAGCCTATCGATCTAATATAAATCCCCCCCCCCCCCCCCCCCTCTCTAAATTTGCGAGAAAATAGAATAAATAAATCATCATCATCATCTAAGCCTTATCCCAACTAATTGAGGCCAGCTGCATGAATCCTGTTCTGGCATTCCACTCTATCAAGGACCATATCTGTAATTAAATCATAGGTCATCAAATCTTTTCTTACTAAATTCTACCTTCACCCATGTCCTTTTGGGCCTACACCTGTCCTTTTAGAGCCTTCAACTTGAACGAACTCACTCCATTTACCAGTGCAGTTCTTGGTCTCCATTGCATGACCAAACCATCTAGTCTACTTCCCCTCATCCTATTACGTATTAGTGCTACTCCTAGATTCCCTTGAATAAGTTCATTTCTAATTCTATCCTTCCTATCTTGCTAGTCATCCATCTCAACATCCTCATTTTAGCTACACTCGTCCTATGAACGTGCTGTTCCTTAACTGCTGAACATTTAGTACCACAAAGCATGGCTGGTCTTGTAGCTGTCCTAAAATATTCCGTTTAGTTCGATTGGTATGCATCGATCACATAAAACTCCAGAGGCACATCTCCACTTCATCCATCCAGCTCTAATTCTATGAGCGACATCCTTCTCAATTTCTCTGGTCTCACGGATTATTGATCCAAGATATTGAAAATGGTCATTTGGGGTACTTCTTGGTGAGAGATCTCAACAAATTCCTTGTTTCTACTACTACTGTTACTAAGTGTTTTACTCCTACCGATTTTTCAACCATTAGATTTTAAAGCATCCCTCCATAGTTCTAGCTTTGTGTTTAGTCGCTTCCTCTCGTCAATCAAAACTGTCATCTGCAAACATTATACACCATGGGATCTCTTCCTGTAAATGCCCTGTTAACTCGTCTACAAGAAATGCAAAATAGAATAAATAAATAGTGAAACTCAATAAAACTTCAAAATTCAAATCTTATAGAACTATTTTTATACCAATCATTTCGAGGGGGGGGTGTAAACACAACGGTGTGGTGGAGATAGGTCATATGGCTTGTACAAAAGCTTCAAAGACCATCTGGTTTGTATATAAGCCCATACCATCCAGTTGGAACTTGTGGCCCCCACCAAGGTTCTGAATATCGCTATCAAGAGGAATACCAGCCTAGACCTAGCTGCTAAATACGGACACAATATGATCATATCGGACCCATTTGCTGAAAAAGAAAAACAAAAAATTACAAAGAAAAAGAAAGAATAGAAAAAAAAAAGAAAAGGGAGTAAATTGAAAACTCAAGAATCTATCATCTTTTTTAGACATGTTGAATGGTGTATCAGACTATTAGATAGACTTATCTTATTGACTCCATAGGCCCACAGGTCATTCAGACTATTAGATGGACTATCTGATTGGATATGAGGGCCCCAGAGTCCAATTGCAGCCACAAATTGTGGTCTGATTTGTATTCAGGCAGCAGTGGGGTCTAACATCGACCCGAACTGAAGGATCAAATGATATTGCATCAGATGCTTTTGCAGTCCTAGTGGCTTTAAAGTTGGCTTTTGCAATATTATGGTGTGTGTGCTCGGATGTTCAAGTTTGAATGTATGGGGTTGGGTTTGTTCAAGTATCGTCCAGTGTGAGCCTTTAAATGTCTCATCCTAGGCACATGCATATTTTGAAACTGCATGTTTAGGACTACAGAATAAAATATTCATGTGAAAAAAAAAAAAATGAACTGTTTAAGTTATGGCTAACAATCGTAATTGAGAATGGTGTCAATCTTAATTACAGCTGGGTTGATGAGCTCCCAGGCCCAGCAGTCGCCATACTGTCACTGCTTTCTCACTGTTGAGTGGTTTAAGGGGCACGCTCCAGTGGTACTGGTACAATCATTGCCTTACAGTTGCTGTATAGATGTGGGCCACATGATGTATTCACACCATCCAACTCATCCCACATGTGTCACCTCAAGAAACGCTTAAGGCCCAATACTCATCCCGATCCAGAACTAAAGTGGGCAGCAGCAAAGGAAATAAGCTGGGAGGAAGCGCCCACCCTTGAATTTGACTGGGGCACACCTGAGTTGTAGAACAACCTGATTTTTGGCCTGATCCTTCATCTGGCCTGGATGAAGGATCTGAACGGACTAGATTCTTTATATACAACATGGTAGGTCGTCCCTCTTAACATGTTCCGTGTCCTATGGCCACCTGAGTTTTCGGGGCTGGGTGTTTTGAGGTGAAGCATCTGATCAATGGGTTGAATTCCATGAAAACATCTCTAGGCCCATCTAGCTGGTACCATGATAAGTCACAGTAGTACCTGTACCAATGGAGTGTGCCCCATAAATTAAATGGACTTACAGGTGAAGCAAGTAGTGACAATGACATTAAAGTGACGAGTTTTTGACAGGAAATGAACGTGTTGGAGAAGCAAAAATTGCTAAAAGATGACAAAACAGATAAAAAAATGCTAGATCAGGGGGAGGAGCACTCCTACCCTTCATTGAAATCTGCCTCTTAATCTTTCATTAAATCCAAGAAAGAAAACCCTTGACATTTGAGCTTAACAAGAGGTCCATAATGAAATTACACAGGTGATTTTTCTCTAAATCTAAATCATCCAAACTGATTCTTTCCAGAATAGACATGGGACTTGTACCAAATTACTAGGGTTTCAGCTTTTCTACCTTTTCTTTCACATAAAAAAGAAAGAAAAAAAGAATGTTTAAAATTTGGGTGGAAAAACATGCCACCGGGCCGACTACACAGGAAACATCTGCATAGGCCTTTAATAAATGAAAGAGGGAAAAGAATGTCCATGATGTCTTATTTATTTATTATTACTATTTTTTGTATTCCTGGTGTTTGCGTGTATCTATGTCTAATGGCTGTAGATTCTCTTATTTTCTTCTTTGGCGAACATTGCTGACATTGCAAGCAATTCACTGGAATTGTGCAGGTCATTGATTATTACTCGAAGAAGGGTGTCGTCGCACAGCTGCATGCTGACAAACCCCCAAAGGAGGTGACTGCTGAGGTCCAGAAGGTGCTTTCCTCCTAAAAAGTTCAAGAGTTCCTATTGCTGATTTATATATGAACTTTCAGAACCTTTATAGGCTTTTCATAATACTGTATGCAATTCCGATGCATTGTCGGATCGGCCATCTGGTTTTCTCCCTTTGTCTAACTGCAAGTGTGGGTCCCACACCATGCTGAGCTTTTGCTGAATTTCATTCCAAAATAAAGTTAGTGGAATGCAAGCATTTTGTAGCAACACTTGAAGATGGAAATTGCTTGTGGGTTCATCTTCCAATGAGTTTGGCTGAACTATAGAGGTTTGCTGTTCTTCCTGTGAGTACGCTGTATCGCCACATGTGGGCCCCACCTCCTCTAACTTGTATGTTGTTCCAATCAGTTCATCATGTATCGGCTGTCCTGTAACTTGTCCACCAGATGAATGGCTGCAGCTCTCTGGGATGGACTGTTTCATTCAGTTGATTCTAATTCTCCAGACTAGCCAATTTAGGCAACTGATGGGATGGCAAATGTCATCTTTTTGGTGAGATTATTGCGCAGTGGCCCATCCACGCGAAGGATCATTTAACAGAGGCTGATTTTGAGCTGTATGTTGCTGACAAGATCATTCCCCCTCTTGGATTTGTATGAAACCATTCCAGACGGATAGGGATGATTCCTCAATTGAAATTATTGAAATCGAAGGAATTATAATCTTGATGTGTGCGCGGGATCATCTCCATGTACCATTCTGCATGTGTCACTTTTCTACTGTTATCAGGAGCGCTGATTTGGTAGACCATCATGTGGGATTGGCTACATCTTAGAAAGCAGCGTGGTCCGGAATTGGTGGCCATCCATTGGAATGGTGCTGGTAAAAATTGGCAAAGAGGCTCAAATTACAAGCAATAGTTGGAACCGCAATTAGACGTGTAGCCTTGCCATGCTGGTTTGCAAATGTGGCATGCTTGAGATCTGGGGCAGTTTGATGTGGAGCCTCGCTGTGAAAATGCCATAGCCTTGAGCTCGAACCGTCCGGTTGAGCAGTGGTTTTGCCAGAGCTGGCCATACCCCATGTTTGTTGGTACAGAGGACTATGTCCTAGGAGACTGCCCCCATACTATGTCCAGAGCTGGCCATACCCCATGTTTGTTGGTACAACGGTAGCACTTCCTGCTTTATCCTCACTAACCATCAGTGAGCCTCCGTTTCCGTAGGGTGGATTCCCCTGAGGAGCCATCCAACGGTAGCACTACCTGCTTCATCCTCACTAACAATCAGTGGTAGCACTACCTTAGATTTGAATGCATATATGAGAAAAATGAACAGGTAACCCATCGGTTTTCTATGTCAACATGTGGCTTAGAATCATCATCTGAGGAATTGTGTGAATGCTTAATTCTATGTAGGAAAATGTGAGAATTTTTCATCTGTGCGTCAGATGATCCTAGTTGCCGTTGGATGGAATTTCGCCAACAAGATGATGCCAGTTTAATGACGATCACTCATGACCTGAGTGATTGCTTATGCGCACGACCTTTTTTCATTTAATCCTCTTAAATAAAAAGCAAAAAAAGTACAAAAAAAATGTAAAAAAATCTATAAAATTAAGTATTTTTTTGTTTTGTTTTATTGTTTTTATTTTTATTTATTTTATTTAAATACTAAAAGTGATTCAAAATTTTCCTTTTCTTCTTACCAATTTCATTATAAATTGTGTATTAGTACCTAAGCTATATAAGTATAATAATTAACTAGTTACACACTGATACTAGATCATCTTGCAATTCACTAATAAGTAACAAATACCAACAACTTATTAAAATTATGAAAATTTTATTGATAAATGATAACTTCATTTGATGTATAAATGGTACAAACAACAAATTAATAGTAAATTTGAAAGAAAAAAAAAACTACAGGTTACAACTTACAAACTTACAATTACAATTTATATTAAAAACTTGCAATTACAATTTATAGTTTATAACTACAAGTTATAACTAATGTTTTAAATAAAAAATAGCATGTATCTATTCGCCCCTTTGTAGCCTAAGGCGTAAACTAACATTTATATTTTGATCATGGTTATGTTTAGTTGCACCAATTTCATGTTATTTGGTGCAATCAAACGCAATCTAAAGTAATAAAAAAAAGGCAATAATTAAGTATGAAGGTAAATAAAGAGCAAAGAACTTGATTAAATATTGTTACTTATATTATTTTAGTAAAAGCATTGAAATGATTAACTAACTTATATTGAAAATAGAAAAATATAACAAATCATTGAAAACATTAATTAATTTTAAGCTGTAGTGAAAAATAACTTGTAATGTGAGCTACGTAGTGTATATAAATTGTCATGTAGCGTAGACAAACTATCATGTCCCATAAATTATATCCAAGTTAAGCTATTTTCATGAGCTACGTAGCGTTAAAGTTAAGCTACGCTACATATCGTAAGCTATTTAAAACATTGGTTATAAGTTACAACCTATACTAGTATATACATTGATCCTTCTACCATTTTGGCATATCACTTCCATCATCATCATAGTTGTCTTTTTCTGTGATAGATGCTTCATCTTCTTTTGTTTTTTCCATATCAATTTGCACTAGTTGCTCATCCACATTCAATGGTTGATCATCTTGTGTTTGTATTTCATGAGCTATATAGCGTTAAGGCTAAGCTACACCACATGGCATAAGCTATACGCTACATAATGTAAGCTATGTAAAACATTGGTTATAACTTACAATTTATACTACTATATACATCGATCCTTCTCCCATTATGGGACATTACCTCCATTATCATTAGAGTCATCTCTTTGTTTAAGCTATGCTTCATCTTCTTTTATTTTTTTCATTATCGTTTTGCACTAGTTTCTCATCCACATCCAATAGTTGATCATGTTGATCATCTTCTGCTTGTATTCTTCAATCTCATTCTCATCTCCTTTGCTTCTGCTACTAGGCTTCATGCTACTCCTCGCCCATCTTCTCAACTTTTAAGTTGATGGATCATATGCAGGTGCTGACTTAAATGCGACATTTTCTAGTACCTCATATTATATTCTCGCATATAAAGATTGGGTCATCTATCTCTACAAGCCACTCACTATTTGCCTCTAAATCATTTAGGTAAATGGGATAATAGAAACCGAGCTTTTTCGTGCCTTGCTTGAAATCGTTCTCATAGCTTCTGGTTGTACTAGATGAGGCATTTGTTTTTTTTTGTTTTTTGTTTTTTGTTATTTTTTTTGGTCAAGTCAGTTCATTTTTTTTGTGGAAATCTTTATAACCTTCCAATTGAAAGTGAATTAATGATGGATGTAGAAAATGGGGCCAATTAGTTAGTTTAACATTTGAGGAATTAATAAATTACAAAATTTATCGACTTGAACGTACTTGTGCTCGCAACCGATAGCAAAACATGAAGACTAAGTATTTTTATAGCCAATTTTTGTATTGCCAGATTCTTCCTATTTGGGTCCACTCCATACATTAACCACCAATCAGCTTTAAAAATGATAGTTCAATTAGACTTTTTACATTATAAGAAATTATTTCAAGTTAGACCAATTCGCTAAAATGGTCATACTTCATACTTTTTAATTTCAGAGTTATATGCCTGATGACTATGCTTCTTGAAAAAATCTCCGCACGCTTTATTTAGAAGTCCAACTCTCGAGATATCCTATTCTGCTCTTCTTTATTTGGAATCATTTTTTCCAAAACGTCAAGAAAGCTGACCAAATGCATTATCGATGCGACGGTCTGATTAACATACGTAAAGATTATGATCGGATTAAGGATGTAGGTAGCTGAATACAATAGAGATGACATTTGTTTGCCTCAATTCTTGTTTATAATATCTACGATAGGTCAGTAATCACGCTCTCTATAGTTAAGATAGTTCATGATTTTGTTTCTAGTCCTCTCCATCATATCGTAGATGCAGGTATGAAGCCTATGGGTGGCTTCTCATCACCGTCTACCAATTATAACACACTTATTAAGGTCTGATGATTTTAGTGTCTTTAACACTTGTATCTAAAACGATCGCGAGAGGATAGTTTGTTGGACTAACTTCCCTTCGGTCTTCTTTGACCAAGGTACATTATTCTAATTAGTCGACACTACAAAGGTTTTAAGCTTAAATTTCTTTGAATGCAACTTTACAGTGGTAAGAAGGTTGTTGTGAATCAGGTGATAGCTAGATAAAGCAAGTTACACCCAACATGCTTTCTCATGTGATGGAAAAGAAGGACATATTCATCTAGTTCTAACAATTACTTTAAGATAATCTACTTATATCTTCTAACAGTAAATTCATAGAATGTACCATTTATGGGGTCTAAAATAAATGTCGCCTTTTCTCCATAGGAAGGTGACCGACGACTATATAGGAGGTTGCTTTGTCCGTAATGTCTTGGACAACACGATCTTCTTCTTTTTTCAACTACATTATTTAACAATTTAAACAAATAGTCGACAGCGTGGGAATGAACTGATGCATCCACAAACTTAAAAATAGTCCTAATTGGATAGTTTACAAGAATGTTAAAAGGTGTTCAATCGGATTTATTGGTCCATCCATCGTCCATTAAGGTATAAGTATAGAGTTTCAATGTCTCTTTGTATTCGGCAATAAAGTTTCTAGTAAACTCAACCTTTATGATACGAAGAAATTTTAATCTAGGTCCAAATTGACTTATTGCTTCCACCATAACCTTGAAGTTTTTTAATTTTTTAGTGTTGAAAGTAACATAGGTTTGGTATAACCACTTGACGATATATAGAATAATGATTCTTCTTCTTCTTCTTCCTCCTTTTTTTTTTTTTTTTTGCCTATAATAGTTTTTCGAAGTGATTTGTGTGGGTCTTTTGCCTTTACCCCTTTCGTCAACCATTTTCTCTAAATGTAGTCTAAACCACCTATCCATTGGCTTATGTCCACGGGCTCTTTTGAGTGCCGGTGGTTTAGATCGCCTCGTGGATGTAGTTGGCATAATAACAACAACATTAACACCATCAAAGTCTTCTATGTTTCTAATTTCATAAATTCTTTTTGGATGTGTCATGCATTTTTGAAACATGCTTTTACATGTACTCTAGGATTTCCTTTCAACTCTCACTATGACATGATCATGGAATAAAACCATATGTGATTGCCATGATCACATATGTCACTTGGGGCCCTTTATGCGATTGTGCGATTGCATGAGTCACACATGACAACATTGTTTGAGCCTTGAATGGTTTGATCATGGGCTATCTGAAGACTGACGATAGAGATTGACTTGGCCCAGATGCTCATTGCATAAGAACTCGAACTTGTTGGTTGGATTTTTTTTCCTAACTATCTGCTTATAATTATCATGACTTCAATCAGTGGCTAAGATCACCCAACAGGTGTGATTTATAGGATACGTTGTCCACGATAAGGATTAACAAATGAAAGATCGAGATACTCACATGTGGGCCCCGTGTAAGTAATCTAGTGCCTACCTACATGATTCTGAGAGTCAATGGAAGCGGAGCTAGAGCTGGTTTCTTAATTCTCACATGGGTTATTGGGGTCAGTAGCCTGTCCTTTTCCAACTCAAGTTTTTAAGCTTTAAAACCACTTTTTCACTTTTCGATGGATGAAAATGCCCATTTGTTACAACTGCCCCTTGTATGGTGGGTTGTTGTCTCGGGATGAGATTTTTTTAAGAAGGGTGTGGGCCCTACTAAAAAAGGGATTCGGCCCACCCTTTGGTTGATTTGATCAATTTATTTTAATCAGACAGTCGTGAACTCGTAGAAGGGTTTTTGCAGTTTTCTGTTTGAAGCTTTTGTGGCCCAAAACCACACTAACGGTGTGCGTTAATTTTGAATTATTTCTTCCCTTGTGATCCATTTGTGATAAATTTTTCCGTCAAACTCAGGCTGATGACATGAAGTTAAAACTCCTTACATGTGGAAGGAATGAATTTGATTCAAGACAACCCAGTGAGCCCTATATAAGATGTGGATAGATTTGAAACATGAGGCCTTTGCAACACGAGGGCCATTTGGACGTTTCCTTTTTTCTTCCTTGATTTTTTTTTCATGGGAGGGAAGGGGAGTGTGAAAGGGAGGATAATGTTTTTTTGGGTCACTTCATTCTTCCTTCCTTCTTCATTCCTTAGTTCCCTTTATAGTTCTTTTTCGATTTTTTTTGTTAGGTATGAATGGTGAGAATTTGTGAAAGAGACGAGGGTGTGGTGGTTTCCTTTATAATTTTTTTTTTTGTATAAATGGTGAGAGTTCTTGAAATAGGAGGAGGGAGTGGAAGAATACTATAATGGATGAATTTTTGTAATGGAAGAATGTTTTAATGGATTAATGTGATGAATGCTATAATGGATGACTGTCGTAATTGATGAATGTTGTAATAGAGAAATTTTTGTAATGGAAGAATGTTGAGATGAAATTATGTTGTAATGGATGAATGTTGTAATAGATGAATGTTGTATGGTAGATCACTGATAATTACTGTAGATTGTTGATATTTAGTGTGGATCGTCGATATTCACTATGGACTGCTGATATTAATAGTAGACCACCGATATTATGAGTAGACCACTAATACTTTCACTGTAGAATGCGGATATTCATTGAGGACTGTGGATATTCACTAAGGATCGCGGATATTAACAGTGGAATATCCGCAGTCCTTGGTGAATATTATTACAAAAAAAGGAGCAAAGGCTATGGAATAGACCCGTGGCCATTGCCTATACGACTACGGATATAAGCCATAACCATTGCTTTTATGGCTATGGACTAAATTCGTAACGCTTGCATTTAAAAAACAAAAATTGCAATCATATCTATACTCCTCTACGGCTATAAATATAAGCCGTAGCCATTGCCTTACAAACTAGACTATAGCCATTGCTATTAAAAACAAAAATTTATGATCTTCATAAATATCCGCGGTCCTCAATGAATATCCATGACCCTAAGAGAATATCTGTGATCTTCAATGAATATCACAATCCATGTGGTTCCACCATTTATACAGCAAAAAATAAAAAGGACACCCACACCCTCCTCTTTCACAAACTCTTATCATTGATGCCTATCAAAAGAAAATGCACAAAAAACCTACCACTACTCACTATAGCTTCCACTACGAAGATTGTGGCTGGGAAACTTTAGAAAAAAATCTTTCATTTTGTCGATAATTGATCTAAGCTTGGCCGGAGTTTGTCGGAGATTTTGGTGGTTGCACGGAGTGTGCGGAGACTGACCGTACAACTATCAACTATCGAGGAAGCTTCAGTTTCGTGTGATCTTAGGAAGTGGAAAAACAAAGGAGAGAGAAGAACCCATCCGCATCTTTTGTGGGGCCCACTAGGTTGTGTTGAAGCAAATCCATCCTTCCACATGTAAGTGGATTAAATTTCATGTTATTGGCCCAACTTTGAGGACAAAACTCATCACAGATGGACCACAACAGAGGAAAGAGTTCATAATCACCACATATTGTTAGTGTGGTTGTGGGCCACAAAAAACTACAAAAATCCTTCCATAGGTTTATGACTGTCCAATTAAAATGAATGGATTAAATTGACCAAGGGTGGGGCCAATTTTCTATTTTTAGTGGGCCTATACCCTTCATTAAGACAAGTTCTCCTCCTAGGAAAAGATCCCACCAGTACAAGGGACAACTGATAGGACTAAAATGAGCTTAAGTAGCATTTTTTTTAACTAAAAAGTGAAAAAGTAGTGCAAGGCATAAAAAAAAAAAAAAAAAAACTTCTGAGCAATAGAAAAGATGGGCCACCGACTGAACACATCATAGTACGTAGCTACTGACCCCGAACCCCTTCTGACATAGCTAGGACGCTCTATCTAGATTCTAGCTGGACTTTATAGATTAGGACCTCCACATGCACCTCCGGTTGTAGTCAACACAAGTACTGGTACAAATGGGTTCTAGCACGCTGATCTAATGGGCCTGTTTGGTATGATTTTCCATGCTCTGCCGTCCATGGATAGTCATAGTACCCACAAGATGGACAGTCTGGATGCATTACCATTTGTCAGTTATTGGGCGGCTGCCGACTGATGCCAGCAAGCAGAGCGTAATTCCCCCTTTAGAAATTCCCTTCCGAGGAGGCCCGGAATTTTATGGGTGGCATCTAAGGTAGGCCCAATCTCATCAAGGGCGAAGATCACTGAACCATGGCTCCCAGTTGTAGGAATGGGGCACATCCTGGTGCATTTGGACTTTTACGTAAGAAAATCAAACTTTTTTTTTTTTTTTTTTTTTTTTTTTAAATTCTGATTGTTAAAGTCGAAACATTGCTCGTTGAGTGGTCCTACCAATACCATTTGATGGGAGCAAATGGAGGTAAATGGGTGAAATGGGAGTAAATAGAGTCAAATGGTATTTGAGGTATTTGGATGAAAGTAAAAGCAAGTAAATGAAATCAAATGGGAGTAAATGTGCATGTAAATGAGTAATGAGTCTGGATCTTCCATGGCTTCAAACAGGAGCCAATTAGGTGTTACATCAGTACCAACTTAGTGGGTGTCACCCCTACCGTATGGCCCACCTTGATGATTTTATGTATATCCACGCCGTCCATCCATTTATCTAGATCATTTTAGGATGGGGTACAAGAACTTATGCAGATCCAAATCTCAAGTGGACCACGCCACAAGAAATAGTAGCGATTGAGTGCTTCACCATTAAAAATTACGAAGGGCCCATCATCACGTTTTCTTAGTGTTTAATTGCAATCCAACCTATTTATAATGCTAAGAAACTCTAGTTGAAGGGAAATTAGAAATATCAGATTGATCCAAAACTTTTATGGCCCACAAAAAGCTTTTAATGTGTATTCATTATTGAGAAAAAACTGACCCGTAGTGGAAGAAGCGAGAAATCAAACGAGATAATTACAATGGTCACAATCAAGCTATATTCGACCCATACAAGAAGGCATTCCGATTTTACGTGGAAAAATCCCTCACAAGTAAAAACCATGGCATAAAACAAACAAATCCACTATGATATCGGAAGTTAAAGAGAATGAAGAAAAATATCCGAATCCCAAGCCCCACAAAGAAATCCTAACTTATTATCTCACCCTAAAACTCTCTCAATCCCTTTTTTCATCTAGGACACCATAATTCTTGTATTACACCCTTTAAATAAGAAGAAAACTGAAATTAGAAACAACTTGCGCAAAACCGTGCAAGAAAACAAAACAGGAAAGTTGGTCAGACGACTAGTCGCAGGCCCCTGTCGATCGGTCACACCTCAACTGCGATTGGTCGCCAATGCCTAAAGACTGTCTAGAGAGTTTTGTCTTCTGATCCCTAAATTCGACTGGTCGCACACCATCTGCGATTGGTCGCGGGCTCCTGTTGCTGTAAGATTTGAGTCGTCCGTTTTCAACAATCTCCACCACGACTCTAATCTTCATGTAACACTTTGGCACACACAATCTTTCATCCTTAATGTCATTATCATAGCTCCATCGCTTCTTGTGCCCTACCGACTTTATCCTCGCACTTTCACATCCTCTACTTTTCTCATTTGGCCCTTGCGTACTTGCCATATACGAGCAACCGTGGATCTCGCTACAGTCACCATAGCTCTACCATAAGAAGTGCTCACGATCAACTTATAAAGATTTTCGCACCTTCATGCCTTTATCATCACAAGTGCCCCCTTTGTCACTTTATAATACCAATCACAGTCGATAAACCTGTACTCTATAGCCTCGAGTGCACTAGGAGAGATCACATTCTTCCTCAACCTAGGGACGTGCCTCACATCTTCCAGGACTCGTTTAATCCCATTGAACATCCTAATGCGCACCATTCAAATACCAACAACCTCGCAGGCGTAGTCATCTGCCAGAAACACTGATCCATCATCATACACTCTATATGTCATGAATGAACTTTGGTAAGGACATACATGACATGATGCACCCGAATCTAAGAGTTACTCTCCACTGAGAGACCCCTGACCGGATATGATCAATACATCACAAACATCACACTCACCCTCTATGAATTTTGCGGTATTTGCCCCCTCACTAAAAGAATCTCCAGACTTGTCTTGCTTTGCCTTGGGATTCTAACAATCCCTCTTCACGTGCCATTCTTCCCCACAGTTTTAACACCTTACCTGCTCTTCCTTTTGCCCTTAGATTTAGACGTCGATCGATAAGATCCCCCATCCTGCTCAGAATTCATTCCCCTCATAGCTAATGCCTCATTCATAGAAAACTCCACGCCACCGCTTTTCTTTCTCATCACCCTCGACTGAAGGGCTTAGATAATGGTCTCAACGCCAATGGTTTTCCTACCTGCGCACAAAGAGTCCTTGAACGACTCATATGAATTTGGAAGAGAATTCAACATGATACACGCTTGATCCTCATCATTCATCGGTTCATATACATCCAACAACTTACAAACGAGCCTATTAAAATTGCTGATGTGGCTCTCAATATCGGTCCCCTCCGTTATCCTCAAGTTGAACAATTGAAGCTTCAGATACAGGCGATTCTACAGAGATTTCTTCGCGTAGATGTTCTTCAACTTCGCCTACGTATCAGTCGTAGTCTTCTCCCTCATGACGTTATATAAGACCTCATCCGTTAGGCATAATTGGATCGAGACGTTGGCTTTTTCATCCATCTTTTTCCACTCTCCTTCTTTTATACCCTCCAGTCGCTTTCCAATGAGTGCATCTTCGAGCCCTTGTTGTACTAGAAGACCCTTCATCTTAACCTTCCATAGTTTAAAGTTATTTTCCCCCCCCCCCAAAAACTTCTCTATGTTGAATGTCATTCCGGACGTCATTGATACCTCGTCTCAGATTTTTCCTACCTCCCAACGTTAGCTCTGATACCACTTGTTAGGAAAAAACTGACCCGTAGCGGAAGAAGCGAGAAATCAAACGAGATAATCACAATGGCCACAATTAAGCAATATTCGACATACACAAGAAAGCAATCCGATTTTACATGGAAAAACCCCTCACGGGTAAAAAACCACGATACAAAGCAAACAAATCCACTATGATATCAAAAGTTACAAGAGAATGAAGAAGAACTTAGATCCCAGCCACACAGAGAAATCCCAAGCTTTCCCAAGCTTATTCTCTCACCCCAAAACTCTCTCAATCCCTTTTTTTCATTTAGGACAACCTAATTCCTGTATTAGACCCTTTAAATAGGAAGAAAATCGAAATTAGAAACAACTTGCGCAAAACTGCGTAAGAAAATGAAACAGAAAATTCGGTCAAGCGACTGGTTGTAGGCCCCTGTCGACAGGTCACACCTAAACTGCGACCAGTTACACGCCATCTACGACCGATCGTGGGCTCCTGTTGCTGCAAGATTTGGGTCGTTCGTTTTCTTATGGTTTGAAATTGTGTCTTAAAATGAGATGAAAAAACAGATGGACGGAGTGGATATACAAAAAATACATTAAGGTAGGACCAACACAATTAGGGTAACACCCATTAAGCTGTTACTCGGGTAATAGCTAATTCGCTCCCACTACATATAGCAAATCTTTATTTGCAACCTTTTTATTATTCTATGTCATCACATAGGTTTGCAACCACATCACACCCTCAATGTAACCTGATCACACAGACGTCATGCAGTGTGACTTGGACCAATGAAAGGGCTGCAACTAGGGATTTCTTATTTTGCAACCATCAGGGGATCCGGACTCATGAGTAAATGGTGTGAAATGCCTTTTTGAGCTTCCTTGGAGAGTCGCACGAGTAAACAAATGTGCCACTATACACATGTTCGCCATACATGTGTCACGCTAATGATACTCCCTAACAATCCAAATATCGGCTGCATCACTAAAATCGCACTAAAAGAATGATTTGAACCATCCAAAGGATGATCATCTAAATGAACAATTAAAAAATGTTTGCAAGTTGCTTGTTTATAATCGTTACATTTGTGGCCTACCCATGGCTTCACCGCATCCCTCTAAAATTTCCTCGTTTTTTGTTTTTTCTTATCAGATTATTAATATAAATTAGAGAGATGGGTGTGGTGAAGCGCTCATCTCCATTAGCCCCAAATTACAAATTATACTCACTAATTGCTTGCAATTTACCGCACTTTTGTCTTTTCGGAGGAGCAATGCTTAAAAAAATGAAGATATAAAAGAATTCAAATATAATTCTGAATTCTTAATTATTCCTATTCTTATATAAAAGAATTTGAATATAATTTTTACTTCGTAATTATTCCTATTCTTTTCTAAATGTTGGAATAAAAATTCAAACCTAGAAGTTCAAGAGTGCAAGACTACTGTTTAAGTTCATCACCATTTAGAAAATAGTGTTGGTTCTTCAACGGCGTGTTAGATTTGGTTGCAACTGGGGTCATGGTATCGATTCCCAAAGTGGGGGTGGCTAACATTGCAGTGTGACTTACAGGTGGGTGGGTGTATTAACAGTGGGATGTGTGTACTAAAAAAAAAAAAATGTTAGATTTTGTTAGCACCGCAATTGATACTTTCCAAATCTCTAATTGAACTCTGCTAAGAACATATTTTTTTTCTTTAGTTTGGATGATTATTTATTTCAAGTTTTTTAACTATCCATTTGATAGCCATCAATTTAAGGTTATGATTCTTGATTAGTGCCATTTTGATTGGGTAATGCCCCTATTTGGACTAGAGCAGGTACATGCATGAAGTGATAGCCAAACACTTTCAAAGATGTTTGGCATGAGCTTATCTCTTAGAATGGCTTGTCATCCTGTCAAATCTTGCTACATAGTGCGTGTGTAGAAGCCGGTAGATATAATAGCATTATCCGGTCTGTCTTATATCAAGAGGATGAGTCATCACTGCTCAGGTACCCTTTGGGCACTTTTCAAAAGATCTGCCTTTTTCATGATTGCCACTGCTGAGGGCCATTTGTTAATTATGGGGAGATTTTTAACTCAATATATACTTTCGAGGTAAAGGACGCGGATTCGCTACTGACAGGTTGAGGAGCTATCTGGCTACTGAAGTTATTTCACTTACTTATGTGGGCCTCACCATGATGTATGTGTTTTATCCACACTGTCCATCCATTTGTAGAGATCATTTTAGGGCAAGATATGAAAAATAAGGCAGATCCAAAGCTCAAGTGGACCTCACCAAAGAAAACAGTGGGGACTTATCTCTTACCATTAAAAACTTCTTGGGGCCACGGAAGTTTTCGATCAAGCTGATATTTGTTGTTTCCCATCTTACATGTCTGTGTGAACTAAGGAACAGGTTGGATCTCAAATAAACATCATTGTTGGCCCTAGGAAGGCTTCAATGGTCAGGGTCACTGTCCCACTGTTTTATTTGGTGGGTCCACTTGAGATTTGGATCTGCGTCATTCTTCAGATGATGCCCTAAAATGATCTCTCCAAATGGATGGACTGTGTGGATACAATACATACATCATGGTGGGGCCCACAGAAGTTGGTGACGTCACTTCAGTAGCCAGATAGCTACTCAACTTCTCAGTAGCTAAACCGCGTCCGAGGTAAAAGAAGATTGCAGTCCAGCAGACCATTAGATGCATTCCATCCAACGTTAATTAGGGAGTGCCAGGCCGCTCTTGTTAGACGTGGACCCCACTAGAACGGATGGGGTGTTATTGTTGTTCACCGTGCATGTTCTCTCTCTCTCTCTCTCTCTCTCTCTCTCTCTCTCTCTCTCTCTATATATATATATATATATATATATATATATCAATTCTATCAATTTCTCTCCGTGAATTTCTAATTTGGATTTTCAATTTTAAATCCCTAAATAGAGTTTTGTACTGTTGAATTCCTAATTAAAAATTTGCAATTTTCAATCCCCCAAATAATAGGATGCAGATTAGGGATTCAAAATAAAAATCTCCAAAATTGAAAATAGCTAAGTTATGGATTTACAATTTTAATCATGTTTCAATGGATTTCAAGAAGGTAATTGTGCAGCATTTTTGTCTCGTGTGTTTTTTGTAGCATTTTTTTTGTTTATGACCATTTATTATTATTTCTCTGTTAATAATTGTTCCAAAGTTTTATTTATTTTTCCTTTTGGTTTTGATCGGTTATAATGCCCAAAAGCTAACACAACTCGTAGGCCATATCTACTCATTCCTTTAAGAAATCAACTGAATGAATAAATTTCATTAAAGTTCAAATATTTTTGAATAAGGTCGGGCCGACCACCCAGCTTGAAACAGTTCAAAATTCAGGTTTAGACCTACCCAGGCTCAGACCATTAACAGCCCTACTCAAGTGTGCAATCCAACTATTAGAAACCGCGCTGGAAAGTCATTAGCTTTTCTCTTGAGCATGTTTTGTTGTTGTTGTTGTTGTTGTTGTTGTTGTTTTTAATGTCTAGGCGAACAAGTGCAAACGGATTCCTCATTCGACAGATGATGTCATATTTGCCCTCTGATGCCAATGCTTCTCCTATGATTTACCTTTCACCATTTACCTTCAATCCAAACGCCCCCAAAAGATTTATGGCTACAAATCTTGATTTAACAAGTTAGTATCTTAAGATGAATTTGATATTATCATTCTTAATATTCTTGCCAGTGCAAAAGTGGAAAATTATTCTATAAAATCATGACAGTGAATATTCCCACATCAGGATCTACCCCTCTTAAGTATTGAATTGATCTCTAAGGGAGCTTTTCTCAAATACATCCCAACATATTGCAATATGATGTCTCAGGGGCTTTAAGGCCTGTTTGGTTGACATCTGGAAACCTGTTTCCAGCTTAAAGTTTGGATTCCAACGAAATCCAATTTTAACTAGTGTGTTTGGCGGTAAATTCCAGCCAAACAGGATTCCATCTGGAAACTTAAATTGACTAGAATCAGGATTAGTGGAAACGCTGTGGGGGACCATTTCTACAAAAGGGAA
Source organism: Liriodendron chinense (assembly GCA_003013855.2). NCBI lineage: Eukaryota > Viridiplantae > Streptophyta > Magnoliopsida > Magnoliales > Magnoliaceae > Liriodendron > Liriodendron chinense. The sequence continues at coordinate 1,630,123 of ML058432.1, read as the reverse complement.
AAGAGTGGAAGTGAGCGCCATTCAATATTGGCGATAATACCCCTAGGGTGGTGCCCACCTCAATGTATGCATTTTATATCCATGCGGTCCATCCATTTCGAGAGCTCAATTAAGGACATTAGACAAAAAATGAGGCATATCTAAATCTCAAGTGGACCACACCACAGGAAAATAGTGCCGATTGAACGTCCACCATTAAAAACTTCCTAAGGCTCACTATAATATTTATTTGTCATCCAACCCAGCCATTTGTCATGCAGGACTATTATAGGCCAGGGGTCAAGTTACCAGGCATATCCGAAGCCCAAGTCGGCCATGCCACAAGCAACGGTTGGATTACATAGTTTTCAACCAAACAGAACTTGGAATACAGTTTTTTTTATCTTTCAAAAAAAAAAAGAAAAAAAGATTACACAGTTCTCAACCAAACAGAAAGTTTCAGATGGAATCTAGCTTTCCAATTCAGTTTCTGCAATTTTGGATTCTAACACTGGAACTTGGATTTTCTCGAGAATCTAGACTTTGCAACCAAATAGGCCCTTAGCCATTTTGCAGGATGTGGGATTTTTGAAAAGTATTTTGGATTGGATGTTTTAACGGGTTTGATTTACGAAATTACAATGTCAAACCATCTATTTTCAAAGTGAAAGAGCCACATCTCAAAGGGCTAAAATAATCCAATTTTGGAGATTTTATTTGTTATCTATCCAATATAAGGCGAGATTAATGGTAAAAATAATTTAGATCATTGGAAAACAAACCAAGTTTAAATGCTACAATCCCAAAGAGTAATTTGCAATAAGTCGAGATTATTGAAGCGAAATTTGGATTGAACACTAACGTATTAGAAAAACACTCACTCAATTGGACATTTTTACCTATTGTTTGGCATCCCCACCTTTTCCCCTAAAAACTTAGATTTTGGATATTCGGGAATTGAAATTCAGGATTTGTAACAGCAAAGTTATTTGACACCCCTTAAAATCATAGATTTCATTTTCAAGATGGTTCAAAATTCAGAAATTTCATCCTTTCTCAATTCTAACTAAGACCCCTGACTCGCAAAATCTAGAGTTTTGGAATAATCTCTACTATCATAACTACCATCTCCTCATCTCTTAGGGCCTGCTTATTTTTCCAACTTTATTGTAAATGCCCTGGTAAATGACTAATAATTACAATTTTACTTTGTTTGAAAAACACATGTATTTCCTCTTCAAAAACTGGTCCAAAAAGTTGGGCTTAAATTTGTGGGCCCCACCGTGATGTATATGACATATCTGCTCCATCCAATCGTTTTACCAAAACATTTTGAGGTACTATATGAAAAATGAGATAGATCCAATACTTAAATGACCCTTAACAAAGGAAACAATGGTCCCAAGAAGTTTTTAACGATAGGTATTTGATTACTTCTTTCTTGTGGTGTGGTCCACTTAAGCTTTGAATCTATCTCATTTTTTGTTTCCTGTCCCAAATTCATCTTGCACAAAAGATAGACAGTGTGGATAAGACATATACATCAAGGTGGGGCCCACATATATTTTGCACCATTCTCGATTTTAATGTTAAAAAAAAGTAAACGTCAAATCAACCCTAGATGGTAATGTAACAATTGCTAGTGAAATAATCATTACTCATTTGCAATGCATTTACCCAGGGAATTTAAAAACAAATAGGACCCTTAATATAATTATTTCATTCATACCATTGGATGCTTTCACTTGCATTTATAACATGATGATGAGATGCTATAAAATTTAAGCTTATGCAATCTTATGAAGCTCATATCATAGAAAAAAATTGACAACCAATAAAAAAGAAATATAATATTCTGTTTCAATTAGGAAATTAGTCGGCCCACTTTTGTAAGCTACAATAAGTTTGAAATTGACTTATTTTTAAGCCAAGGATAGTCTTACAATGGGCTCAATGTAATAGTTGTCTTATGTTGAAAACATGCATCATGCTTAGAATATTTGAGAGAACTTGATTCATTACATTCATTATCTTGTAAGTCAAAATCTAGCGTCCCAACACAATTTTTTAAATTTAGGATTTTGAAAATATATAGTGCTAAATAGAATTAGAAGTCTAGGGGGCATTTGGCGCTTGATATTAGATGAAATTAGGTGGGATATAATTAGGAGAATGTAATCATTGCATGTGGCAAGGGATTGTCCCCTATTACCATGGGACCCTATGGGACAACCACGCTGTTTGTGTGATGGTAGCATTCAATCCTTCGTTTGTTGGCCATTTAATAAACATACCAACGAGTATTTGAAAACCAAGAGAACAACATGTACATATTATATCTGCATCGTCCATCTGTTTTGCATCATCATTTTATGGTATAGGCCCAAAAATGAGGCAAATCTAAAGCTTACAAGGACTGTAGGACAGAAAGTAGTGGGGATAATGATGCCCACCGTTGAAATCTTCCTAGGGTCCACGTGGTGTTTATTTGCCATCCAACTTGTTCATAAGGTCAAACAGACCTGGATGAAGGATAAACACGAATATCAGCTTGACCCAAAACTTCCGTGGCCCCCAAGAAGTTTTCAATGGTAGGCATTCAATCCCCCTTGCCTTTTTGGTGGGGTCCACTTGAGCTTTGGGTCTACCTATTTTTGGGCCCATGCCCAAAATTGATCTCGAAAAATGGATGGACGGTATGAATATAGCCCATACATCATGGTGGGATCTGTAAAACTTGTTGATGTCATTCCACCTTTTCAAATTTTTTCAAACAGCCAGGCCAAAGCAATGCTCAATCGGACCAAATGCAATTTCATCCCACCAAATCCCAACTCTTCCCATCCTCCCCAAACGAAGTTGGAATTTGCACAGTACCCAATGCAATTCCATCCCACTTAATATCATTTACTAACACGTGCCAAACACCAAAGATTTTAATTTCATGCTCCCAAACGAGCTCTTAGGGAGCGGGAATATACTATAGGCTAAGGACTAATGAATTTGGGAATAATGTGAGTCTTGAATAAGTCATTCTTAGACAAGATGTACTTAGATTTATAATTTCTAAAGGGACACTTGTGTTATTGTTCCTGAACACTTTCGTCTTTTAAATATACTCAATCTCCAGCATACAATTGCTCGCTGAGTCAACATGCCATGTTAAAAGTCATGCCTTTTCACAAGGGCGACTATTCATGCATTGCTTTCGAGAATGACAATTATCCCAATACAATGCCATTCCCAACATAAATTCTAATTAGCTCAATTAACATCATGTTTCCACCACTAAATTGACATAATGGTTGGATCCTTCAGCCACAACCATACACACATCAGGAGAGCGGATTAGGTGAGACCCGGACTCACCCAAGACGGTGCGGCCGTTATTGTGGGGCCCACCTTGATGTACGTATTATGCATCCATGCCGTCCATCCATTTTTCCACACCATTTTAGGGCAATGTCCCAAAAATGAAGCAGATCCAATTATCAGGTGGACCATACCATAAGAAACAGTGGTGATTTATCATCCTACCGTTAAAAAGGCGCACCTTAATGTTTCCGTACTGTTTGTTTACCATCCAATCTGTTGATAATGTCACATAAGCCTGGATGAAGGTAAAAAACAAATATCAGCTTGATCCAAAACTTTTGTAGCCCATTAATGGTCAACCAACACTGTTTCCTAAGCTATGGTTCACCCAATAATTGGATCTGTTTCATTTTTCGGACAATATTATAAAATGAACTGGAAAAATGGATGGACAGCATGCATGCATAATGCAGACATCAAGGTGGGCCCCATGGTAACCCCACGGTAAGGGTCAGACAGTCTTGGGTGAGGCTGGGGTCTCACCTAGTCCACTCTCACACATCAGTGGGTTGAACCACTGGTTGAATCTTTTTATTCATGTCCTAGCAAACCAATGCCATGTACACCCAGGTCCGTAGCTCAAGTGGCAGATTGAGTGAAGATAGCCTCGTCTCAAGGATAAGGTCATGGTACCCATGCATGGTGGGGTGGCTAACATTATGATGTGACTAACAGGAGTGGGTGGGTGTACTAACAATGGGGTGTGTAAACTAACCAACCCCCCCCCCCCCCCCCCCCCCCCCCCCCCCCCCCCCCGCAAAAAAAAAAAAAAAAAAAAACGACGGTATTGTCACCTAGATCCTAGTCCGAGTCTAAAGTGTGCAAGCATATGTAAAACCCAAGTCAGCCCCAAAATTCCCCTGGTGTGGTCCACTTGAGCTTACAATCTACCTCATTTTTTATTTTTGGGCTCATGCCCTAAAATGAGCTGGTAAAACAGATAGATGGCATGGATCAAACATATGCATCATGATGGACACACAAATTTTAAATGGACAATCAGTGGGATGTAATGCCAGTTCACGATGCATATTTACCTGGTCAGTGGTCAGTACACACCCACACCCTTAGTCACACTTCAATGTTAGCTACCCCCATGTTAGGAATCGATACTAGGACCTCAGTGTTGAAATGAGGTTATCTTCACTTAGTCTACCACTGTCCAAAGGTCAGTTCCATCTCTCTCTCCAAACATAACATAGTAAATGGGTAAACAACTAGGCCCTTGGGGAGATTTAAACCAGTTCTTGTGGTGAAGGCTCCCCTTCTAACCATTAAATCATTTGAAGTGTTTTCAAAGAGTAATGCCATGTAATAATCAATGAGGTCTCAAGTTCAATCATTTGGAACATAGTTTCTGGTCCACCTAGTGGATAACTCCCAATCTGTTAAATACTTGTGACATCCAAGCCTCTTAATAGGTTATTGTGATAATCACCAATTGCAAAAATCAGCACTATCCACTCATCAAGTGAGCCACTTTATAACAAACACTGTATAGCCATTAATAAATAGCAAAATAGCTGGGACGAATTACTGTTCGGGCAGACCTGTGGAAGGGCCCACCATGATGTATCTGTTTATCCACTCCGTCCATCCATTTTCTAAGATCATTTTAAGGCATGAGCCCAAGAATGAGGCAGAACCAATGCTCAAGTGGACCACACAACAGATGACTCTTGCATTTAATGCAACCCAAGGTTACTATTTGGTGTGGTCCACTTCAGTGTTGGCTCTGCCTCATTTTTGGGCTCATGCCTTAAAATGATCTTAGAAAATGGATGGATGGAGTGGATAAACAGATACATCATGGTGGGCCCCTCCACAGATCTACCCCAATGGTAATCCATCCGGGTGGTGGTAGGACGCAATCTGCATCCGAAAATATAAGTGTGGTCCACTTAATAAGTAAACAGGGCTGACTTTTGTATAAAGTGTTCCTCATGGTCAGGTCAATCTACTGAACATGGTGGATGTCGTATGTACTTAAATGAGTTACAAGTTACCCACTAGGTGGACCATAACCTGGGGTCCAACTGGTTGGAGTACTTGAAACCTCATATTTAATTACTTATCAATAGCAATATCAGTTCCTTTTTTTTCATAAGGTCTCAAGTCCAACCGGATGGACCACAAGTTATGGTCTACCTATTGGATAATTTCAAACCTATGATGTAAATGTCACATCCATCCAACCCTTCCCTTCATGTCCCCACATATGAGTGTCACATAATGCAAGGGCCATTTACTTGTCGGGTGGGCCACATTGTCAGGAACAATCTCTACCATTGATAAAAAAAAAAAATGCAAGTATGGTCCACTAATTAATGGGTGTGGCTGAGTTCTATGGAAGGAAACCCTCCTTATGTTGCAACTTATTGGACAAATTGGATGTTGTATACACATGAAAGGTTAGAAGTTATTTGTTAGGGGGACTGTAACTTGTGGTCCAACGGATTGGATCACAAACCTCTTTATCTTTAAGAGATCTTCTATGCCTGTGCGTACACCACATGTGTCAATATAGCACATAAATGAAATATCCAAACCATCCATCACATGGACCTCACCGGGTCATCTCAAAGATGCCACTAGTGAAAGATAAAGGTGACCCACCCAATATATGTGCCATGATATTATTAAAAAGTGGATGGGTTAGAAAACTAGGGTTACCTTTTTAACAACTATACAATGGTGAACTAGTGCACCAATCTGATTATTGGGATAGGAAATCTAATGTAGTAATACCCACTTAATGGATGGCTTGGATACGATGGCATTGATACTAATACAAATTTTCGATTCCACCAAATTCTATTCAATAGTTTGCTAAATACAACTGGATTTCAATTCACATGGATTCAATAATATTGTGACTTGGATAGACTTGTGCATGCCGGCGGGCCTAGCAAAGCTATATTTTTCATTTTTTTTTTTCAGCATTGCATTCAATAGATAAACAAATGTAAGTTGAAAAAAATAGGCCCTATCCATTCCATCATACAAGTGTCATACAGCATGCCATCATCCAAATCATGAGCCCACATTATGGGACAATCCCATGTTGCGCAGCACGCCAACAACGCCGGTGAACCGAGATCCAATCTTCTGTCTCACCCACAAATGATAAACAGGAAGTAATAATAACTAGAAGAAGAATTCACGCAAACCAACAATCCATAAGACAGATTTTAAGTAGAAAAACCCCAAACAAGGGTAAAAAAACCACGGTGCAAAACTCTAATATGAAGAAGAACGAAGTTACAAGCAATACATTTACCTTCTCTTATGCTCCTATGCACAGAGATGGCTCTTTTGCTAATCCTCTCGCCTCTTTCTCACCTTGGACGTAGAGAAACCCTAATCTCATAGCTTAATCCCGGTTTACACCCCTTTATATAGCAAGCTCCGAAATTAGAACACAAAATAGGAAACCCCGCACTTAAGCCTGCGGTTGATATACGTCCCAGTCATGACCCAATAATGACCGGTTAATCCTCTCGCCTCCCGGTCATTATTGGGTCGGGCGCCCGCCCATTACAAAAATCGTCCAGCGAGTGACAGGCCAAAACAGCCTATTATCGGGCGCCCGGTCACTTTGACCGTCAAGCACCCGCTTGTTGATAGAACAATCCATAGACGAACTATCTCAAAATCATGAATATCGGGCGCCCGGTCATCAGATCGTCCGGGCACCCGACCATGCTCAGTGTGACTTGGCTCCACACTCAACAATTTCCCACTTGGAGCCACATCATCACATGATCCTTCGTCTTCTACATCCGGAGTGCACTACCTCCCAGTTTTCAAGCTTGAAGACCAATCAAAGCTGAACAGAGCTTTAGCTTCTCCCGTGTGACCGCCTTGGTCAACACATCTGTAGGATTCTCACTTATATAAATCTTCTTCAAAGCAATCGATCCATCTTCTAGTAACTAACATATGAAGTGATATCTGATGTCAATATGCTTGGTCCTCAAATGAAAGGCTGAATTCTTAGCCAAGTGTATTGCACTCTGATTGTCACTGTGTAGCTTGCAATCTGCTTGCTTCTTCCCCAACTCTTCTATAAAACCTTGCATCCATACCATCTCCTTGCACGCTTTTGTAGTTGCAACATATTCTGCTTCCGTTGTACTGATGGATACTATCTTCTGTAACTGAGAGACCCAACTGACTGCAGCACTACCCAGGGTAAAGACATACCCTGTAGTGCTCCTTCTGCTGTCGATATCCCCTGCCAAATCTGAGTCGACGTAGCCTTGTAGCTTGATTTTCGATCCTTCATAACACAACCCTACATCCACAGTACCTACCAGGTATCTGAGGATCCACTTCACAGCTTCCCAATGTTCCTTCCCAGGGTTGTTCATGAACCTGCTAACAACTCCCACTGCTTGAGCAATATCTGGCCTTGTGCTAACCATAGCATACATGAGGTTCCCCATAGCTGATGCATAAGGGACTTAGCCATGTAGTCCCATTCCTCCTACATCTTAGCTCTTTGCTCCTTAGAAAGCTTGAAGTGGTTGGCTAATGGAGTGCTAACCGGCATAGCACCTCTCATGCTGAATCGATCAAGTACCTTGGCTATGCACTCTGCTTGTGAAAAAACTAGCTTCTTGTTTTCCCTGTCACGCTTTATCCTCATGCCTAGGATTTGTTTTGCAGCTCCTAAATCCTTCATGGCAAACTCTCTAGACAGTTGTCTTTTGAGATCTGAGATGTCCTTTATGCTTGATTCGGCCACAAGCATATCATCAACATACAGAAGAAGGATGATGTACGACGTATCAAACTTCTTCAAGTAACAACAGTGGTCTGCATGACATCTCTTGTACCCGTTTCTCAACATGAAACTGTCGAACTTCTTATACCACTGCCTCGGGGCCTGCTTCAGGCCATATAGACTCTTCTTTAGTCTACACACCTTGTTCTCCTTTCCTGGTGCCACGTATCTTGTCGGCTGATGCATGTATATCTCTTCTTCAAGGTCTCCATGAAGAAAGGTTGTCTTAACATCTAGCTGCTCTAGATGTAAGTCTTCTGTAGCCACTATATTCAAGACCATGCGAATCGTAGACATTTTCACCACAGGTGAAAATATTTCTGTGAAATCGATACCTGCCTTTTGTTGGAACTCTTTCACAACCAGTTTAGCCTTGTACCGTTTTGAACCATCGTGCTCCTCTTTCAATCTGTAAACCCACTTGTTATGAAGAGCTTTCTTACCCTTAGGTAGAGTGACTAGCTCCCACGTACGATTAGACTCAAGAGAGTACATCTCATCTTCCATGGCTTGCTCTCACTTAACCCACATATCTGACCGTAACGCCTCTTCAAAACACTCTGTTTCACCATTATCTGTCAATAGTAGATAATGTAAGGAGGGTGAGTATCGGACCTTGGGTCTCCTCTCCTAAGTAGACCTCCTCACAATCGGTGTCTGCGGCTCTGCCTCATCATGTTCCTGTGCATGCTCATCCTGTGGCACTGTAACACCTGTGTCCGATAACTCTTCCAACTCTACGAATTCTTTCTCATCGGCCTTATTCTGCTTTTCTTGCAAACTGTCTTTATGCATCACTTTTTCATTGAAGACTACATCCTTGCTTCTGATGATTTTTCGTTTCTCAGTATCCCAAAATCGGTAGCCGAAATCATTCTGCCCGTAACCTATAAATGTGTACCTTCTGGACTTCGCATCCAGTTTGTTTCTGTGCTCTGCATCAATGTGAATATAAGAAGTGCAACCAAATACTCTGAGATGTATAAGGTTCACCTCTTTTCCAGTCCACGTTTCTTCTGGTAGCCCACCATCCAATGATGCTGAGGGATTTCTATTGATGAGATATACGACAGTATTCACAGCATCTGCCCAAAAGGTCTTGGGCAACCCTGCATGTAGCCTCATGCTCCTGGCACGCTCAAGGATGGTCCTGTTAATGCGCTCAACCACACCGTTCTGCTGCTGTGTCCTTGGAATCGTTTTCTAATGTTTGATCCCATTTGCTGCACAATACTCTTCAAACCTCTTATCACAGTACTCTTTCATTATTCGATCTGAGACACTTCAATCAATTTTACCTGTCTCATTTTCTACCATAACTTTCCACTTCTTAAATACATCAAACACATCCGATTTGTGCTTTAAGAAATAAACCCACAGTTTTTTACTAACATCATCAATGAAAGAAATAAAATAACGTAAACCACCAAGAGATGATATCTATGCCGGTCCCCATACATCAGTGTGTACAAGCTCCAACAGATGTGTCTTTGGAGCGCGTCCTTTCTTCTTGAAGTTTACTCTCTTCTACTTGCCATACACGCAATCCTCGCAGAATTCCAGATCGATTGCCTATAACTCTGGTAGCTTCCCCTTTGACAATAGCACTTTCATTCCTTTCTCACTCATATGTCCTAACCTCTGATGCCATAACTGCCTGTTCACTCCAATTGATGCGACTGCGAGTGAACTATACGATCCGGAAGTCACGTACAAGGTACCTTCCTTCTTACCTCGAGATATTACAAAGACACCTTTTGTGACCTTCCATGCATCGCTCATGAATGTTGTCACATATCCGGTATCGGCCAACTGCCTCACTGAGATCAAATTTCGTCTCAAACTCGGTACATGTCTGACATCCTTCAACTTGAAGACCGTTTCATCTTTCTGATTTAAGTGAACATCTCCCTTGCCAACAATACTGCATGACTCATCATCACCCAGGTAGACTCTTCCGAAGTTACCTGACACATAATCACGAAAAACTTCTTTTGATGAAGTGGCATGAAACGAAGCACCCAAGTCTACAACACAAGACTCATTCCGCGCATCAAGAGACAAGATCAACGCCTCTATGTCACTCTCCTCAGATAAATTCACTGAATCCTTCCCGCCTCGAGAGATTCCTTCTTATTTCTTAAGCGCCCTACAATCACGCTTCATGTGCCCCTTCTTCCTGCAATACCAACACCCGTCCTTGTCTTTTGGTCCCTTGGACTTATTCCTCGACTTAGAACGACCGTGTTTATTGCCTCATTTGTTCGAAGATCTTCCTCTTCCTTCAACGTTTAGAGCATTCCCTCAATCCCCTGAAGCTCCCGATGCCTTCCTTCTAGATTCTTCGCTTAGAATTAGACCGACCAAATCATCAAATTTCAACTTCGTAGACCCCGAGGAATTGCTCACGGCAATCACCAAACCATCCCAACTGTTTGGCAAACTGGACAAGATCAATAGTGTCCTGAACTCATCATCAAAAGTGATGCCAACGGATTCCAATTGACTCGTGACTGTATTGAACTCATTTAGATGTTCAGCCACGCCCCCACCATCTGACATCTTCATTTTGAATAGTTGTTTTATAAGATGAACCTTATTGGACGTCGAGGGTTTCTCATACATCGTAGCCAAAGCCTGCATTAATTCTTTTATGGTCTTTACTTTGGATATATTAAAGGCAACGCTCTCAGACAAAGAGAGTCGGATCGTTCCTAAAGCTTTTCGATCCACTAAATCCCATTTATCATCTGTCATCTTCTTTGGTTTTTTTTCTTTTCCTCCTAGAGGAATATAGAGGTCATTCTGATACAGATAATCCTCCATTTGCATCTTCCAGAAGGCAAAGTTTGAACCATCAAACTTTTCAATTCTAGTTTTCCCCTCTTTCGTCATCGCTCCCACTTTAACTATACCAATAGCTTTGATACCAGTTGTTGCGCAGTAAGCCAACAACGCCGGTGAACCGAGATCTAATCTCCGGTCTCACCCACAAACGATAAACAGGAAGTAATAATAACTAGAAGAGGAATTCACACAAACCAATAATCCACAAGATAGATTTTACGTGGAAAAACACCAAACAAGGGTAAAAAAATCACGGTGCAAAACTCTACTATGAAGAAGAACGAAGTTACAAGTAATACACTTACCTTCTCCTATGCTCTCAGCACAGAGATGACCCTTTTGCAAATCTTCTCGTCTTTTTCTCACCTTGGACGTATAGAAACCCTAATCCCATAGCTTAATCCCGATTTACACCCTTTTATATAATAAACCTCGAAATTAGAACACAAAATTGGAAATCCCGCACTTAAGCCTGCGGCAGGTTGAGCGTTCGGTCATTACTGGGTTGGGTGCCCGCCCATTACAAAAATCATCCAGCGAGTGATAGGCCAAAACAGCCTATTATTGGGCGCCCGATCACTTTGACCGTCGGGCGCCCACCTGTTGACAGAACAGTCCAGAGACGAACTGTCTCAAAATCATGAATATCGGGCGCCCGGTCATCAGACTGTCCGGGCGCCCGACCATGCTCAATGTGACTTGGCTTCACACTCTACATCCCAACCATCCAATTGGCGTAGGGTTGAAAGTCGGGCGGGTTGGTGCTCAACCCTAACTCAACCTAAGGTTCCTATACCTCAACCCTAACTCAACCAAACCTAACCTCGGGTTGAGAATTCTCAACCCAAGTGGGCACGATCGAGTTCACACATGCTAATATTTTTGTTATTACATTAGTCTATTAAATTTCAATACATGACTTATTTTTTATACTTATAGCTTTATTAATTATATATATAATTATTTATAGTAAAAAACTTCGCTTTTTCTAAAGAATCAAGCTAAAATATATTACAGGTACTTTTTTAACCCTCAAGCATATTTAATTTCAAGTACATAAGTTTACTCAGTGAAATAATATAAACTAATAGATTTACTTTAACTAAAGTATAATGAAATTATAAATAATAAAATTATAAGCGTTATCAGGTTGGTGTTTGCATAACCGGAGCTTCAAACGAAACCAGACCCAATACTTCCTGTCCGAGACTAGCACAATGTTGGATCAGTCACCGGTCAGTTAGGTTGAACCTGCCCGAGCCCTAAATTGGCGACCATCAAATGACGGCTAAAACTCTAAAATTGTTTAATGATCCAGTCAATGTGGTTCCGAGCTATGCTCCTTCCATAGGGCCCCGATGGTCCAAAATTGGTCTTGATTCATGGCATGCGCCCTGGATCCAAGGTGAGGTCCACCTTGCCCCATAGAACGAGAATTCTTCCGTCCATAGGAACGATCAATGGCAAGAAATGCTGCTCGTCCTCGCTACAGCGTACTTCCTCGCGAGCGGCTCCGGTCTTTCACAGGCGGGAACGTCGTTAGCCAATAGCTGAACTCCCAACGACACGTAGCAGACTTCTTTTTTTATTTTTTATTATTTAAAGCCAAGAGTTCTAATGTGCCACGTGTACAATTAGTGAAGGCCCGCGTATCAAGTGTCGTACGTGCGGAAGTATCAAATGGCTCCTCCCACTGCAAGCCGTTCTCGTTCCTTTGTGCCAATAATATATTAATATTCCTGAAAAGGTCAGCGGACACACCACCGATGTCGGTGGTGTGTTGATGTCATCAAGTTTTGGGGCAGACTGAGTGAAGATAGCCTCGTTTTTTTAACACTGAGTTCATGGTATCGATTCCCATAGTGGGGTGGCTAACGTTGTTACGTGACTAACAAGGTTGGTGGGTGTACTGACAATGGGGTGTGTGAACTGACCCATTAAAACAAAAAGCCAAGTTCTGTGGGCCCACCATGATGTTACATCCTAGCCGTCCGTTCATTTGGCGGGCTTGAGAAAAAAAAAACGAGACACATCCATCCGGGCGCGAATTAGGTGTTACCCTGGGAACAGCTTAGTGGGTGTTACCCCTACCGTGTGGGGCCCATCTTGATGTATTTTTTTTTATATCTATGCCGTCTATCTGTTTTCTCGTATCATTTTCGGATATGATCCAAAACCTTAAGAAGATCCAAATTCCGGATGGACCATACCACTAGAAACAGTGATTAATAACCATTAAAAACGTTTTGTTGGCCACAAAAGTTTTGGATCAATCTGATATTTATATTTTCCCTTCATCAAGACCTTATTTACATTATCAAGAGCTTGGATTGCAAATAAACATTACCAAAATCTTACCATGGGCTCTTTGCAATTTTTAATGGTGGGGCTCTCAATCACACTGTTTCCAGTGGTATGGTCCACTTGAGATTTGGATCTGTATAATTTTTGGAAACTTATTCTAAAATGGGCTGTATAAACGGATGGATACGGTAGGGGTATCACCCACTAAGCTGTTCCCGGGGTAACACCTAATTCGCGCCCCATCCAAAGCTCAATAGCCCACCAAGTTCAGAATCACAATTACTCTTCCCCAAAAAACAGCAAGGGCATTATCGTAATTTAGTCCCTGACTCTTCCAAATGCGAGCTGCTCTGCTTCTCTACTGCCTGTACAACTGCTACTCTCTGCTCGCTCTCGACCGTTACATATCTCTCTCCCTCTCTCTCTCTCTGAGAAGCAGCAGAAGCTTTGGGTTTGAATGCAGGAGAAGGGCAGAGAAGGTGGTGAAATGTTCTACTCTCACTGCCTTCTTTCTAGAAAGGGGTGTTTGGGCACCATATGGATAGCTGCCCATTGCTAGCAGAAAGCTTAGAAAGCATCCAAATTGCAGAAACTGACATCTCTTCTTCTGTTGGTATATAATCACACCTTCTCCTCTCTCTCTCTCTCTCTCTCCTCTCATCTCTCATCTCTCTCTCTCCTCTCTCCTCTCCATATCCCCTCTCTGCTCTCCTCTGCTCTCTCTCTCTCTCTCTCTCTCTCTTTCCTTCTTATATATGGGTTTGGTTTTTAAAGAAATATCTGTCAAGTGCTCTTGAATACATGGTGAAATTGCTGGCTTTTAGACATCATAAACTGAAAAAATCGATGTGGGTTTTTTGTAAAATTAATTTAAGTGAACCATTTTGTAGAATATGCAAAAAATTTGTTGCTGCCGGTCTTATGGTGTTGGGTGTTCTCCACCGCTTTGGCTCTACGGCTTCATCATGTAAACATGGAGATAGTCTATGTGGATCTTTCTATAAATTGGCTGAATTTTCTCTGTTTCAGTGGAATATGTGCAAGTCTTTCGGCGATGTGTGGCTTCATCTTGTATAATGCATATGGTCGATGTGTTAGTTTTTAACTGGTATACCCCCAAACTGACATCTGGCCAAATTCTTCACTTGGGTTTCTTTTAAAATTTACTGAGGAATATCAACCTGTTTTACATTGGTTATTTGCCAATAAAATCAGATCTCTTGTATATTTCTGCTGAAGAATTGGGCATACCTCTGTTGAGTAAGAGACTTATAAGCCGAGGAAGTATGTGAGAAGGCCCATATCTATCATCTAATGACCTTGTTTGTTTACAGCATGTCTGAATGTGTGGAAGGATGTGGTTTAGGTGGTGAGAAAGACTTGTTGACCTATGTGGTTTAATAGAGGATATGGTTCTTGATAGTGTGGAATGGTGAATAGGATTCATGTACCCAACCCCAATTATTTAGGATAAGACCTAAAGGACAATGATGATGATGAAAAATTAATAGAAATGGAGAAAATTTTCGGGAAAAATTGATTGTATTTTCATTGAGAATCACGCTGAATTTAAACAAGAGGAATGGCCTCAAAAAGGAAATTTACAATTGATTTAAGCTAATCTATTCCTAATCAAATCCGACAAAAAAGGAAAGAAATACAAGAGAAATAAAAACTTTCCTAATATATACAGGGGGAAATATCATCTTTCCTAATACTCCCCCTCAAGTTGGCGCGTGGATATCCGAAATGCTCGACTTGCTAAGTAGAATATGAATTGGTCGCGACCAAGGGTTTTGGTAAAGATGTCTGCAAGTTGGTGAGGTGGGCACATAAGAAGCACAGAGAACTCCATAAGTATATATATATTTTTTTTACGGACAAGATGACAATCGACCTCTATGTATTTGGTCCGTTCTTGAAAAACAGGATTGGTGGTTATGTGAAGAGCAGCTTGGTTGTCACAATGAAGGTGCATGGGCTGGGGATGTTGAACATGGATTTTGGAGGAGCATTTTGAGCCTTGTGAGTTCACAAGTAGCCTTGGCCATGGCATGGTACTTGGCTTTAGTAGATGACCTAGAGACAATGGTTTGTTTTTTTGGGTTTCCAAGATATAAGACCACTCACAAGCATTGTAAAGTAACTCGTAGTAGATTGATGGGTCTTGGGGCAAATGGCCCAGTCAAAATCACAATAAGCTGATAGCTGGAAGGAGCTAGTGGAGGGCAAAAGGATGCCCGTGCCTGGAGAAGACTTGTGATATCACAACACTCGAATAGTTGCATAATAATGGGGTTGGTGTGGATTGAGTATGAAGTTGAATTGGCTAAGAATGTTAACTGCAAAAACATTTTGTTCAAGTGATCGCCGAGTATATGAGGCATCCAACAAGACGCCAATACATAGAGGGATCTGGAAGAAGAGTGCCATGATCATTGGTCAAACACATATTTTGTTCCATAGCGAAAGTGATAGGCTGAGCTCCAAGTTGTCTACTGTTTTTGAGAATGTCGAGGGCATATTTGCGTTGATTGAGGAAATTTCCTTTATGAGATCATGCCACTTCAATTTCTAAGAAGTATTTTAGTAGGTCGAGATCTTTAATATGAACCTTGGTTTGAAAAAAATGCCTTTGAGATGGTAATAGCGGCTGGATTATTTCCAATTAGAATGATATCATCAACATAAACAAGAACTAATGTGAAGAGAGTGTCATTTGAATGCGTGAAAAGGGAATAATCTGCTAATGATTGACGATAGCCAACTACTTTGAGCACAGAGGAGAATTTCTCAAACCGGTTAGGTGATGCTTGGCGGAGACCATAGAGGGATTTGTTAAGGTGGCAAACACATTGCTCCTCCGATTTTGCTTAGCTGGGGGGAAAAGTCATGTAGACTTCTTCATGAAGGTCTCCATAGAGGAAAGCATTGTTGATGTCGAGTTGATGAAGTGGCCAATGATGAATAGTTGCTATAGCTAAGAGACAACGTATACTAATCACTTAAGCAATGGGTACAAATGTTTCATGAAAATCAAGACCTTCAATCTGATTGTATCCTTTTGCCACCAAACTTGCTTTGGAACATTCAACGGATCAACATGGTATTTGATTTTAGACACCGATTTGCACCTAATGGGTGTTTTTCCTGGTTGTAGGTATTGTAAGGTCTAAGTTTGATTTTGCTCCAATGCCTTGATTTCTGCTACCATTGCTTCACGCCAATGAGGAATTCCAACTTGAGAAAATGGTGTCGGCTCATCATGAAATGAAGTCGAGAAAATGAGGGTGACATGATTAGCAGAGAAATGACTATATGAAAGAAAATTAGATAAGGGATAGAGAGTGCCTGCAAAGGGTTGTGAAGGAGGTGAAGTATGAGAGGATGGGGCTGGAAGGGTGGGACAGGCATAGTTGTTGAAGTGGGCAGGCCGGGTTATAGTATGGTGGCAACGATGAGGGCCAGGTGGTGGTGCATGGGTTAAATGATGAGAATTTGAGGCTCAAGAGTGTTAGCGGGAGGAGGCATGGGAGTTTGAACCATTGCATAGAAGTTTTTGAAAAGGGAATATGTTTCAGATATAAAATGCATAAGACAAATCCAAGTGCAATGTGAATGATCATTAACGATAGTGAGAAAATAATGTGCACTTGTGTGGGATGGTGTGGGATAGCCACCCCAAATGTTAAGGTGAACTAAATCAAAATGATTTATGCTTCGAGTGCAACTTGACGAAAATAGACGACGAGTTTGCTTAGCCCCTTTGATAGATATCACAAGGAGTCATACTTAAGGTAGATAATATCTGAGATAAGTGTGATGCAAAGGGGCGACCAAGATGCATATGCTAAGGGTTGGAGTTGATAGACTAAGTAGCGAGCATGACTGATGGTGCGGGGACTTGGGGTGGACGGTAGTGGTAAAGTCCCTCTTGTACTTCACCTACTCTAAGTAGCTGCCTCAAGAACAGGTCTTGAAAGACAAAACATGAGAAAAATGACATCACAATTTGAACTTTTTGTGAGCTGAGTCAGCTGACTAATAGACAAGAGATTAAAATGAAAAGTGGGAACACAAAACATCATGTAGAACCAAATCTGGAGATAGAGACCAAGCCGACAGGCAACATGAGTGATGGCGGTGGCATCTCCAGCGGTGGCGAAGGCGACGGTGGAGAGAATGGCAAGTATGGTGTAAGGAGCAGGGTTGGGATCATCTCTGCCTTGTAGCTAATGTTTGAAGTCAAGAAAGATAGGATGGCATGATGTGACGGCTCAAGGAACCAACATAGAAGATCATGGATGAGTGGTTGACGAGGGCATTAACGCAATAGGTAGGGGAGGATGTCACAAACCTGAACATTTGCAGTGGGATAAAGTAGGAAATTAGCCAATTTGTGCTCTTCTTGTACACTAGAGGCAATGTACATGGTGTTAGAATAGTGTAGAGAATTTTAGAGAATGGTAGAAGAAAGTATAGTAGTGTAGAGATCTTTGGAATGTTCTGGGGTTCTCTAGTGGTGTCTTGTAAAGAGTAATGTATAATAAGCCTAGAAGGCTTTTATGGTGTTCTTGGCTGTTGGATGATTGCCATGTGGCACCATCTTAGCCATCTAGGTAAAGTGGCTAGAAGGTTCTTATGTCTATAACTCATTTGAAACTAACCTCAGAAGTCATAAGCTTTCTTGAGTTCTAGTGGAATATAAGTTTGCCTGCCATCCAGTCTCTCTTGTGGTCTCTCATCTCTTCAAAATAGTGGTAGGTTGACTTCGTCCAGAAGGGGAGTGTGTACTGAATGCCTCATCGTCTATGGTTGGGGTAGCACTTAGGGCATGACAATAAGTCTCTGTGTATAAGTTTCTTCTTTTGTATCCTTTTGAGTTTGTATAATAGAATTTATGTTGCTGATTAGAAAAATTATAAATACAATGCTTTAGATAATATTAATGGTAAGTAGGGCAAGTCCAACTCAAGTGACACGGCCTTGAAGGGCTAGGGCCTTGGGCCACTAGACTTGGCCCAAGAGCTCGTGTTGGGCTCAGATCACACAAAAGGATGAAGAGATTGAAGACAATATTTCCAAGAGACTAAAGATGGGTGGATGGATGTGGATATGCATCTTTGGAGTTTTGTGTGATAACCACATGCAAATGGAACTTAAAGGGAAAATTTGTTATAGCATAGCCCTCCTATGCCCTTTGATGTAGTGTGTGCCAAAAAAGGGAGACATGCAAGGCGTGAGCTTTGCAGAGACTAGGAAGGATCCAATTAAGAGTAAGGTCATTGATGCGGACATAAGATCGTTTCAAGTTTACCAACGAAGAAAGCGCCCTACCACAAACACCTTCCTTGTGGTTAGGCGATGATTGAGGAGCATTGAAGACCCTACACACGTGATTTGGCACATAGAAGATACGTGTGTAGGATAGAAGAAGACCCGACTGAAGGAATGGAGGAATGCCTGACTGAAGGTGGCCGGGCGCCCGGCCAAATTTGTCATCGGGCGCTCGAAATTCTGAGATTTTTAAGATTTTATTGCTGGACGTTTTTTGTCCTTGGCCGGGCGCCAGGTCAAATTGGTCACCGGGTGCCCGGCCCCCGCACAAACTTTTTTTTTTTTTGGATTTATTTTTACTTGATTTTTAGGGGTATTTTGGTACTTTTAAGTTTTCTTATTGCTTATTTAAGTGGGCTAAGCCCTAAAAACGAGATTAGTTGATTATTAATGAAAAAGCAAACCTCTTTGGTGGCTTCTCTCTTCTCTCTCTCTCTCTCTCATGGTGCTTCTTCTCTTTCCTTGATCTTCTTATTCTAACTTCTTCTTGTGCCTCTCCAAATTCTTCAAGGTAATTATTTTCTTCTTTCTATTTTCCAGTTTTGCTAATCCTTCCTCGATCAAACCTTGAGAATTGATCTAAACCCTAAACCTCCAAATTCTCAAATCCCTAATCTAAGAAACTTCCTGATTCTTCGGACTAGTGATCTTCATTGATCGATTGGGTATGACCATGCAAGATCGGGAGGTCTCATCCCTCGCCAGATCCAACCTAAGTAATAATTGAATTCCATACTCCATGGTTGTGATGATGGCCCGCTCCATTGCATGTTTCCTTTATGATTTTCTCAGTTATGATGATTAGTGCTGGAATTTTAGATTATTATTGCCTTTTATTTCCGCTGAATAATTGTGTCTATAAACATGCATCATAATGAGGTTATCCTGCATCAAATTTGGTATCAGAGAATAGGCTTGCATGGTTTTGTTTAGATCGAGTTATCAAATTAGGGTTTTGATTTTTAGGACTGTTTTAGGAAAGTTCCAGATTTAGAAAGTTTCCAATTTTAGAAAGTTTCCTAATTTGGAGAATTTCCAGATTTAAAAAGTTTCCAATTTTAGAAAGTTTCTTAATTTGGAAAATTTTCAGATTTAGAAAGTTTCCTAATTTGGAAAATTGTCAGATTTGAGTTGCATCATCTAGAATTATTTAGTGTCAGTTCATGGTAGTTTAAATTCATCGCATTCATATTGTGAGTCATCCAGTCCATAGAGTCGAGTTTAGGAAGAACCTAGGACAAGTCCTCCGTTATGTGCCCATTCGTTTTGGTCATGGTCTTCGATTACACATCTTTACCATGAATCAGGATCAGATTTCAGAGGCTTTGGCCGCCATATCTCGATGTCTGGACAACATTGAAAACCATTCTAGAAAATCCTTTCAGGATCTCTTTAACAAATTAGAGGCATTTCAACCAGACTAGCCATAGCTATGGAAAAGATGATCAACATCATGCCTTGGTGAATGACAAGTTGAAAGAATTCAAACATGATGTTTATGAAGTGGAAGAGTACGTGCCTAACGTCACTAGTGATGAAATTGAAGAAATTGAGGCATCGCTCATCATCGTTGAGGATGACAAAGTGTGTGCTAGTGATGAAAAGGTCGAAGGAATTAAGACCGCACCACTTCCAGATGTCATGTGTGACTTAAGTGATGTAGATTCCTAATCTAAGTCTCTTACCATAATACACACGAATGAATTTGAAAACGAAACTAGTGAGGATACGATGGTAGACACCCACGTGATTTGTGATATCCCGCCAGATGATTGATGGGATAAATTTTCACCCAAATGGGACATTCAGCACACAATCGATCTTGTCCCTAGGTCGGTCCTGTCAAGCTTTCCTCCATACCAGGTGACCTCGCAGAAAATACAGAAATGAAGCGTCAATTTGATAAACTTCTCGGGGAAGAATTCAATAAGGAAAGTTTGAGTTGGAGTTTTGTTTTGTGTGCCAAGCCTGCCCTTTTCACTTTAAAAAACAATGGCATATAGCGCACATGTGGGCATATCCTGGCCGTCCACAAAGCCTCGGTCAAGTGTTACGCCACCTTGCGACGTATTCACTTCATGGTGGATATGATGGCAAAAATCCCTATTCCGCATCTTGATGACATTTTGGACATAATGGCTGATGCCAAGATCTGCTCAAAACTTGGTACTAATAGTGTGTGTTCTCAAGTGTTGGGGTACCTGAGCATCATCCTTGTTTATAATACTTATAATGAGGAATTATGTGTCACCCATGAGAGTGTCCTTTTGTTTTAGTTTTCCAAGTTCTAGGTTATAAGATTGTTTCCTTCCATAGGATTGTTTACTTCCAGTTCGTTGATTTTTCAGAGCATCCTTTAATGTCACCCATGTCTGTCATCCAAAGGTCTTCAGAGTCAGCCAATGCATTTGCACGACACATTCATGAATTGCATACGCATATTAGGCAGCGGATCAATAAGAGCAATGATAGTTATAAATATTCAGTTGACACTCATCGTAAAGCACAAGATTTTCAGGAAGGAGATTACGTAATGGTGAGGATAAGGCCAGAGCGGTTCTCACAGGGTTCCGCTAAGAAATTACAAGCGCGTAGTGCTGGACCATTTAAAATATTGCTTAGAATTGGGTCCAACGCGTATCGGATTGACCTTCCACCTGAAATGGGCATTAATCCAGCGTTTAATGTGGAGGATCTAGTCTGTTCCCCTAATCTTACCATTGATCCTTCATCCCTTTCATGGCCATTCTCTGAATTTTCTTCATAACCTACTCCCCCCCTTCCTCCACCTATTATTCGTAAATAAGAGATTGAGAAAATTGTGGATGAAGAGATAGTTTCCACAGGAGATGGAGGTTTCCGAAGGTATCTTGTCAAGTGGAGGCGTAAACCATCGTCCGAATCTACATGGTTAACTGAAGTGGAATTGCAGCGTGTTGATCCAGATTTACTAGAATGCCACAAGAGTTTTAACTCGTCGAAGTCGAGTTTTTCTCACTCGAGGGGAGTTGATGCGGACACAAGATCGTTTCAAGTTTACCAACGAAGAAAGTGCCCACCGCAAACACCTTCCTTATGGTTAGGCGATGATTGAGGAGCATTGAAGACCCTACGCACGTGATTTGGCACATAGAAGATACGTGTGTAGGATGGAAGAAGACCCGACTGAAGGAATGGAAGAATGCTTGACTGAAGGTGGCCGGTGCCCGGCCAAATTTGTCACCGGGCGCCCGAAATTCTGAGATTTTTAAGATTTTATTGCTGGACGTTTTTTGTCCTGGCTGGGCGCTTTGCCAAATTGGTCACCGGGTGCCCGGCCCCCGCACAAACTGTTTGTTTTTTTTTTGGATTTGTTTTTACTTGATTTTTAGGGGTATTTTGGTGCTTTTAAGTTTTCTTATTGCTTATTGAAGTGGGCTAAGCCCTAAAAACGAGATTAGTTGATTATTAATGAAAAAGCAAACCTCTTTGGTGGCTTCTCTCTTCTCTCTCTCTCATGGTGCTTCTTCTCTTTCCTTGATCTTCTTCTTCTAACTTCTTCTTGTGCCTCTCCAAATTCTTCAAGGTAATTATTTTCTTCTTTCTATTTTCCAGTTTTGCTGATCTTTCCTCGATCAAACCTTGAGAATTGATCTATACCCTAAACCTCCAAATTCTCAAATTCCTAATCCAAGAAACTTCCTGATTCTTCGGACTAGTGATCTTCGTTGATCGATTGGGTATGACCATGCAAGATCGGGAGGTCTCATCCCTTGCTGGATCCAACCTAAGTAATAATTGAATTCCATACTTCATGGTTGTGATGATGGCCCGCTCCATTGCATGTTTCCTTTATGATTTTCTCAGTTATGATGATTAGTGCTAGAATTTTAGATTATTATTGCCTTTTATTTCCGCTGAATAATTGTGTCTATAAACATGCATCATAATTAGGTCGTCCTGCATCAGTCATTCAAAGCAACCTTATTGTAGCCCAATAGGAGCTAAAATGACGGAGAACTGATTTTGATGGTTCAGCCATGTGCTAAGAAAATTGCCGGCATCTCGTATAAGGCAACATTGATTGGGGTTGAAGGGCCTGAAAAGAGGACAAGGGGAAGAAGAAAAACGGAGTATTTTTCTGATGGAATATTGAATTGTGTGGGTGAGAAGGGATATGAAGATTGTTTCACTCATGGAATATCGAGAGGGCCTTAGGAAGTATTTTTCCAAAAAAGAAAAAGAAAAGGAAAAGAGAGGGCCTTAGGAGTTTAGTGGAATGATTCGTAAAGCTGTTACCTCACAGCTAGGAAAAGGTTATGATGATTATGATGATGTTGATGATGAGGATTCTTGTATGGTAATATGTTTTTTTTCCATTGCAAATAGTATTTGCGTAGGCCAAGGAATCAAGATGATTTTTTTGATTCTACCAACTTCAGCTCCCATATTTCTTTTAGTTCCACAAAACAGGGGAGGGAGGAGAAGCTAGGAATCTGAACTTTTCAAGGCTAAGAATAGCCAAAGGAATCCTCAAGTTGAATTTTAATTGAATGACATACAAAATTCTATAACGTAAAGGAAAAAGTATGCACGGTTTTGATAACTTTGGTGGTCTTTTGATGTGGCAGTTTGTTAAAATGGATGGTGGTACCTAAGGAAGGAGCTGACATTATCTAGGGAATATAAGAGGGGGTTTGGCATGTGAAACACTGGTGGAGAGAGGATGAGGGAAATTGCTAAAGAAGAAAAAAAAAAGGAGAGAGACGGAAGGAAAAAGGGTGAGGGTACACAGGTGCGTATACGCGTGTAGAGACCCATCTCCTCTTTTTTCCGATTTTGTGACTGACTCGAGATTCGGATCTCCATCATTTTGGGTTGACTTCTAACAAGAGCCTGCGCCATAGATGTATGGAGTGGATGTCAACACATTCATCGCGGTGGGCCCACAGAGCTTTGTTGCACGAGCTCCCTATTAACACCCCTTCCATGTGCTACATGCAAAGAGGAGGAGAGGGTGCAGCCTACTCTCAAGAAAGAGGTTAAATTACATTGCTGGCTTTGTGGGAGTGAAATCTGAACATTCTTTCAGATACTAGCAACATTTTTTAGTTACCAAAATACCCTTGACTCTGTCTAAAATTCCCCATATCCTTTGCATACTTAAGGTTCTCTCCCTTGGGAAAACTAATTATGGGGGCAAAAATGTCCAAAAGCGAATAGAGTGTAATAGCCACTCATGTAAGCATATGTTGGTTAGAAGTTAGAACATAATCCACATTCCTGAAAGTGGATGCGACAACACAAGAAATGATATCAAAATTCACTGTCATTATGAAATCAGACAATTGCACAAGGGGCAGCTTGGTGTAGTGGGAAAAGCTTGATTCATCTAGATGCCAAAGTTTATAATTTTTTCCCTGAAAGAGCAAATATAAAGGGAAACAATTAAACACACACGCACACACATGACTGAAAATTTGCTGAATAGTTTTTATTGTAAATTCTGATGACTGCTGTTTTTTCTTGTTAAAATATGCAGATAAGATCATGTTAGCTGAAGTTCTTGCATTTAGAGTACTGGGTTTCCTTCTTATTGGCGTCGTAAGGATATACTCAAAGAAAGTCGAGTATCTCTACCATGACTGCAATGAGGCTTTAATCAGAATAAGAGATCCCTTTATTTCTGGAAAGATTGGACTCTCTAAAGAAGGTCGACATACACCATATTTTCCTATCACTTTGCCAGAGAGTTTTAAACTTGATGCTTTCAATTTTGAGGGCTTCGAAGATGGGTATGAACCTTGGATGGTCTTGAATCTTGTCTAGAAATTTTCTTTCTTTCACCATCCACGCATTCCAACCCATAATTTATTTGACTTTCCAGCCGTCATGTCAATCTTGTCAGACCCAACAAAGAGATCACACTCCAAGGTATCAAATTTGCAGTCTCTGCTCGTTTTTACCTTCATTTTTCATAATCCAGTCCTTCCATGCAGAGGCATGGGCAGATGAAGCAAGTCAGCATTCCTCTATGGAAAAGGTCTGTAGCTTTGACCTTCATGTCCTCATAATTGCACTAACCTCTCTGTAAAAAGCTAGAAATTATCGTTTGGGAGTGTCATGTCAGACAATGCAGCACTATTTGAGGGAAACCTTAGAATGCTTTTTTTTCTTTTGTCTTTTTCCTTCTGTACTTGCTATCCACTATTTATGTAGGGTGTAATTTAGTATATTTAAATGGACACACTTCACCACCCTTTGTACTCGTATCAATCCTAGCTACGAAGTTGTCTTCTTGAGAATCAGAAAGAGAGATTTTTCCTGAATAATTTACAATTAATTCAGGAATTGCAGACTAGTTACAAACTCTTCAGTAGTTTAAAGATACCCATAAAAATCCATAGAAATTTGATTTGCTTTTCTTATTATAAAATTCTCCTAAGCTTTCCTATCTTTTACAGGCTTTGTAAATTCTCTTGAATTAATTACCTCATGAATACTTCCGGACTCCATACTACTCAACAATGTGATGACCACATTTAGGGCCTTTTTAGTGGGAAAAGAAAAGAAATGAAGCACTTTCCTTGTTTTGGTCATTTCACTGTGTTTGGATAGCAAAGAAAATAGTAGGATTCTGCCAAGCCAGGAATGTAAATGTGTGCGCATGTGTATTTGTTATGTTTCCAGATCACTTATATATTTATCTTTCCCTATCAAAGCTATATGTAAAATTCTCTTGAATTAATTACCTCATGAATACTTCCGGACTCCATACTACTCAACAATGTGATGACCACATTTAGGGCCTGTTTTGATAGTGGGAAAAGAAAAGAAAATGAAGCACTTTTCCTTGTTTTGGTCATTTCACTAGTGTTTGGATAGCAAAGAAAATAGTAGGATTCCTGCCAAGCCAGGAATGTAAATGTGTGCGCATGTGTATTTTGTTATTGTATTCTTGCAGATCGCTATATATATATACTATATTATCATATATATATATATATATATATATATAATATATTTTCATGTATAAATATATATATATTCTCATGTTAATGTGTACGTGTGCGCATGTGTGAAATAGTAGGATTCCACCAAGCAGGGAATGTAAATGTGTGCGCATGTGGATTTTGTTATTGTATTCCTGCAGAGCACTATATTTTTATTGTATTTTGTTTGTGTGTGTGTGTGTGTGTGTGTGTGTTGCATTTCTTTAAAAAGTATTCCCTTTCTTTTCCTTCCTCTCTTTTTTTTTGGGTTAGTACACACCCCACTGTTAGTACACCCATCCCCACTGTTAGTCACTCCGCAATGTTGGCCACCCCCAACTTGGGAATCAATACCAAGACCTTATTGTTGAAACGAGGTTATCTTCACTTAGTTTACCACTTGAGCTATGGATCGGGGTGTTTTTTTTGTTTTTTTTTTTTGTTTCTTTTCCTTCCTCTTTCTCTTCTTCCTCTTCCTCTTCTTCTTCTCTCTCTCTCTCTCTCTCTCTCTCTCTCTCTCTCTCCTTTCAACGCTTTCTCAAGTTGTTCCATAACGGTAACGGTGGCCGTAACGGCCACCACCGTTACCGTTACGATACGGGCTGTAACGGATGTTACGGACCCCGTATCGGTTGATACGGCCATTTTTTATTTTCTGAAAAATACTGTTACAGGACCATTATGGTCCGATACGGGGTCGTATCAGGTCCGTTACGGCCTGTTTTTTCTGTAACGGCCCTCACGGCCAGTTTCGACTCCGTAACGCGTTACGGTTATGACCGTTTCCGTTACGTATCAGCCGATACGTAACCGTTTTGGGATACCTTGCGTTTTCTACTTGGTATCAAAGAGGGATTCTAGTGCATCCGGGGCGGGGGTGAGAGCGAGCATCGTCTCTCTCACAGGATAACTAATCCGAATCCACGAATCTATCGAGAAGGACACTCGATCTTCCTTGAGATTTCTCAAGGGGCAACTCGAAGAACACGAGGCAAACAGAGTATAAACTTAATTTCATTAATAATTTATCAAAAGCTACATAATAATGATCTAAAAAGAGTTTAAATAGATTAAACCTAACCCTAATTTCGTGCTTAACACTAACTTGCAAAGGAAGAAAAGAATCCTAATAAAATTAGAAAAGAAACAGAAAAATCTACGTAAACTGTATAACTGTTTGTCCGGCGGCGTCTTCCTTCCACTGGTACGAGCAATCCACATCTCTGATGGATATGAAACTTTGTGGTTTTGTTGACATCGATGCAATCTTCAAGATGGTCGGTTCAGATTTTCCATATTAGTAGTAGTGGGCCACCTGGACCACCTCCCGTTTTAGTGGGCGGAATTCAGAACTTTCTAGATAGTTCGTACCATTTTGGACGCCGCGATCAATCCGTAACTCGGATCGACGTGAAACTTGTTGGGTTTTCTCGGCGTCGAGCAGCTCTACGAAATGGACGAAACGGATCATCATAAATGATCAAGATGGGCCCCACAAGTTGGGCTGGAATCCCAAAAACGGGAATAGTAGTTTCCTGTTCGGACTGAAACTCCAAAACAGAAATTTTAGCAAAGTTCACACGTCTCATGACTGGTTGGCAGGGGGCTACGACTGGTCGTGGATAACCCCAAATCGTCCAGTGATCTGGACGGGATTCCAGTCGAAATCGACCGATCCTTGCACGTCCACGACCGGTCGTCAGATGACATCTGTTTTTGCATTTTCTTTTATTCTTCCTCCGGTCCATCTCCATCATGAACGTCATCTATCCTTGCCATTGATCATGGAGTTCACTCCCTACATTAGACTCTTCCACTTGAAGAAAACTCGACCTCGAGTTTTGCCTCAGGTAATGATGGAGACTCCCCTTTGTCTTCTTCCACGACCTTGGCTTGAGAATCTTCCTTGGGCGTGATTGGGGATACTTGTCCTCGGCCATTCCCTGGCATAGCGCAGCAATCATTGTCGTCTTCTTCTCAGCGGGAAGAAAAATTGCAAATGGATCGGCTCTATTAACTGTGCTACTGAAGATTGGCTCAATCTAAGAAAAACTAGCCTCTAACACATTCATGGGCTCCTGTAAATCCTCTGATACATTCATGGACTCCTGCAAATCCTAATTTATAATTTCTAGAGCGGCAACATGAACCTCTTTTTTGTTCATCACATCTGGGATAGTCTTCCTCCCTCTTCTCAAAACCTTGAATATTTTCTGAGGCGATGGTGGGTGCTAGCCTCTTCTTCTTTCTCCATAGCTTCTACCTCTACTGATTTAGTAGGTCCTTCGAGAGGGGTTCCCGTGTCTGCATGAATGACATCCTCTTCAAAATCTTGGAGAAGGATTCCCGTATCTGGATGAATGATCTCGACCTCAAAAGCTTCGAGAGGAACCTCCCGTGGTTGATGGTCCTTCGTTTCTACAGGCACATCATGCACACTTCTGATGGGGATATAGGCCTGATTTTTAAAACCTTTGTACCAAAATCATTCCAGCAGCCTGCGCTTCATCTGCGGCCACGAGTGTATCGGGGCCTTCATCACACGCTTCCGATCGCGTTGGAGATATTCCCACCAAACTGACGCAGTACTCTTCAACTTGAGGTTAACGTACGAAACCTTCTTCTCCTCGGGCATCTGCGTGATTTCGAAGAGGCGCTCAATGTCACATAGCCAATCATCGATGCTGACCCAAGTCATTGAAGTGAGGAAGATCAACCTTTGTGTAGATCTGACCTCGTTCAATCTACAAATCTCCCGCTATACATGATCATACTCTTTTGATATTTTGATTTGTGGTCGAACCAAGCTTGCAACCCTTGCATAGCTTGATGGTTCTTTCGTTGGAGTGTCTCAAGCGTCGCCCCGAAAGCCGCCACTTTGAGAGGGTGGATCCCTGGAGCACCGTCCACAGGATTTTTGCCATAGCCACCATTAAAAGCCATCACCCAAGGGAAAGCCTCGCTCTGATACCAATTTAGTGCAGCCGGGGCGGGGCTGAGATCGAGCACTGTCTCTCTCATGGGATAACTAATTCGAATCCACGGATCTATCGAGAAGGATACTCGATCTTCCTTGAGATTTCTCAAGGGCCAACTCGAAGAACACAAGCCAAACAGAGTATAAACTCAATTTCATCAATAATTTATCAAAAGCTACATAATAATGATCTAAAAAGAGTTTAAATAGATTAAACCTAACCTTAATTTTGTGCTTAACACTAACTTGCAAAGGAAGAAAAGAATCCTAATAAAATTAGAAAAGAAACAAAAAAATCTGCGCAAACTGTATAACATCTGTCGGGCGCCGTCTTCCTTCCACTGGTATGAGCAATCCACATATCTGACGGACACGAAACTTTGTGATTTTGCTAACATCGATGTAATCTTCAAGATAGTCGGTTCAGATTCTCCATATCAGTAGTAGTGGGCCACCTGGACCACCTCCAGTTTTAGTGGGCGGAATTCGGAACTTTCTGGACAGTTCGTACCATTTTGGACACCACGATCAATCCGTAACTCGGATCGACGTGAAACTTGTTGGGTTTTCTTGGCGTCGAGCAGCTCTACGAGTTGGATGAAACGGATCATCATAAATGATCAAGATGGGCCCCACGAGTTGGGCCGAAATCCAAAAAACAGGAATAGTAGTTTCTTGTTCGGACTGGAACTCCAAAACAAAAATTTCAGCAAAGTTTACGCGTCTCACGACCGGTCTGTAGGGGGCCACGACCGGTCGTGGATAACCCCAAATTGTCCAGCGATTTGGACGGGATTCCAGTTGAAATCGACCGGTCGGGCGACCGGTCCTTGAGCATCCACGACCGGTTGTCAGATGACATCTGTTTTTGCATTTTCTTTTATTCTTCCTCCGGTCCATCTCCATCATGAGCGTCATCGATCCTCACCCTTGATCATGGGGTTCACTCCCTACATCAGATTCCTGTGCTGATTGAAGATCCTTTTGGTGGGGGCCATTATTGATGTCATTGTCCACATGGGTGATGTCAGCGGTGTATGGTCGGATGGCTCCATGGTGATAAAAAGTATGGGATCTAGGATAGCATGATTTTAGAAGCTTTACATGATTTTTATGAGACTTTTTGGCAAGTTTTTGAGGAGTTTCAGTCAAAATAGAGAGAGTTGGGAAAAACTGCCGAATTTCTTTCTCTCTATAGTTATTCATGGGATTTTTTGTATTGTTTTTTCATAGGGGTTTGGTGTGTTTTGGGGTTTTCCGAACTATTAGAACCAATATCATGTTGATTGGGTGAAATTTGATGAAGTTATGATGTCTTCTATGAAAAATAGCCGTACAACCCTTTTTTAGGGCATTTTCTTGCTATTTCTGATGTGGTTTTCTCAAATGTTAGTTTAGATGTGTGCCAAGATAGTTGCCCCACTTGTATACGTGTAGTTGTGGTCAGCCTTGAGTGGTTCCAAGTTCGGAGTGGTGGTCAGTATTGTGTGTAGTTAAGAGCGCGCTTGGGTGGTCTCTAGTAGCTTGGAGTGAATTTTTTAGCAAAATAGAAGGTACATATTCACATTTAAGTGATACTTCAAGTTCCTCAGTTATTTCAAGGGGAGTTAGTGTATCTGGAACAAGTGATAATTCAATCTACATGGTCATATGCCTTTTTCGATATCCAGCTTGTAGACTGTCCTCCTTTTCCCCTACTTGTGCCTTACATCTAAACACTCATGGGCAATTAAAGCACTATCCAATATTTGCCTTCTTGTCACAAACGCTCCTTGGGTTCTCTAAAATAACCTTGTCTAAAACAGCTCGAAACCTCGTTGCTAGAATTTTTGCGTAAATTTATATGGCCCTCCGATCAAGTTGATAGGCAAAAGTAGCATAGACATTCCGCCCCTTCTATTTTTGGAATAAGCACTGTAAATGAAGCCCTAAGCTCCGTGTAGAGCCTCCTCTCCCAAAATTCCGTAATAAAGCAAAGCATATCTTCCTTAACTAAATCCCAAAAGTTTTGGAAGAAGGTTATTGAGAAACCATCCGGACCACCTAGAGCTTTATCCCTCCTAAAGATTCCACAACGGCCTTAACCTCTTCCACCAAAATAGGCTTCTCGAGACTTCCTACTTCCGTTGACAATAGCTGGTCCAAGCATGGTCTTTCCTAACCCTCATCAGACAAAGGTTTTCATAAACTTGCACAATGGTGTTGTAGGCTTGCATGTCTTCTACCCTTCTACCTTCCACCATTATGCCATGGATTCCATCATGTCTGGCCCGCGCACTAGCAATACTATGGAAAAATTGTGTTTTTGTCCCCTTCTTTCAACTACGTTGCACGAGACCTTGTCTCCATTTTATTTCCTCTTTTAAGAGCACATTCGTGTAATCCTAGGATAGTTTAACTCCCGTCGCCCTTTCTTTTGCTGATATTTTGTCTCTTTATACCTTCACATCTATAGCTTGAATTTTTGGCAATATCGCTTCATTGTCTTCTTCCCTTGCCCCCAAAACTTCCTTTTTCCATTTTCCAATCTTTCCTTTGAGTATCTTCAATTTCTTATATATTTTGAACTTGGAACAATCGCCAACATTCCTTCACAAGCTCCAAAAACCCCTCAACCTTGAACCACATAAGCTAGAACATAAGGGGTTGTTTGGGAGTGTGTTATTTGTGGTAATCGGTGTGTTTATGAGAGTGTATTTGATGCGAATTGGAATCCAATACACATCAAATACACCAAAAGCCACTTTTTTGAAATCATAGTAGAACCATGTGTTAAAACTGAATCTCGAACGATTGGAGATTTGTTTGTGTTTCGTTTGATTTGTATTTTGATTTCTTTTGCTTAGGGAAAATGGGGAATTCATAAGCATTCACAAACAACATGAACAAGTACGCAACAAACAAGGCGCAAAGAGAATCTTTTATTTCCAGAAATTCTGATCCTTTTACATTCTAGGTCGTGGTTTGACATGAGCCCTTAATTACATCAAATGATCTATGACCCTTGATTAAAAGGCAAAGACTATGTTAGTAGGGACTGTCTTTGATATATTTTGGGCCACTGAGGGCCAAGTCAAGCTTTGTATGGACAGGATTGTCCTTTTGGCAGGTCGAATGCCTATGTCCTATGTTGTTTCTGATCTGAGCTAAGAGACAGCTAAACAATAGTTGAGTGGTGCGACATTGGGCCTGCTCTCGTCATCGAGAGGAGGACCGTGGGAAGACCAGATTACGACCGTGAACTCAAACGGCTCAGCCAGCAGAGGCCGATTCTAATGGGTAGTACATGACCTGTTGTAGGATAGTTGTCCTTGAGTGTTGACTTTGTATTTGTAGTTTTGAACATAGTTCTGTATAGTTTCTAGATCACAGTCCCTTTTGACTAGAGCTGCACACGAGCCGAGTTCAAGCCGAGCTTGACCATGCTCGAGCTTGGCTTGATCAGTGGCCCACTAAGCTTGAGCTTGGCTCAGCTTGAGCATTAAGCTCAAAATAGCCGCTCGAGCTTGGCTTGCTGTTCGAGCCAAGTCGATCGAGCTTTATCAAGCCAAGCCGAGCTTTGTCCATTTCTCATTTTTTTTTATATAATAAAAGTGAATAACTAAAAAGTTCAAACAATAATAATTCAATCAATCTATAATTGACAAAAATTCTAATCAATCTAAACAATAATTTAAAAAATTCTAAATAATTCATAAAATCACAAAATCATAATAATTCACAAACCACTAACCAAACTCGACCCAACCCATTGACCCGACCCAACCCACTACCCAACCCAACCCAACCCAACCCGAACCACTGCCCGACCCTACCCGATGGCCACTGACCCAACCCAACCCAACCCATTACCCGACTCTACCTGCTGGCCACTCACCCAACCCAACCCACTGACCCACTGACCACCCAACCCAACCCAACCCACCCACCCAACGACCTAACTCGACTCGACCCTACCCGCTGATCCATCTGACTCGACCCAATCCAACAAAGAAAGGCCCAAAATCAAACCTAAAATAGGGTATCAAATTGTAAAAAAAAAAAAATACACCATACCTTTGTTTGGGAAGGACGGACGGACAGGGTGCATGCGTGCGAGCCGTGCACTGCTTGCTTGAGTGACCGCCGATCGGACTGCCTGATCGGGTGTGGACATGTGGGCCGTGCAATGCCGGTGGGAGGAAGCCGAAAAGAGAGAGAGAGTAAGCTGGAAGGGAAGGGAGAGGTAGGCAGGTAGTTGGAGAGAGAGAGAGAGAGCCGGGGGGGGGGGGGGGGGGCTGGGTTGGGAGGAAATAAGGGGGGGCTGGGTAGGTTCGGGTTAGGGTTTTAATTTTAAAAATATATTATATATATTATTATATTTTATAAAAAATATATATTAATATATCAAGCTTAAGCCGGGTCAAGCTTTTTTCGAGCGTCGAGCTTCGAGCCAAGTTGAGCCAAGCTCACTCTTGCTCGACCTTGGCTCGTTTTCAAATGAGCTTATAAAATTTAGCTCGAGCTTGATCGAAAATATCTACAAGCCAAGCCGAGCCGAGCTTTCACGAGCCAAGCCGAGTGAGCTTTTTGAGCTAGCTCAGCTCGTGTGCAGCTCTACTTTTGACATACCAATGCCTTAGATTAAGGGCCATTATACAATTGTATGACAATGATTGCATATTTTGGCTAACGTATGATTTGTTTACAGACTTTGAATCTTGGATCTCGGGCAGATTGACCATGCAATGTAGCTTGATTCGGTTGTGCATGAGAGGCGAAGTGAGCAATTCAGTAGACAGGAGGCCGAAAGAGGGGATGCGCCGACTCCGCGTCTGACACATCCACCTAGAGCTCTGGCACATGCTTGCAGGGAGCTTAGGAAAAAGAGGGTGGATGTGCTGGCTAACTTAGCGGATGCGCCAGCTTAGCTTATTTCAGAGTTTTTGGGCATCATGTTGGACGCGCTAGTCTAGAATTGACGTACGCCAGACCCCTTGTGCCTTGTTTGAGGCCTGTTTTCGGCAGTCGGAATATTGTCGGATGTGCGATATGTGCGGATCCTTTTGGTGGATGCGCCAGACATTCCAACTCCTTGGGTTTCTTCCTTTTGTAAGTATGCCTGGAAGTAGGGTGCCTCGCGCACCTGCGGGTGTCAGAAAAGGGATTCTGGAAAGTTCCGGTGAGGATTTCGGTGAGGTCTGGAGGATTCCGATGAGGAACGAAATGCCAAACGGTCGCAAGGGTGCTCTCTCGTACAGTCGTACTCTTCGAATTGTCTTGTCAATGACGCAATGAGGCTTTTATAGCCAGAAATCACGGAGGATCAGCCTATGTGGACTTGACATGTGTTGCGCATCCACTTTGTGATGTGTTGACGGTCTGTATTGAAAATAGTTTGACGCATCCACTTTTGGAGATTGACGCATCCAGCTGGGAGGTTGGCGCATCCACCCCCACCTTAACCTCTTCAACTTGGTCGCGTGACCATTCTGGTTCTGACGCATCCACCAGCGCTGACCCGGATTGTACTTCATTTTGTACTTTTCCATATTGTGGGCCCCACCTACCAAAGAGGACACATGCGTTGGCCCTATTTGGCCAGGTGCAAGTCCACGTGGCAGGTGGCCCCTTCATCTGATTGAGTTTCAGAATGAGCCCCACATTTGCACTGGGTGGGGACTGACGCATCCACCTGCGCCGACCTGGTTCCATCGATCCTCATGCTGTTTCCTTGCCCGTTCATCTTCCCGTGTGACGTTTCGACTCCTTTGAATCATCCTATTCTTCAGCGCATCCATTATTTTGGACCCCAATATAATGTTATTCCATTTCACATGAATTCCAATTACCACCTATTCACAAGTCACAGTAACCTCTCTCACTCTCTCCACAAATGCATTCCATATACAGGCTACAAAACGTATTCACATGGATTCCAATGGATTCCGATTACAGGTCGCCAAACACAACTTGTGATTCCAAATCTGATGGATTCCATGGTAATTGCCGATGCATACCAAATACACGGGCCCAAACGAGGCCTAAAATGCTTGGGGCACCACTTGTCCTCATCTGCTTCGAAAACTATCGGGCAATGATCGGAGACGGGCCTTGGTAGACTCCTTATATCCACCCAATCCGAAGAAAACAAAAATCTATCGAGCTTTGACAATATGGTCCTTTCTTGACCATTGCTCCAAGTGAATTTCACCCATATTGGAATGTCCACCATCTCATTTCTATCCATCCAAGAAAAGTTTCGCATTATGGGTTCTCCATTTGATCTTCGAAACGTGAATATGACTACATTAAAGCCACCTCCCACCACCTAAAGATAGATGCCACCTATTTTGAATCGAATTTAATTCCTCCCAAAATACTCATCTAAGAGATGCTAAATTTGGTCGGTAGACAAAAGTGAACACCTATCTCGAACTCGATGCGACTTATTTCAACAAAATCGATATTGAAAATTTCCCGCACCATGAGTCTTCTTTAGCCCCACACTTTTGATCTCATATAACTACCATGGCCCTTACCGCCCCATCCACATCTAATGACACCCATTCGTTTTCTTTTACTCCCCAAACAGAGTTAATAAACTTTTATCCATCTTCTACACCTTAGTCTCCTGCAAAGCCCTCAATTGGACTTTGGCTTGTTTGCAGAGGTCTTTAATCCTAATCCTCTTCTCTTGATAACCTAGCCCCCTTACGTTCCAACTGAGCATCTTCATTTAAACTCACTGCTTGAGTCCCTCTCCCTTTCTTCTCATTCCTGGAAGAAACTCCTAAATCATAGTTTATGGACGATGCAAGTCGCATAAGCTTCCTTCGTGCTTTGGAGATAGTGGAACAATCCCCTGATTTTTCTTTTGATCCTTTTAAGCGCCCCGATTCTCCACAAGTTGAAAGAAAGCAATGTAATCTTCCTCATAATCTCCGAGAGTAACCCCTACCTTTTTCCCACCAATTTGATCGCTTCTTCATGAAATTGCGCGGGGTGGTCTAACACGACACCTTACACTGTACGTGGAAGCTTGCAGAGCTACTAGAACTACGGCTAAGTCCTTGAGGGGGGGGGGGGGGGGGGGGGGGGGGGGGGTGATTAGGACTTTTTTTTTTTTTTTTTGAACTCTTGCCTAATTTAACAATTAAACTAATTAAGCTAGTAACAGTTAGCTTCCAAGCTTAAGTGGGTCCAATCACATATACTACAAATGATTAAGCAATTAACACTTCCTAGTCTAAACGCATAGATTAAACATGATATGCCTAATAGAGCAACTAATCTATGTGAGCTAAAAATGATATAACTATCAAGCAACTAGTCTATAGAGTGAAACTACAAGTTGTGTATGAGAATCTTTCTATCATGTGTATAGCATACATTTCATTTAAGCATTCATATAATTGACAATTAAATTAAGAATGTTCTCAGGTCAATCCCACACACAAGCATGTATGGTGGTTCAACTACTTGTCTACTCCACTCTTGGTTGCCATTCCTAACTCATGAGAACACTGGATTTCACTATAACGGAGGTTTTAAATCAGGTTCACCTCTCAACCTTTCAATGGAGGTTTTACACACAGGCGCACCTCTCAATCTGAATGAAAGTTTTATGGGTTCACTTCACAACTCAGGTGTTTGACAGGTTCCACTCAACTTAGGAGTTTACAGGTTCCTTCCAACCCTTCGATTCTAGTCCAGGAACCTACAATGATTTCTCAGGCTAACCAATAATCTACACGTATGCACCCATATCGGTGGACCATGTACGCACCCATGTCGGTGGCTCCCGTTAGAGACTTGGTCGAGTTTGGGTCACAAACTCTTACATTCAATCCAATCTAGGAAAGAGTGCAAGTGGACTCTTACAATTGACACTTGTCGAATTGAGTCCCTTTTATAGCCCCTCTTTGAGTTGCTTCTTCTCGCTCTCCCATGCTCGAATCAGTTCCTCATGCTCCCTCGATCTAGTTGCCGATGCTTTACCAAGGCTTCAACTCCAACGACCAATCACCTTGCATTTGACGATCCTTTAAGATGCCCAAGGTACTAGGAGGTAGGTTGAATATTCTATAACTAATGGAGAGTTATATGCCTGGAAGGATTCACCTAATTGGATCTCTAAGAAGGTTTAGACAAAGGATTTACCTATGGGTTTTGGTGCCTAAACATCTAGAGATCACAAGGGAACAAGTTCATCTTCATTTGAGCTTTGAATGCTCCAACATGTAATGAATCATAAGAAAGATGACTTGGGTAGCTTAGGATTAGAGCCTAATAAGTGTTGCTATAATGGTGGCTTCTAATACACTAAATTCCCTCTGAATATGCCTAAAAACGGAGCTTCATATATATAGAGTTTGAGCTCCAACGGATAGAAAATGGGCATAACGGCTACCTGCCGATCAGTTGACCAAGGGCCATCGGCTGGTCGACAAGGGTTGTTGGCCGGTCGAATTTAGATGTCGATCGATCGATTTTCCTCAGTGGCTTGTCTTGTTTCAGCCACTGATTGACCTGTTGACCAGTTCCATCGATCGGTCGACGAGGCCTATCGGTCGGTTGAATTATCTCGTTGACTGGTCGATTTTCTCTGGACGTGTTCTTTTGCTGTCTAGTTTGTACCCTTATCGACTTGTCGACTGCTTCTGTCGACCGATTGAGCATGCTGTTGATCGGTCAATCGATCAGTTGATAACACTACGAGTTCTGTTGTTTTGGGTGCATTTGTATAGCAACTTATGAACCTCTTAGGCCTTACAAAGGGTGGTCTTTTGGGACTCCCAAGGCCATTCTATGATGACTAAAAGTTTACCTAATGGGGTTTAAGTCATCTAGAGGTTAAGGTTGTTTTGGTTCTAAGGGTTAGGGTCAGCAAGGCATCTCATATACCTGTTCTTCTTCCTTGATGCTTCTTATCCACTTGAATCTTCGGTCTTTAGCTTGCCAAGGCTCAACCGACATTACAACACACGGAGGCACGCGATTGACAAATAAGGTGCACTAGTATGCCACGGAAAAGTGCACTAACATTTCAATTCACTTCTTCTATCTTACTTATGCTTTAGGGTCCTCATTGCATATAGCGATGGTGCTGACCCTTGTCTCTTGCAAACCTTGACCCCCCTGCATAGCCACTCTCTCCTCTTGCTTCTTGAATGGAAGTGATGACAAGTGCCTCTAGCAATGCGTCGTCCTTATTCTACTCTATATGGTAGAGGAAATATCTTCATGTGAGCCATCATTGAAGAGTTCAACTTCACCACTAGCTCTGATGACGAGTCCCTTCGATTGTTGACTACTCCAGAGAACAATTGTCTACGTTTGTTGCTGAAGGAAGACACAATCCTCGCCGAGTTGAGCTCTCCCCTCCCCAACCACTCGCTGTAACAAGGGAAATGGAAATGGGAATGGGGCTCGAACGGACCCCGAATAACTCTATAATCTGTCTACACATGCAAGAGGGAGAGAATATAGCCTCATGTGTGGCCTTAAGATGTCCACAATGTTGGTTGAAACACATGCACATGAGACATGAGTTCCTCCCCTTCCTGAACACGTGTCCACTCTTCCCCCCAATCTTGCCACCTCTTTTCTCTGAACCAGGAACTGTCAGACACGTCACCATGTATGAGCGCCATGTCCATAGCTGGCTTCCCTTCCCAAGCCTGTCAACCGAGCCTCTAGTTGCCTCCACCTGCTTCCATCTTGGGGTTCGGGACCAGACACCTATTGCCATTAGTGTTTTAAATTGGGGCCTATAGCATAATGTAGCTACAACTCTATGTAACACAACAAAATAGCATATTTCCTCGGTAGCGTACGCTACACCATCTTTGTTGTTGTTGTTGCTTTTTTTTTTAACTGATTTTAATGCTGTTAGTTGAACTGTTGATGTAAATGGTAGTGACCCATCCTTCTCACACATGGCAATGATGTAGAGCTATCTAGACCATCCAAATAGTGAGTGCTATTGTAGAAGGAGAATATTTGTACATGTATTCATATAAGACAATCTTAATCACCTATAAATGGGCCTCCACATGTGTGGTTGAGCACTTGCAACTATTGGTAAATGGTTTAGAACTCACATTTCAAGAAAAAAGTCATAAAACTTAAGGATTTCGAAAGCCTTGATGCACTCCCCCTTTGGCCCCAATCCCAGTTTTCGATTCTCTCAATCCACAAAGCAATCGAAGAGGAGATTTTGACCGATCAATCAACCCTAGAGGAAGGTCCATTTGCTGTATTTTCAAGAGCATTGGAGTTTTAGCAAAGGAGGAAAAAGGAGAAAATCAAATTTCCTCCTTTTCACATCCATACGACTACGAAACTCATATTTTCAGTTTTTTAGTTGGTTGAATCTCTTCTTGTGCTTGGCAGAGGATATGTTCTTGTGCTTTAATATTTGTCAATGAGGCTTCCCCCCCCATTTTGGATGAAGATTTATGGTTTCTTTTGGGATTTTTGTTTCAACTTTTTTTTTTTTTTTTTCGTTCTTTTGTTTTTTTTTTAAAAAAAAAAAAAAATCATTTGAGGAGGCCAGTTGTTATGCAATCTTGTAGGATAGTGGTTGCTTTACATTTTTATTTTTCAAAATTTTTTTAGGGGCTTGCTGTGGTGTGTTTTAGCCTATCGATATGTAGTGTGTATGGCATGCTATGCAATGTTGTTTTTTTCTTTTTTCTTTTTCTTGGAAGTGTTTGGGTGGCTATGCATTATTTTCTATGGCATGACCCATCTGATGGTTGGATAGGCTTGATTTTCTTAGTTGGCTCACAGTTGGCCATTATTTTTATGGTTTGGCCCATTGCCCAATCTAGCAAGGTGGATCCATTTTTCTATGTTGTGGTTGTCCATTATTTTCTATGGTTAAATACTGTAATCTTAGTATTGTGATTTGTGAGTAAAAATGAATGTTTTTCGGCATTATTTATTTATTGCTTGTTTTATATTTATTCTTATAAGTTATCATTAGTTTCCCTATTTTGAATTAAAAAATTAGAAGTATCATGTAGTGTAAGCTAGAAGTAATGTAGCTTACAATACATGATATAGAGGTTGAACACTAAGCAATACACTACGCGCTATTTAAA
The DNA here is from genome assembly GCA_003013855.2 of Liriodendron chinense. NCBI lineage: Eukaryota > Viridiplantae > Streptophyta > Magnoliopsida > Magnoliales > Magnoliaceae > Liriodendron > Liriodendron chinense. The sequence goes on along the minus strand of ML058432.1, from coordinate 1,590,454 downwards.
ACACCAGTCACCATCTTTGCTTCTCTCGCCTCCAACTGGGCACTCGTCCTTGCCTCATTTATTCGCCATCACATGTTGCACCCTTCTGATAGCTCTGTTAGACTGCCCTTGCCACTTCTCGAGGCCGACATCATGGTGGGTTACGTGTCACGTTTAGAATCTCTTCTTCTCCATCAATCACTGCAGCACCATTCACCTGTTGCCACGAAGCTACTCCCGATTTCAGTGCTCGGCAGGAGCATTCAAATCGTACTCCCATCTCCCCTACTCTCTCCTGCACCCCTACAATTTTGTTACTGCGCTAGCAATCATCTAGCCCTTTTTTTTGGGTTAGTACTTAGTACACACATCCCACTGTTAGTACACACACCCACACTGTTAGTCACACTTCAATGTTAGCCACTCTCCACGTTGGGAATCGATACTAGGACCTCAATGTTGAAACGAGGTTATCTTCACTCAGTCTACCATTGTCCCAAATAGAGCTGCACATGAGTCGAGCTAGCTCGAAAGCTCGCTCGGCTTGGCTCGTGAAAGCTCGACTTGGCTTGGCTTGTAGGTATTTTTGATCAAGCTCGAGCTAAATTTTATAAGCTTGTTTGAAAATGAGCCGAGGTCGAGCAGGAGTGAGCTTGGCTCGGCTTAGCTCGAAGCTCAACGCTCGAAAAAAGCTCGGCTCGCTTGAGCTTGACACACACACACACACACACACATATATATATTATATAATATATTATATAATATATTTTTAAAATTAAAACCCTAACCCGACCCTACTCAGCCCCCCTTTTATTTTCACTTTCCCCCCAACCCAGCCCGCCGCTCTCTCTCTCTCTCTCTCTCTCTCTCTCTCTCTCTCTCTCCTTTCCAGCTACCCTGCCTACCTCTCCCTTCCCTTCCCTTCCAGCTTCCTCTCTCTCCTTCTGGCTTCCTCCCACTGGCATTGCACGACCGGCATGTCCGCACCCAATCAGGCAGTCCGGTCGGCGGTCACTCGAGTAGGCATTGCACGGCTTGCAAGCACGCACCTGTCCGTTTGTCCTTCCCAATCAAAGGTATGGTGTATTTTTTTTTTTTTACAATTTGATACCTTATTTTAGGTTTTATTTTGGGCCTTTTTTTTAGTTGGATTGGGTTGGGTCAAATGGATCAAGGGGTAGGGTCGGGTTGGGTTAAGTCGTTGGGTTGGGTTGGGTTGGGTTGGGTTGGGTCGGGTGGGTTTGAGTTGGGTCAGTGGGTTGGGTGGGTCAATGGGTTGGGTTGGGTCAGTGGCCAGTGGGTAGGGTCGGGTAGTGGGTTGGGTTGGGTCAGTGGCCAGTGGGTAGGGTCGGGTAGTGGGTTGGTTTGGGTTAGTGGCCAATGGGTAGGGTCGGGTAGTGGTTCGGGTTGGGTCAGTGGGTTGGGTCAATGGGTTGGGTTAGGCAGTGGGTTCGGTCAGGTTGGGTTAGTGGTTTGTGAATTATTATGATTTTGTGATTTTATGAATTATTTAGAATTTTAAATTATTGTTTAGATTGATTAGAATTTTTGTCAATTATAGATTGATTGAATTATTATTGTTTGAACTTTGTAGTTATACACTTTTATTATAAAAAAAGAAAGAAAAATAGAAAAAGCTCGGCTTGGCTCGATAGAGCTCAATCAACTCGGCTCGAAGAAAGCTCGCTTGGCTCGAACAACAAGCCAAGCTTGAGCGGTTGTTTTGAGCTTGATGCTCAAGCCGAGCCAAGCTCAAGCTTAGTGCACCACTGATTAAGCCAAGCTCGAGCATGGTCAAGCTCGGCTCTTGTGCAGCTCTAGTCCCAAAGGTGTGGGTGTAGCAATCATCTAACCTAACTACCCCTTCCCCTACACCTTTACAGATGACCCTAATTGAGAGCTTCACATCTACGACTGAAATGGAGACTGTCTGGCATCCTCTCCCTCTTCCTCTTCCTCTTCCTCTTCCTCATACAAATTTGTGTGATCCTCAATTCTGCTAATGTTTCGATCACTTGATCTGTAGCCATCATCTCCCCGATACATGAACCCATCACCAAAAAAGCTCTGAAGAATCATATAACTTTAATGGCAATTGCCATAGTTGTACCTAGAAGACCTTTCCGAACTTGGACCAGTTGGACCACCAACATAGCTTCCAATAGGCCATTGTCAAACAGTGCAACAGCGAAAATGACTGAAATTGCGTCGGATCGTCTAACAAGACACGCTACGCTATACGTGCAGAAGCTTGGCGGAGCTACTAGAATTATAGCTAAGTCCTACAAAGGAGAAAATTCTTTTCGCCTGCATAAATTAATCTACAATTTAAGCTAAGTTAAGCAAGAACACTTCGGCTTCTAAGCCTAAGTGGGTTCAATCACATAGATTAGCAATTGATAAGCAATTAAGCAACCTAGTCTAATTAGAATAGATTAACAAATGATCTAACTAATCAAGCACCTAATCTATGCAGCCGATGTAGACTATATGAGAATGGATCATATAAGCTCAAGTCTATACTAATTAGTGAAAACACATCTTGTGTGTGAATGTGCCTATCTAGTGCTTAACATATATTCTTACCAAGCATTCATAATTAAGCAATTAAACATCCAATGCCAAGATAACAATGTGCTCAAATACATCACAAACAAAATCATGTATAGTGGTTCGACTATGTGTCTACTCTATTCCCGGTTCACGTACTCACCCCTTGAGCACACCAAATTTTACTAGGGAGTTTAAATCAGGTTCCTCCCAACTTAGGTGTTTTAAGCCGGTTCCACCCTACCGAGGTGTTTAATGGTTCCACCCAACCAAGGAGTTTGGCAAGGTTCCTCCCAACCTATTAAGGTGTTTAATGGTTCCACCCAACCAATGAGTTTAACAAGGTTCTTCCCAACTTTTACAACATATGTATACTCTCGCTAGAGGCTCCACACAGAGACTTGGTTTAGCCCTCTCACAAGGGCCTAGGTCTACAACCGAACTTATCAAGTTTGCCAATTCAAACTCTCATACTCAATCCTCTATAAGGAAAGAGCATGTTGGACTCTACAATTAACAACCTTACTTGTCGGAATTGAGTCCCGTTGATGCGCTGCTTCGGGTTACTTGATCTCCGCTCTCCCGTGCTTCAATCAGCTACCCTTTGAGCTCCCCCAATCGATGATGTCGATGCGTTGCCAGTGCTCCAACTTCAAGATCAGTTACCTTGCATTTGATGCTTCTTCAAGATGCCCAAGGTGAGGAGGTGGTGGATTCTCTACAACCTAAGGATATGATTGGGTTGCAAGTTGGAGAATCACCTAAAGGATCTCTAGGGTGTGTTTAGACATAGGATCTACCTATGGTCAAGGTACCTAAACTTCTAGAGATCAAGAGAGGACAAGATCATTCTCATTTGAGCTTTGAATGCTCCATGCTTGTGATGAATCACAAGGAGAATGACTTATAATGGGTTAGGATTAGAGCTTCTAATAGTCTTCAATAATGGTGGCTTATAAATCTTCAAAATCCCTTCCTTAAGCCCAAAAACGAACTCCTCCGCTTTTATAGATAAATCTTCAACGGTAAAAAAAGGGGCAAATTCGCGATTCTTCGATGACATCGAACAATGTTTCGATGGCTTCTAATTTCCTTTGATGGGTTCAAAACCCTATCTCGATGGGATCGAAAATTGTCCAGAGAGTTTCTAAAGTTGCTGAACATTCAGTTTGATGGCATCGAACAATGTTTCGATGACATTGAACAAGTCACTTCGATGGCTCGAAAGACTGTTCGATGGGGTCGAAAACTGTCCAGAGAGTTTACATTTTGCTGGACATATGTTCAATGGCATCGAAGACCCATCGAAACGTATTTTGATGGCATCGAGGTGCAATCGAAAACTGCTGTCTGTGCAATCGAGTTTGTTTACAGCAGTTAACACCTCTTTAATCAGCCTAATTTATTGTTTTTCTATATGATTTGAGGCTAATGAAGACGACTAAGGGTTTACCTATGTAGTCCAAGTCATCTATAGGTTTTGGGTGTTTTGGTTTTAAGGGTTAGGTTCACCAAGGCATCTCTTTTACCTGTTCTTCTTCCTTGATGCTTCTTGTCCACTTGAATCTTCGATCTTTGGTTTGCCAAGGCTCAACCGACGTTACAACACATGGACGTAGATTATTGACAAATAAGGTGCACTAGTATGCCACAGAAAAGTGCACTAACAAGGACCTGTTTGGATTTTCAGAAGGCCCAAGGGAAATCCAAACCTTGGAGTCACTTTGCGACTTCAATATACAATCTTCCCTCTTCACTCCACAATAGGCATCCAACCACTCTCCCACCTCCTTCATTGAGGCCCCCTTCCTTATCGTAGCCACTAGACACCATTGAAGATTGTTCCAGGAATTGTCCACCACTCCCTCGTGGAAGCTCACCTTTAGGCCCTCCACTAACTTCTCCACCCGCACCCATCCATCTTCCTTTGATGGAATCCATTCCCCGGATTTACCGCCACTTTCCTTCTTCTCATAACAAGCCTGCTGATCTTCATGTTGAGGTTTATACTGATGGAGATTAGGTGGGCTCTCTTTCTGATTGCTGATCTACTTTTGGTTATTACATTGTGGTTGATGGGAATCCAGTGACATGGAAAAAGCAAAAAAAATTGTGGTGGTCTGCTCTAGTGCTAAAGTGGAGTATTGAGCGAAGGCTCATGGTGTATGTGAGCTACTTTGGCTGAAGACCTTTTTGAACAAGTCGGGTCTCCCAGTTGCTTTTCTCATGACATTGCACAGTAATAATCTTGCAGCTATTCCCATCTCCTTGAATCCGGTTTATCATGAGCATACCAAACATATCGAGGTTGATTGTCATTTTATCCGAGAAAAAAAGTGGCTTCTAATGATGCATGTCATATTAGAAGTTGGATGATCAACTCGCCAATTTTCTAACCAAGGGAACTGGTTGTCGCCATCTGCTTCACCTGTGTTCCGAGCTAGGACTAATCGATATCCATGTTCCATCTTGAGGGGGAGTGTAGGAAATGTGAATGCATGTGTTGTGTGCACATATGTTCTATTGTTGTATTCCTGCGGAGCACTATATTTCTCATGTTTATATGTACGGGGAGAAGGTTCTATGAGGTTAACCTGATGGGAGCTTCCCATGGGTTCAAGATCTGTGGGCTCCACTGTCATGAGTGTCAGACATCCACATTGGGCATTTGGTGGCTCCCCTTTAGGTTATAGACTTATAGCCTTATAGGATGTCCCAAAAAATCAGCTGTATCTGGAACTCAGGTAGGCCACACATATGAAACCATGTGCAATCATGCCTAAAACATCTAAAAGCACTTGGTGGGGCCTAATTGAGTTTTGGAATTGCCTGAAATTTGGTGCGACACCTCATCTGAGTGGGACAGTCACAACGGATGGGTTGGATGTTTGAATCACAACTTAATAGGCCCTATAAACAATCAGGAAGGTTTCAATGGGTGGGCATTCACTTTCAACTGTTGTCTATGGTGTGGTCCACCTAAGTCATGGATTGGACTGATTTTTAGGTCCAAGTTCCAGCATGGAAGGGTGCATCTAATTGATGGTGTGGATGTCTGACACACCGTCAATTAGACACACACATACACATACATACAAACGTGTGTGTGTTTGTGTGTGTGTGTGTGCGTGTGTGTGTGTGTGTGTGTGTGTGAAGAGGGACTAACACAAGTGTTGCGTTTGTCTAAAAAGTCGTCCCCCCCCCCCCTCTTCTTCACTGTCACTCTCCATCTCTTATCTTTATCTTCTTTCTACTCTTTCTGTTATCAGGTACAAGATTGACGCATTTTTTAGGAGAGGAAAATGACATTTTCACTTGCTATCCAAACAGTACCCCTAAAAATGGAATCCATGGTAATCCATGTTTCCAATACTGCCCAGAGTTCATGGGAATCCATTATTGTACAATCTTTGTACTTTTCTTTTTCTTTTCTGACTATCCAAAGAGGCCCTTGTATAATAATATAGCTTTCTAGATTAAGCTGGACAGGCATGTTCACGTGTTGTATGTTGAGTTTTAGACACTTCATCTCATTCAATTACCGGAATTGAGAATCTAGCTTACTGCAGTTGAAACTAGAGCCTTATACTAACAAATCAAACATACAGAGAGGGAAAAATTGCTTTATCAAAAAAACCTTAGAATATTTTCCTTCAATCAGACTTCCTTAACAATCTGCGAGGTGCACTTATCACAGAGGAAAGATTTACAAGAATAAGAAAGAAAAATACATCTAGATCTTCAGTTGGAGCTTTGGGAGGGCTATAGTTTTTCCTCCCCAAATGAAATGAGTGGAGTTGCTTTACAGCGAGTCAACTTCCATATGATCTTGGCTACTTGGCATGTTGTCAACTTTGTTTTGCTCTCATGTTTCTGTTCAGATCTGAATTTTGAACTAGCCCTCATTATTAAGACCATTTTCCGATGAGCATATGCAAATTTCCCATGTGCACAAGGCTAGTTCTAATGTACACGGAGCAGGTTTAACTGGCATGCATGTTGTTAGAGTTGATACATATTCAGTGCTCCTGCAGTGTACCATATTGTTTGTTTTGTGTTGTGTTTAGAGTTCAGCTAAGTAAAATGTTTGGAGAGGGAAATGAAGGAGTGATCTGTTTTTTTTCCTGAGATCTTGCTCTGATACCATGTTCAAATCAATGATATACAAGAAGAAAGAGAGAAAAAGAGATTGATTCCCATTTCTCGAAGCATCTTAGTTATAGCTTAATCCTAAACATAACATAACAAAAGCAATATGGTACACTGCAGGAGCACTGAAAATGTATCAACTCTAACACATGCATATTCAACAGACTAGCTGGAACTTTCAAAAAGAATCTCTCACATGTTTTCTAATCTATCCATTGTAGTTTATGCGAATACTCAAAATCTTTATACATTCATATATTCTCTAATCTACTTTGGTAATTAGCATAAAACCCAATACTAGCCTTATATTAAGGCTCTAAAAATTATCATAATAAAAATGAATTAGCAAAAAATGAGGAGGTTTGATTACATATGCACAAAATTTCACATTTGCTGGGGTTGCCGGGTTGAACTTCCGATATCCTGTCTGAGTTGGATTATCCCTCTCATCATCGTCACCATCATTTAGCGTTTTCCCAGCTATTTGGGATCAAACTCTATTTTTCTGTCTTATAATGTTTAATTTTCGAATACTATCAAACTAGATGATTTTGCTCCTCCGAAAGAGTTCTTCTCTCTCTTTGTAATGCATACTGATCTCAAGTGGCTACATGCTTCCGATAATTTCATTTACAAGCAGATGCTGTATTATAGCGAGGAGGCAACTGCCCATCACCAATTCCAGCCTCCAAGTTCGACACTGGCAGACAAGTGGGTATTAAGTAGAACCATATGTTTTTTTTTTCCCCTATGTAATCTGCCTGAATTAGTAATAAAGATGAAAAAAAATTGATTATTATGTTTTGTTGCAGCATTTTTCTGCCTGACACTATGGATATTGATTTCGAGATCAGCAATTTGCACAATTCAAGTGGTTTAAAGGAAACTAGGGAGAAGCTTCGAAGCAATCAACTCCATCTAGAAGGATGCCTAGACCTTGATATGCTTCATGGGACAGTGGAACTTGTGGACCTCAGTCAATGTTTCGATGAACCAAGTGATTGCATAGAACAGATAAAGCTGCAGGAGGTTCTTTCAGATATTGAAAAATCTCATCTTCCTACAGAAGGAAACTCACTTGATGGAACACCGGCCAAAACTCCCAATAACTTCCCATATCCATTAGGTTGACATCTTCATCTACTAATAGTGTTGTTAAATTGAATCATATGATTCTCACGGAAAAATAATCTAGATTCGACCTGAAGCCAATTTGATAAAAACCATTCACGCCATTCAGGAAAAGAAAAAAGAAGTGCTACCATTCACTGAAAGGAGCGGCATAGGATCTCAAAAGTCTAAATGGTTTTGAAATTAGGAGTGATGGTGGATGAAATTAAATTGCCAGTAATGTTCCAAGTGTGACTTCTTTCCAATGCCTGATTAGTCCTCAGATTCTCTACACAGTTCATTATACAATGACCAACTTTTGTTTCCATTTTGAATGATGATTTGGCCTTTGTTTTTTTCCTTTTGAAACGATGATAATATTATAAACAGAAGGCCGAAGCCAAAAATACAAATGTACAAAGACCGGGAGACTAAAGCTCCCCCCAAAAAGCTGGAAAGGACTCTAAGATCTTAGAAGATAGAACCCATTCAATTACAAGAGATTTCGCCCTACTAGCTACCTTGAGGAACTGCCTTCCACCATTTCTGAAACAACGATTGTTCCTTTCCTGCCATATGGACCATATGCCCGCTAATAAGTATAGACGTCATATTTTTTTTCTTTATCTTCTTCCCCCCCCCCCCCCTGCCACATGAGGAAGAAACTGTCGATGGTGGCTGGTGCAACTCAAACAACTCCAAAGCAAAGAAAAAAAAATGATCCCGTAACCTCTTCGCGAAAGGGAATGCAAAAAGAGATGGTCCACCGATTCCTCATCGCTCATACACATCAAGCACACATTCGGAAGAATAAAACTTCGTTTGCGAAGGTTATCTATCGTGAGCACATTCTTTCTCCCCACTAGCCATGCAAGAGCCGCTACCTTTGGAGGTCCACCATATCTCCAAATGAACGACGTTGCACATATCCCATTGTTGAGCTCGGCTCCGCTAATTGCCATGTAAAATGATCTGACTGAAAATTTGTTAGATTTATCTTTTAGCCATCTCATAGAATCTTCCTCTAAAAAAGTTGGAACTACCTTTGATAAGATTTGAAGCAGTGATATTAGTTCAACCACCCCTTCATCATCTAAATTCTGCCTGCCCAGGCAATATTTCCTCCAATTGACGAGTAACAACTTTCTACCCTCAAACCTTCTCTGGCAGCTATCGCCTCCAACCTTGAAAATAATTCGCAAAGCTTTTGATTCCCAACCCACCTATCATCCTAAAATTTAATGTTCTCCCCATTCCCCAATAAGAAACCAACCCCTTCCCATACTCTATGTCTAAGAGAAACAACTAATTTCCAAACATGTGAAGCCCTATACAATGATGACGACCTAATCCACCAACCCATCTCTTCAATCCCATACTCCTAATCAACACTTCTCTACACTGAGCTCCCACCTCCACCCCAAATCTCCATAACCACTTTTGATTTGGCCTTTGTTGTTGATCGATAATGGAAACTTTTTATTCAAAAGTACTAAGAGAAGGGAAAATCACATGTTAAAGGCAAAAAATGATCTCCCTAGTCCCTAACCTATTTTATTAAGAGCATAAGAATACAAGTGACATGGTGTTCTAAGGGAGTACCTAAGTAAAAGCAAAAACACACATATACTCTAGCAAATAGGAAAGGGAATACCCCATCCCTCATGATAACAGATAAGGGGTGTGAACACATCTCCACCTTCCTAGGTAAGTGTGTAGGCCAACTCAATGGTCCCATGGGGAAATACGTAGAATACAGGAAAGGGATACCTGTAGGCCTGAACATAAATCCTGAATTCCATATAATCGTCATCATCACCTAAGCCTTATGCCAACTATGTGAGGTCGGCTACATGACTACTGTTGCGCTTGTCAGGATTCATGAATGAAAGAAAGAAAGAAGAAGAATCTCTCCATTCACTTCCTGGATGCCCATGAGATTGTTTTGTAAGAATCACCGTCAATGATGACTGGGCCTGTCAATCACTTGCGGAACAACCTCAGCTTCATCAATATGTCTCTAGTTTCAAATTCATTGAATCACAGTAACCAATGTTCCACAAAATACTAACTTGACTTGTTACCATGATTTCTAGTTACACTACTGATCTTGGATTTTTCAGGGTAGCCTTTTTGGCTCCCCTCAATGTCGAGAATCCACATAAACTTGGGAGGAGCACACCAGGAGGTGTCGGCCTTTTTGCACACTACCAAGAGCATTGACGGTATAAGACTGACTCATGCTAAATATGCCCACCGTGGGCATGCCATGAAAATCCTCAAGCACAATATCTCACTATTTCACATATTTTAATTTTTTTTTTTCATGTTTTAATTTTCTAGGATATTAAAAAAATATAAATTTTTGCTCAATTTGATCTGACTCCCATATGATTCTTCAACCCATATCAATTATCATATGTTGCTATTATTCTTCAGCTCCGATTTGACGGGACTGTTATGATGCAGTTGATGCTACACCTGAAGTGATGCTTATTCCTACTCCATCTAACAAGGAGCAGAAACGGAAGCCAAGGAAAAGAAAACGTCCCTTCGATAAGACTGTTGTGTTGTCAAATGAGTAAGTGACCATAACACTCCAAGGCAGCATTTCCCCCTGCTTTGTTTTACATGTAAACTGTTTCATGACCATTAGAAGCAGCATATTGTAGTTATTGCTTCATGGCGAATGATTTTCTTCTGTCTGGGTCTACAAGTTTACAATGAGATGTTGATTGCAAGAAATATCTTCCTCAGTTTTATGACAGTAGCTAGAAGTTAAATAACTCGAGTACGAAATTCTTGAAGAAACAACGATTTATTAGAAAAGTCACAGACTGATGGGCCACTACACGCTGTGAAACCATTACTCAACTGAAACATGTGCCCCTTTGAGGCACACACATTCATGAGCGTGAGATCCTGATGTTGTGAAACCACACATTCATGAGCATGAGATCCTGACCGTTCATTATGTGAGCCAGACCGTGCATGTCCCTCAGCTCAAAAGTTAGGCCTCTCTAAGCTTATCAGGTGAGGCTTACCCAAAAAAAGGATGTGAAATAAATTGATCAACAGGTCAGATTTAATATACTTTGGCCCACCAGATGAGTGAACATGTGATTTCTGGGAGAGAGCATGTTCTTGGTAGGGATCACTTGATGAAATGGCCTCAATCTCTCACACATGTCCCCACTCACACTTCTGCATGAAATCTGTTCACTTCCTCCAGAAAATCAGCCGAAGATCCTTAAGGGGCTGTTTGGTGCTTCGTATAAGATGGGATTAGGTGGTATGGAATTGCATTTGGTCTAAAATTTCATCCGGTGTTTGTAACAACAGGATGGATTGGATTAATACCGGTATCATATATTCCAAGGCCAATGGTGGATACTGGAGGATTTCTGGTGGATTATGAAATCCACTACATCTGTGGGGCTCATGTGATGCGTGTGTTTTATCCACGCTGTCCATCCATATGTGCTCTTTACACGTGACATTCAAGCTGCATATGTGTACAGGTGACCGGCAACAGTTGTGAAATGTGGTCTATTGATTGCAATTCCATGGTCCACCAAACATAGGCTTCACTCAATATAGTGTATTCCCCCCAATGGAAGACTTTGATCCCAAATGTGGGATTGGATGGTGAAAATACCATGGTATTCCTAGACATGTAATCATTGTGCAATAGTGGTGTTAATTCCATCTAATGCAATTCCACACCATTTCTTTGAACATATGGAAATTACATGTCTCTCTCTCTCTCTCTCTCTCTCTCTCTCTCTCTCTCTCTCTTGATCAAACGTTCATGGAGAGAGAGGTGCGAACGGGCAGGGTTTTATAACCCTTTGCAGTCGGTTGGATGGTGCACGATCGGGTTTCCTAGATCGTATGGGAAACGGATGAAGAATCAGATCTCTTTTCCTCTCTCTCTTAAGTTTAAACGCATGTGGGCCGTTGAGATGGTAGTTGGGGTCCATACGAAGCTTTGGGTGAAGTTTTGACAGATCATGCGAAGCAGGTCAACTGATATAGATCATCTTTGGCTTTGGACGGTGATTTGAAGCGGGCCGTGCAAGCGACGTTCGGTCAAAAAATTACAACGGACCGACCTTGTGTGGTGTAGCGTCTCGATGGTCGGGTTGGATTGATGAAGTGGGGCCCAATTGGAGGACGGTTGAGCTCGCGCAGGTCGGCAGTGTCGTCCGCTGCTACTGCAGACGACTGGAGCAGACGGACGACTCGTCCGTCTCGCACGAAATGGGTCAAACGCGGTTTGACTGCGTGGCTGACCATGTGCATCGCACACGCGGGTCCCACTTGGATGTTTATATGAAATCCACTCTGACCAAAAGGTCGGCAGCGCAAAACTAGGGGTTGACACCAAATTTGGGCCAGATTTGAGATCAGGTGGGCCACCTACAGGGTAGATTCTGATTAGGGCATTTGTAGGATGATCAGAGGGCTAAAATTCGACATGTACGGCTAAATGTGCTCAAAAGCTCATATATGAAGTTTCGCGTAAAAATGATTGTCAGAAACTATCATATTTAAAAACACGGTTTAACTTGAGTTTAACTAATGAGATTTTCGTAATTATCTTAAAACTGAGAGATTTTTAAAATCTGGTCTTTTTACAAAGTTTATGGGATTATTCTAATTAACTTTTGTAAAGGGTCTCCTATCGAATTTCCTACGGATGGTCCGTTATCTTCAAAACGAAGTAAACGCTCAACGTTCAGTTAAAAAAAATCAATTTAATTTTCTGAATTTTTTTAAATAAATCTGGAAAATCCGGGGCGTTACAGATCTCTAGAGTTTGGATCGATCTTGATAGTTATATACCTATCCAAAACTCTATGATGAGATTCTTGTAGGTGAGATACTCTAGGCAACCCATTCCCATTAGTTGTAGAGATCTCAAACCTACCCTCCTATCACTGTAGGCATCTCAAAAGCATCACTTGCAAGGCGATTGATCAAGTGGAGCTGATGCATTGGCAACGCAACGGCAACACGATCGAGGGAGCAAAAAGGGGAGCTGATTGAAGCACGTGAGAGCGGAGATCAAGCAACCCAAAGCAACGCTGAACAAGGGGCTCATCCGACAAGTAAAGTTGTCATTTGTAGAGAGTCCATCTACTCTTTTCCCGGTGGGAATTGAGTGTAGAGTTTGTTTGTTAAACTCGAATCCAGGTCGTTTGCCGATCATTGGCTTGTTAGTTGAGCTTAAAAGTCTAGGGACGTTTGCCGTTGCTTGGCACGTTTGTTGGGCCTAAACTAGTCTCCAAGGGGGAGCCACCAACATGGGTGCAAACGTGTGAGGTTGAAAGTTAGCCTATGTCTAAAACTCCGTTCGGATTGAGAGGTGAACCTATGTCAAAACTTCCGTGTAAAGGTTGAGAGGTAAACCTAATTTAAAACCTCCGTATAGTGAATGCCGGTGTGCTCAAAGGAGTTGAGTACTTGTACCGGGAGTGGAGTAGACTCAAAGTCGAACCATTATATATGCTTGTGTTTGTGATTGTATTTGAGCACATTTCTTATTATGCATTGTGTTTAATTATTTAATTATGAATGCTTAATAAGAATGTATGCTAAGCACTTGTTAGGCGCATCCACACACACTAGATGTACTTTCACTTCTAGAGTAGACTTGAGCCTTATGATCCATTATTTAATAGTCTACTTAGGTTGCATAGATTAGGTGCTTGATTAGTTAATCTTTTGTTAATTTATGATTGCTTAGACTAGGTAGCTTATTGCTTAAACCATATGCTAGTCTTGTGATTGGACCCACTTAGGCTTGGAAGCCGAAGTGTTCTTGCTTACTTAGTTTACATTGTAAACTGTTTAAGTAGGCGAAAAGAATTTCAAAAGGCCCTAATCAACCCCCCTTTAGGACTTAGCCATAATTTTAGTTGCTCCTATAAAGCTTCCGCACGCATACGCTTCTATAAGTGTAATCAAAGTGACGCAATTTCAGCCATAAATCTCCAAATGACATGCAGATATGGGGAAGGCTGCTCCCTCCCATTTTTTTCAAGCTTAACTGCCTCTTACACACGTGTCCAAATATGAGATATTTTTGAAAATCCGAACTGTTCACCAGAATTGTTGTAGAAAAGCATATGCAGTTAGTATGCTCTTGACAGGCACTGACATCGTGTTGGTGCTTGTCCAGAGAACAATGCATAAAAAGACATTGTTAGTGGCATCCGAACATGCCCTTGGGAGAGCTCTGAAAAACGTAATGTAAGAGAAATGCAGGTCTTGCAAATTTTGTTTGTTTCATTTCTATTAGGGGCCTTTTGGATGGGAGTAAATGGAGGTAAATGAGTGGAATTGGGAGTAAATGGTTTTTGGGGTGTGTTTGGATGGAAGTAAATGCATGTAAATGAAACGAAATGGGGGTAACTGTGCATGCAAATGAAATCCTCTCTACGATAGAGGATTTGGAAGTAAATGGGGTTGAAATACCTTTTTGAGCTCCCTTGGAGAGTCCCACGTGTAAACAAAGGTGCCACTATGCACATGTCCACTATACGTGTGTCACACTAATGATACTCCTCAAGGACCCCAACAATCCAAAAATCGGCTACATCACTAAAATCACACCAAAAGAATGATCCAAACCATCCAAAGGATGGCCATCTAAATGGACGGTTAAAAAACGTTCGCAAGTTGCTTGTTTGTGATGCTTATGTTTGTGGCCTACCTAAGGCTCGAAATTTCCTCATTTTTTGCTGGAGTATATATTTCAATGGGCTTACTACAATCATTCTATTAAATATAGCATATGTGCACTAAGTTGGGATATCACATATTTTCCTGTGAATATATTGAAAAATTCAAACGCATTCCAATTCCTCCCATTTACACCCATCCAAACATAATATTTTGATTTCAAATGCATTTCATTTACTCCCATCCAAACACAACTATGTAAAGCCATTACTCCCAATTCATTTACCTCCAAATCCATTTTCCATTTACTTTCATTTACAAGCTCCCAAACGAGCCCTTAAAGAATTAGATGTAATTGAATTTATTTCAAATTTGTATAGGGCTTTGAGGCAGGGGCTACGCGATGCAAGTAGCTTGGTACATGTGCGGAGGAGAGCTCCTCAGACTATACTCAGTGCCTGGAAGGCCAACAAAATCTCTGATCTACATAGGAGTTTCTTGGAGCCTTTGACTCTTGGTGAGTTCCTAGTCATTTCCATGTGTTTTCAAATGGTTTCCTAACTGAGAAATCATGTATCATTTTGTGCTCATCTTAAAACTCCCGCCTCTGGGCAGGTATTTCGTCAGAGCTTAAAGCACTCTTCACAAGAAATTATTTCGATCATCTGGAACCAGAGGATCTTGCGGAGAGTCCCACTCAGTCAGATGAAGTGGAATTTGAAGCACCCATGAACTTGTCAGATGATAATGTAATATTCCGAAGAAATGCTTCTGTCGATCCTTCAGCGTCATTTATGTCTGCAGAGGCTACAGCAACCAGTAACTCAAATGAAGCGAGATTTGAAGCGCCAATTGAAAGAGAGGAGTGGCCTGCTACTCCTGCAGCCAGTAACTCAAATGGAGCAAGATTCGGAACTCCAATTGGAAGTGAGGTAAGTGGATTCGGAGAGGAGCCACCCACTATTGGAACTCCAGATTTTTGGCAGAATCTGATGGATGAGGTAAGTGGATTTCTTTTTCTTTTACATTTATTGTCTGTTGCATGTTTGTTGTTCAAATAATCTGTCCAAGGATACATGTAGTATCTGAGGCTCATGGTTAGGTGATCCAGACCTTTTAATAATATGGACCCCACCATCTATGTGCCATGCTAAAAAATCTTCCAGTTTGGAATATCCTAGCGATTTTGGCTATTGCCCATTGACTGCGAACTGCTGCTGTATTTTTCTTCCTTAACCAAGCATTAGGATTATCCTTTTGGGAAGGGTTTTTTTTTTGGGGGGGGGGGGCAGCATTGGTCCATCCATGGTGAGGCCCATCAGATCAATGATGTTAATCACCGAGCTCTAGGCCCTGCTTCCTTGAACTCAACTCAAGGCCCGAGGATAGTATACATATCCTCTAGCTGAGGATCGTGTAATTCTTCTCCTATTTCTGTAAGGCAGAAACTACAGCTTGGATGCTAGCTAGTAATAGTAACAAGGTTTAAAGCATAGTTTGGAAACCCAAAAACTCGACTTGATGTTAATACTAACTAGCTCTGAGCCCATCAGATCAATGATGTTAATCACCGAGCTCTGGGCCCTGCTTCCTTGAACTCAACTCAAGGCCCAAGGATACTATACATATCCTCTAGCTGAGGATCATATAATTCCTCTCCTATTTCTGTAAGGCAGAAACTTCAGCTTGGATGCCAGCTAGTAATACTAACAAGGTTTAAAGCATAGTTTGGAAACCCGAAAACTCGACTTCTACTCTTATCTTCAGCTGGGCCAGGTTGACTCAAAGACCTGATTCGATATTTAATAATTAAAATTTTAAAAATCTTAGGGATAGGAACAGATATTTAAGATATTTATGATTAGTAATATGAAATACAAATGCTATTATCAAACCACTCAATGGTGGGTTGGTTAAGATCATCCTTTCCCTCTAGCAGAGGTTGTGGGTTTGATTCCTTACTCCCTAATTTCATTTTATTAACATTCACACTGAGTTACTGAGTGACTCCCTTCAAGTCAACATGAGTCCTGTCGAGTTGACTTGACGAGTCGCTCCAAGTCAGGATCGAGTCGGACCCAGGATTGAGTTCCCAGTGACTTGACTCAAAATCTCTGCGAGTTGAGTTGACTCGGCTGAGTTTTGAGTCGACCCCAGTGAGATTTAGAATTGTGGTTGAAAGTATTGTCTAAAACCAGCATGTGTCCCTGATACATGCCGGTTTTGCCCATGAACAATATGGCTATAACAGCTCATATGGAACAACCGATATAGGGCGATATGGCCCTGTTTCAGTGGTGAATGATACGATATGCAATTCTTGATTTCTATTAGTGTTGATATATCCTTCACTCTGCAGGAGATTGGTTCTCATGAAGAGTGTCAATGGAACCAAGGTACGATTGTCCTAATAACCCTAGTTAGTCTTAACTGCTTGGCTTTATTTTCTGTAGTTTTTTTCTTTGGAAATTGTTTTCGCTTCATGAAATGTGCTTATCGATGCTTGTATCATATTGCAGATAGATGGTCGATTAGAACCAGGTTAGGTGGAAGAAGCTTCTGTTTATTTTGCGTGCTTAATAGTAGCAATAAAATTCTTGGTACAGCTGACATTCATCTTCGACTTGCAAAATGGGAATTTTCAGGACAGTGGCACAGCATCTGCATAACTGCTTTTCAAAACAAGAAGGGGGTAAACAGAAGGGAGTGTTAAGCTTGGCCTGCCTTTTGGAAGGAAGCACAAGAAAAACATGTGCTAGACTGTTCCATGAGACTCTGGTATGCTCACTCACCACTCCTCTACTTCACACGCCTCTGTAGTTGGGAATTCTGAAAGTCTCATTTTAGTGAGGAATTATAGGATATACAACCCAAGACTATTAAAAGTATACACGGCTTTGAGTTTTGATAATGGGGCTCATACTTTGGCAATCCAGACTATTGTTCTATTGCACCATGCTATGGATGGATCATGCCCCAAAATCTTCCAGATTGAAAGAACCTAATCTATGCACTTTTTTTCATAGCTTGCAAGCCAGGCCAGTCAACCTGGGACTTGGCCAGGCCAGCCGACCCAGTCAATGACCTGGTCGCTAGGTCGGGAGAACCAGGAAGCACAAGACTTGGCCTGGTTTCCCAAGTCAAAGTGTGACTCAGTTGATCTGGCTGAGTCAAAACGGCCGGGCAAGTGTTTAGGTGCAGATCTGTAGTTTTTGAGAGATCAATTAGTATTTTTTAATGCTAAGAATAATAAAAATCATTTTTTGACCTGCCTGGTTAACTTGCGGATTCAAAGTCAACCCAGAACCAGTGACCGATTCCGAGCCGAGTCCTGGTTGGCAAACTATACTTTCATCAGTTGAATGGGATTGTGGCTTATATATGCACACAGGTCTTGGCCTATCGAGGAGAGATTTTGGCATGCCGAAGCATGGCCCCCACTTGTCATAATTGGAAACAACATATATTGTGAAAGGCTCGTGTGGCATGTTACCTTTGTCACATGTATGAGATTGAAGCTGCTCAGGAGGTGGCCCCACTGCATGGATGCTCTGGCACCAAGAATCAGGGTGGTACAATCATCAGCCATGCCACACATATACCTATATGGACCACTGGCAACTTCTTTCGAATCATTTGCAGTTGTACGTGAGTAGCCCATCTGACGAGTGGACCAGCCTGACTTTTTGGGCCAGGGCATCTACATGGTGGGGCCTACCTTATGACCTGGCTTGGATCTTGCCTATGGTGTGGAAGTTCTCTGGCTTTGTAAAACTCTCAGATAAGACTTCCAAAATGGGCCATTGCAATTAAAGACCATGCATTCTTTAGAACTTCCTCAAGTTTATTTAAATACTGAGAAGCCAAGGGGCCTGTTTTGGTGCCACCTACTTTTCATTTAATTATAATCTACAACACCTTGAGCATTTGTCAGAAAGCTGCCCACTCACACGTGTGTGAGAGATTCGAACTGTCCATAGAAGTTGCCACCACATCAAAGGGCCTCCCTTAAAATTTCAGGGCCATGGATTACCAGGTGGGCCACAATGTCATCATGTCAGCACCTGTCAGAGAGATGCATCAAACATGTTTTTGGGTGGCACCCAAACACACCCCAGTACACCTTGAGAAGACTAGCCATTTAAAAGGTGCGGAGGTCCGTTGAAAAACATGGAGCTATTTATTTATTTTTGGGGGTTAGCACCCCATTGCACCCATTGTTCTAAAACGAAAATCAGTGAGTCAACTTAGCTTGGCAAGATTTTGAGCTGAGTCATTGTGAAACTCGGTTCCAAGTGTTGCTTGGCCTCAACTCCTCATGACTCGTCTATTCAACTCACTGACTCAGTCAACTTGACTCAACATGACTTGAATCAAATAACTCACTTGCTAAGCGTTTTTCTTAACAAAAAAGTAAGAACTAGGTTTTGAACCCAAGAACTCAAGCAGCAGGAGCAACACCTTTAACCAACAAGCCAGGCATCATATGGTTGCATAAAGACTCGTCTGAGTCTTCATTCAACCCTACCTGGTTAGACATCAAGTTGACTCAAGTTGTCAACACTGAGTTTCTACTTAAATGTATCGGATGTGAAGAGAGCTTAGCTTCTTTATGAAAATTCCTTGCAGGTTTTAAGGAGCGTAGGGTATATAGATGTGAAGCAAGATTCCCCTTATGCCAACATTCTTCTGCTGCCGACCCCACAAATCAAAGCAATGTTCTGAATGCAGATAGTACATGCAAACGATATGGGAAGATGCACAAGGCCCGCAAATCTCAAGCCACGATGATGAGCTTGCAAATGCAGAGGTAACTCCGGTGTTCAGAAGCTGGAGTTTCCCCTCCACTGTGTTATGACGAACAGAGTACAAGTCACATGCCCCCAGTCCTATTGTATTATAAAACATCTTTCTGTATATATAATGAGCCACATTTCTATGTCCATGTATAGAATAGAACATCCACCATTTTTTTTTCCCCCCTATCCTTCTTTCAATACTACTAACCTTCTTTCTCCAGCTAGTAGTTCAAAACCCCCAAAGCTCGATCTGACTTGATGTTCAGCCTGGTCGGATGGAGTTGAAGATGCAACCTGAATCAACTAGTAATAGTAATATGTATTTAATATAGATAGTGTTACATGGGTAATAAAATACAACTATCATCAAATGACTAGGTTATGCATTGTTTAAGTGCATTGTGGACTATAGGTCAACGGTTTGATTCCCTTGCTCCCCTCTTCATACCTAGTGTTTTAGTGTTTTAAATATCGACAATATTGGCTGTTATATCCCATGATATATCTTGTATCCCACCTGTGTGATGCACTAGTGGGAAATATCCCACATGTTAGATCCGGTGAGCATTTTCGATTTTCGATCTTTATTCTTTCTGTAAATCATGTTAAATCGGTGTCAAATTGTTACAAATCCATGATTTTTTCATGTTTTGCATGAAAAATCATGGATTGGGAGCTTCGATTTCGAGATTTGGATGAGATGGGTCGAGTTGTGAAAAATTGAAAAAAAATCAAAATTTCCCAATTTCTTACAAATTGGTTGCAATCTTTGTGTCCAAACATAAAATCAAACATGTATGTAACCTGATCTAGTGATTCTTTTGCTTTTGAATGTATTGCTTGTGTTTCCACACATCTCTTTACATTTATAAATTATATGAATAGACTTCGAATATACTTACATCAATTCAGTTAGACAACAAATAGATTAGGACCCAATACAAAGAAAACCTATTATGTGCACTTATTTTTTGTAATGTGTTAATTTATAAGTGTGTATTGATGTCCTTTTTAACAATCACTGAAGTTTCAATGAAAAATTTGACCAATTTCCCAATGTTTCCCCATATACCCAATATAGGGATAGATTACGCGATACAACTGATATATCTTATGCAATAACCGATACATATTCGTATCCCAAGGGTGCGACACATAATGCGATAATGATATTTCGAACACTGCCCATACTTTATTAATGTGTGCCCTGTGACTCACTGTCGATTTAACCATTCAATCGAGTTGACTCGACAAGATTTCCCATCTTAGGGTTGAGTTAGACTCAGTTTTGAGTTTCTCAGGGATGTGGCTTGAAATCTCTTAAAGTTAAGTCGACTGAGTGAGTTTTAGAAATATGCTCCAGCTTTTCTTCATAAGGGTGGTGGCAGGTGGGCTTAAGGCCTGTGGCTTGTGTACCGATATGGGTTGATCCTGTAGGTTGGCTATGGCCTTTTTAGAGGCTGGATCAATAAATACCCTAGTTTTGCAAATTTTTTTTTTCTTCTGCGGAGAGCCATCTGTGGCTCAGAATTGGTCTGAAATTGAGGCTTGATTAGCATGGGCTTGGTCCTAGGCCCAATATTTAGGCTCAATCCATGATTGGGCTTGACTGAGGTTGATCCTGATTTAAGATTCCAATCTCTCCTTTGTCTCATAATCCTTCTCACATCGAGTTTGTTGGCATAACCATCTTGTCATATGCAATGCATGGGCCTTTTGATCTATTTCATCCAATTGAGGGGCCACCCCTTGGAATGGGTTATAAATCCCAATTTCTTTTTACTAATTGAATAATAATCATATTGATTGTAATCAATTCATTTATTATAATCAACCTGTGTAATAGACTATTAGATAGTGCTTGATTGTCATCAACCTATATAATAATCTATTACAATGTACTTGTGGGAGTTTTATTCGCTCATTGTTGGTTCATAGTCCGGATAAAAGAGGGTTGTGTCAGGTTGATAGTCGACATTAAACTTATGCCATAACTTTCATCATGAATATGAACAATATGACATTACAAACTAATACTAGGGTGTTCCCTGTAAGGGATGGGTTGCATCGGAACCCAAATGTAGTGAGAAAGGTTGGCTAGAGCATCCCCAGATAGTAACGTGCTGCAACAATGTCCGATTGTTGTGAGAAGGGCAAGGGTTCCTGTTCAATTTTGGATGCTTATAAGTAAAACGTTAGTCAAGGAGAATAGGATTTGTCTTGTCACATGGAATATAGGAACATCAACCGGGGAGAGTATGAAGTTTATAGATGAGAGTTAAAATATCTTGGGTTGAGGAGGCCGAGTATAAAAGGGTCAAACTAGAGAAATTAATGGATATAAACTTTGGTGTGTAGGAGAGGACAATCGCATGGGCGTGTGTAGTGGTGGATAAAGAATTAAAGGATTAAATTGTAGACGTGAGGAGAGTTAAGTGATAGGAAAATAAAATGTGTTAGGAAAGGGGAGAATCATTGTTATTAGTGCATGTGTTGCAAGTGGTATTTGAGGATAGAATCAAGAGACAATTATGAGAAGGTATGGATGAACTAATGCAATTCCAAATGAAGAGAGGATATTTGTAGGAGAAGACTTAAATGGTCATTGAGGAAAAGAAAATTAGAGCTGCACACGAGCCGTGCTCAAGCCGAGCTTTATGAAGCTTGAGCTTGGCTTGATCAGTGGCTTACTGAGCTTGACTTTGGCTTGGCTTGAGCATCGAGCTCAAAACAGCCACTCGAGCTTGGCTTGCTGGTCGTGCTGATCGAGCTTTGTTCGAGCCAAGCCGATCGAGCTCATCGAGCCAAGCCGAGCCAAGCCGAGCTTTGTCTTTTTTTTTTATTATTTTTATTTTTTATATGAGCGTATAACTACAAACTAAAACAATTACAAATATACTAAATTTTAGTGACTAGTGATTGTATTTAACTACTTGTAGACTACAAAGTCAAAGTACAAACCTTAATATCTTAAAATACTCTATAGGATGAATGCCTATGTCCATAATACTTATCCCCTCCATCAAATCCATCCGTGCCCGAGTTGGTATCTTTTCCAAGTTGCTCATTAACCTCACTTGAATCAGAAGGTGGGGAGACTTTTCCATCACGTTCTTGATAGATTCAGTTAGTTCTTTCAAACTTTTTTTATGAGCTGATCTATACTTAATACCCAATATCTTATAGAACGAGGCGAGTCTGGATACAAACTTCGATGGCTTCTTGCTTCCTGTGCTCGACCCTGCTTTAGCGTCATGTTGTCGAGAAGGAGGACATCGTTAATATCTAGACGCATTTGCCTCTTGTTTACTTAACTTCAAGGCAATTTTTATTTACTATGCCTCCATAGCCCTTATTCTAGCTTCCCTTTCCTCTTCCTCTTCTCTACTGATTTTCTTCACTTTTTCTATTTCAGATTCTTCATCGATTACAACGGGCCTGTCATGGTATATCTTATGGCTAGTTGTATTCGGTCTTGGAGATGCGGTAGAAGACTTCCTATTGGAGTGTATGAGAGCTTGAAATAATTCTTGCACCTCCCGAGATGCTTTAGGATATGATTTTGCATCTCCCCTCCGACATGATAAGTGTAGTCTAAGCCGATTTGTTTTGTTTACAAATTTGGCACCACACAAATTGCATTGAATTTTCATTCTTCCAAAGTCTGAGGAGTGGACTTGGAAACCGTAATCCCAGATGTCGGTGGATGGATCATCTGAAGACATTGCTGCACACCTTTGTGTTGTAAGAGAAATATTTTGAATAATAAAAAACAGTAAATCTAAAAATAGAATTACACAAATTTAATGACATGGATGAAAACATTATATGAATGGCATATGTTTAGAATTTAGAACAACAATAATTCAGTAAATTCAAAAGTCATAATATCATCCATGAATCACAATCCATAACCTTTAAACAAAATTGTTCAACATTTTAAAAGATAATATGAAAATTGAAAAGTGAACCTCCTTTATACAGATGGAGGAATAATCTCTCCTAGACCCTCGACGACGTCCTCCTCTTCATCATCAATGTCAAAACTGCTACCGCCCCAAATCGAATGCAACCAATCTCATGTACAGATGAGTGCTTCAATTGTTTTTGATGTATGAGAGCTTCGATGTTTGCTGACAACCCTACTTCCCGTGTTAAATGTTGATTCTGATGCCATTGTTGTAATCGAAATAGATAAGATATCACGTGCCATCATCGACAGGATAGGGTATTTTCCTTCAAGACTTCTTGCCTTCCACCAATCTAATACATCAAAATCTTGGGTCCCGACCTTCACAATAGATTCACTGAGGTATGAATCTATTTCTGACTTGATGGTATTCTTAGATAATTTTTCTTCCTCATACGCCGATAAAAATTCATCAAACGGATTAGAACCAACTGCACTTGAGCTACAACTAGCTTGAGGTTGTTTAGCTTGATCTGTGTCTTGTCCTTTTGTCATTTTAGCAACATATATGTTGTACAATTCCACGACTGCTTCACAAACTCATGCGGTTTCTACTGCTGCTTTTTCAGCCGAAAAAAATCTTCTTGAACATGAAACTAAGCATCACAATCTTACCTCGAGGGTCAAGAACAGTGGCCATCGCCATTAACAGATGACATTTAGTCCAGTACTTGTCAAACTTTTCTTTCATGCCTTTAACCATCGTCTTTAGAAAATCCGGCCCTGTGGTGGCAAATCTATTTAGGCTTTCTTTAATCTTCCAAAGTGATGGAAGAAATAGATTTGTTGTAGGGTATTTATTTCCAGAAAAAATCTTCGTCGATTCATAAAAAACCTTAAGAAAGTTGTGAACTTGCTCTGCTCGTATCCAATCATCTTCTGTAGGGCACCAGGTGTATGATTTTTCACGCATCTTGTATTCGGGAAAAGCAATTTTCAACTCCATAGCAGAATCCAACATTTCAAATGTCGAATTCCATCACGTGCATACATCTAATTTCAATGATTTTTGCGACTTAACATTCAAAAGGTGTAGTATCTCATTCCAGATACAAAGTCTAGAAGACGACCCCTTTATAAATTTAATACTCTTTCTTATATTCTCAATCGTGGAGTCAATTGATTTAAGCCCTTCTTGCACAATTATATTTAGAATATGTGCGCAGCATCGAACCTGGAATATTCTTCCATCAAAGAATAACTTCTCGGTCGTCTTGAATGATTTCGCAAGTGAAAAATGGCACTATCATTTGTGAATGCATTGTCTAATGTAATGGCAGAAATCTTATCATCGATGCCCCATTGCAAAAGGCAATTATAAATGCGGTCTGAAATTGCCCAGCCATTATGAGGGGGAGGAAGATGACAGAAGTTTATGATTGACTTATACATCTTCCATTCTGCATTTACATAATGTGCTGTCAGTGACATGTACCATTTCCTCTGATTTGACGCCGTCCACAAATCTGACATCAAACTTATACGTGATACCGATTTCAACACTTCTTTTAGCTTTGCTTTTTCAACTTCATACATCTTCATACATTCTCTCTTCACCGTCATGCGTGACACCTTTTCAACCTTAGGAATAAGGTATCTGCATAATTCGTTGAATGACTTGCTCTCGACGAATCTGAAGGGTTTTTCTTTAACTATAACTAACCGAGCAATCAACTCTTTAACCTTCTCTTTCTCAAATTTATGCGTCGTAATACTTGCTTGAGAATAACCTATGGACAGAGAAAATGAGAGCATTTGCTGGCCTCCTTTCGCAGTTCTTGGTCGCTTGGGACATTGTGAAAGATGTCTAGCATAATGTGTTGTTGATGAGCCTTTATGTTTTTTGAACTCTGCCTTACAATGCCTACGTATCACTTTCGTTACACCACCTTTCGTCTCTTCGTCAAAATCATCCCAAATAGCTGATCTTTTCTTTACTTTAACCGTTGATCCAGTCGGAGCAGACCTGACATTTTCATCATCTCCCTCTACATGTAAAGGAGACGTGGCCGACGCACCAACGGTACTTGGTACTTCCTCACTGGTCATCTATAATTAGAAAAATAGAAAACAATGTCATTCTAATTTGTATGTGGACATTTCCTAAAGGCTAAAGTTCTAATGTCTTAGGGTCTCTATGAATTTAGTTCCACTTTTTATCCCATTCAGTAATATATCATGTACTGTACTCACACGATTTACATGCGAGTCGAAAATTCGGAAGCATCTCCCCTAATTCTCCAAATATATGAAAAATTCTATATTGATTTGGTGCCATCAACATTATCTGTTATTCGCAGACGAGACATTCAATCAATATAGAACCATATATTCGGAGAATAAATTAGAAGACATCGAATTTTCAAGTACATGTAAAACGTGCAAGCAACTTAAGTACATGATATACTACCGAATTGTCCATTGATTTGGACAATTTAGGAATACATATAGCACAAACATTATTAACTAATAACTATAACAAGAGTTATAGTTCTAAGATAATACAATGTAGTTCTACATGCATTCTTAAACGGGTGGATAGATTGTTAAATTAAATAGGCAACTAAGTTTAAATAGGTAACTAATTAGGTACCAATTTATAACTATTTAAACAATTATAAACAATTCCCAACAAATCATAATCATTTAAACAATAGGAAACAATTCATAACTATTTAAACAAATATAACCAATTGACAAAATTTAAACAATTATGAACAATTCACAAATCAGTAAATTACAACTATTTAACAATTATAAACAATTCATAAATCAATACCCAACCCAACCCAACCCAACCCAACCCACTAACTCAACCCTACATAACCCACTCGACCCAACCCACTTGACCCACTGACTCAGCCCAACCCTACCCAACCCAACCCACTCAACCCATTAACTCAGCCCAACCCTACCCGACCCACTGACTCAACTCACTCACTCAACCCAACCCTACCGACCCACTGACTCAACCCACTGACTCAGCCCAACCCTACCCGACCCACTCGACTCAACCTACTGACTCAGCCCAACCTTACTCGACCCACTCGACCCAACCCACTCAACCCACTGACTCAGCCCAACCTTACCCGACCCACTCGACCTAACCCACTGACTAAGCCCAACCCTACCCGACCCACCGACCCAACTCACTCAGCCCAACCCTACCTGACCCACCGACCTACCCTACCCAACCCAACCCAACCAGCTGACTCAACAGCTACCTTAATGGATTCGATGGCCCAACCCAAAAAAACCCCAATACCATTCTCTATTTAAAAAAAAAAAACCTAAATAAGAAAAAGAAATTAAAACAAACCTTACCTGGTCGCTCGCTGCCTCGCTAGGGCAAATGCTGGGTGCAGTGTGGTGCGGCCGTGCGGGCCGTGCAAATGCCTGGTCGCTCGGGTGAGATGCGGCCGTGCGGTCTTCTGACTCGGGCGTTTAACTGCCCGCTGGAGTGGAGGGTGGAGGAAGAAAGCCAGAGACGGGTGGAGAAAGCCAGAGAGAGAGAGAGAGAGAGAGAGAGAGAGAGGGACAGGCGGATGGCCGAACTCCAGCTGGACAACCGGGCCAGGGGCGCGGCGGGTTGGGAAGGTTTTGTATTTTGGAGAGGGGGAAATGAAAAGAGTGGGGTCGGGTTGGGTTTTAGGGTTTTTAATTTTAATATATATATATATATATATATAAAATGAGCTCGAGCCGATTGAGCTTTTTTCGAGCTACAAGCTCTCTCTTGTTCGAGCTTGGCTCGTTTTCAAACAAGCTTCCAAAATTAAGCTTGAGCTTGGTCGAACTGGCCGACGAGTCAAGCCAAGCCGAGCTTAAATGAGCCAAGCCGAGCGAGCTTTTCGAGCTAGCTCGGCTCGTGTTCAGCTGTAAAGAAAATAGAGGATATGAGTATGTACACATGGATATACTTTGGAAAAAGAAATGAGATGAGATATGTAATCCCAGATTTTTCTATGGCATACAATCTAGTTCTAGCAAACACATACTTCGAAAAGAGAAATGAACATTTAATAATTTTTAAAAGTGAATTCTATATAAATCAAATAGATTCTTTTCTACTTAAGAAATTAGAACAATTAATATGTAAGGATTGCAAGGTTATACTAGAAGAGAGTTTGACAGCATGACATAAGTTAATGGTCATGGATGTTTACACTAAGAGATGGAAGATATGGAGTGGAATTAATAGGCCTCCAAAAATTAGATGTTAAAATTTAAAAGGAGAGAAAACTATGTTATATAGAAATAAATTGATGGAAGAAGGAAAGTAGAATGTTAAGGAAGAAGTAAATGTTATCTAAAATGAGATAGCTGAGTGTATTAAAAAAAGTGGAAAAAGATATTTTAAGAGTATCTAGAGGGAAACGTCAATAAGAAGACTTGATGGTGAAATAACAATGTATAGCAAAAGCTATTCATGAGAAAAGTTTATGTTGCTAGGCTAAAAATGATAAAAATTTGAACAATATAGAATTGCTAAGAAGATTGCTAAAAAAGTACTACATGAAGCTAAACATAAAAACTTATGATGACCTTTACAATAGGTTAGGGACAAGAGAAGATGAGAAGGATGTCTTCAAATTTGTAAAAATGAGAGAGATGTAGGGGGTAGGGACCTATATCATGTTAGATGCATTAAGAGAGATAATTATAGGATACTTAACAAAGACAATAAGATCAATAAAGGGGGGAGATTATTTTTAGAACTTATTAAATGACAAGCACTTAGAAAATATGGGGATAAAAGAAACCATAAACACAAATAACATCAGCTATCATAATTACTTTTGTATGCTTAGGATATTTGAAGTGAAAGAGGATTGGATGTTCCTCCTCATGAGGAGAGGAGAGAGTGTAATTCTGGGGCTGTCGGGCGATCGACCAAGCTTGGTTGGGCGATTGAAACTCCCCAGTATATGTTAGTTACTTGCTGGATTGTTTCGAATAGGTTCGGACGACTGACAGTTGGTGATTGGGCAACTGAGGCTTAGATTGGGCGACTGAAGTTGAAGTTCAGGTGATTGAAACTTGGAGGTGTTTTCTTAATTTATCACTGGATGGATTTGGCCATTGTCGGGTAACTGACAGCCGCGTGAATTGTTTTACATAGTTTTCTATTCTGATTCCAATTCCATCTCAAAGTGCTATTAAAGCACATGTTAATACAAAATTAGGTTAATAGAGATCATTCACACGTTCAGAGCATAAGAGAGAAGAAAAACGAAGAAGTGATTGTGAGAAAGAGTGATATGAAGATCGAAGAAAGAGAAGTTCGAGTTCGTGACATTCATCCACGACGCCGATTTTGTTCACAGCCTCTTCAAAGTCTTTGGATTGGTGAAATCTTTGTATTAATTCTTTATTCTCTTTGGTTGCAATCTACCAAAGGGTGAAAAAAATCGGATCTGAGCGTGTTATAAGCTTGTGATCATCGTGTAATACATTCTTACATAATGGATTGTTTGGCTGGACGAGGTCCCATGATTTTTTGCCTCTGTTAGAGTGTTTTCCACCTAAAAAAGTCTAGTATGTCATGGTGTGGTGATTGTTTATTCATTGTTTTATGTTTATATTCATAATTTATGTGATTGGGTAGTGCAAGATCCTAAGGTTGTGCATCCTTACCAAACAAAAGAAGCTTTGAAAATGATGAAAATAGGAAAAGCATTTAGATTAGATGGTATACCAACAGAGAAGTATATGGGATATGTTAGGTTATTTTGGTTGACAACATTATTTAACAATATTTTAAGGTTGAAGAAAATTTTAAATGAATGAAGGGAAAGTATTGTGGTACCTATTTATAAGAATAAATGAGACATATAGAAGTACACTAACTATTGAGGGATTAAACATATGATTCATGTATAAAACTTTGGGAGAAAATTATTGAGCAATATATATATATATATATATATATATATATATATATATATATATATATATATATATATATATATATATAGGTTCCTTTCGTACTCGAGACGTCTACCATTAAAGCTATTTTCTTATTAACTTAAAGAAAGCATAAGATAGGGTCCTTGGAGATTTAATTTAGTGGGTGTTACAAAAAAAAAAAAAAAAAGTTTCAAGAGAGAATAAATTGATGTGATTAAGGATAAGTATAATGGAGGTGGAAGGAAATGTGATGACCACTAGTGGAGAGACAAGTGAGCTCCCAATTATTGTAGGATTGCACTGAGGGTCAGCATTGAGCTCGTAAATTTTCATGTTGGTTATGGATGTTGAAAGAGATCATATGGTATATATTGTTTGAGAAGACAGTTTTGATTGTCAAAATGAGGGAGCACATAAACACAAAGCTAGATTTGTGATGGGATGCTTTAGAATATAAATGATTTAAAATTAGTTAAACCAAAATAGAGAATATGCATTACAATTTTACTAATAATAGGAGTGAAAACGAAGAAATTACTTAAGTTTGCTAAGAAAAAAGTTTTTGAAAATGACTACT
Source organism: Liriodendron chinense (assembly GCA_003013855.2). NCBI lineage: Eukaryota > Viridiplantae > Streptophyta > Magnoliopsida > Magnoliales > Magnoliaceae > Liriodendron > Liriodendron chinense. Next base: position 1,560,720 of record ML058432.1, on the reverse strand, counting down.
TTTGATACCTTAGGTTAATAATTCATGAGAGTGGGGAGATTGAGAAGGATGTGGCCAATAAAATTGAATCTAGATGGAAGAAATGGAGATATGCCTTTGAAATTTTATATGATTGTCGTGTGCCGCTCAAATTTTTTTTTATACAATGGCTATATGACCAACTATGTTTTGTGAGATAAAATGTTGGGCAGTTAAGGAACAACATGGTTATAAGATGAGTGTACTTAAAACGAGGATAATGAGATGAATAAGTGACAAGACAAGGAATGATAGAACTAGAAATGAATGCATTCGAGGGAACTTAGAAGTAACACAAATAAATAATAAGATGAGGAAAGGTTAATTTAGATGGTTTGGTAATGTGCAACAGAGATCAAGAACCGCACTTATTAGGAGGGAGCTATTGTAAGTTGAAGGCTCTAAAAGTACAATGAGAAAAATCCAAAAGTGGATAAGGTAGTAAGAAAAGACTTGATGACCACAGTCTAACTAGCGAAATTGGATTCATGCAGCCAACCCAAACAATTACTTGGTCAGGCTTAAATGATGATGATGAATGATTCTAATCATTTGCCTAGTCTAGATTTTTTGTATCATTGGCCATGATGTTGGTTCATCATTTGAAAGGCAAGTTATTGGTTAGATGATCCACCAATCGGGCTTGTGTGGGTTTTAGGCTATAGACCATTGTCGAGATGGCGGGTCAATTGCCATCTCCTATAAAATAATTATGATCTAATGGTCTTAGCAATATGATCAATGCTAAGAAAATGGATAGTCTATATTGATTATGATATAGGAAGTCAAATCAATGGCATGGATTACCACTATGAGCTCCCCCTAAAAAAATCATGATCAAATGACCATCAGTAGACGGCTATAAAAATTGACAACTTACATTGACTGCAAAGGAATATGTTCAATCAATAATTTCAACCAGATGTTGTGAGTGGCCTACCTTGTTTGTTGTCTAGCCCTTTTAAAAAACACTTTAATTCAACCATCGGATCAATATCTATGAAATTGGACCAACCAAATTGTTTAAATGAGTGTCCAGCCACCAATCAAGACCATCCATCGTGTTGGACTTGCCTTTGATTTTTCAATATCCCTATTAAAAGATACTTGATCCAATGATCCTAACCATACAGTTAATGACTAAAAATTGAATAGTTCATATCGATTATAATAAAGAATTGAACAGTTCATATCGATTATAATAAAGAATGTTTGATCGTTGATTTTGACCGTCCATCATGTGCATCCAATCGTTGATTGTTTTTTTTTCCCCCTCTTAGAAGACTTTGATAAAATGATCCTAACTATATATATGATTATTCGGTAAGAAACCGGACTATCCTTATTGAATATAATTAAGGTCTACTAATATTGATTTGGAATGTCCCAATCACTGGATATGAAAAGACAGTCTATCTTAGTTATAAAGTGGATGGTCCATCCTGTGGGGCCCACCTTGATTGCTGATCCATCTCTTCAGCAATACGTGTGAAAGCAGCCATCCAAACATACGTGCATGCGGGTAGCCATAACATGGATCCTGTTGATTTTACAAGATAAATATGACTTTGTCTTGTGCATGCCTTGACTCTTCACACTATAATAAATCAGGCCTTTTTGCCGGGAGTCCACTCATCGCAAAAGATTTTTAGCGACGAGTGTTGCTCGTCACTAATTTTGTTGCAAATGTGGCATCACAAATTATATTTAGCGATGAAAACATGAACTCATCACCAATGAATTAATTATTTGCAATGACTCAATAACTCGTCATAAAATATAACTAATTGACAAGTTAACACGTCGCTATTAAATTTTGTAAAACGTAAGTTAACTCAAAGTCCCATCTGCTAAATTGAAAGATGTACGTAAGATCCAAACGGCTCATATGCCAAACTTGGAACAAGGATGTAGGATCCAAGCCATTCATATGCCCATTTGGTACATTTATGTAAGATCCAAGGCACTAATTAGAGGATGCTCATTTGGGGTGGCCAAACATAGACATTGAAGGGAGAGCTGTCAGTTTTCGGGGGTGTTTGGATATGATGAATCCTAAATGAGGATATGAAAAATCAACTAGAAATCTAACATACATAAGACAATGGAAATGTCCAACACATAGAAAGCAATTCATTTGCATGAAAACGTTGAAAGATCAAAGATTTAAGGGTGAGAGACATCTCTAATTTTTTATTTTTTCAAAGAAAAGCCAAATGATAAACTACCTTTTACAATACAAACAACGAAAAACACAATGTCATGATCTTATAGTTGCCTTAGCTTTATTAGCTTTTCTTGTCAACCATATGGCTTTTCTTTTTCTCAAGATGGGCAGCGTACGGATGATTATTAAAATTGCTTGCAATCTAAGTAAAGTGAGAAAGAGAAAAAAGGGACTCAGTAAAAGAATATCAATTCCATAAGACTAATAAAAAAATCGGTTGTGTGGAATCTATTCTGCGGTAGAGATGGCACTGCTGGAAAAAGAGGTGGCAACTAAGGAAGGTTCTGTTGGAATCTCATTCCCACAAGCGATGGACCCACTTATTTATCCTATAGGCCATCAACCAAAATCAAGCGGTCGTTAAGATAATGTATCCCGGGTGTTAAATTCTTCAAGTGGGGCCCATGGTTCCGTAAATCTGGACCACTTGTATGGTGAATACCACCATGGATTGAACATGCCCCCATCTGATCTTCTTGATAGGACAGTTACAACCTTTAGATTTGCAGCCTACAAATAGACGGTTAAAAGATAGAGATAATGGAAAAACTCTTAAGAACTGGCAGCTAGTATTTTCCAATCTCGATTTTTTTTTAATCATCAGGGAAGGTCCATCTGCAATGACACCCAGCTGACCAAGGGTCTGGATTACTGATGTATGGGCCCTGATTTGATTGTTAGAACTGAAAATCTACGCATACCGTTCAAGTCAACGGTTGTAAGGCGATTTCGGGGGGCATAGCTGCATCCATTCAAGTCAAGCTTGGAACAGTTCGACTCCATTTTCTTCAAACTTCAAACATTCCCACTTATACTTTGTCGTCTCTTTGAGAAAAACTTAAATACTCTCGCAGTGTATGATGGATGATACACATGAGCTTATAAATTAAGAACTCCACGTGTGCCATACCCACAAATCAAATTAAGTCGTCCAATTTATTTATATAAGTCTAGATGTTTGTCTAACTCAGGCTGATTCAATACTCAGGTGGGCCACCCGTTATGCAATTATACAAGAAACCTCTAAAGGTATGGTCCACCTGATCGAATCTTGGAACAATGTGATTTTGGGTATTCCTTCGTCCTGATGAAACACTCATATGAATGGATTGGATGGCATATAAACAGTAGACCCTACCCAAAACTAATGGTGGGCATGGCTCATTGCAATAGGATGCGTTGGGACTTTAGACTTTTAACTCCCGGTCATATTTCAAGGATCCAAACCTTTTACATAATGAGTCTCATTGTAGATGGGCAACAATAAAACCCACTCAAATGGTTTATTTCATTTTAACCAAGAAATTGGATTGAGGCTTAATTACCACCCTTGATTAGTAGCTAAGCTATTCAAAAAAGCTACAAGCACCCAAGTCCAATGGCCGAAGACTCATTTTATTGCAATGTGTGTGGATGTATGCTAGCTAGCATTTTTCTTTTTTGTTTTTAGAAGGTAAATGGAATTTTATTACCAGTCAAAAGGGCACAAAGAAAAATTATAATCTATAAAGATTAAAATAAAAAGAAGTAGAGAAAAGAAATAAAAAGAAGTAGAGAAAAGAAAGGAAAGTAACCCCACAGAGATGAAATCGATCAACCGAGGGTAAAAAAAATAAAAAATAAAAATAAATAAGAAAGTAGCCCGCAAGTATGAAATATAGCAACCCAAGGTAAAAAATAAAAAATTATAGTAAAATAATCAATGTCGCCCAAATGAAGAGGGGAATGCCATGAGACTGGTACTCACGATACGATATGGCACTAAAAGAAATTTCATTTTTACGGATGAAATAATTCGTCGGCTTTTAGTAAAATTTCATCGGGAAATGTTTTTCCTGACGAAATTTTTCGCAGCTAACATCATCGCAAAAAGGCCGTCGGTAAAGGTTTTTGCCGACGAAAAAAAGTTTCGTAGGTAATAATAAAACCATTACCGATGAAAAAAAATCGTCGGCAAAACATATGATTTTTTGTCGGAAAAAAATTTAATTCGTCGGTAAAAGAAATTTTTCCGATGAAAGTTTTCGTAGGTGAAGACTTTTACCTATGAAAATTTTCATCGGTAAAGGTTTTAACCTACGAAAAGTTTCGTCGGGAAAGGTTTTTCCCTACGAAAATGTTCGTCGGTAAAAGTTTTCACCTACGAAAAAATCCGTCGGGAAAAGTCTTTACCTACAAAAGTTTTCGTCGGTAAAAGTTTTTATCTACGAAAAAATCCGTCGGTAAAAGGTTTTTACCTACGAAACAATCCGTCGGTAAAAGTTTTACAAGTTTATTACCAACGAAAAATTTCGTCGGTAAAAAGCTTTTCCATGTTTTTTACCTACGAACAATTTCGTCGGTAATAGTATTCCCTTTCCTGGTTCCATTTGTTTTCAAAATTTAGGAAACAATTCCTAATATACACCTGTAAATAAACCTATACATTTTTATTCTATTCACATCCACATACATACGAATAAACAGAAACAACACCATCTATAAACAAATAATCCATTCTACATCCACAGACAACCAATATTCATCCACGTACAAATACATATAAGTTAACATTCGTATATTAAAAAAAAGGATCACGAAGATGAAGGCGGAGGTGGCGGGGCATCGGTGCCAAAGCGTGCAGCGAGAGCCTGAAACATCTCCTGCATCCGTTGCTCATGCTCCTGCCGCAACTCTTCGATCTTCCTCTCCTGCTCTTCCCGTCGCCTCTGCTCCTCCTCCCGTCGCCTCTGCTCCTCCTCCTTATGCCTCTGCTCCTCCTCCTCCCTACGCCTCTGCTCCTCCTCTCTCTGCCTCTCCAGCTGCTCTCTAATCTCATCTACGACGACCCGTAGCTGCTGAACCTCTCTCTCTGCGATATCAGCTCGGCGTAGAGCGCTCTCACAAGCTACGGATCGACTGGAGCCACCTTTAGTGGGTGCCATGAGCTTGGCACCATGGCCAAGCCCACGCACATATCCAGAACGGGTGCCAAGCACCTCGCTCAGGATTTCTGGCTCACTCCGTTGACTACCATCGAGAGTGGGCTGACTGCGTATGGTGTCCATCGCCGCCTGTAATGAAAACATATGAAATTTCATAAAAAATGACATGAATGGCATTATTATCAATCAATGCGCAATTAAATTTTACAAAGTAAAGATTTTTACCCAATGCTCACTTGCTCTAGGATGAACCCAAGATCCCGTCGCCTGCCGATAGTGAGTCCCTTTGTAGAGGTCTACTGGTCCAGGCTCCTGGCAGGTGACGGAATCTCGCTGCGCAATCGAAAGGAAAGACTTAATAATAAATGCCAATCAAAATAATATAGTAACTTAATAATCATCAATAATTTCTTACCATGTCGTAACGATGTCGTACAAATGACTTTGAACCAGCTATGTGGTTCATTTGTAACTTTTTACTGTTCGCAGAATTTATTCTACTCCTCTTCTGAACACATTATACAAAATACATTGCTATTAATTGCGAATTTAATTGTTACCTTAAGATATCGTAAATTTGTAAATATTACCTGAAAAGCCTTCGATAAAAATCTCTCGCAGAGTATCTGCCAGTCGTTTATAGTAACGTGCGGCGGTGCGGACAGTACGGCCTCATCGTGCGTCCTGCACCGCTTGTACCGCTGGTGTAACTCTCTGCAGTACTCCTTGAACCGCTCTCTGATCATGTCGTCGACGACATGAGAAATGTAAGGAACATTCAAATCGAAGTCAAATTTATCCTGCAGTTTCGTAAATAATAAATTAAGGTAATAAATTTATTAAGAATATGACTTAACCGTAAATGAACTTTCACAAAAGAAAATTTCAATTTACTAAAATTTATCTGAAGGTGCTGACGGATGAGCTGTCGCACATCATCTGTCATGTCAGTCCAACGGGGGGTGGTGGCGGGAATCAGAGATCGGCATAGGACACCGACCTCAGACGTAAATAGTCTAGCCCCAACAGGTCTAAGGCAGTCCTGTGGGAATTCTACCGCCACCCTACCCTCACGCGTAAGTCGCCCTAAAACTAACCAATGCGTGGGTCCATGTCCTCGTCGGCTGGTAGAAGATGCTGTCGGGAAAAGATATATGTAAGTAACAATATAAACAGCAATCACTAAATAAATGTCTAGACTTACATGCAGTGCCCGGTGTATGCTGAACCGAAGGATCAGATGCCTGTGATGCACCGTGCGACGTCGATGCTGTCTGCATCGTATCACGGGTGGAAGGGGTAGATCCAGTGCGTGAACGACCTGATCTCCCACCTGGCGCCATGACTGAATATGTTTGAAATACAAACTTATAAATTTAAACAATGTTAATGCAAGTTTATGAACATCATGGTAGAATGAATTTGTGTTTATGCTTAAAGAGATGATAAAAATATGATTAGACCATTACACTATAATGCAAGCAGAATATAATAAAACCGTAAACAGAATATAAAAGTTGAAAAATCCATTACACATTGTCATTCTATATTAAATACATAAATTTCATTGTAATACAAATCAACTTCGGATCAACTTTCGAAATATTCCCTGCGTAAGTTATCGTACGCTGCAGATGTATATATCAAGCTGTATGAAGCACTCGACATTGTTACAGTTAACATGTTAGTCACAATAGGAGAAATCTGATCTTTGGACTCCGTTCATATGTGCAAGTGACAATGTCGCATCTTTCATACGAAGTTTCCCGCGGTTATATTCCTCCATCAGGTCCGAAATTTCTTTGAGATTGTATACTCTTTCATCTGAGTCATCGTCTTCCTCCCTACATTTATCGACCAGACCGGGTATCTCTCTGGCCCTACCAGAAGAATATAGGGCTAGAAAATCCATCCGCAACAGCTGATGAAGTATGCTGCGTGCTTCCGCTACGCTCCAGTTTGTGGAGGACATGATCAGAAAGTGACTTAACTGTAAATGTGGATTATAAACAAGTCAATTCAGGAAATAAATCATGACTTGTAAAACATATATACATGTAATAATCAAATTAATCGAATTGAAAATGACATGTAAATCTTGTATACATTTAATAATTGTCGTTTGAATCATTATCGCTTAGTACTCTTTCTTCTTCACCATTGATGAGTACCTAATATTGTATAATTAACCCTGGTTGTTAAGAGCAATATCATTGCTTTTCTGGTTAATTATCCCTCATTAGGTTAATTTTCTGTCTTCAGGTGATCAGGAGAAGTTGGACAGGATCTGAGCCAATCAGGGCGTTTAAAGGCACAGAACAAAGCAAGATCAACCATCAGGGCAGCCCTGAAGGAAACCAGACCGTAAAGGTGAAGGATGGATCATGTTCTACGGTGGACTGCATCACAACCGCTCATTGGAAATCCAGGAGATTAAGAGAGACAGAGGATAATGCAAGCCTTTTCTAAGGCCCGAAAGGGAAGAAGATCAAGTGCGGAGGCTATCCAGAAAAATTCAAGCAGTAAAGGTCGAAGGCCGAGACATTTTCACTCGGACCATTTTCTATGATGGAGATGGAGTGAAAATGTCCCGAAGATGTCGCAAAGTCTGAAAGAATGCATCACAGCCACTCATTTAGAGATCCTAGCTAAGCATGAATATTGGTGGCCGAGATTGAGCATCTACACACATTGGGAGCATGAATCACAAGATGGGGCGTCCACATATGCCACAAGATTGATGGTCAAGATTGGGCGTCCACATGAGAGAACAATCATATGAGAGATGGACCTCACTTCCCACGCATGTATAACTACAAGAAAGAATGTCCCACACACGTGTACAGCTGGAGAAGCTCCCACTGCACACGTGTCCAAATCTGGACGTCTTCAGCATTATCCACACGTCCATCGCAGCATCCGGCTTAAGTGGACCCCAGCACATGCAGCCACAACAAGTATGGGCCACCAGTCACACGTGTACAGCGGAGGGCTCATTCTCCACGTGTACCAGCAAACATGGCCAGCACCTTCAACCGTCCAGATGGTGGACCACATCTGCAGCAAGGACGTCATCAACCCCATCCAATCCACGGTTCAGCGTGTCCGTGCAGCTTGATCAGCATCAGCGTCATCCATCTCCACCGTCCAACTGCAGCTGCTGGAAAATCAATGGCCAGCAGTCCAGCAATGGACGGTTGTCCAAGCTCTCCAGCCACCCATCAGTTCCACCTGTCCAGCTGGAGATTAGATCCTAGCCGTCCAGCAAGATGGACCACATCAGCGTCCACTGCACCTGCCTTCAGCTCCAACGTCCCTGATGCAGCATCATTCTCCAGCCGTCCAAGCTTCAACGTCCGTCCATCCAACCAGCTGATCACTGCAGCACGTGCCACTCATCAGCAGCCGTCCATCAAGTGGACCGTCCAACAACCTCCAGCAGCTGCTGCACATCAAGCCGTCCATCCCATGTTCTAGTGGACCCCACCATTTCCAGCTGCATCAGAACGGCCAGCTGATCATCAACAGCCGTCCATCCATTTCCAACGGTGGACGTCATCATCATCAGGTGGTCCCCATCCACACGTGCAACCATCCTTCCAGCCATCCATTCATCCAGTTGCTGGATGAACCGTCCAGCAAGGTGGACCCCATTTCCTCATCAATGTCCACGTCCACCATCCAATCCAGCAAGATGGGCCCCACTTCAACGTCCAGCTGATTTGCAAAGCTCAGCCGTCCATCCTCCAACCATCCAGCAGCTTCAACGTCCAACGCCCCCACAGCCTGCACGTGCAGCAGCAGTGCTGCAACTCCATCTTCAACATCCAGCGGGTGGACAGCTCCATCTTCCTCTCACGCGTGCAGCAGATGGCATCCAGCAGCAGCCATCTATGGTGGACCCCACCTCACACCAGCATCAGCATCTCTCTTTCCCATGGCTGCAAGAGAGAAGCTCTCTCTCTCTCTCTCTCTCTCTCTCTCTCTCTCTCCTCACACATGTGTAAGGCTTGGAATGCCACCTCATCATCCAAGCCTCACTCCAAGCCCAAACCTAAAAGAAAAGTTGCTTTAGGCTTGGAGTGACACCTAGGCTTGGAGTACTTTTCTTACCACATGTCCATCCAAGCCTATCTCCAAGCCCAAACCTAAAAGCAAAGTTTGCTTTGGGCACTCCAAGCCTAACTCCATTCCCAAACCTAAAGAACTTTTGGTGTGCCACCTAGGATTGGGAGGAGGCTTGGAAGCTCCTCATAAAGTCTATAAAAGGAGGCCTCTCCTCCTCATTTGAAGCATCCCATTCTCTACAACTCCTCTCTTCTCTTCTTTAGTTTTCTTTTTCATTTGTAGTGTAGAGTAGTGTAGAATTTTCTTTCTTAGTGAGTTTTAGTCTTCCATTGTAGCATGGTTGGCTAAACCCTCTAGCTAAGGCTAGGGGTGAAGCCTTTGAAGAAATTTACAAGCTTTGGTTCTTTTGGTTCAACATTGTGTGGTGTAAATGTTGGAGTTCTCTTTGGTTGATTGGTTCGGTTATCCACCTCGGCGGACGCTATTGTTGTGCAAGCCCCTTGATCCATCGTCGACTCCGGGCACGTTGGATGCTTGGGATCCCTTGCACACCAATTAGCTAGTTCATGATCGATAAAGTCCCTTGATCCATCGTCGACTCCGGGCACGTTGGATGCTTTGGATTCCCTACGGTCATCGAGCTAGTGCAGGTAAAGTCATCGATCTGTAAAATCCCTTGATCCATTGTAGACTCCGGGCACATTGGATGCTTTGGATTCCCTGCGATCGATAGGCGAGATCTTAACGGTTGGATCGGTCAATCAAAGCCTCCTATCTTGTAAGTATGCATTTGATCGTATGAATTGTGATCTTATCGGTTGACTTGTTGGCAAAGTTGTTGATCTGTACAATTCCTTGATCCATTGTCGACTCCGGGCACAGTGGATGCTTAGAATTCCCTGCGATCAACTAACGAGTGCTTCATGGTCAAATCAATCGGTTCAGATCACCATCTTTTATGAAATATGCAAATGGTTTAACTGTTTCATCTTCCGATTGGAATGAATCTTTATTCAATTCCAGTTGAGTTATAGTTGGACCAATGAATCAAATCTTGTGAATGAATCAAAGGTGGACCCCTGATGCCTTAGCCCCTTTTTCTATTTTTGTCTTTCACCACACACAACTTGCTCCACTCTCGTGGATAAACCAGATTTCATCTCTCTCACCTAAACTAATTCCTCTAAGTGTTCTTAACCCCAATCCCTGTGGATCGACCTCGGTCTTACCGAGTATTTTACTACTTCGCTACCTGCACTTGGGTGTGCAATCTTCGGATTGTAGCAACCATCACTATCGCTGATCAATATTTTCTCTTCATCGTCTGCATCGTTGTCATCGATGAAAGCACTATCATCTCTAACAATGTCAATTATGATTGAGGCATCAACATGATCAACATGATTAGGTGGCACATCATCTCTATTCAATTGCACCACATCAATATCAACATTTGGATCATTCCCTCTATCCCAAGATGGCATGTCTCCTTGATATGCTTGTTCAACTGACGACGTTCCATTTCTCCCTTCATCGCTATCTTCAACATCTAGTTCGGGAACGTCAAATATGTTCCTGGGCTTCATTTTCTGCACCACGTGCCAAGAGCCCCCTAACTTGGTGTTAGCGAGGTAGAATACTTGTTCGGCTTGGCTGGCTATGATAAATGGGTCATTTTTAAACTACTTTCGAGATAAATTTACGCTTGTGAAGTAGTCATTAGTCTGTATTCCCAACTTCTTATTTCCAATGTCCCACCAATCGTATTTAAATAAGTACACCCGCTTTCTCATACAATAACTCGGCTCAATATTATCCGTCAAAACCATGAAATCAATTCTTCATGTGTTCCATTCACAACCACCCCACTATTTTGTGTGGTCCTATATTTCTCACGCTCTTCAGTGTGGAACCGAATCCTGTTTACAATACAACCTGTATATTTAGATACATGTCTATCAGGGCCACACGCCAGTGAGTAGAGCGCATCAGACACATCCGCAGAATTGCTAGCGCGCAACATCTTCATCTATCATCACGTATAGAATATAAATATTTATGGATTTGAGATTACGTGTAAATATTGTAAAATACAACAATATTGTAAGTGTGGTGAGATAGAAGGTAAATTAATCTTACACGTTTTGCGAACCATTCTGGAAACTGATCTTGATGCATTCGATCATAATTTGTAGGGTATTGAGACTTTATCTCCTCGATGTATTCGCTATACACAATTGGCATGTTGTCAGCAAGAAATTTTGAGATTAAGTGTATGTAGATATACAATTATCGATTGAAGACTTACTCCAAGTACGACTCTATTTCTTCACAGTTATGCAACACATACCACCGCGCCTTCGCTTGATCCCAAAGGTCCATATCCTGAAACGTCGACGATCCTAGAGGACGGACGTTATGTGCGAATACAGATATGAGTTCTTGTTTATGCTCCTGCCCTTCATCGGCATTCCGATCTTCTCGGTTGAATCTAGTCTCTATGCCACGAAGATACATGGAGCAAAATGTCAGGCACTCATTATCAATGTACGCCTCAACAATGGATCCCTCTGGACGTGCCTTATTCCTCACATATCGTTTTAATGTGTGAAGGTATCTGTACAAAAAATCACTATGTTTAGGATATGAAAACATGGATATACGTAGTTTATGGAATGAATAAAAATTTATGATAATTGTTCTATCACTTTTCGATTGGATACATCCAACGATATTGTATTGGGCCTACAAGCTTCGCTTCGTGCGGTAAGTGAATCGCTAGGTGTACCATGACATCGAAAAGTGCAGGCGAAAATATTCTTTCAAGTTTGCAAAGGATTACGACAATATCCTTCTTCAGTCGTTTAATAACCTCTACATTCAAAGATTTCGAACACAAATCCTTAAAAAATATCCCCAACTCAATCAGCGCAGCACTGACATCCTTGCTAAGGAATCCACGGATCGCAACCGGTAGTAGACGTTGAAGAAGAATGTGACAGTCATGACTTTTCATTCCTGTTACCTTACAGTACGTAATGTTTATGCGCCGAGAGATATTCGATGCATACCCATCGGAAAACTTCACCGATCTCAACCATTCACATAAACATTTTTCTCTAGTTTTGTCAATGTGTAGCAGGCTGCTGGTATAGTATATGAATTTCCATGTGGTTAGGTTTTCGTGTTTGGGTCTAGGTTTAAGTTAGGTGAATGGATTTAGGAATAGGTGTAGGTTTAGTTTATGTGATTTGAGTTTAGGATTAGGTTTAGGCATAGGTTTAGATTTTCGGGTTCGGGATCGGGTTTTGGGTTAGGTTTTCATGTTTAGGTCTAGGTTTAGGTTAGGTGAATGGATTTAGTTGTAGGTTTAGTTTAGGTGATTTGAGTTTAGGATTAGGTTTAGGCATAGTTTTAGAGTTTCGGGTTCGGGATCGGGTTTAGGGTTAGGTTTTCATGTTTGGGTGTAGGTTTAGGTTAGGTGAATGGATTTAGGAATAGGTGTAGGTTTAGTTTAGGTGATTTGAGTTTAGGATTAGGTTTAGTCATAGGTTTAGAGTTTCAGGTTCGGGATTGGGTTTAGGGTTAGGTTTTCGTGTTTGGGTCTAGGTTTAGGTTAGGTGAATGGATTTAGGAATAGGTGTAGGTTTAGTTTAGGTGATTTGAGTTTAGGATTAGGTTTAGGCATAGGTTTAGAGTTTCGGGTTCGGGATCGGGTTTAGGGTTAGGTTTTCGTGTTTGGGTCTAGGTTTAGGTTAGGTGAATTGAGTTTAGGTTTAGGTTTAGCCGTAGCTTATAGGTTTTAGTTTTAGGTTTATGGTTTCAGGTTTAGGGTGTAGGTCTTGGAGATTCAACCAACTCACCGATAGCTCCGACACACATCCGGGTCTGCTCCACACAAAGCGGGCCTGTCCAAATGGCCAGGCCACCCATATTGCTGTCCATAAGAAATGGACAGCTTCATCATGGTCATAACAGCGGTTCCCACCTTCCAAGGACCCCCACTCAATATGCGGATAGCTCCGACGCACATCCGTGTCTGCTCCATCAATTTCGAGCTAATACATAAACACGGGCATCTCCAAATGGCCAGGCCACCCATATTGCTGTCCATAGGAAATGGACAGCTTCATAATGGTCATAACAGCGGTTCCCACCTTTCAGGGACCCCCGCTCAACACCCGGATAGCTCCGACGCACATCTGGGTCTGCTCCATTAATTTCGAGCTAATACATAAACACGGGCCTGTCCAAATGGCCTCCATAAGAAATGGACAGCTTCATCATGGTCATTACAGCGGTTCCCACCTTCCAGGGACCCTCGCTCAACACCTGGATAACTCCGACGCACATTCGGGTCTGCTCCATTAATTTCGAGCTAATACATAAACATGGGCCTGTCCAAATAGCCAGGCTACCCATATTGCTGTCCATAGGAAATGGACAGCTTCAACATGATCATAACAGCGGTTCCCACCTTCCAGGGACCCCCGCTGAACACCCGGATAGCTCCGTCGCACATCCGGGTCTGCTTCATTAATTTCGAGATAATACATAAACACGGGCCTGTCCAAATGGCCAGGCCACCCATATTGCTGTCTATAGGAACAGGACAGCTTCAGCATGGTCACAACAGCGGTTCCCACCTTCCAGGGACCCCCTCTCAACATCAATATCAATTAACTACTCTTAATCACAAGTATCATGTTCGTCATCTAATTTGCCACTAAATGATAATATAATAGAATCAGTCGCCCATCCAAGGATAGATAGATTGAAATGCTATCATTATTTCCATTTAAATGCCCAAGCCTAAATTTCGACAGCATCTCCCCCTATCTCTCCAGATATATTTATCTTACATTTCATTTCCACGTCAACTATCCACACATTGTGTGGATTAAATTGACAATGGAATTAAACATAAGAAATATATCCAGAGAGAATAGGAGAGTTACCGCACGAAACTAATGACAGAGCATGTAAATGACAAACAACGAGAACATTCCAATCTATCCAACCTTGGACTGTCCAACAGGACAATTTGGCAGATTTCTATACCTCCAAAACACACTTTATCTATGCTCGGCAATATAAAAATCTCCAAATGGGCTAACTGATTCTATTATACTACCATTTGTGGACAAAAAAATAACTATTAATAATAAGCCAAATGCATCCACATAAATCAACCACGGGTAGCTCCGATGCACATCCGGGTTTGTTCCATCAATTCCAGATACACAAGCACATGAAAATGACAGAATCATCAACACCATGAATCAATTCTAATCAAATACCTAATGACTATTTTCTGAACAAATAAGTATGTATGGGGCCCACCATGGGAATCAGATTGCCTGCGGAGTAACTCTGCACTGCTCTTATCATGTAGAGTAAACTCAGTTGGCCCCGCCTAGAATGTATGTGATTTATCTATTCCGTCCTTATGTTTTTTCAGCTCATTTTAGTGGTTGAGCCTAAAATTTAAGCATATCCAAATCTCAAGTGGACCATGCCATGGGAAACAGTGGGAATAATGATTTCCACCATTCCCAGGCCCTACAGTGATCTTTATTTGTCATCCAACCTGTTCATAAGATCACATGGATATAGATGAAGGGAAAACACAAATATCAGCTTGATCCAAAACTTCTGTGTCCTCCAAGAATTTTTCAATGATAGACATTCAGTTCACACTTGTGGTGTGGTCCACTTTACATTTTAATATGCTTCATTTTTGGGCACCATACCTAAAATTTCCTGCTAAGATGGATGGACGGAGTGGATAAAATACGTAAATCACTGTGGGCCCCGCATAGTTTACTCCACACAAATATATGCTTGATCCAAAACAGTGGACAGCGACGGTGGACCCCACAGGCAGTGGACAGCGACGGTGGGCCCCACAGCCAGTGGACAGCGACGGTGGGCACCAAGCCAGTGGACAGCGACGGTGGGCCCCACAGGTAGTGGACCGTGACGTGGGCCACACAGGCAGTGGACAGCAACGGTGGGCCCCACAGGCAGTGGACAACGACGGTGGGCCCGACAATTAGGTATTTCATTTTTTATTATTTGTAAATCACAAATTTGGAATTTAAAATTTAAAATCCCTAATTAAGGAAGGAATTAGGGATTTAATTCGAATCCTAATTAGGGATTTTAATTTCGAAATCCCTAATTAGGGATTTACTAAATAAGTGGGCCCCACCAAATAGTGGACAGCTAAGGCGGACCCCACATGCAATGGACAACGATGGACAGCGATGGTGGGACCCACATGCAATGGACATCGATGGTGGGACCCACATGCAATGGACAACGACGATGGGACTCACATGCATTGGATTTTGACAGTGGGCCCCACAATCAACAATGAGGATAGAGAGAGAGTGAGAGGATTCAGCATCAGAAGGAAGGGAGAGAGGGTTACCGGAGGATTGGCGGCTGCGGCGTACGGAGGCCGGTGACGGGGGTGGTCGGCTGAGGTGGGTGGGCCGCGTCGGTGACGGACGGAAGTGAAGCAGAGGTGGGTGGGCCGCGCCGACGATGGATGGGGTGGTCGGTTGAGGTGGGTGGGCTGCGCCGGTGACAGACCAAAGTGAAGCAGAGGCAGGTGGGCCGCGCCAGCGATGGACGGGGTGGTTGGCTGAGGCTGGTGGGCCGCGCCGGTGATGGACGACAGACGTCGGAGGTGAGAGAGAAAGGTTGAGGTGGGGTGCCGACGCCGGTGACGGACGACAGACGACGGATGTCGGTTGGGTCGTGTGCGAGAGAGAGAGAGAGAGAGAGAGAGAGAGAGAGAGAGAAATGAGGGCAATGGGGGGAGTCGGGTGAGTTAAAACATAAGGTTATTACCGACGAAATTTTTCGTCGGTAATAGTCATTTCAAAACTTTTTACCGATGAAAAATTTCGTCGGTAAAAGTATTACCGACGAAATTTTTCGTCGGTGATGTAATTTTACATAAAAGGCGGGAATTTGGCTCAACATTACCGACGGATAAGAATCGTCGGAAAAATTTTCAAAATGCCTATTACCGACGAACATTTTCGTCGGTAATACTCCACGACTTTTACCAACGAAAATGTTCGTCGGGAAAACCATTTTTTTGCAATGGTCTTTTAGCGACGAAGTATTTCGTCGGTAATACCTATTTTTACCGACGAAATCATCATTTCGTCGGTAAAAGTGCTTAGCGGGAACTTTTACCGACGACTTGGATATTTCATCGGGGAAAATGGTTTTTTCCGACGAAAAATTTTTTGTCGGTAATACTTTCGTCGGTAAAAACCCGCTTTCTTGTAGTGTTGGAGATTGCTCTTCCCAACTGTAAGTTAAATTTTGTTGCGTTTTCCCTTATCCACTTTAAGAATGTTGGCAATCACCTTTTACATACTCCAATCCACCATTATAATGATCAGATCATCGACTTTCCGAAAATGACTCTCATTGTTATGAAAAGACACCCGCACACAATTGTTGCAAGGAATGCACAAACCACAAGAGAAAAAAGCTAATAAAAAAGATCCAGAAAAAAAAAGAGATACAAGAGGTATAGAAATTTATGTGGTTCCAGAGTATGCTTATTGTTGTTTAATTCAGACACACGACCACATGTGTTATGAACAATTCTAATTTGGTCAAACATGTGCGATTAGATTTAGTTCCGGGCATGCTATAGTCATAATCAACTTGAATTAATTGAATGCTTGTGAACTGAGGAGCCAAACTAGCTGGATCAGGACTAGATCTGTGAAGGTTGGGCTAACTGTTCAGCCACCAATGTTATAACGATCAAACAATTTCAAAGGGGAGGGTTAGTCCTTCAGAATGTGATCCTTTTGCCTTGGAACCAATGATTTTTATTTCAACGGTGATAGCGTATTAAGCTTCTTAGTAAAAAAAAAAGGATTACACAGAATTAAAAACAAGAATGGATCACCAATTTATTGATTCAAATATAAGAGCAATACAATCAGCAAAAATATATAAAACTAAGCAGAGAAAAGATAAAATACCTGCGACATCTTGTGTTGGCAAAACAACTGTAGAAATTCCCATACGGTTGTGAGACAGTCATGTTGTGAAGTCAGTAGGATGTGACTGGCGATGTATCAAGTACAGAGTCAATAACTGAGGGATCTGATGACGGTGGTCATGGATATTTAACCTACTCCTAATGTGTATTGCAGCGATGCACTTGGACAAAAATAGATCTAAGGCAAACAAATAACTCCGAACTTACTGTGGCATGATTGGACAAAAGTGGAGTGATTAAAGCTAAGAAGCTAAACTAAAGGGATAAGTAACGTTGCACTACAGAGAGATTGATATTGTTTATGGTGAGGGCCTAGAGCTCTTCTTTGAATGCTGCTTCTATAAACTTCTAAGAGACAGTGGCCAGCGTGATGGTTTCCATGTGAATTTTCGATTATATAGTGGCCATATTCTAATAGGATTTGGAATCTTTGTTGTATAATGCCATCATTGTTATTTTCTTCTAATTTCATATATTTTTTCATTCTTTGCTCATAATTCCTTGCTACCTTTGATAAAATATCGAGCGTCCATAAGAAATTTTTCTTTTCAAATTGATCTGGGATGGTTGTACCATGCGTAGGCTGGATTACGAAGAATCCAACATCATGAAGTCTTCTAAAGCTCTTAACACGCTAAGAACCACACATGTCACTTGTGCATTGGTCACATGCCTTGTAAATGATGTCTGCTTTTTCTGGTGTAGACGTGCGTACGGCTTTGAGTGGGTCTCCTTTTGGTAAGCTACATGTCATTGGGACATAAGTGTGATTTGTCTCTCTTAGTGTGAGTACATTTTCCTCTTGTCATTCGTATAAGTGTGCTAACACATGGTGGCTTTTCAATGGACAATGAAAACTGTGCCAAGCTAGGTGTAAATAATGCCTCCATATCTCTTTACATTTAAATCACGGATTTGACAGGTAACACATGGAGGCACAAAGTTTGCGCTCACTTGTCATGCACAACTTCTAACATCATAAATCGTTTGTCATGATTATAAACCTTAAATGCAATCGTGAAATCTAATGATCATCTAGCTAAAAACAGTTCTAGACACACTTCAACTGTTATGGTGTATCAATCATCCCGATTGCTCTTTTCTGTCCATTCTCTTACTCCTTAGGCTCTTTTGTTATTGCTCATCTCTACTTACTTTGCATCCATGACTGCTTCTTCTTCCACTGCTTATAGTTTAGAGTCTGCTACAATGAAGGTTCCTGCTCTTTCCATGGTTGGTCCAGTCATCAAATGTTTTGAAGATTCTATTTTTCTTGACGTACTATCCCTTTCTGAATCTCCTTCTTCATCTTCCTCATCATCTAGTTCTTCTGACCAAGGTTATATCCTTGGTCCAGTGTTTCGTCTGTCGTTTGCTAATGACCTCTCCTCCCTTTCCCCATAGTTTTCTTCCTATTTAGAGGAGAAGCTTCTTCTTGAGGATGACCAACTCTATTAGTCAATGTGGAATCCCAGGACCTTAAAATATAAACTCTGGTCGCACCCTCATATTGATTGGATTAATTAGTTGAATCGAGTGGAGGCCAACTCTGGGATCGTTGACAAGATATCAGGATCTATGACTGTATCTAAGTCACACATCTCGACTCCATCATGAACAATGCTATTTTGGCTTTGTCCATTTGTTCTTAGAGCTGTTCTTCCAACGTTTTTCTCACTCACACATCTCGACCTTCTTTCTTTAATAATCATAATGCCCACATCTCGTACATCATTTATATTAAAAAGGAGATCGACAGTGTAGGCTCTGTTGGGACCGCGAAAGCAAATTAGAGAAGAATTAAACAAGGCAACCACAATACCACAAACGAAGCTAATCGGAGAATGCACAAGTTTTACGTGGAAAAACACTTGCAGGAAAAAACCATGGCACAAAGCGACAACAATCGACTATGAAAATGAAAATACGAGAGATGAAAATCCAAACTTAAAGAGCATGCCCTTGCTTCTCCTCTTTTAGAAACCTTGGAAAACCCTTAAGCACATCTCTTGATACCTTAATCCCGTATTACACCCGTTTATGTAGTAATACAATAGGAATTAAAAATAAATTGTGCACTTATGCAAAACAGTGTGCACCATCGATTGATTGGTTGGTCGATCAAAATCGACCGATGAACCCTCGATCGCTCGACACTACATGTTTGGTTGATTGAGCATGCCTAAAACAGTCCAGAGAGCTTGTAAGGAAATTCCAATGAGTTTCGCTCAACCAAGCCTCGGGCGTTGATCAGCTGAACAAGTCCAAAACTATCTAGAGAGTTAATTGTCTCATCTGGGGTATTTTTAATCAACCGACCACAGTGGTTGGTCGACCCATGACCCTAAAATTGAAAATTTTAAGGCTCCTTTCAATAATCTCCACTGAGCCTTCAATCTCGCATCAATCCTTCACTGCTTCAATTTGCTTTCTCCATTTCTAATTTTGTCTTCATCATAGCTCCACCACCATCGCTTCTCATGAACACTCTGTCTTTATCAAATATTTGCCAGGCCCAGAGAAGTCGAGCAAAATTTGAACTTCTCTACATGGATCACCTTCAAAAGCATATCGCCTGGATTCACGCTCGTATGGATCTTCTCAAAAGTCACATCGGCTTCCTCAAGCACTTGTCGGATAAAATGACGACACACATCAATATTCTTAGTTCTAGAATAATAAATTGAGTTTTTTGACAAATTGATCGGGCTTTCACTGTTACAATTAACCGGCATGGCTTCTTGCTGAAGCCCCAACTGATTTATCATTCCCCGTAACCAAACTGCCTTCTTGAATGATTCCGTCATTGCCATATACTCAACTTTGATTGTGGAAAGAGCCACTATAGACTAAAGCTTCAACATCCAACTAATTGCTCCATCTGTTAATACAATTGAGTAAGCGAAAGTCAACTTCTATTATACACACTACCCGCGTAATTAGAATCTATGTAGCCTACCAATTTGTCCCCTGATTTCTCGAATGTCAAGACGTACTCCTGTATACCTCGAATATATTGAAGTAGCCATTTCACTACCTCTTAGTGTTACTTGTTGCAGTTAGACATGTATATGCTCACAACATCCACTACATGTGAAATATTCAGTCTCATACAGACCATGATATACATCAAACTACCAACCACAATCGAATAGGGCACACGAGTCATAACCTGCTTTTCTTCATTTGTAATAGGACATTGCTCTGAAGAAAGTCAAAAGTGAGTCACAAAGGGAACACCAATTGGCTTTGCCTTGTCCATCTCAAATTTCACCAACACCTTCTCAAGGTATTCTTCTTAAGATAACCATAGCTCTCTCCTTTCCCTATCTCTGTGTATATCGATGCTGAGAACCCTCTTTGCAGCCCCTAGATCTTTCACCTCAAATGTCCTTGAGTCTTCAATATGTTGATCTCATACATGCTATGACTAGTGATAAGTATGTCATCAATATATAATATCATGATAATGAATTTTCCATCACTCAATGTCTTGAAGTAGACATAATGATCATATTCACTTTTGGTAGATCGTTGACTCACAATGAAAGAATCAAATTTCTTGTACCACTGCTTAGGAGACTATTTCAGGTCGTATAACGACCTCCTTAACCTGCAAACTTTATTCTCAGCTCCCTATATCTCGAATCTTTCTAGTTACTTCATGTACATTTGTTCTTCCAATTGCCTATCAAGAAAGCAGTCTTCATGTCCATTTATTTCAGTTCAAGGTTGTATTGGGCAACCAATGCTAACACGAACTTGATAGATACTTGCTTCACTACGGGTGCGAAAATCTCATTAAAGTCAATACCCTCATTCTGCACATAACCCTTCACTACTAGTCTTGCCTTGCACCTATCATGTTTTTTCCTGAAAATCCACTTACACCCGATCTCTTTACGCCTAACGAGAAGCTCTACCAGCCCCCGTGTCTCATCTTATATAGAGAATCCATCGCATCTTGCATCACTACCTTTTAATTTTTGACATCTACATTATCAAGAGCCTCCTGAAAAGTAGACAGATCCCTTTCATCCGTAATGAGGGTGAATAAAACGTTTGAGTCATCTCTGTATCTGGCCGGTAATTTGTGATCTCTTGGTGGATTCCTTCTCGTAGGTGGTGGCAACTCCACCTGCTCCTGTATCCCTATTTGCGTTTCAATTTCAGGCTATGTTTCACTTTTTGTTAATTTCATCAATTTTTCTGTTTCCTTATCCTCCTTCTCACGGAACAAGGATTCCTCGTCAAATTTGACGTTACGACTAAGGATGATTTTTCATGTGACCTAGATCATATACAGTTTGTATCCCTTCACACCATCACAATAACCGACAAAAATAGAATTTTCACCATTTGGTCTAGCTTATCTCTCTTAACTAACGGTACATGAGAGTAAGGGTCACAACCAAATACTTGCAACCCTAAGTAGTCTACTGCACGACCACTCCACACTTCCTCTAAAATTTTATAATTGATGGCCGTAGACAGGGATCGATTCACCAAGTAATAAGCCGTGTTAACGGCCTCAGTCCATAGTTCCTTATCCGACCTAACATTGCTCAACATGCTTCGGGCCCTCTCCAAGAGAGTCCGATTCATCATTTCAGCCATACCGCTCTGCTCTGGTGTATGACGCACTACATTATGCCTCACAATTTCTCCATCTTTATAAAACCAATTAAATTTTTTAAAAGTAAATTCTCTACCATTAGTCTGTCCTTAACACTTTTACCTTTCACCTTAATTATTTTTCTACCATCACCTTCACTGCTTGAAGGTAGCGAAAATTTCAGATTTATTTTTCAGAAAATAAACTTTCACCTTTTAGGAATAATCATTAATGAATGTAAAAAGCTATGTTGATCCTCCACCAGTGGATATTGGGGACGACTCCCAAACATTCGAATGTACATAATCAAGCACTCCCTTACATACATGTTTTTTTGACTTAAAAGATAACTGTGATTGTTTATCATATATACAATGTTCGCATATATTAAAATCAACACTTTTAAATATAGGAATTAAAGAACGATCAGAAAGTACCTTCATACCCTATTCACTCATGTGGCTTAGGGGTGCGTGCCACATATGTGCCAATGTGGAATTCACTACAAACGCTGTAGCTCCACCCGATGAAGTACTCCCAATCAACTTGTGAAGGTTACTGCTTCACCGTGCTTTCATCATAATGAGTTCCCCCTTTGAAACTTTTATGACATGATTAAACTCGGTGAATTTACACTGTTCGCTCGCCTCAACTGCAAGGCTATGATGTAGTAATAATTCTCGGTAAGACCGAGGTCGATCCTCAGGGATTGTCGTAACAATTCTAAGTTTTAGAACTCGGATGGGCTGAATTCGGATTTGTATCGATGGGTGGAAATTAAGAATATAAAACTATCTATTTAAGAACTAAATCAAGGAAATAAACACTAGAGCGCCAAAGATCCACTAATAATCATTCACAATGCTAATTCAAATCATTCAAGCCAATCACTCAATTGGAATCGAGTTCTATCCCTAGCCAATCGAAATATAGAGCAATCAAATCATCATAATGCATCTAACATAGATGAATCATCCACTAATATGGTCCTCTCATAATCAACTAAGGCATTGGGTGTATTCAATCACACAACCCAATCCTTCACAAAACAAGCAAGATCACATTCATGATTCTTCCTCAAACCTTGTTACTAGACTTGATTTAGAAGCATGAATTGAACTTCTATTGAATCAAAATCAATACATAAACACCTATCTCAGATTAAATTAAAAGATAAGAACCACTTCTAGTTTAGTTCTAGATAAGCTCTTAGGAAACTTAGTTTGTAAGATTCCCTACAATCCAACATATCATGATGAATCTAGGATCTCTACAACCCTAAAATCCTATCAATCAACACCCCATTAAGCAATCTCAGTAATCAAAACATCCCATGTAAGGGAAAATCACAAGAGATAGAAGATTAACTAAAAATACTAATTTTATTTCAAACTAGAATTAGAAGTGTTCTTCATAAAATTCAAAACTACTTGAACGAATTCGAATTGAACATTGCAAACAACTAAGAGCTTCACGTCTTAGCCCTAGCTAAGAGGTTTAGCCAACCATTAATAGGTTAAATTAAAACTCAAAGGAAACTAATGAAAAATATAGAAAAACTGAGTTTTGAAGAGTTGCAGACGTTCCACAGCAATCTCCTTCACCTCCCACGACTTCCCAAGCCTTCTATGATGTCTTTAGATCGACCCCTAGGTGTCCTTTTATAGTAAAGAGACTCTACCGTATCAGAAACTTCCAGAATTGCGTAAGGACTCCTGCAGCATATGATTTTCGGAGCTTGCTGAGCAAGCTTGCTGGAAAGTTGCTGAAATACATTGGCTACCTGTTGGCTGACCGGTCTAGACCGGTCTAGCAGAGGTCCAGAGAGTGCTCGACCTGTTGGCCGACCGGTCTAGAACGGTCAGACCACACTGGTCCTTGGTCCAGTGACCTATATAGAGGGGTAGGAGGGTGGCCGACTGGTCAAGACTAGTCATGACTCCCTTGGCCGACCTGTACCGGTCACACCTCATTTCTTCACAATTTCTTTCTGTCTTTCTTCCTCTCTCTCCTCTCCTTGCTTTCTTCTTTCTTTGGCCCACCTTAGGTCTTCATCAAAGGCTCCTAAATGTGTCTTTTAAGTATCAATGGAGTGAAGTCTCTCTCTCAATCCTACATTCACATAACATGCATTAGAAGTGTCTTTTAAGTATGTAAACCATGCATATAATGTGATGTAATGGGTTGGCAAATATATAAATTGGAGCTTCAACACACCCCCCCAACCAGCTTTTTGCTAGTCCAGAGTAAAACATGCGTGAAACAATCCCTTTCTTCGAAAACTCAACTCTCTCTTGAAAACTATGGTTCTATAGACTTTAAGACATATAAGTGCAAAAATTAGAAAAACTAAATGATGAGAGATTGAAATCCTAAACTTTTCAAACGTAATAAGTGTTCACATAAAATCTCCACCGATTTATTGACAAGTAGAAGAATGCGAACATGTATGGTCTAATGTGCATTGTGCATATTCATCTCATTACTTTCCAAGATTACCTTCTTCATAAATCAGCTAAACTAAAGATCTAAGAGTGTACAGATCAACCAATTGCCTATGAAAGGAATTTGTCTTACCGTCCTTCCGACGGCTTTCACACTACATCCCATTTCCAGCTTTGGTTACGGGTAGACCATCCCCCGGTTGGTAATAGGTAGCCCTGTTCAAAAATTTCCACCATTCAATCATACCCATATTTTCCTTCCTTCTTTCCTTTTTATACACATTAGATAGGATTTTTAGAAATCCATATCTTTCGTTATTTTCCCATGGACAACGATGGACAAAGTACCCCGGCATGGTTCCTAAACACTTCAAATCTTTAGTCTCACCAATCTACAAGTCTAGTAATCCCTTTAAATCATGAGAATTGTGTAATGTGAACTAGACTCAAAAGTGTTCACATGTTCTATCGATCATATAAATAGGGGAATTCACATGTAAAACTATCATGTTTAAGTTAATTTAGAAATTTTAAAATCATATCATTTCATCTTTTATCCTTTCATACTCATGACATCTCAAGTGCATAGAAATGAAGTTTTCAAAAGAGTTTTGATATTTTAGAAAAATTAAAAATTTCCTACAAAAATCTTGCTCGAAATGTCACAGATTGCTAGATTCGAGGAATCTCACCCTCCAACCAAATCTTATATTGTCCTCAATAGTAAAAAGATATGTAATGAGCATAAATTATGAGAGCAATGATAAAATAAAAGAGAGTGAGAACGAGAGTACTTGAGAGAGTCGATCATGGAAGTTTGCAACTCCAAACAACTAAATAATTAAAATAAATGAACTACTCTCTACCTCCTGTCAAACTAGGAGGTTAATCTTGATACACAAGATCATCCAAAGGAATGGAATTCAGTAGAATTAGTAGGTGGAGTAAAAGATTTTTCAGTAATACCATCCACCATCCTGCTTCATAGTGCATATGAGTGATGTTTGTCATTCTAATCCATTGAAAATCTTGTTGAAAAAATTCAGCATGTTTCTCAAAGTTATCACTCCATGTATTAGGAAAGGAAGATTTCTTCGATTGGAATTCATCAAATATGAATCTCCTTTCCAACTTATCTGAGAAAAAATTATTCAGATAAGGATCATCCTAGAGATGGTGCTCTTCGATTTGTATAAACCAAAGAGATGTGGAGACTTGGAATTCTTCTTCATAAGTCGTTATGGTCTCCACATTTTCAGATTTTACCGGTGCCTCCACTATTGATAAATCGGTTTTACACACTATTGAAGGAGTCTTTGTGGGCACCGGTGAAGTTTCGCTTAAGGCATTGACAATGTCACGGATCATAGGATCATCCTAATCCTCAAAATATGCCAAACACTCTTTTAGAGTGTAGGAAACTTCGACCTTCTCGATCACTTGTGTAGGTTGGAATAAGTCCTCAACCACTACACATTCAGAAATTGGCCTCTCCGTAAGTAAATCAAGCACCAATCCATCAACTTCTTGCATGAAAAAATTGTTCAAGTCAGTGGTTGGTGTCTTGTCAATCAAATTGTCCGATTTTGGCTCTTCTAAGGCCTCATTAATATCTAATTTTATTTCTTCCTTGGAATGAGCCAAGCAAACTTCTAAAGTTTTAAAAAAATTAGCTCAGGGTGGCTCATCATCATCCACAATTGTATCTATGAAATTAATCATGTGGATCTCATCTTCATCCTCATCCTCATCCTCATCCTCTTGTTGTTTGTGTAAGTGAAACACATTCAGCTACATAGTCATATTTCCAAAGGATATTTTCATAACCCCATTCCTACAATTGATTATATCATTGGCGGTTGCTAGGAATGGTCGCCCTAGAATGACAGGAACTTGAGTGCATGCATTTGTAACCGCTTGTGTATCCAAAATGATAAAGTTTACCGGGTAGTAGAACTTATCGATTTGAACTAATACATCCTCAATTACTCCTCTCGGTATTCTAACGGAGTGATCCACAAGTTGTAAAGTTATCTTGATGGCTTTTAATTCACCAAGTCCAAGTTGCTCATATATCGAGTAGGGAATCAAGTTAACACTATCCCCTAGATCGAGAAGTGCTCTATTGATCCGGCAGTTACCTATCATGCAAGAGATTGTAGGGCTTCCAGGATCTTTGAATTTGGGGGGAGTGTTATGTTGTATGATGGCACTTACTTGTTCCGTAAAAAATGCTCTCTTGTGTACATTTTGCTTACGCTTTACGGCACATAGATCCTTTAGAAATTTGCCATATGAAGGAATTTGCTTAATTGCATCCAACAAGGGGATGTTGATTTTGATTTGTTGGAAGACTTTTAGAATGTCCTGATTTTCACTTGGCCTTTTTGTTGAGACAAAATGTTGGGGGAATGGGGCCACAGGTTTATACACACGCTCTGGCTCTTCATCTTGTAGAGCATTGTTCAATTCACCTTCATTCTTAGAATCAACCAGGTCATTAGGCTTTGTGGCCTTCACCGGTTCAGATTTTTCAATTATTTTTCCACTTCTAAGAGTGGTGATGGCTTGAACATGTTCCACATGAGGATGGGTTGAAGAATTGGTGTTTGTTTCCAATTGTTCTTTAGGGTTAGGATGAGATTGGGTCAAAACAGTCCATTTCTCCCTAACTCCTAGGTGTGTCTCAATTCTTTCAACTGAAATTTTAAGTTCATTCATGGTTTACATGTTGGGCTAATTTATCTGAGTTTGTCCAATCATGAATGTGTTCAACGTATCCTCAAGAGTTCTCTTGAGGAGGTCCTTGGGACGCATTGTTTGTATTTACCATGGGTCCATTTCTCCCATTAAAATTTGGTTTACATTGCCACTCAAGATTAGTCAAGTTAGAATTTGGTCCACTAAATGGGCGTTGATAAGCATTTGTAGCATTCGATTGAGTTTGCAAGATATCGTGAAATGCAGCGATTGTTGGGCAATCCTTTGTTAAGTGAACATCACTCTCACAGATACCACATACACTCTCAACGGCCTCACCGGTGGTTATCATGTTAACACTCCTCAATTCTATGGCCTCGACCTTCTTTGTGAGACCCGCCACCTTTGAATTTAAATCATTCTCCCCATCCAATACATTTATTCCTTTCTCTCTTGGGGTTGACTTGGGATTACTAGTCGGATTAGAGATGTCCCAAGATTGGGCATTCTCGGCTAGCATATCAAAGTAATCCCAAGCATCATCGGGTGCTTTGTTCAAAAACTCACCATTGCATATCATTTGGACAAATTGACGCATGATTGAACTCAATCCGGCATGGAAAAAGTCAATCAAGTGCCACATTTCATAACCATGGTGTGGGCACTCTAATAAAAGATCCTTGAACCTCTCCCAACATTGAAAAAATGTTTCATCTCCTTTTTGGGAGAAATTCATGATAGTCCGTCTTAGTGCATTGGTTTTATGAACCGGGAAGTACTTTTTAAGGAACTCCCGGGTCATTTCAGCCCATGTCCTGATGCTTCTAGGTTTAAGTGATTGAAACCATGCTTTGGCTTTGTCCTTTAGAGAGAAGGGGAATAATTTCAGTTTGATTACATCTTGGGAGATATCATTAAATTGAAAGGTGTTGGTTATCTCCTCAAATTCACTGAGGTGCGCATATGGACTTTCAGAGTTGAGTCTATGGAATTTCAGGAGTAACTTGATAATTCCCGGTTTAAGGTTCACGTTTCCTACATTATTTGGAAAAACAATGCAGAAAGACGTGGTTGTTCTCTCCGGTTGTAGATAATCTCTCAATGTTTTAACCGGAGGAACATAATGTTCCTCATTCTCATTACGTTCCGTCCTAATTGGTGGTGCATCATGCTCAACATCTTCAACATTATGTGGTTCATTCTCAGCCATGATTTCAGATGATTCAGGATTTCCTAGACGTATTCTAACTCGTCTATGATAGACTAGGCATTCAACTAAATCTCCTTCACTTAGAAGTTGCGATGTATGATCAAGCCCCCAATTAATGAGGCATAAAACACACAAAAACTAACTAATATAAAATCTGAAAACAAAAAAAAAACTAAAAATTAAATGAGTTTAAGTTATAATGGGGTTACCGGATGGAAGAACTATGTTAGAGAAGAAAAATCCTACAAAACAAACAAAATCTGTTAGTAGTAGAAAATTATGACAAAAAATTATTAAAACAATGAATCCTAACCAAACCTATTTAACCTAACTATACCCTAATTACAAAATTCAGAACCGTTAACCTAATCCCCTGCAGCGGCGCCAAAAACTTGTTTGCTCGCCTCAAGTGCAAGGCTACGATGTAGTAATAATTCTCGGTAAGACCGAGGTCGATCCTCAGGGATTGTCGTAACAATTCTAAGTTTTAGAACTCAGATAGGCTGAATTCGGATTTGTAACGATGGGTGGAAATTAAGAATATAAAACTATCTATTTAAGAACCAAATCAAGGAAATAAACACTAGAGCGCCAAGGATCCACTAATAATCATTCACAATGCCAATTCAAATCATTCAAGTCAATCACTCAATTGGAATCAAAGTTCTATCCCTAGACAATCGAAATATAGAGCAATCAAATCATCATAATGCATCTAACATAGATGAATCATCCACTAATATGGTCCTCTCATAATCAACTAAGGCATTGGGTGTATTCAATCACACAACCCAATCCTTCACAAAACAAGCAAGATCACATTCATGATTCTTCCTCAAACCTTGTTACTAGACTTGATTTAGAAGCATGAATTAAACTTCTATTGAACCAAAATCAATACATAAACACCTATCTCAGATTAAATCAAAAGATAAGAACCCCTTCTAGTTTAGTTCTAGATAAGCTCCTAGGAAACTTAGTTTGTAAGATGCCCTAGCATCCAACATATTATGATGAATCTAGGATCTCTACAACCCAAAATCCTATCAATCAACACCCCATTAAGCAATCTCAGTAATCAAAACATCCCATGTAAGAGAAATCACAAGAGATAGAAGGTTAACTAAAAATACTAATTTTATTTCAAACTAGAACTAGAAGTGTTCTTCATAAAACCCAAAACTACTTGAACGAATTCGAATTGAACATTGCAAACAACTAAATGCTTCACCTCTTAGCCCTAGCTAAGATGTTTAGCGAACCATTAATAGGTTAAACTAAAACTCAAAGGAAAATAATGAAAAACATAGAAAAACCGAGTTTGGAGGAGTTGCATACGTTCCACAGCGATCTCCTTCACCTCCCACGACTTCCCAAGCCTTCTATGATGTCTTTAGATCCACCCCTAGGTATACTTTTATAGTAGAGAGGCTCTACATTGCGAAGTCTCCTTCTCCCATTCAAAACTCATTCCCCTTGTAACTAGCGCATTCGTAGAGGTACCCTCGTCATTGTTTTTGTTTCTCAACTGCCTCTGCTGAAGGGCTGAGAGAACGATATCGATACTGATGGTATCCTTACCGTGGCACAAAGTTTCTACGAGATTCTCATATGAATCTGGTGGGGAATTCAACAGAATAAAAGCTTGGTCTTCTTCTTTGATCATCTCCTCAACATTCAACAATTGACAAATTAGTATATTGAAGTGAGTAGTGTGTTCATTAACATCGGCCCCATCCGCCATTCTCAGATTATAGAATTATCGCTTCAGATACAAACGACTTGAGAGAGACTTCGTAGCATAAAGGCTCTCCAACTTTGCCAATGTGCTTACTGCATTCTTCTCTCTGAAAACATTATAAAGGACTTCATCTAATCAACACAATTAGATAAAGGTGTTAGCTTTCTGATCTATTTTTTTATTCTCTTCTTCTTTCATAGATTTTGTGCGCTTATCCTTCTTAAGGAGTGCATCATCCAATTTTTGTTGAATTAGAGGGCCGTTCATCTTCACCTTCCATAGTTTAAAGTTATGAACTTCTCAATATCAAGCTTTATGCTTAAAGCCATTGATGTCTTGTCTTAGATTCCAACTGATTCCCAATGTTATCTCTAATACCACTTGTTGGAACTGCGGAAGCAAATCAGAGAAGAATCAAACAAGGAAATCACAATTCCACAAATGAAGCTAATTAGAGAACACACAAGTTTTACGTGAAACAACCCTTGCGGGAAAAAACTGCAACACAAAGCGACAGTAATCCACATGAAAAAAAAAATACAAGAGATGGAAATCCAAACTTATAGAGTAAGCCCTTGCTTCTCCCTCTCTTAGAAACCCTAGAAAACCCTTAAGCATGTCTCTACATACCCTAATCCCTATTACACCCATTTAAAATAGTAATATAATAGGAATTAGAAACAAATCGCGCACTTACACAAAATAGCGCGCACCGTCGGTCGATCAACATCGACTAACGAACCCTCGATCGCTCAACACAACATGTTCAGTCGATTGAATATGCCCAAAATAGTCCAGAGAGCTTGCAAGGAAATTCCAATGAGTTTCAATCGACTGAGCCCTAGGCGTTGATCGATTGAACTAGTCCAAAACTATCCAGAGACTTAACTGTCTCATCCAGGTATTTTCGATCAACCGACCATAGCGGTCGGTCGATCGATGAGCCCAAAACTAAAGATTTAAGGCTCATTTCAACATACTCTCTAATAAAGAGCTCCATGCTTTTCTCTTAATGTGTATTTGCCAATTTCTTTTTGTTGTCAAGGCCAATTAGATTACTAAAGATTTAGCCGAAGCCCTCACTTCTGGTCTAAAGTTACTCTTACTCCTTTAGTTTTTTCTCATCTTTATCGAGCACGCACTTTAGGAGCTTTCTAACAAAAACTTTCACATGGTTGGAGGTCCACTCCGGATTCTCCAACTCTAGTTGTACGAATACTTCCATCTTTTCACTGCAAAGCATTAAGGCCTCCCCCTCTCCAACTTACGGCGATCACCGTCTATCTTATTACTATTTCATTAATCGGTAATTTCGGGAATGCTTGAGCTTTTTTCTCTCTCAGCTCCCGACCATCCTGATGACGATTTCTTCCCATTCGGAGATGTCTTATGGCCCTTTTTGGTTTACTAGTGTAGGATTCAACTCCCATAACCCTGAACACGTTAGTAGTCAAAATCTCTATGCGTGTTTGGTGCTAGTGCTACTTTAGCTTTGTTATACAGGATGTGGATTAGCTTCGTTAGCTTTTCTTGTCAACCATGTGGATTTTCTTTTTCTCAGTATGGTTGACCATTTGGATGATTATTAAAATTGCTTGCATTCAAAGTAAAAAGAAAAAGAGAAAAAAAAGATTGCAGGTGGCATATTCATTGGTGTGGGAATTGGAGGGCTCAAGTATAAGAATAGCAAGTCGTGAGACTATATTAAAAAATCAGTTGTGCAGACTCTCTTCTGCGGTAGAGATGGCACTATTGGAAAAAGAGGTGGCAGCCAAGAAAGGTTACGTTGGAATCTCATTCGCACAAGATACGAGACCCACTTATTTATTCTGTAGGCCATCAACCAAAATCAAGGGGTCCTTAAGATCATGTATTCCTGGGTGTTAAATTCTTCAAGTGGGGCTCATGGTTCAGTAAATCTGGACCACTTGTCTGGTGAATCCCACCATGGATTGAACATGACCTCATCTGATTTCTTGACAGGACAATTGCAACCTTTAGATTTGCAGCCTGCAAATAGACGGCTAAGAGAGAGAGAGAGTGGAAAAGCTCTAAGAATTGGCAGCTAGAATTTTCCAATCTGGATGTTTTTTCCAGGGGAGGTCCGTCTGCAATGGGACCCAACTGATCAAGGGTCTGGATAACTGATGCATGGGCCCTGATTGTCAGAACTGAAAATCTGGGACAGCATCAGTTGTAATCGGGGGCAGCATCAGTTCCAGTCAAGCTTGGAACAATTCAACTCTATTTTATTCAAATTTCAAACATTCGCACTTATAGTTGGTCGTCACTTTGAGAAAAACTTAATACTCTGGCAGAATGTGAGGGATGATACACAGGAGCTTATAAATTAGTTAGAAACTCCACGTGTGCCACACCCACAAATCAAATTACGTTGTCCAATTTATTTATTTAAGTCTAGATATATAATAAAAAAAAATCGAACTTATTTAAGTATCGAGGTTTGTGGATATTGATTGGACGTTTAAACATCAAAAGTATCCAAAGGTTTTATTTCAACCACATTGGCAAACGATTAATTAATTTTTTAGGCGACAGTGAGCTACACAATTTAGCCGGTTTAAATTGAGTTAATTTGTGCCGCATACCATTTTGAAGTGCCAGCATATCAAGCGTCACATATGTTTGTTAGGACCTCAGAAGCAACTCAGAGAAGAATCAAACAAGGCAATCACAATTACTATAACAAAGCCATCTAGAAACACAAGTCTTACGTGGAAAAACCCTTGCAGACAAAAAACCATGGCGATGAATCCACTATGAAAATGAAAATATAAGAAATGGAAATCCAAAATGGCAAACCTTTGCTTCTCCTCTCAGAAACCTTAAACATGTCTCCAGAGACCCTTATTGACACTTTAATCCTGATTACACCTGTAATATATATTGTTACACTCGAAATTAGAAACAAAATCACGCACTTATGCAAACAGCACGCACCAACGGTCGATTGACATCGACCGATGAACCCTTAATCGCTTGACATCGCATGTTCGGTCAATCGAATATGCCCAAAATAGTCCAAAGAGTTTGCATCATATTTTTGAATTTCCTCGGTCGATCAAGCCTCAAAGTTCAATCGATCAAACTTGCCCAAAATTGTTCAGAGGCTAATCTATCTAATTTGGGGTAGTTTTGTTCGATTGACCACAACGGTTGTTGATTGAAGACTCCTATAAAATACTACTAGAATGAAGACTCTAATAAAAAATCTCCACTGAGGCTTCAATCTTGATCTTCTCTACTTTAAGCTTCATCTTCCATCTCTAATTTGTCTCCATCATAGCTCCACCATCGCCGCTTTCATGTACACTGTCTCTATCAAATCTTTCCCAATCCCAGAGAAGCCGAGCAAAACTTGAACTTCTCTTTAGGAATCACCTTCGTAAGCATATCAGTTGGATTCACACATGTATAAATTTTTCCAAGAGTTATACAACCTTCCTCAAATACCTGTTGGATAAAATGATGACACACATCAATATTCTTGGTTCTAGAATAGTAAACCGAATTCTTTGCCAAATTAATCACGCTTTTGTTGTCACATATAACCAGCATGACCTCCTGCTAATGCCCTAATTAATTTATCATTCCCTATAACCAAACTGCTTCCTTGAATGCTTTTATCACTGCTATATACTCAGCTTCTGTTATAGAAAGAGCTATCACAGTCTGAAGCTTCAATATTTAATTGATCACTCCATATCTGCTGATACAAATGAGTAATTAGAAGTTGACCATCTACTGTCCATGCTACCTGCGTAAACAAAATTTATGTAACCTACCAATTTGTTCTCTAGTTTCGCAAATGTTAAAACGTAGTCTAGCGTACCTCGAATATACCGAAGTAGTTTTTTCAACGCCTCTCAGTGTTTCTTGTGAGGTTTGACATGTACCAGCTCACAACACCCACTGCATGTGAAATATTCAGTCTCGTACAGACTATGACATACATCAAACTGCCTACTGCGTTCGAATAGGGCATACGAGATATAACTTTCTTTTTTTCATTTGTAATAGGACATTGCTATGAAGAAAGCCAAAAGTGAGTCGCGTGAGGAACACCGATCAACTTTGCCTTGTCCATCCCAAATTTCACCAACACTTGTTAGTGCACTTTTCTGTGGCATTCTAGTGCACCTTATTTGCCTATTACACAGGTCAGTTAGTGTCTAGGTGTTGGTTGAGCCTAAAGAAGATGAAGATCGAAGACACAAGAGGACAACTATATCAAGGAAGAAGGAACAAGTAAATCAGAGATGCCTTGGTGAGCCAAAACCCTTGAACCTAAACCAAAGCTATACCTCTAAATGACTTTTCCCAATAGGCATACTTTTAGTTATCTTAGAATGGCCTTAGGTGTCCCAAAAGACCACCCAAAGGATGGCTTAAGAGGTTCATGAACTGCTGTAAAAATGCAAACCAAAACATCATAATTCATGTGTTGTCGGCTGACCAGTCGGCCGGCCGACTACAGGCATTGGTCGGCCAACAACTAATCGACTGACCATTAAAGGCCCCAAAATGAGCAGCAAAAAAGCGTTGTCTAAGCCTTAATTTGGCAGGCTGACTTCCATCATCAGTCGATCGATGGCCCTTCGTCGGCCGGTTGACAGGACTTGTTAGCCGACCCACAAATAGCTGTTTGCTGTCGTTTCGTAGCCGTTGAAGCCTTTTCTTTATAAATAGAGCTCAACTTTTGGGCCATTGAGAAAGAGAATTTAGTGTATTAGAAGCCACCATTCAAACAACCATTACTAGGCTCTAATCCTAACCATTCCAAGTCATCTTCCTTGTGTTTGATCGCAAGTTGGAGCATTCAAAAGCTTAATTGAAGATGAACTTACTCTCTCTTGATCTCTAGATGTTTTAGACACCTACACCATAGGTAAATACTTTGTCTTAACCTCTCTAGAAGATCCATATAGGTGAATCCTTTTAGGCTTGCAACATATAACTCTTTGTAGAAGATTCAACTTATCACTTATCACATTGGGCATCTCAAAAGATGACTACATACAAGGTGATTGATCGGTGGAGCTGAGGCATTGACAACGCATCGAAAATATGATCGGGGAGCGCTGGGGAGCTGATTGAAACATGGGAGAGTGGAGATCAAGAAACCCATACAACGAGACGAAAAGGCCTCAATTAGACAAGTGTCAAATTGTATGAGTCCGGTTGAGCTCTTTCCTTATGGAGGATTGAGTGTGAGAGTTTGGAATCAAACTCCACCAAATCTCCAAGGAGTGCCTCTGGCGGGAGTGTACGCTGGGTTCTTGAGTGGGATCGACGGGTCGGGAGGAACCTTGTCAAACTTCTGGGTTGGATGGAACCCGTAAACATCTTGGTTGAGAGATGAACCGGTAAAATCTCTGTCATAGGTTGGGAGGAACCTTGTTAAATTCCCTGGTAAGGTGAAACCGATTTAAAACACATAGGTTAGGAGGAACCTGATTTAAACTCCCTTAGTGAATTTCAGTGTGCTCAAGGGATGAGTACACCAACCGAAAGTGGAGTAGGGAAATCAAACTATTATACATTCTTGTGTTTGTGATTGTCATTTGAGCACATTTCCATTCATGCATAGTCTTTTAACTGATGAATTATATGAATGCTAGGATGGTTTGTATGCTATGCATGTACTAGGTCAATTCACACAAAAGATGTATGTCCACTAGGCTTATATACATATGATAAGTACTTAATATTGTATAATTAACCCTATTTGTTAAGTGCATCAACATTGTTTTTCCGGTTAATTATCTCTCATTAGGTGAACTTTTTATGTTCAAGTGATTACTGGAGGTTGCAGATGATTCAAGCTATTTATGACGCTTT
This sequence comes from Liriodendron chinense, assembly GCA_003013855.2. Taxonomy (NCBI): domain Eukaryota; kingdom Viridiplantae; phylum Streptophyta; class Magnoliopsida; order Magnoliales; family Magnoliaceae; genus Liriodendron; species Liriodendron chinense. The sequence goes on along the minus strand of ML058432.1, from coordinate 1,524,867 downwards.
AAAGCCCAAAGGGAATCAAGATTAAGTGTGCCGGCGATCCTGAAGGAAATTGGGACATCAAGACCATATTGTACGGTTGAGATTGAGTGAAGATGGTCCGAAAGATCGAATCACAACCACACGTTTGGAGATCTAGGTTGTACATGTCTAGATGGTTGTGATTGGGCAATCACATTAGATTGGATGGTTAGGATTGAATGTCGACATATGGCACCATCCATCCAACCAAGCGGACCCCACCACGAGAATCCAACGGCCAGCAAACAACAAGAGATGGCCATCCAACGTTCATCTGGGCCTCTCCACCAACCATCAATCATCATCTCAACTGTCCACCATAAAAAGCCAGCTACAACCGTCCATCTCAACTGTCAACTGTATTAGGAAAGGAAGATTTCTTCGGTTGGAATTCATCAAATATGAATCTCCTTTCCAACTTATCTGGGAAAAAATTATTCAGATAAGGATCATCCTAGAGATGGTGCTCTTCGATTTGTATAAACCAAAGAGATGTGGAGACTTGGAATTCTTCTTCATAAGTCGTTATGGTCTCTACATTTTCAGATTTTACCGGTGCCTCCACTATTGATAAATCGGTTTTACACACTATTGAAGGAGTCTTTGTGGGCACCGGTGAAGTTTCGCTTAAGGCATTGACAATGTCACGGATCATAGGATCATCCTAATCCTCAAAATATGCCAAACACTCTTTTAGAGTGTAGGAAACTTCGACCTTCTCGATCACTTGTGTAGGTTGGAATAAGTCCTCAACCACTACACATTCAGAAATTGGCCTCTCCGTAAGTAAATCAAGCACCAATCCATCAACTTCTTGCATGAAAAAATTGTTCAAGTCAGTGGTTGGTGTCTTGTCAATCAAATTGTCCGATTTTGGCTCTTCTAAGGCCTCATTAATATCTAATTTTATTTCTTCCTTTGAATGAGCCAAGCAAACTTCTAAAGTTTTAAAAAAATTAGCTCAGGGTGGCTCATCATCATCCACAATTGTATCTATGAAATTAATCATGTGGATCTCATCTTCATCCTCATCCTCATCCTCATCCTCTTGTTGTTTGTGTAAGTGAAACACATTCAGCTACATAGTCATATTTCCAAAGGATATTTTCATAACCCCATTCCTACAATTGATTATAGCATTGGCGGTTGCTAGGAATGGTCGCCCTAGAATGACAGGAACTTGAGTGCATGCATTTGTAACCGCTTGTGTATCCAAAATGATAAAGTTTACCGGGTAGTAGAACTTATCGATTTGAACTAATACATCCTCAATTACTCCTCTCGGTATTCTAACGGAGTGATCCACAAGTTGTAAAGTTATCTTGATGGCTTTTAATTCACCAAGTCCAAGTTGCTCATATACCGAGTAGGGAATCAAGTTAACACTATCCCCTAGATCGAGAAGTGCTCTATTGATCCGGCAGTTACCTATCATGCAAGAGATTGTAGGGCTTCCAGGATCTTTGAATTTGGGGGGAGTGTTATGTTGTATGATGGCACTTACTTGTTCCGTAAAAAATGCTCTCTTGTGTACATTTTGCTTACGCTTTACGGCACATAGATCCTTTAGAAATTTGCCGTATGAAGGAATTTGCTTAATTGCATCCAACAAGGGGATGCTGATTTTGATTTGTTGGAAGACTTTTAGAATGTCCTGATTTTCACTTGGCCTTTTTGTTGAGACAAGATGTTGGGGGAATGGGGCCACAGGTTTATACACACGCTCTGGCTCTTCATCTTGTAGAGCATTGTTCAATTCACCTTCATTCTTAGAATCAACCAGGTCATTAGGCTTTGTGGCCTTCACCGGTTCAGATTTTTCAATTATTTTTCCACTTCTAAGAGTGGTGATGGCTTGAACATGTTCCACATGAGGATGGGTTAAAGAATTGGTGTTTGTTTCCAATTGTTCTTTAGGGTTAGGATGAGATTGGGTCAAAACAGTCCATTTCTCCCTAACTCCTAGGTGTGTCTCAATTCTTTCAACTGAAATTTTAAGTTCATTCATGGTTTACATGTTGGGCTAATTTATCTGAGTTTGTCCAATCATGAACGTGTTCAACGTATCCTCAAGAGTTTTCTTGAGGAGGTCCTTGGGACGCATTGTTTGTATTTACCATGGGTCCATTTCTCCCATTAAAATTTGGTTTACATTGCCACTCAAGATTAGTCAAGTTAGAATTTGGTCCACTAAATGGGCGTTGATAAGCATTTGTAGCATTCGATTGAGTTTGCAAGATATCGTGAAATGCAGCGCTTGTTGGGCAATCCTTTGTTAAGTGAACATCACTCTCACAGATACCACATACACTCTCAACGGCCTCACCGGTGGTTATCATGTTAACACTCCTCAATTCTATGGCCTCGACCTTCTTTGTGAGACCCGCCACCTTTGAATTTAAATCATTCTCCCCATCCAATACATTTATTCCTTTCTCTCTTGGGGTTGACTTGGGATTACTAGTCGGATTAGAGATGTCCCAAGATTGGGCATTCTCGGCTAGCATATCAAAGTAATCCCAAGCATCATCGGGTGCTTTGTTCAAAAACTCACCATTGCATATCATTTGGACAAATTGACGCATGATTGAACTCAATCCGGCATGGAAAAAGTCAATCAAGTGCCACATTTCATAACCATGGTGTGGGCACTCTAATAAAAGATCCTTGAACCTCTCCCAACATTGAAAAAATGTTTCATCTCCTTTTTGGGAGAAATTCATGATAGTCCGTCTTAGTGCATTGGTTTTATGAACCGGGAAGTACTTTTTAAGGAACTCCCGGGTCATTTCAGCCCATGTCCTGATGCTTCTAGGTTTAAGTGATTGAAACCATGCTTTGGCTTTGTCCTTTAGAGAGAAGGGGAATAATTTCAGTTTGATTACATCTTGGGAGATATCATTAAATTGAAAGGTGTTGGTTATCTCCTCAAATTCACTGAGGTGCGCATATGGACTTTCAGAGTTGAGTCTATGGAATTTCAGGAGTAACTTGATAATTCCCGGTTTAAGGTTCACGTTTCCTACATTATTTGGAAAAACAATGCAGAAAGACGTGGTTGTTCTCTCCGGTTGTAGATAATCTCTCAATGTTTTAACCGGAGGAACATAATGTTCCTCATTCTCATTACGTTCCGTCCTAATTGGTGGTGCATCATGCTCAACATCTTCAACATTATGTGGTTCATTCTCAGCCATGATTTCAGATGATTCAGGATTTCCTAGACGTATTCTAACTCGTCTATGATAGACTAGGCATTCAACTAAATCTCCTTCACTTAGAAGTTGCGATGTATGATCAAGCCCCCAATGAGGCATAAAACACACAAAAACTAACTAATATAAAATCTGAAAACAAAAAAAAAACTAAAAATTAAATGAGTTTAAGTTATAATGGGGTTACCGGATGGAAGAACTATGTTAGAGAAGAAAAATCCTACAAAACAAACAAAATCTGTTAGTAGTAGAAAATTATGACAAAAAATTATTAAAACAATGAATCCTAACCAAACCTATTTAACCTAACTATACCCTAATTACAAAATTCAGAACCGTTAACCTAATCCCCTGCAGCGGCGCCAAAAACTTGTTTGCTCGCCTCAAGTGCAAGGCTACGATGTAGTAATAATTCTCGGTAAGACCGAGGTCGATCCTCAGGGATTGTCGTAACAATTCTAAGTTTTAGAACTCAGATAGGCTGAATTCGGATTTGTAACGATGGGTGGAAATTAAGAATATAAAACTATCTATTTAAGAACCAAATCAAGGAAATAAACACTAGAGCGCCAAGGATCCACTAATAATCATTCACAATGCCAATTCAAATCATTCAAGTCAATCACTCAATTGGAATCAAAGTTCTATCCCTAGACAATCAAAATATAGAGCAATCAAATCATCATAATGCATCTAACATAGATGAATCATCCACTAATATGGTCCTCTCATAATCAACTAAGGCATTGGGTGTATTCAATCACACAACCCAATCCTTCACAAAACAAGCAAGATCACATTCATGATTCTTCCTCAAACCTTGTTACTAGACTTGATTTAGAAGCATGAATTAAACTTCTATTGAACCAAAATCAATACATAAACACCTATCTCAGATTAAATCAAAAGATAAGAACCCCTTCTAGTTTAGTTCTAGATAAGCTCCTAGGAAACTTAGTTTGTAAGATGCCCTAGCATCCAACATATTATGATGAATCTAGGATCTCTACAACCCAAAATCCTATCAATCAACACCCCATTAAGTAATCTCAGTAATCAAAACATCCCATGTAAGAGAAATCACAAGAGATAGAAGATTGACTAAAAATACTAATTTTATTTCAAACTAGAACTAGAAGTGTTCTTCATAAAACCCAAAACTACTTGAACGAATTCGAATTGAACATTGCAAACAACTAAATGCTTCACCTCTTAGCCCTAGCTAAGAGGTTTAGCGAACCATTAATAGGTTAAACTAAAACTCAAAGGAAAATAATGAAAAACATAGAAAAACCGAGTTTGGAGGAGTTGCATACGTTCCACAGCGATCTCCTTCACCTCCCACGACTTCCCAAGCCTTCTATGATGTCTTTAGATCCACCCCTAGGTATACTTTTATAGTAGAGAGGCTCTATATTGCGAAGTCTCCTTCTCCCATTCAAAACTCATTCCCCTTGTAACTAGCGCATTCGTAGAGGTACCCTCGTCATTGTTTTTGTTTCTCAACTGCCTCTGCTGAAGGGCTGAGAGAACGATATCGATACTGATGGTATCCTTACCGTGGCATAAAGTTTCTACGAGATTCTCATATGAATCTGGTGGGGAATTCAACAGAATAAAAGCTTGGTCTTCTTCTTTGATCATCTCCTCAACATTCAACAATTGACAAATTAGTATATTGAAGTGAGTAGTGTGTTCATTAACATCAGCCCCATCCGCCATTCTCAGATTATAGAATTATCGCTTCAGATACAAACGACTTGAGAGAGACTTCGTAGCATAAAGGCTCTCCAACTTTGCCAATGTGCTTACTGCATTCTTCTCTCTGAAAACATTATAAAGGACTTCATCTAATCAACACAATTAGATAAAGGTGTTAGCTTTCTGATCTATTTTTTTATTCTCTTCTTCTTTCATAGATTTTGTGCGCTTATCCTTCTTAAGGAGTGCATCATCCAATTTTTGTTGAATTAGAGGGCCGTTCATCTTCACCTTCCATAGTTTAAAGTTATGAACTTCTCAATATCAAGCTTTATGCTTAAAGCCATTGATGTCTTGTCTTAGATTCCAACTGATTCCCAATGTTATCTCTAATACCACTTGTTGGAACTGCGGAAGCAAATCAGAGAAGAATCAAACAAGGAAATCACAATTCCACAAATGAAGCTAATTAGAGAACACACAAGTTTTACGTGAAACAACCCTTGCGGGAAAAAACTGCAACACAAAGCGACAGTAATCCACATGAAAAAAAAATACAAGAGATGGAAATCCAAACTTATAGGGTAAGCCCTTGCTTCTCCCTCTCTTAGAAACCCTAGAAAACCCTTAAGCATGTCTCTACATACCCTAATCCCTATTACACCCATTTAAAATAGTAATATAATAGGAATTAGAAACAAATCGCGCACTTACACAAAATAGCGCGCACCGTCGGTCGATCAACATCGACTAACGAACCCTCGATCGCTCAACACAACATGTTCAGTCGATTGAATATGCCCAAAATAGTCCAGAGAGCTTGCAAGGAAATTCCAATGAGTTTCAATTGACTGAGCCCTAGGCGTTGATCGATTGAACTAGTCCAAAACTATCCAGAGACTTAACTGTCTCATCCAGGTATTTTCGATCAACCGACCATAGCGGTCGGTCGACCGATGAGCCCAAAACTAAAGATTTAAGGCTCATTTCAACATACTCTCTAATAAAGAGCTCCATGCTTTTCTCTTAATGTGTATTTGCCAATTTCTTTTTTGTGTCAAGGCCAATTAGATTACTAAAGATTTAGCCGAAGCCCTCACTTCTGGTCTAAAGTTACTCTTACTCCTTTAGTTTTTTCTCATCTTTATCGAGCACGCACTTTAGGAGCTTTCTAACAAAAACTTTCACATGGTTGGAGGTCCACTCCGGATTCTCCAACTCTAGTTGTACGAATACTTCCATCTTTTCACTGCAAAGCATTAAGGCCTCCCCCTCTCCAACTTACGGCGATCACCGTCTATCTTATTACTATTTCATTAATCGGTAATTTCGGGAATGCTTGAGCTTTTTTCTCTCTCAGCTCCCGACCATCCTGATGACGATTTCTTCCCATTCGGAGATGTCTTATGGCCCTTTTTGGTTTACTAGTGTAGGATTCAACTCCCATAACCCTGAACACGTTAGTAGTCAAAATCTCTATGCGTGTTTGGTGCTAGTGCTACTTTAGCTTTGTTATACAGGATGTGGATTAGCTTCGTTAGCTTTTCTTGTCAACCATGTGGATTTTCTTTTTCTCAGTATGGTTGACCATTTGGATGATTATTAAAATTGCTTGCATTCAAAGTAAAAAGAAAAAGAGAAAAAAAAGATTGCAGGTGGCATATTCATTGGTGTGGGAATTGGAGGGCTCAAGTATAAGAATAGCAAGTCGTGAGACTATATTAAAAAATCAGTTGTGCAGACTCTCTTCTGCGGTAGAGATGGCACTATTGGAAAAAGAGGTGGCAGCCAAGAAAGGTTACGTTGGAATCTCATTCGCACAAGATACGAGACCCACTTATTTATTCTGTAGGCCATCAACCAAAATCAAGGGGTCCTTAAGATCATGTATTCCTGGGTGTTAAATTCTTCAAGTGGGGCTCATGGTTCAGTAAATCTGGACCACTTGTCTGGTGAATCCCACCATGGATTGAACATGACCTCATCTGATTTCTTGACAGGACAATTGCAACCTTTAGATTTGCAGCCTGCAAATAGACGGCTAAGAGAGAGAGAGAGTGGAAAAACTCTAAGAATTGGCAGCTAGAATTTTCCAATCTGGATGTTTTTTCCAGGGGAGGTCCGTCTGCAATGGGACCCAACTGATCAAGGGTCTGGATAACTGATGCATGGGCCCTGATTGTCAGAACTGAAAATCTGGGACAGCATCAGTTGTAATCGGGGGCAGCATCAGTTCCAGTCAAGCTTGGAACAATTCAACTCTATTTTATTCAAATTTCAAACATTCGCACTTATAGTTGGTCGTCACTTTGAGAAAAACTTAATACTCTGGCAGAATGTGAGGGATGATACACAGGAGCTTATAAATTAGTTAGAAACTCCACGTGTGCCACACCCACAAATCAAATTACGTTGTCCAATTTATTTATTTAAGTCTAGATATATAATAAAAAAAATCGAACTTATTTAAGTATCGAGGTTTGTGGATATTGATTGGACGTTTAAACATCAAAAGTATCCAAAGGTTTTATTTCAACCACATTGGCAAACGATTAATTAATTTTTTAGGCGACAGTGAGCTACACAATTTAGCCGGTTTAAATTGAGTTAATTTGTGCCGCATACCATTTTGAAGTGCCAGCATATCAAGCGTCACATATGTTTGTTAGGACCTCAGAAGCAACTCAGAGAAGAATCAAACAAGGCAATCACAATTACTATAACAAAGCCATCTAGAAACACAAGTCTTACGTGGAAAAACCCTTGCAGACAAAAAACCATGGCGATGAATCCACTATGAAAATGAAAATATAAGAAATGGAAATCCAAAATGGCAAACCTTTGCTTCTCCTCTCAGAAACCTTAAACATGTCTCCAGAGACCCTTATTGACACTTTAATCCTGATTACACCTGTAATATATATTGTTACACTCGAAATTAGAAACAAAATCACGCACTTATGCAAACAGCACGCACCAACGGTCGATTGACATCGACCGATGAACCCTTAATCGCTTGACATCGCATGTTCGGTCAATCGAATATGCCCAAAATAGTCCAAAGAGTTGCATCATATTTTGAATTTCCTCGGTCGATCAAGCCTCAAAGTTCAATCGATCAAACTTGCCCAAAATTGTTCAGAGGCTAATCTATCTAATTTGGGGTAGTTTTGTTCGATTGACCACAACGGTTGTTGATTGAAGACTCCTATAAAATACTACTAGAATGAAGACTCTAATAAAAAATCTCCACTGAGGCTTCAATCTTGATCTTCTCTACTTTAAGCTTCATCTTCCATCTCTAATTTGTCTCCATCATAGCTCCACCATCGCCGCTTTTCATGTACACTGTCTCTATCAAATCTTCCCCAATCCCAGAGAAGCCGAGCAAAACTTGAACTTCTCTTTAGGAATCACCTTCGTAAGCATATCAGTTGGATTCACACATGTATAAATTTTTCCAAGAGTTATACAACCTTCCTCAAATACCTGTTGGATAAAATGATGACACACATCAATATTCTTGGTTCTAGAATAGTAAACCGAATTCTTTGCCAAATTAATCACGCTTTTGTTGTCACATATAACCAGCATGACCTCCTGCTAATGTCCTAATTAATTTATCATTCCCTATAACCAAACTGCTTCCTTGAATGCTTTTATCACTGCTATATACTCAGCTTCTGTTATAGAAAGAACTATTACAGTCTGAAGCTTCAATATTTAATTGATCACTCCATATCTGCTGATACAAATGAGTAATTAGAAGTTGACCATCTACTGTCCATGCTACCTGCGTAAACAAAATTTATGTAACCTACCAATTTGTTCTCTAGTTTCGCAAATGTTAAAACGTAGTCTAGCGTACCTCGAATATACCGAAGTAGTTTTTTCAACGCCTCTCAGTGTTTCTTGTGAGGTTTGACATGTACCAGCTCACAACACCCACTGCATGTGAAATATTCAGTCTCGTACAGACTATGACATACATCAAACTGCCTACTGCGTTCGAATAGGGCATACGAGATATAACTTTCTTTTTTTCATTTGTAATAGGACATTGCTATGAAGAAAGCCAAAAGTGAGTCGCGTGAGGAACACCGATCAACTTTGCCTTGTCCATCCCAAATTTCACCAACACTTGTTAGTGCACTTTTCTGTGGCATTCTAGTGCACCTTATTTGCCTATTACACAGGTCAGTTAGTGTCTAGGTGTTGGTTGAGCCTAAAGAAGATGAAGATCGAAGACACAAGAGGACAACTATATCAAGGAAGAAGGAACAAGTAAATCAGAGATGCCTTGGTGAGCCAAAACCCTTGAACCTAAACCAAAGCTATACCTCTAAATGACTTGTCCCAATAGGCATACTTTTAGTTATCTTAGAATGGCCTTAGGTGTCCCAAAAGACCACCCAAAGGATGGCTTAAGAGGTTCATGAACTGCTGTAAAAATGCAAACCAAAACATCATAATTCATGTGTTGTCGGCTGACCAGTCGGCCGGCCGACTACAGGCATTGGTCGGCCAACAACTAATCGACTGACCATTAAAGGCCCCAAAATGAGCAGCAACAAAACGTTGTCTAAGCCTTAATTTGGCCGGCTGACTTCCATCATCAGTCGATCGATGGCCCTTCGTTGGCCGGTTGACTGGACTTGTTAGCCGACCCACAAATAGCTGTTTGCTGTCGTTTCGTAGCCGTTGAAGCCTTTTCTTTATAAATAGAGCTCAACTTTTGGGCCATTGAGAAAGAGAATTTAGTGTATTAGAAGCCACCATTCAAACAACCATTACTAGGCTCTAATCCTAACCATTCCAAGTCATCTTCCTTGTGTTTGATCGCAAGTTGGAGCATTCAAAAGCTTAATTGAAGATGAACTTACTCTCTCTTGATCTCTAGATGTTTTAGACACCTACACCATAGGTAAATACTTTGTCTTAACCTTTCTAGAAGATCCATATAGGTGAATCCTTTTAGGCTTGCAACATATAACTCTTTGTAGAAGATTCAACTTATCACTTATCACATTGGGCATCTCAAAAGATGACTACATACAAGGTGATTGATCGGTGGAGCTGAGGCATTGACAACGCATCGAAAATATGATCGGGGAGCGCTGGGGAGCTGATTGAAACATGGGAGAGTGGAGAGCAAGAAACCCATACAACGAGACGAAAAGGCCTCAATTAGACAAGTGTCAAATTGTATGAGTCCGGTTGCGCTCTTTCCTTATGGAGGATTGAGTGTGAGAGTTTGGAATCAAACTCCACCAAATCTCCAAGGAGTGCCTCTGGCGGGAGTGTACGCTAGGTTCTTAAGTGGGACCGACGGGTCGGGAGGAACCTTGTCAAACTTCTGAGTTGGATGGAACCCGTAAACATCTTGGTTGAGAGATGAACCGGTAAAATCTCTGTCATAGGTTGGGAGGAACCTTGTTAAATTCCCTGGTAAGGTGAAACCGATTTAAAACACATAGGTTAGGAGGAACCTGATTTAAACTCCCTTAGTGAATTTCAGTGTGCTCAAGGGATGAGTACACCAACCGAGAGTGGAGTAGGGAAATCAAACTATTATACATTCTTGTGTTTGTGATTGTCATTTGAGCACATTTCCATTCATGCATAGTCTTTTAACTGATGAATTATATGAATGCTAGGATGGTTTATATGCTATGCATGTACTAGGTCAATTCACACAAAAGATGTATGTCCACTAGGCTTATATACATATGATAAGTACTTAATATTGTATAATTAACCCTATTTGTTAAGTGCATCAACATTGTTTTTCCGGTTAATTATCTCTCATTAGGTGAACTTTTTATGTTCAAGTGATTACTGGAGGTTGCAGATGATTCAAGCTATTTATGACGCTTTAAAGCCCAAAGGGAATCAAGATTAAGTGTGCCGGCGATCCTGAAGGAAATTGGGACATCAAGACCATATTGTACGGTTGAGATTGAGTGAAGATGGTCCGAAAGATCGAATCACAACCACACGTTTGGAGATCTAGGTTGTACATGTCTAGATGGTTGTGATTGGGCAATCACATTAGATTGGATGGTTAGGATTGAATGTCGACATATGGCACCATCCATCCAACCAAGCGGACCCCACCACGAGAATCCAACGGCCAGCAAACAACAAGAGATGGCCATCCAACGTTCATCTGGGCCTCTCCACCAACCATCAATCATCATCTCAACTGTCCACCATAAAAAGCCAGCTACAACCGTCCATCATGTGTGATCAGCACACGAGCAAGCAGAAGCTGCACCAAGGGCAGTCCGTCCATGCCACACATCCAATAGCTGGACATCTTTCATCTCGACCGTCCATTCCACGTCTAGATGTGGTGGATCACATCATCCATCTGTCCAAGCTCCAACTGGACCCCACCATCTCATCCAATCTCCACCATTCATCAAACATGCTGATGGATCAGCATGCAGTCCAGCTCCAGCGTACAACAGTCCAACTGATGGAAGTGGACCCCACTCCAATCAGCGTCCGTCATAGCAAAGTGGCCAACTGCATGTGTCTCCAAGCTTCAACACTCCAGCAACCAGCACATGTGGACTCATCAAGTACCGTCCGTCAGCTGAAGATCAGCACTTGCATCACGTCAGCAATGAAGGGCTGGATGAGTTCCATCATCCATCATGTGATCAACGGTCAGCATGCATATCAAGATCCAATAGCCGTCCATTGCATCAACCAACCAAGCATCACCTCCATCCACGACCATTCATCACAGCAGCTGGAGTCATCCGGCCGTCCACTTCAATTCCAGCCAAAGCAGCTCTCCAAGTCAGCATGAGAGAGTTGAGCACATCTTCAGCTGGGCCAGCTCATCCTCACCGTCCGTTTCGAGCCAGATCATCAATCAGCCGTTCAAAACAATGAACGTCCACTAGTAAAATGGACGGACAACAACAGCACTTGGGAGGGCTCATCATCATCAACCAGCGTCACCAGATCCAGTATCAACGTCCAAACCACTCCAGCAATCTCCAGCGTCCATCATGCAGGCCCACCTCCATCTTCAACACGAGCAGATGGTGACGGTCCATACCCACCACACGTGCTAACCTTTCAGTGGACCATCTATTTCCAGCAGCCATCAACAGTCCCCACCTTCTCCACCGTTCAGCAAGCCCAAATCAGCCATGCATTTCCATCAGGTGGACCACCTTCAGTTGCACGTGCAGCCCGCAGCTCCATCTAGCATCTTCAGCTCCCACTTGCACGTGTCATCTGCTCCAACAATTGATATCTAGAACATGCAGAAACACCTTCCATCAAGGTGGACCACAATCCAACAAGCAATAAGACGTCACATGGAGAACATGATCTTCATTATGTGCCTTCCACCTCACACATGCAGTTGTTGACCCCACCTTCAATGGACGGTCCAGATTGTCTAAATTCTCCATGAGGACCCAGTGAACTCCAACTCATGGAGGACCCAGTTAACTCACCTAGTTACCTTCCATCCTTGGGTTAAGCAAATGCTCTTTCCATCCTCTTCCATCCATGAGCTCCAAACCAAAAAGAAAAGTTTGCTTTAGGCTTTGAGTACCTTCCAAGCCTAACTCCTAACCCAAACCTAAAAAGAAAATCTATTGGCTTATAAGTGCCACCTCATCATCCAAGCCTAACTCCATTCCCAAAAAAAAAAAAAAGTTTGCTTAAGGCTTGGAGTGCCACCTAGGCTTGGAGCCTCCCAAAAAGCTATAAAAGGAGCTCCTCTCCTTCTCATTTGAATCATCCCACAATTATCCCACAATCTAAATCCCTCAAATCCAATTCTCTCTTTTCTTTCTTTCTTAGTTTTGTAGTGTAGATTAGTTTTTTCCTTTGTAGAGAATTTAGTCTTCCATTGTAGCATGGTTGGCTAAACCTCTAGCTAAGGCTAGGGGTGAAGCTTTTGAAGAAATTTACAAGCTTTGGTTCTTTCGGTTCAATAGTTGTGCTTGAATGTTGGAGTTCTCTTTGGTTGATTGGTTTGGTTATCCACCTCGGCAAACGTTATTGTTGTGCAAGCCCCTTGATCCATCATCGACTCTGGGCACGTTGGATGCTTAGGATCCCTTGTACACCAATTAGTTAGCTCATGATCGATAAAGTCTCTTGATCCATCGTCGATTCCAAGCACAATGGATGCTTTAGATTCCTTACGGTCATCGAGCTAGTGCAGGTAAAGTCATCAATATAGTCCCTTAATCCATTGTAGAATCCGGGCACATTAAATGCTTTAGATTCCCTGCGATCGATAGACGAGATCTTAACGGTTTGATCGATCAATCAAAGACTTCTATCTTGTAAGTATGCATTTGATCGTATGATTTGTGATCTTATCGATTAACTTTTTGATAAAGTTGTTGATCTGTATAATTTCTTGATCCATTGTCGACTCCGAGCACAGTGGATGCTTGTGATTCCCTGCAATCAACTAACAAGTGCTTCATTGTCAAATCAATCGGTTCAGATCACCATCTTTTATGAAATATGCAAGTGGTTTAATAGTTTCATTTTTCGATTGGAATGAATCTTCATTCGATTCCAGTTGAGTTATAGTTGAACCAATGAATCAAGCTTTGTGAACTTATCAAAGGTGGATACCTAATGCCTTAACCCATTTTCTATTTTTGTCTTTAATCACATACAACTTGATCCACTCTCGTGGATAATTCAGATTTCATCTCTCCCACCTAAATTAATCCATCTAAGTGTTCTTAACCTCAATCCTTGTGGTTCGACCTCGGTCTCACAGAGTATTTTACTACTTCACTACCTGCATTTAGGTGTGCAATCTTCGGATTGTAGCAAGTTTTTGGCGCCGTTGCCAGGGATTGTAACGGTTTAAGAATATTTTTGGAATTGGTTTATGTATATATATTGTTAATAATTTACTAACTTGTTTGTTTTATTTTTAAGGATTATCCAGAGCTGTGCATTCTTCTTCTCGGGTATCCTTCCTTCTTTCCTCTTTTACTATTCTTTTTAGATTTTCTATTGTTTTTAATTAGAGTGGTATCATGCCCATGCATGAATGGACACATCACTATGCTAAAATTCTTCTAGAGGATGAAAGGCAATCAATGCACAATGTTAGAGAACGCTTCATGCATGATTATTTACATGATAACAATGCACGTAAAGTTTCATCCGGTAAAACACTCCGTGATTATTAGAATGAGAACAACGTATATGATGTTCCAGCAGGTTAAAACGTTGTTTGAGTATTGGAATGAGAACAATGTATATGATGCTCTACCGGTTAAAATGTTGCGTGAGTATTGGAATGAGAACAATGTATATGATGCTCCACCGTTTAGGTCGATGCGTGATTGTTTATATGGCTATGCTTATCAACAACTATACAGTGCCCCATCATACAATGCGAATGAACCTAATTGGCGGAACCATTAGAATTTCAGTTGGAGAGATGGACCAACAATGAATGTTAACTATCCCCAAGGGCCCTCTATTTATGTGTCTCCATTGAAAAAGACCCTTGAGGATACGTTGCAAATGGAAAGCATCTCACAAATCATCAATGAGACAGAAACATTGACTGAGCACATGGAATCACACCTCATTAATAAGGAGAAAAGGACTCCCCTAGTCCAACCTCCGTTTAACCCAATTAAACAACTCGAGGTGATTGATTTCAGTTCTTCTAATATACTTGTTGAGTGTTAAGGAGATACTATTACCTTTAGATACGATGAAGAGATTCTAATTAAAGTTGACAAACCTGAGGAATCCGAAAAATTTGAAGGTGATAATATGATTGGTGATGTTCAACATGATAAAGAGTCAAAGTGTGCTTATGAGCCCGTGGTCCCATTTCCCCAGAGGTTGATCTCTTTTGAGCCTCTAGTTAATAATCATGCCATGAAAATTCCCCGACAAAGTGATTTTGATACAATCCACCAAATCGACATGCTTTATTTCATTGCGGAAAAAGAGTCCTCCTTGAGTGAATACTCTGACTCTTATGAAGATTGCTTGGATCACTTTAGACTCAGACGATCCAATAATTCAAGAAATAGTGATTGCCTTGCAAAACCCTACCCCGGTGCATGAAAAGTTATTTTCCACTGATTCACAACTAATACCATCTATTATGGAAGTACTAGAAAATTCTGATTGTATGGAGAAGACACCACCATTTGAAGAATCAGTTGAAGTCTCTCCATCGCTTTGGTCTTTTCAAATTGAAGTAGACCATTATTAGGAAGATCCATTTTTGATAAACCATTGCCCAGTTAATGCATTAAGGAGATATCTTCTTGATGAGATCTCCTCTTCTCGTACATGTGGTAGAAATTTTTATTGGCCCATAATGATTAAGAACACCCATTTACATTGCCGAGCAGGACTATGGATGGTCCTAATGTGAAATTTGTTGAAATACATGATGATCCTGCTCCAATCTATTCCCTTGATTGATCTCTTAGTATGATGGAGATCCATTTCCCTGCTTTCCTAAGATAGATTAGTTTAGATTAGCATTTCTTGTCTTTGCTTATGATTAGGTATGAATAAACTCGCTCTTTGATAATTCTCCCAGGTACTCTCTCACTCACTCATCTTTTTGTCGTTGTTCTCATATTATGTTACATTGCATATTTTTCAACATTGAGGACAATGTCGAATTTAGGTTAGGGGTGGGAATTCCTACGGAATTTTATTAAGAATGTTGTTAAAATTTTCTAGTTTTAAGCTATTTTGAAAAAAAAAATCAAGTTTTCTATGGATTTATATACGTGATTTGAAGTAGTTTAAATAGTAGAATGAAAAGATACTTTGAAATGAGAATGTTAAAACTTAAAGTTTGGTTGCTTTAGTAAAATTTAAAAATTGAGTTCTTTCTATTAATTTTCCGTTAGAAGATGTTAAACGTTGATTGAGTCATGAATTTTCACAGTTCACATCTAACTTGCACTGTTAGGATTTGAGTTTGATACTATAATGTTGACTTGATGATTATTGAGAGTGTTAAGAACCAAGCTTAAAGATCCTTGTCTACTTTGTTCATAGAAAAGAAAAAGAAAAAAAAAAAGAATCTTCATAGTAATCTGGGGCAAGGATTTTCATCCATTGTTGTTACCATTATAAAATAATACTTTAGTACGAAGTGAGCCTTTGGAGCCTTCGGTTATCGAAAAAAAAGTTTGAAGAACCAGCTAAAAACAGTGGCATCGACACAAGAAATTGAGATAATATGAAAGCCATCGATTGAAAAAATCGAAAGTTAGAAAAATATTGAAAGAACAATAGCAAGGTTCAAAATCAGTGACTTGGTTGATCTGGCCATTTTCTTCAATCATCAACGTTAATATGAAAGTAGAAGACCGAACCCGTAGTAGTGTTAAGGCTACATTTCACTATAAACCATGAAACTCAATGTTTAGAATGTTTCTATTGAATCATTAATGCTTTGAACTTGATTAGATTGTTTACTAAATAGCTAAAATCTAAGTTTATATATTTTCAAAACCATATACCTTGTAATTTCTATTGTTTAAGTAACTTGAAGAATCACATAAGTACATTGAACCTTTTCTTCTCTTTATCTTTGCTTTATTAGGAAATAAGAGTAAGTCTCGAGATTGTCTCCATTGGTGAAAACTGTCGAGGATAGTATTAATTGCATTGTTCTAAAAAACAAAATCCTTGGATTATTTTCCCATGTTTTGCTCGGGACTAGCAAAATGCTAGTTGGGGGGTGTGATAAGTATTTAATATTATATAATCCTACTAACTCATGTAAATCTAATTTTGAAATTTGTGTGGCTGTAACAATTTCTATATATACTTGTTATAACAATACATGAAAAAATACAGGAAGAAAAAGATTTACCTTTTTCCATATGAAGAAATTCTATTGCCACATACCTCCCTTGCTTAGCCACAAGACCACTGATTATCAGCTGAGCTATTCCATAAAAGCTAAAAGCACCCAAGTCAAATGGCCAAAGAGTCAACTTATCTTATTGTAATGTGCGGGGCATATGCTAGCATCTTACTTTCTTTTTGTTCCTAGATGGTAAGTAGAATTTTATTAGCAACTAGGAGGGGCCACAAAGTAAAATTATGAACTACATATGAAGATTAGAAGTAAAAGAAAGTAGGAAAAAGGAAGGCAAGTTGCCCACAAACATGAAACAGAGCAACCCAAGGCGAAAAATAAAATAATCTATGTGGCCTAAACGAAGAGGAGAATGCAATGAGATTGGTACTCACAATATGGAAGAGTGCTCTTCATGACCATAAGTTTAATTTTGTTGTGTTTTCTCTTTTCCACCACTTGTAATAATGTTGGTAATCCCGATTGACCATCATAACGGTCGAATCATCAACTGTTCGAAAATGAAATGGCCTTCTCATTTTGGGGACATTAATCTTCTTCTTAATCATGATTTAAATTGTTTAAAATATATTTTTTAAATAATAATAATAATACTATTATTATTATTAATACAAAATCAACTAATTAGAAGTATGATTAACAAGCTGCTGCAAGGATTTATAGAATCTCCAGCCCGACAACTAGGATCATGAGGTCCTCCTGCCCCTCAAGTGTAAAATTATTGCATGCTATTCTATTTGGCTTTGGTTACCTGTTTACGGGTAAACAAATTACTTGTAAGGCGATCAATGGGCAGGGCCTAGGGCAGGTCTCGGCCCAAATTTTGAACTGTTTCAGGCCAGGCAGTCAGGCTAGCCCTATTCAAAATTCTGACTTTTCAGGTCGGAGTTCGGCTCATTGTTACTAACCAGGGGTGGAGCCACGTAGGGGCGATGGGGCAAAGGCCCCCCATGAACATTTTTTTTATTTTTTGTTTTTTTTCAATGAATTTCCACTGTGTTATGAGTTGTGGTCCACTAGAGCTTTGGATCTTCATGAGGTTTGACACCATGCCCTAAAATGAGCTGGAAAAATGGATGGACGGCGTGGATGAATCACATCCATTATGGCTGATCACACGAAACTCGTCCAATTGGACAGGCAATTTTAGATAATAGGAGCGGAGGAGCCGATTTCTGCCAAGCCTTCCGCGGGAAATTGGGAGCCTCTACGGTGATGTTTTTTTTTTTTTTTTTTTAGAAATCCACCCCGTCCATCCGTTTTGTGACTTCATTTTATGACATGAGAATAGAAATGAGCTGGATCCAAGACTTAAGTGGGCTGCACTAAAGAAAAAAATGGGCAGGAAAATTCCTACCATTGAAACCTCCCTAGGTCAACATTGATGTTTATATGCCATCCATACTGTTCCTAACGTCATTCCGACTGGGATAAATTGAAAACACAAATATTATCTTAATGTCATTCCGACTAGGATAAACTAAAAGCACAAATATTATCCTAACGTCATTCCGACTGGGATAAACTGAAAACACAAATATTATCTTGATTCAAAACTTTTGTGGCCCACGAATATTTCAACTGTGGACGTTCAATCCTCTCGTTTTCGGCCCACTTAAGTCTTGGATCAACTCATTTTTCTCTCATGTCCTAAAATGAGTTCACAAAATGGATGGACGTGGTAGATTTCTCACAAACATCACAGTGGACCCCTTCTAAGTTACCAACGCTGTAACTAACCGGGAAAGGCTTCCGCAGGAAATCCGTGTCTTGGGGCGGATTGGATACTACTTCCACTAGAACAAGAGCAGATTAGGTGAGACCCTGGCCTCACCCAAGATTGTGAACCCCTTACCGTGGGGGCCACCTTTATGTATGTATTATGTATCCACGTTGTCCATCCGTTTTTCTGGATCATTTTATGACATTATCCAAAAAAATGAAACAGATCCAATTATTTGGTGGACCATACAATAGGAAACATTATTTGTTGACCATTAATGGGCAATAGAAGTTTTAGATCAAGCTGATATTTGTCTTTTCCCTTTATCTAGGCTTATATGACCTTATCAACAAATTAGATGGTAAACAAACACCAAAAAACTTTAATATGTGCCCTAAGAAATTTTTAATAGTAGAATGGTCACTCACCATTGTTTCTTATGGTATGTTCCACTTGATAATTGGATCTGCTTTAGTTTTTAGGATAATGCCTTCAACTGCTCTGAAAAAATGCATGGACGACATTGATACATAATACATACATCAAGGTGGCCCCAATGCAACCCCATGGTAATGGCTGCACTCTTGGGTGAGGCCGGGTCTTGCCTATCCGACCCCATAAGGACCTAGTTCAATCTCAAACGTTGCCCCCTATGGAAGAAAATTCTGGCTCTGCCCCTAATTGTTACCCTACAAATTGGTGTAAAGTATTTACAATGCATAAAGTAGATATTGTTGGAAGAGCCTTCAAAAGTCGCTGTTTTTAGGGTGTCTGACCCATTGGACAGACTGGTCCATTTTTGGATAGTGAAGGCAACAAAGGTTCTGGACAAGTTTCTCGGGTCTGATCGGTCGGATAGTGGGGTTTGACCGTCATCCGACTGGTCAGCTATGGAGGCAGACATGACGAATTTGGGAACTTCCCCTCTAGATTGTTTTTTGTGTTGTCCGACCGGTCAGTCATGGGGTCCGACCGGTCGGCTATGTATGCTGTTTCTTACACAGATACGCGGATTTCCATAAGGAGTTTCTAATTTTGGTTTGTTGCCTATATAAACAGGTTGTAACCGAGATTGAGAGTAATCCTAAGGTGTCTAAGGTTTCCTAATTGCATTAGTAAGAGGGGAGAGTGTTTTGAGAGAGAGAGAGAGAGAGAGAGAGAGAGAGAGAGAGAGAGAGCGCTTGAGTTTTCTCTGGGTTTTCCTTGCTTGTGGGCTGTCAATCTATGTAAACTTTTGATTCATAGTAGATCGTTTTGTGTCGTGATTTTTTACTCGTTGAAGGGTTTTTCCAAGTAAAATCAGATTGTCTCTTGTGGTTGAATGCTTGTGTGATTGGTTGCATTGTGTTGCTCGTTTGATCATAATATTTTGCTGAGAGGGTGTTCAGCTTTTGCTTCTGCTGCCGGCGTTTTTCCCAACAGATATTCATACCGCATAGAGCTTGGGGTGGTAAATTCTACTAAAATCAACAAATCACATAAAAAGGGCTTGATTTTTTAGAGTCCCCTAGGAGAACATCAAAGCATGTATACACTGAATGAATTGGATATCCTCTACTTTTACAATGGGCCTCAAATTCAATCTAGAAGTTTTTAATGGTAGATGTCCCATCCTTCTCTCTTGTGTGGTCTATTTGATGATCTATATATCAATCTATTTTTTGGGCGTAGGAGAGCATCAATGGATGCACATGATGGATAGATTTGCTGTACCATACACACTATCGTGGGCCCCACACATCATGAGTGTGCATCAACCATTATGTTCTATTATGTATAATGCCCTTTTAAGCTGTAAAAATTGGAAGCGGATTGGCTGGTGCATTGGCTGGTGCACCCTACACCAGCGAGGTTGCTGGTGTAGTGACATCATCAAGTTCTGTGGGGCCCACCATGAGGTACTTGTTATATCCAAACCGTCCGTCCATGGTTTGGGATCATTTTAAGGCTTGACCCAAAAAATAAGACAAATCCAAGGATCTAGTGGACCACACTGCAGAAAGCAGCGGGAGATTGAACGTATACCATTGAAACATAGTTGGAGGTCCCAAAAGTTTTGGATCAGTCTGATATTTTTTTTTACCCTTCATCCAGGTCTTTGTGACCTTATGAACAGTTTGGATGACAAATAAACATCATGGTGGACCCTGGGTATTTTGTAAAGGTGAGAATCTTGACCCCACTGCCTTTAGTGGTGTGGTCCACTTGAGTTTTAGATATGACTCATTTTAGGTATCATGCACTAAAATAATCTCGCCAAATGAATGGATGGTTTGCATATAATAAATACATCATTTTGGGGTCCACAGAGTCTTAGTCTTCTTTGAACCGTTCGTACAAACACGGTGCTCGAGGACTGCGCACTCACTCTGTTGAAATATTTTAAATAAAATATATTTTTAGTTAAAAATTATTTTGAAAACCAAGCCTTGTTTTTGTCCCATATAAGATGGGAGAAAGATTTTTTACCTCTTTATAAGTAGGGTATTGTGTACCTTATTTATGGTGGAAGAGAGGGAGTATGGTGACTTGTGTGTTCCAGTGTGAAGCACTGGAACACCGCGCAAGCACACGCGCACGGGCACGGGCTTGGTCTCGGTCTCGATTTCGGACTCAGTATCGTGAAAATGCGGTATAAGTTTGATTACCGCTGTTGTAGAAGCAAGAAACAAGTTACCTTGTCCTAGAGGGGGGTGAATAGGACACTTTTTAAATTTCTCAATACAAAGTATTCTTAGAGCACTTTCATCAAACACAAGATATGCAGAATATAAATCAATAAAAGCACATGTGAAAGAAGTAAATCAGTTCATCCATTCACCACACAACAAGAGATTTTTATAGTGGTTCGGTTATGTACCTACTCCACTCCCGGCTGATCCACTCACTCCTTGAGTGGCCGGATTTCACTATCACTATGGTTTTAAATGAGGTTAACCATAAACCTTAACAGCCTACAAAAGGACTTACGACTCAACACATGGATTCATCCTTCCATAGGACTAATCCATGACCACTTAGTCCTACACAAGGGCTTGTCCTACTCAAGGACTTGTCCTACGCAAGGACTCTACCGAGTTTGAAACCCAAATCTCAACTTGAGGAGGTTTCTTGGACTCGAAAGACTAAATATACTTAGCTGATTGAGTCCCTTGATGATGCCTTTGTTGAAGAAGCTTCGGCTTGTACGGAAGACGTCTTCTTCAGCTCCCTCGATTAGCAACCTTGCTCCAGATGACCCATTGTAGATTCCAAGGTGAGGGATTGAGGTTAGGTTGAGGCTATTTTGGGATATGGCCTTTATATGAGGAAAGCTTCTACCTAAACCATCATTAATGGCATTGATGACAAGAGAATGTCTATGAGAGGTAGGACAAGATGCCATTAAAGAGGGGTTGAGTTCATGATTCAATCCAAGCTTTGAATGCTTAATCAATGTTGGTCAGATCAACATGGATTGAAGCATGAACTCAACAAATCTAAGGGTTTGGAAGAAGGGGATCTCAAGAAGAAGGCTCACACAAACCCTAAAAGATGCTCAAGGTGTCTTTGGCAAGATCCAACCGAGTTCTATAAATAGATATGACATTCAACAGTCAGAAAACGGTCAGCTCGATAGGTTCCGATCGATCGGACATAAGTTTTAGCCAAATTTGAATTTTGCTTAAAAACAGGTTCTCCGATTGATCGGACTTAGTTCCGATTGATCGGAATACCATGTCCGATTGATCAGACAGATGGTCCGATTGATCGGAATTTCTTCCAGAGAGTTGATGTAATTTTTCTGAAAATTCCTCCGATGGATCGTATGTGTGTCCGATGGATCGGAGCACCCCTGTCCGATGGATCGGACAGACCTCCGAGGGATCGTAAAAGTGTCCAGAGAGATTTTCATTGTTTGCTGGAAAATTTTACGATTGATCGGACATACTGTCCGATTGATCGGAACACCCTGTCCGATGGATCGGACAGGCCTCCGATGGCTCGAAAAAGTGTCCAGAGAGTTTACAATGTAACTGGACTATTCTCCGATGGATCGGACACCTTGTCCGATTGATCGGACATCTATCGGACTATTCTCCGATGGATCGGGTATGTATCGGAGAGAGCAGACTTATAGTTTTTCAATTTTAAAGCAACTTCTGCTACCAAGAACCCTTCCATTGCTGATCTTAATGGAAGGTGGGCTATAGATGGTGCCAAGGGTGTGCCTAGGAAGAATTTGGGTCATTTAGAGAAGGTTTTGGGATCAAGGGTTTGGGTGGTGAGGCTTGAAGCTGACTTGATCTTTGAAAAGCTTCTGTCTTCAGCCGCAAGGAAAAACTGTCTTCAGGCGCAAGGGGACTCGACGACACACTAACCATGGTAATTGACAAATCTTAGCATTAACAATCTCCCCCTTTGTCAATTACCAGACAAAACCAAACCTATACAAGTCTTGGTCCATACCACAGACTTATCCTAGACACCAAAACCAAAATACATCATGTCGAGAAAAATAAAAACTTTATACATAGACATGACTTATTACATAAAAAATGTACAGACTCAATGTACAGACTAGGCTTCACTAGAACTCCCCCTTGGTCCCTGCACACAAAAGATCAACAAAAAAAGATAACCTGGATCTTTTGGTGGGATAAATTCTCCCCCTTTTTGTCAGTGATTGACAAAGGTTAGTGAAATGAGAATGCAGCGCATATGTCATAGACTAAAGGAGGAAATAAACATTATCGTGCCGAGAGAGGAAGCCAACACACACATGGTCATGCAAGGATATACAAGTATATGACAGTAAGCACAGTGGGCTTATAGCCCAAGCAACCAACCTCCCCTCCTGAAATGTATATCATGACCAACATACCATATATACAAAATCCAAAAGAGGGCAAGAAGCCCAAAAGGTTAAAGCAATTTCGCACAATCATATGTATATATGCACAAGATAGCCAAAAAGAATGATCATCAGACGATTCAATATAAGATCATAGCAAAAATAATCATAACAAAAAAACATAATATCATCCGAATATCCATATCGAACACAAATCATACCAAAATATCCAAAATACCCAACAAGAGTGACCATCAGACTATCCAAAGCAAAATATATCAAAGAAAAGATGTATCAATCAAAACAACTAACAATGTCGCTCCAAAAAGATATCTGCGACGACTAGACACTAAGGACCCTGACTAAAAAGTTAGGCAGCTATGGAGCAGGGCCAGCGACGTCATCTCAACGACATGAGAGGGCGGATGTGAGGCGCTGGACAGCATCATGAATGGTCTGCATCAGGCCCTCTAGACGCGACAGCCTCTCACCATGCTGTGCAAGGGCACCCTCCACTCGATCTAGTTGAGCAGTGATCTGCTCCGTGCTGGGAGGAGGAGGTGTCGAAGAAGCGTCGGATTGAAGTCGCCGCTTGACTGAGCAACGAGCTGGGGCCGGCGACGGTGATGGAGCTGAAGACCTGCTGTGGGTGTCAGCCGACACCTGGGTAGGAGTGTGAGAGAAATCCCGATCTTCGACGTTATCTTCTTTTGGGAGGGTCATTTTCTTGATATTGAGGTCCCGGAAGGTGCGGCGAGGAATAGGGTGGACCACAATATCTGTGAACCCGCAATCGTGCCCCAATCTAGTGATGATCCAGCCGAACGGAATGGTGTTGCGGTTGTGTGGAAAAGCGTCCAGAATATGATGCAAAATGATGGATGGGAGACACAGGCGTGTCCCATGACCAACGTGATAGAGCAGATTGACCATATTTGCAGTTAGGTCGGATTTGTTGGTACTGCGAGGGTAGACGTTTGTGCTGAAGATCTGGTGGAGCACTCGAAACCTATTAGACATTTCAGATGCCCGAAGTGCACTACCGTCTATCCACTCCGGATTGGGACCCCAACATAAGTATCGAGTCCAATCAGCCCTAAGAGAAGTATCAAGAAGATTGTCATTTGGTTGTGGGGCTGTGGACACGGGAACACCAATCAGGTCGGCTATTGTTTGGGCTGTGACCTTGACTACCCGGCCTCCGACAATAACCTCACATGAGGGAGGGTTTCCAACGGGGTTGATGATTTTAGATAGAAATGTATACACAACCTCAGGATGGGCTACGCCGTTAAATCGTAGCAAACCATCCCACCCAATCTGTGCAAGAAGAGCGGGAATGCCAAAGGGCTCCACACATGACACAGCGACCTCTCTCTCATATATAATGGTGCGAGATTGAAACCGAGAGAGAGAGGCTGGACTCTCAGGCTGGGCAGGAGAAGCAGCAGGAGGAGGAGAGGCCTGAGAGGGTCGAGAAGTTTGCAGCTTCTTGGGCCTGGCAGTGGTGGATGGCCCTGCAGCCATCTTGGACTTGCCTTTCGGATCTTTAGGCATGGTGTATCAAGATTGGAGAATGGATTTGAACAATGCAGACACCAAGATGGACAGGAAGAACCTCAAATCCCTACAAATGAGAAGCTAATAGAGGAAAGGGATAGAAGAAACCGATCGGGCAGCAAGAAACCGAACTGACAGCTTGTGCGATCTTACCTAGGAGACACGAAGAGCGATTGTTGCTGCAAATGAGGACCGATGGAAAGCCAGCTGAGCTTCAGTCCGGTCGCACAGGGATGCCCTACCAGAAGAGGCTGAAAAAAATAGGAACTAGGGCAGAAATGAACAGGGCTCGCGTATTTAACTATTGAACACCTGATATTTCCGATTGATCGGAGAAGTGTCCGATCAATCGGAAATGCCCCCAGTGACATTTAAGCAGTTAAACCCTTTCTTCCTTCAGCAAATGATTCCCCAGCCAATTTTATGAGAATGTAAGCTTTGGGAAATCAATGATCACTCAATAAAATGAGGCTAATTCCTCAGATATACCTATATGCACATGATTTTCGAATCTGCTAGAGTGAGCATACACCGATAGACTTCCGAAGGTGTTCAAACCTTGTGGAATCTAACGGCTTAGTAAGGATGTCGGCCAATTGCCGCTCGGTTTGGATGTATTCAAGATTGATCAGTTTTTCCTCAACTAGTTCTCTTATAAAATGGTGCCGGATGTCGATATGCTTGGTTCGTGAATGTTGAACCGGATTTTTTGAGATATTAATGGCGCTTGTGTTGTCACAAAAAAGCGTCATTTCGTCCTGATTAAGACCATAATCCTTCAATATCTGTTTCATCCAAAGTAGTTGAGCACAGCAACTACCGGCAGCAATATATTCAGCTTCAGCGGTGGACAAAGAGATGGAGTTTTGCTTTTTGCTATGCCAAGCAACTAAGCAGTTCCCGACGTAAAAGCAGCCACCGCTTGTGGATTTTATATCATCCATATTTCCGGCCCAATCGGCATCGGAGTACCCCGCAATGATGGTTGAGGTGTCAAAGGGGTACCACAAGCCATATTCAGTTGTGCAGGCCACATATCTAATCACTCGTTTTACAGCAATGAGGTGTGATTCCTTAGGATCGGCTTGAAATCTAGCACATGCCCCTACACTAAAGGCGATATCGAGTCTACTTGCTGTGAGGTAGAGAAGACTCCCAATCATACTTCTATATAAATGTTGATCAACACTATTGCCAGATAAGTCTTTAGAAAGTTTAATGGTGGTGGCCATAGGCGTGGTGTGTGATCGACCCGAGTCTAGCCCAAATCTCTTGACTAAATCTTTTGCATACTTAGTTTGGTTGATAAAGATTTCATTTTTCAGTTGTTTAACTTGTAATCCTAGGAAAAAATTCAGTTTGCCAACCAAACTCATCTCAAATTCAGATTTCATTAGTTCAGCAAATAAAGCAGAGAATTCTTCACAGTTTGACCCCAAATACAATATCATCCACATAAATCTGAGCAATGAGAAAGGAATCAGCCGTTCTCTTAACAAATAGTGTTTTATCAACACTCCCCCTAACAAATTGGTGAGCAATTAGAAATTGAGTAAGGCGTTCATACCATGCTCGGGGGGCTTGTTTTAACCCATAGAGAGCCTTTTTCAATCGGTAGACTCTTTGAGGATAACTAGGGTCCACAAACGCTTTTGGTTGTTCAACATACACCTCCTCATCAAGTATACCATTTAGAAAGGCACTTTTCACATCCATTTGAAATAATTTGAATTTGAGAACACATGCTATGGACATGAGAATTCGAATGGATTCGAGTCTAGCTACCGGGGCAAAAGTTTCATCAAAATCAATTCCCTCAATTTGAGAGTACCCTTGACCTACAAGACGTGCTTTGTTTCGAATCACATTGCCAGATTCATCTGTTTTGTTTTTGAAGATCCATTTGGTTCCAATGACATTTTTCTCATATGGTCTTTCAACTAGAAACCAAACATCATTTCGGGTAAACTGTTGAAGTTCCTCTTACATTGCAAGTATCCAAAACTCATCATTGAGAGCCTCATTTATATTTTTTGGTTCAATTTTTGAAGTGAAGCACACATGACTGTTGATGGCTTCAAGTTGTCTTCTAGTCTTGACTCCAACATCCGGATCTCCAATGATTTGATTGAGGGGATGATCCTTGATATATGGAGCATTTCCCGAAGCTATTGAGGCATTGGGAGTGGGAGATTTTTCAACAGGTTTACTTATGTGGCACGGTTCTCCCACTTCATCATCATCCAGTCTTATGTCTTCTTTGGATTGGTCATCAATGACAACATTTATGGATTCTTGAGTTGTTTTAGTCCTTATGTTGTACACTCTATAGGCCCGACTATCAGAAGCATATCCTAAAAATATTCCTTCATCGCTCTTAGAGTCAAATTTTCCTAGATTTTCTCTATCTCGAAGGATGTGACATTTGCTACCAAAGACCCTAAAGTACTTGATGTTTGGGACTTTTCCATTCCACAGCTCATGTGGGGTCTTATCTAGGCCGGCTCTCAAATAAACTCTGTTAATGATGTGACAAGCTGTATTCACTGCTTCGGCCCACAGATTTTGAGCTATATTTTTGCTGTTCATCATGACTGTGGCCATGTCGAGTAGTACTCTGTTTTTCCTTTCTGCTACTCCATTTTGTTGTGGAGTTTTTGGGGCTGAGAATTCATGTTTGATGCCTAAATTTTCACAGAATAGTTCAAAGCGCCCGTCCTCAAATTCCCCCCCATGATCACTCCTAATACGTTTTACTGTGTATTCTTTTTCATTGTGGAGTCGTTTCATGAGTTTCTCAAACTCCTCAAATGTATCCGACTTTTCTTTCAAAAATACAACCCATGTATATCGGGAATAGTCGTCAACAATAACGAAGAAGTACCTCTTACCACCTTGACTCATAACTCTTGTGGGGCCTACAAGATCCATGTGGAGTAGATCAAGGGGTTTTGATGTAGCGATGATGGATGTCTTCTTATGTGCAACTTTAATTTGTTTACCTTTCAAGCATTCAGCACATACTTCTTTTGGTTTCTTCCCAATCTTTGGTAAGCCTCTTACCAATTTCTTTCTACTCAACCTAGCAAGGTTCCTGTAATGGACATGACCAAGCCGTTGATGCCATAACTCAGTTTCATCATTAATAGCCATGTGGCATACGGCAGATGGTCCCTCATCACCTTTGTTTTCAATCACATAGCAGTTATCACCCGTGCGAAACCCTTTTAATAATAATTTTCCAGATTGATCCATAATTTCGCACATTTCTTTGGAGAATTTCACCGAATGTTGTTCATCACATATTTGAGAGATGCTTAATAGATTATGTTTTAAACCGTCAACACATAGTACATCCTCAATTTTGGGCAATCCTGGCCTGGTGATGGTTCCCTTTCCAACAATCTTGGCAACACTCCCATCTCCAAAGGTAACAGACCCACCATCAAATTCAGCATAATCACAAAACTGAGTCTTGTCACCTGTCATGTGTCGGGAGCATCCACTATCAAGGTACCACCTAGTGTTTCTTCCGGCTCTAAGGGCTGTATGGATAACTAAGCATTTGTTTTTTACTACCCATTTAGAGACTACCCGTTTTGGAGAACTAGGTTTCTTGGTTGATTCTAGGGATGTCATTGTTTGGGCATAAGCTGTTGAGGCTTTCTCTTTACTTGCTTTCTCTTTCATCAGCTCCATGGTTCTTTTGTTCAATTGTTTTACCATTTCAAGGAGCTCTTCCATTCTTTTGTCTTTCTTCGGTGGAGTGGGATAATTTGTCCTCATGTTTGGAGTTTGTTTAGGAGGACTCCACATCTGATTCATCCTTTTTCCGGTAGGTACAAATTTACCTTTCAAGTTTCGAACCAGATTCTTAAAGACCAAGCATTCAAACTTCAAATGTCTAACATCTCCGCATGCATGACATATAGGTGAATTTCTCTTAGTGCTTCCTGATGCATTCCTAGTCTTTTTAGGTTCTGGGTTACTAACCTTAGTTGCCTCATCATAGCCTAGCCCTCTTGTATTCCTACAAGGCTTACCTGACTTAAGGATATCATCAAGTTTTTCTCTACTTTGGGCAAATCTTTCATTGAGTTGACTTTCTTGATTAAGCTGTAAGACTAAACACTGATTTGTAGATTTTGCCTTTTTCAGCTCATCTTCTAGGGTATCAATTTTGTCTTGAGCTGCTTTGTTTTTCCTTTCCAATTCACAGATCTGATGGTAAAATCCGTGGTTTTCTCTCTTCACTTCTTGCATTTCATCAGCCAATTTGTTATTGTCAATATTAGCTTGGCTCAACTTCTTGGTAAGAAGGATGCTTTGATGAAATAACTCATCATAGGCAACTTGCAAACCTTCATTATCATCCTCGTCATCATCGGAGGATGTCACATTGTGTTCTGATAGCTCATGATCATCATTGTCTCTTTCGCCTTATAAGTCTGGGACAATCTCCGAGATAGAGGCCATCAGAATTTTAACTGATCCTCTCTCATCACTTTGATATTCTTCTGTTTCTGAATCTGTACTCTCGAGGTTGTCCCATGTGGCTACCATTGCTTTCTTTTTGAATTTTTCTTTGGCAGGAGCTTGGCAGTCAGAGGCAATATGACCATAGCGTCCACAGTTGTAGCACTTAGGATCTTTTGGCTTGTTGTAAGATTTTCCTGTATAGCGCTTTTTGTCAAAAGATTTGCTATTTTTGTCAACCCTCTTTCCTTTGTTTTTGAAGAATTTTCTAAACTTTTTGGCCATAAGAGCCATTTCATTCATATCCATTTCTTCATCACTATCAACTATAGATTCTTGTGTAGTGTGTGAGGTTTTCAACATTGTGTTTCTACCTTTTGGGGATTTCTTGAAATGAAGTTCATGGGTCTGTAGAGATCCTAGTAAATCTTCTATTTTCATAGTATCAATATCTCTACATTCCTCAATAGTTATGACCTTGGAGGAGAATCGTTCGGGTAAGGATCTTAGAATTTTCCTACAAATGCGCGGATCCGAAATTCTCTCCCCCAATCCCCACATAGCATTGGTGACATCACTCAGTCGGGTGTAAAAGTCTATGAAGTTCTCATGTTCCTCCATTTTCATATTCTCAAACTGAGTGGTCAAGAGCTGAAGTTTTGACCTCTTGACTGTACTAGTTCCTTCATGAGTGGTTTCAAAGATGTCCCATGCTTCCTTAGCAGTTGTGCAATTACAAATTCTTTTAAACTCATCAGCTGAAACGGCACAAAAGATAGCATTGAGTGCCTTGGCATTGCTAATGTATCTCAGTTGTTCAAGATCAGTCCATAAATCATCAGGCTTGACAATGGTAGTGGTGACCCCATCTATGACAGTGCTTAAGAGGGGTATTTCATATTTGATTTCCACAGATCTCCATGTTGTATGATCCAATGATTGCAAGAAGACTCTCATTCTTGCTTTCCAATAAGCATAATTTGATCCATCAAAATATGGAGGTTTGGAAACCATACTAGAATCCCCTTTTGACATGATTTCAAGCTTCTAGAGATGGATCACACTCCGGGCAGTTACGCCTTTAAGGAGGAACCCGCTTTGATACCAATTGAAAATGCGGTATAAGTTTGATTACCGCTGTTGTAGAAGCAAGAAACAAGTTACCTTGTCCTAGAGGGGGGTGAATAGGACACTTTTTAAATTTCTCAATACAAAGTATTCTTAGAGCACTTTCATTAAACACAAGATATGCAGAATATAAATCAATAAAAGCACATGTGAAATAAGTAAATCAGTTCATCCATTCACCACACAACAAGAGATTTTTATAGTGGTTCGGTTATATACCTACTCCACTCCCGGCTGATCCACTCACTCCTTGAGTGGCCGGATTTCACTATCACTATGGTTTTAAATGAGGTTAACCATAAACCTTAACAGCCTACAAAAGGACTTACGACTCAACACATGGATTCATCCTTCCATAGGACTAATCCATGACCACTTAGTCCTACACAAGGGCTTGTCCTACTCAAGGACTTGTCCTACGCAAGGACTCTACCGAGTTTGGGTCTTCAAACTCTGAAACCCAAATCTCAACTTGAGGAGGTTTCTTGGACTCAAAAGACTAAATATACTTAGCTGATTGAGTCCCTTGATGATGCCTTTGTTGAAGAAGCTTCGGCTTGTACGGAAGACGTCTTCTTCAGCTCCCTCGATCAGCAACCTTGCTCCGGATGACCCATTGTAGATTCTAAGGTGAGGGATTGAGGTTAGGTTGAGGCTATTTTGGGATATGGCTTTTATATGAGGAAAGCTACTACCTAAACTATCATTAATGGCATTGATGACAAGAGAATGTCTATGAGAGGTAGGACAAGATGCCATTAAAGAGGGGTTGAGTTCATGATTCAATCCAAGCTTTGAATGCTTAATCAATGTTGGTCAGATCAACATGGATTGAAGTATGAACTCAACAAATCTAAGGGTTTGGAAGAAGGGGATCTCAAGAAGAAGGCTCACACAAACCCTAAAAGATGCTCAAGGTGTCTTTGGCAAGATCCAACCGAGTTCTATAAATAGATATGACATTCAACAGTCAGAAAACGGTCAGCTCGATAGGTTCCGATCGATCGGACATAAGTTTTAGCCAAATTTGAATTTTGCTTAAAAACAGGTTCTCCGATTGATCGGACTTAGTTCCGATTGATCGGAATACCATGTCCGATTGATCAGACAGATGGTCCGATTGATCGGAATTTCTTCCAGAGAGTTGATGTAATTTTTCTGAAAATTCCTCCGATGGATCGTATGTGTGTCCGATGGATCGGAGCACCCCTGTCCGATGGATCAGACAGACCTCCGAGGGATCGTAAAAGTGTCCAGAGAGATTTTCATTATTTGCTGGAAAATTTTACGATTGATCGGACATACTGTCCGATTGATCGGAACACCCTGTCCGATGGATCGGACAGGCCTCCGATGGCTCGAAAAAGTGTCCAGAGAGTTTACAATGTAACTGGACTATTCTCCGATGGATCGGACACCTTGTCCGATTGATCGGACATCTATCGGACTATTCTCCGATGGATCGGGTGTGTATCGGAGAGAGCAGACTTATAGTTTTTCAATTTTAAAGCAACTTCTGCTACCAAGAACCCTTCCATTGCTGATCTTAATGGAAGGTGGGCTATAGATGGTGCCAAGGGTGTGCCTAGGAAGAATTTGGGTCATTTATAGAAGGTTTTGGGATCAAGGGTTTGGGTGGTGAGGCTTGAAGCTGACTTGATCTTTGAAAAGCTTTTGTCTTCAGCCGCAAGGAAAAACTGTCTTCAGGCGCAAGGGGACTCGACGACACACTAACCATGGTAATTGACAAATCTTAGCATTAACATATCGGTCTCGGTCTCGAGCATGAGCACGGGCTCGGGCTAGGTGCGAGGGTGTGGGCATGTGAGGCAGTGTAGGTGTAGAGGCACTAGTGGCGTACTTGGCACTTCGCACGTGCGCATCGTGTCGCAGATGGGTCGCGACCTCGCTGACTAGAGTGAGTCGTGGTACAACAGAGGCTAGGTAGTAGGTCAGGTGGTTAGGTTTGGAATAGAGGAGGTGCTGTGGGTGGGAGGTCTGACGGAGAGACCTATTTGCTTTTTGTAGAGAGCTTCAGGGCTATTTAGAGGGACCTGCGTAACTGCTCATGCAGTAACGGTCCAGACCATGTAGTAACAGCTGCATATGGCTAGCCCAACAGTCAGAAACAGCTAGCCATTGAGTCTAAACAACTAGCATACATGTGTGTAACTCCCACATGCACAACAGTAAAAAACTGCCAAAAGCGACTAGTTTCTCACAATAGCCAGAAAACGGCTAGTGCCATTATGGCTCTAGACCAAAACTGTCAGCCACCCTTGCCTATATAAACCAGACAGGTCTGGTTCATTCCAACACAACAACTACAATCATAACTATCTCTACTGAACCAGCACCCATTTGAGTCTATTAGCCTCTTGGTTTGGTTGATACAAACCAAGCCACTTAGACCAACGTAGTGGTCTACTGCTGCAAAAAGAAGCCATCATTCCTTTTCTCTCTTTCTTTTCATCATCTATCAGATAATGTTACTAAGTTCCATAGTGGTTCATTCATTTCTCGCTAAACGCAGAACCACATAAGGCTTGTCGTATCTTGGAAGCAATCCACCTGCAACCTATCAGCAGACTCAAAATAATTTGAGTAGGGCCGAATTACACTTTAAGGACAGCATGTTTTTCACGTGCTTCAACCTGTCCTTATTTCTCGATTTTTCCAAATTAATTTATTTTCTGATATCAGAAATAATCAACATTCTTAAAGTGTAATTTTTCTGATATGGAAACCGAAAGGGTATCATTAATCAAACTGATGAACCAGGATCTGATTCATCTGAACTGGTTAGATGGAACCAATTTCACCAGATGACAGGATAAGATAAAGTTCTTGCTTACGGCATTGAAGATATTTTATATCTTAGACCCGAACTTGAAGCCGCTTCCTTCAGCTACTGATGAAGAGACGACTGAGCAGATCAACACACGTATCAAAAGAGAAGAAGATAATCTGTTGTGTTGAGGACACATCCTGAACAAGCTATCTGATCGTCTGTATGATTAATATACCAGAACCAAGTCTGCCAAAGAAATTTGGACCGCTCTCTAGTTCAAATTTAAGGCCGAAAAAGAAGGTACGAACAAATATCTCATAACTAGCTATTTCGACTACACCATGGTAGATAACAAATCGCTGTTAGCCCAAATCGGAGAACTACAGCTAATTGTTAGCAAAATTAGTGCCCTAAAAATTGATATCCCTGAATCTTTCCAACTCGGGGCTATTATCACAAAATTACCCCCGAGTTGGACAGAGTACAGGAAGAAACTGCTACATAAAATCGATGACTAATCACTGAAATAAATCTAGAAACATCTCCGAATAGAGGAAGAATCCCGAAATTGTGAAAAGAAAAATGAAAATGGGAATTCCTCGTCCAAGGTGCAAGCAGTAGAAAGTACCCAAAACAAGAATCCCGAGAAGAACGGTCCCCTAAAATCCAATAAAGGAAAATTCAAGAAACCACAGAAGAAGAACGGAAAGTTCAAAGGACCCTGCCGTGTTTGTGGGAAAACTAGGCATTATGCTCGAGTATACCGACTTCGAAAATTGAAAAATGAGGCAAGTGCAGTTAAAGAAAACATAGTTGTCATGATCACTAAGGTAAACATGATCCAAGACAAAGTACCTGGTTGGTGGTATGATACAGCTACCATAGTCCATGTAAGCTATGACAAATCAACCTTTAAAACTTATGAGGACGTGACCGATAGTCAAGAAGTCCAAATGAGTAATGAAGTCCGATTGAAGGTCGTAGGCAAAGGAACCGTGGAACTAGTCTTTACCTCTAGAAAGAAAGTGATTCTAACTAATGTACTGCATGTCCCTGACATAAGATTAAACTTAGTTTTTGGGGATCTTTTGGGAAAACCTGAAATACGGGTAGTATTTGAGTCAGAAAAACTGATTCTGTCAAAGAACGGGAACTTCGTTGGTAAGGGATATGCTTGTAATGGGATGATAAAGTTTTTCTTGAATGAAAGTAATCCTTCTGCGTATATGATTGAATCTGTAGCATTGTGGCCTGGTAGATTAGCACACATAGGTTATAGTATCTTAAAATTAATGTCTAAGAATGGCTTAATCTCATACACAGATAGTCAAAATGACAAATGTGAAATGTGCACAATGTCCAAATTTATAAAGAAATATTTTCCTAGTGTTGAGAGATCATCTCAAATATTGGACATAATATACACTGATATCTGAGTTAAATGGCATTCTTACACGTGGAGGAAGAAGATACTTTATAACATTCATCGATGATTATCCCAGATATGTACATGTATACCTTTTAAAGAATAAAAATGAAGCACTCAGTATGTTTAAGATATATAAAGCAGAAGTGAAAAATCAAATAAACAAGAAAATAAAAGTTCTTCGTAGCGATAGAGGAGAAGGGTATTTTTCAAATGAATTCTCTAACTTCTGTGAAGAACATGGCATAATATACCAATGCACTGCACCGTACACACCACAACAAAATGGTATAGCTGAACGAAAAAATAGAACCTTAGTAGAAATGGTCAACTCAATGCTAATACAAGCAAAGTTGCCACTAGGACTTTGGGGAGAAGCACTTCTCGCAGCTTTCCATATCCTAAATAGGGTTCCTTCTAAGAAGTTTAATACTTCACCATATGAGGTATGGAAAGGTAGAAAACCTAATCTAGGATATCTTAAAGTGTGGGGGTGCCTCGCATATTGTAGAAAGCCTTATCCCAAAAGAACTAAATTAGGATCCAGAGCTATTAAGTGCGCTTTTGTAGGGTATGCACAAAATAGCAAAGCATATAGACTCCTAAACTTAGAGTCTAATACAATCATAGAGTCTAGAGATGTTGAGTTCTTTAAAAACTCACTATCCTTAGAGTTAAAGAATAATGAAATCCAAACTCCAACATAGAAACCCATGGTAGAAGCTCAACAAGAAGTTGAAGCTCTAATAGAACCATGTAGGAGTCAAAGGGTAAGAGTAGAAAATGGTCTTGATCTTGAATAGATAGACTCTCAACGTATCTCTTTTCATCTCGTAGAAGGAGAAAGAGAGAATGTCATTAGAAAGATACCTATAGTTATGACTATATAAGACGATCCGACAACATATAGAGAAGGTGTAACTTCTAGAGATTCAGCTTTTTGGAAAGAAGCTATCATTGATGAACTAGACTCGATTATGTCAAACCAAACCTAGGAACTGATGGATCTACCTCCAGCTTCTAAACCCATAGGGTGTAAGTGGGTATTTAGAAAGAAATATCACACTGATGGAACTATACAAACCTTTAAAGCTAGACTAGTAGCTAAAGGATTCAAACAAAAAAATGAATAGATTATTTTGACACATACTCACTTGTGGCGAGAATAGCATTTATTAGAATTATGTTTGCTTTAGCATCCATACATCAACTGTATATTCATCAGATGGATGTAAAGACTGCTTTCCTGAATGAAGACTTTGATGAGGAAGTACACATGGAACAACCTTAAGGGTTCGTTCTGCTAGGAAATGAGAAGAAAGTCTGTAAATTAATTAAATCATTTTATGGACTAAAACGGGCACCTAAACAGTGGCATGGGAAGTTTGATTCTAAAATACTTTCTCATGGTTTCATGCATAATGTAGCAGACAAATGCATATATTCCAAAATAAGTAGTAACTATATAATTGTTATTTGTTTATACGTTGATGGCATGTTAATAATAAGTAACAAGATGGAAGGTGTAATTAAAATAAAGAAGTTTCTGTCTTCCATATTTAAAATAAATGATCTTGGACAAGTTGATACCATTCTAAGTATTAAAGTAAAAACTTATAGTGGGGGTTATGCGCTATGCCAATCTCATTATATTGAGAAAATAATAAATAAGTTTAAACACTTGAATATTAAAGAAGCGAAAACCCCATTCGATCCAAGTATCAAGTTAAATGAAAATACTGGAAGAACAGTTGCACAATTAAAGTATGCAAGTGTTATAGAAAGTCTAATGTATGTAATGCAATGCACTAGACCAGACATCGCATATGCTGTGAGTAAACTAAGTAGCTTTACTAGTAATTTTAGTGTAGAATACTGGAAGGTAATAGGAAGAGTACTTGGTTATTTAAAAGTAACTAAAGAATTAAAGTTATTTTACTCAGAATTTTCGGCTGTACTGGAAGGATATACTGATGCAAGTTGGATATCGAGTGAAGGTGACAACAAATCCACTACTTGATGGGTTTTTACCTTAGGAGGTTAAGCTGTATCTTGGGGATCTAAGAAACAAACCTGCATAACTCACTCAACTATGGAGTCTGAGTTTATAGCCCTTGCTGTAACAGGTAAAGAGGCTGAAAGGCTTAGGGATCTTCTTTTATAAATTTCATTCTATGCGAAGCCGTACCGGCTGTTTCGCTAAATTGTGATAGTGAAGCAACATTAGCTAGAGCCTATAGCGGTATGTATAATGAAAAATCCAGACATATAAGTCTGAGACATGACTATGTAAGATAACTGATTCAAGATGGAATCATTGCAATTTCTTATGTAACATCAAGTAATAATTTAGCTGATCATTTTACTAAACCTCTAACGAGAGAGGTAGTAAGGACAATATCCAGAGAGATGGGATTGAAACTCTTTTCAAAAGATTTCACCAGTGATGGAAACCCAATCTAAAGTTAGAAAATCTCTATATAAGGGTTCAATGGGTAAAAACAAGTCACTGATACGTGAAAAAGTTTCAGCACTAAATTTAAATAATACCTCATCCAGGATTATAGTACTGGCTGTTACAGATAGAGGGTTGAGTTTTAGAAACTCTTAATATAGTCCAGTTTTAAGGACAAGTGTCTGAAAGTAACGGAGATACTAGAAGGATCTTACCTATATGAACGTAGAGGTGGTGCCGCTTCTCATGAGAATGATAGTTTTCTCGGGATCGTTCATGAAACAGGATAAACACAAGGCCATTAAATGTGCTGATCAAGAATTGTGGGAACTCAAATAGCATTTAGAAAGTATGTGTGTGGTATTTCCAGTCCTGTTATTTAAAAAATAACTGGTTCAAAGATGCGGCTACCAGGTAATTTCGATAGGTCTTTGAAATACTTACAATAAGAAATGATTCAAATCGAAAGATATCTTTCTTTATGCATATGATCTTTTATACTTCGGCAGATATCATTTTTTTGTTTTAAAATTATTTTCAACCAAGTGGGGGATTGTTGAAATATTTTAAATAAAATATATTTTTGGTTAAAAATTATTTTGAAAACCAAGCTTTTTTTTTGTCCCATATCGGATGGGAGAAGATTTTTTACCTCTTTATAAGTAGGGTGTTGTGCACCTTACTTATTTATGGTGGAAGGGAGGGAGTATTATGACTTGCGTATTCTAGTGCGAACACCGCGCACGCGCACGGGCTCGATCTCGGTCTCGATCTCGGTCACGGGCACGGGCTCGGGCTCAGGCTAGGTGCGAGGGCATGGGCATGTGAGGTAGTGTGGCTGTAGAGGCGCTAGTGGCGCACTTGGCACTTCGCATGTGAGCATCGTGTCGCAGATGAGTCGCAACCTCGCTGACCGGAACAAGACTGGTGCGAGTCGTTGTGCGACAGAGGCGAGGTAGTAGGTTAGGTGACTGGGTTCGAAACAGAGGAGGTGCTGTGGGTGGGAGGTCTGACAGAGAGACCTATCTGCTTTTTATATAGAGCTGTAGGGCTATTTAGAGGGACCTGTGTAACTGCTCATGTAGTAACGGTCCAGACCATACAGTAACAGCTGCATATGACTAGCCCAACAATCAGAAACGGCTAGCCATTGAGTCTAAACAGCTAGCATGCAGGTGTGTAACTCCAACATGCACAACAATCAGAAACTACAAAAAACAGGCTAGTTTCTCACAACAGCCAGAAAACGGCTAGTGCCATTATGGCTCTAGACCAAAACTGTCAGCCACCCTTGCCTATATAAACCAGATAGGTCTGGTTCATTCTGACACAACAACTGCAATCACAATTATCTCTACAGAACTAGCACACATCTGAGTCTATTAGCCTCTCGGTTTGGTTGATACAAACCAAGCCACTTAGACCAACGTAGCGGTCTACTACTGTAAGAAGATGACCGCAATTCCTTTTCTCTCTTTCTTTTCATCATCTGTCAGATAGTGTTGCTGAGTTCCATAGTGGTTCCTTCGTTTCTTGTTGAACGCAGAACCACATAAGACTCATCGTATCCTTGAAGCAATCCGCCTGCAACCTATCAGCAGATTCAAAATAATTTGAGTAGGGGTGAATTACACTTTAACGACAGCGTGTTTTTCACGTGCTTCAGCCTTTCCTTATTTCTCGATTTTTTCAAATTAATTTATTTTCTAAGATCAGAAATAATCAACATGCTCTACATCCGCCACGTCCCTACACCAGCAACGTCGCTAGTTTAGGGTGCACCAGCCAATCCGCATCCGTAAAAACTCTGCCTATAACCTGAACGGTGACTTTTTGCTAGGTTTCATATTACAACTACTAGACCTGTGAAGCTTTTACCTGCAAATGAAGGCATCCAATGAGCTACTGCAATCCATTACTGAATCCCTTTAATGCTAAAGAATTTTACTGGCACCCAAACGACCGTTCACATAAAAAAGAAGAGTAAGAGGGCATCGCCACAGGACTTAATTTTTATTATTTTATTTTTCGTGAAGACCAGGAAAGTAAGTCTAAACTTAAAAGCATTCCCACTTTTCTTTTCTTACCGTTTTTGCACCAGCAACAGAGAGAGAACCATCGTATCACCATATAAATATATGTGCACCCCAAGTGCACAACAAAGGGCTCAAAACACGAGAGCTTTCATATCCTCTCTTTCCCCTCCATTCCTCCTACAAAGCTCAAAACACGAGAGCTTTCATATCTTCTCTTTCCCCACCATTCCTCCTACAAAAACCA
This sequence comes from Liriodendron chinense, assembly GCA_003013855.2. NCBI lineage: Eukaryota > Viridiplantae > Streptophyta > Magnoliopsida > Magnoliales > Magnoliaceae > Liriodendron > Liriodendron chinense. Next base: position 1,485,376 of record ML058432.1, on the reverse strand, counting down.
CATGGCTACTTGCACATGGCCCATTGCACTATTGTTCTTGCCTCTCCTCTTCTTCCACGTGTCTGCAATCCGACCATTGGGAGTGATTCTGTCCACATCGCCGCCACCATTGAGCTTAGATGAGCTGTCGCCACATAGACCGGTGGTGCCATCTAGGCCGTCGTCGTGCACCTATGGCCATCATAGCTCTCCTGGTGATAGAGGAGGGGAGAGCTGCCCTATAAGGTCGAAGAGCATTGCCATGGATAGAAGATCTCCTTAACACCGTTCATGGGAGAGCAATAGCGTAGAAGAGAATAAGTACGTGTGCCATTGAAACCATAGAGTTGGTTTTGCGTGTGGAGAATCCACCATATCTTACTCGATGGGGTCCACATGCAGCCATAGTTAGATGATCGGAACAGTTCATCTCTTGCACACTACCCCAAATGGGCAATGGCCGGTGTGGATAGTCTGCTCAACGTCATTTTTGGACAACAGCCCATTGTTCTATCCACAAAAGATGGACGGTATAGATAATCTGGCTAGGTGCATGTGTGTTCCATCTAGGACGCATGTTAGATGGGCCAATCACACCACACATTCAAAACGAACCTTCTCTGTGCATGTACTGACCTCTGCCACTGTTGCATGTGGGGTCCGCTTGGGATTGTGTGTGCCATCCAACCTGTCGAGCAGGGTCTCCCCACCGTGAAAAAGGCATGCCCCAAAAATCATGCCAATCTGATAATTAGGTATGGGCCATGCGTATAAAACAGTGGAGAATGAGCCACCATCCAAAAGCCCCCGAATTTACATGCTGGCCCACATGACTGTTGATTGGCCGGATTCTTTGGCCATCCCTTTTCATGGTGGTATTACCCAATGCCCACACACAATAGCTTGTGTCTGATTTCTGATTTAGCTTGTGTAAGGAAATTTGAGTTTTACACGTGGATGCTACTTCATGCTTAAACAACGGTACAAAGCTACCATATCTTAGGGCATGTTTGGATATGCAAAATTCACGTGGAAATGAGAATTGTTTTCCACTTTTACTGAAGTATACTTCAATAAAGTAATCATTATACTTGAGAGTGAAACTCCTTTTCCAACTGTGTTTTTTTTAAATAATTATTATTTTTATTTTTTTCTTTATCCAGTTCTTCGATCCCATGTATTGCAAGTACAAGGATGAGAGTTGGCTGGTGACGGGGCAAGTTGGTGTTAAAGCTCTATGGGTCCCACTATGATATATTTGTTTTATCCACATCGTCCGTCCATTTGCTCAACCCATTTTAAGGCATGAGACAATAATGAGGCAGATACAATGCTCAAGTGGACCACACCATAGGAAATAGTGGGGATTGAAAATTCACTGAAGAAAAATTTTGGTGGGCGTAGAAGTTTTGGATCAAGCTGATATTTGTGTTTTCCATTCATCTAGATCCTTGTGATCTTATAAACAGGTTGGACGACAAATAAACATCATTGTGGGCCCTAGGAAGGTTTCAACTATGGACATCATTCTTCTCACTGCTTCTATAGTGTGGTCCACTTGAACTTTGTATCTGCCTCAGTTTTGGTCTCACTCCTTAAAATAAGTTATACAAATGGATGGACGGCATGGATAAAAAAAAAAAAAAAAAAAACATCATGGTGGGACTTACAGAGCTTTGACACCAGCTTACTAGCTGGTATTCGTGTCACCAACTTACATCCCAACATTTGGATCTCTATTACTCTATATATTTTGAGTTTTATAGTTATGACATGGAAGATTACTTATTTTCTTTAATTCTTATTTTTTATTTTTTATCCACACACACTCGCACTCACACCACAATGGGTGCTTGAACCCATGATATCGTGTTGAAGCTCACATGAGTCTATCACTGAGCCATAGGGTCATAGGCTTTTCTTCACAAAAACTTTTGGTGGATTTCACTTAAAGTTTGGAGTGCGAATATCATGGATTGTCATGACTAAGGGCGAGTCATTTAGGCAATGTATAAATACTACAAAATCCAACTAAAATCGTATCCGAATGATTCAACATAGCTTAAATCCTAATGAAATAAGTGACCATCATGAGCATTTTAGAAATCTTTCTAAACATGATTTTTATTGTAATCTTAGAAGAATTCTCATGAGTGCTATATGTTCGTACTGGGCTTGTTTGGGTTTAGAGAAATGAAAATATAAATTTAGTAAATCCACAAACTTGCCAAATTCGTGGATTTGCAATTGATTTGGATTTGGTAAATTTTGAAGTTACTCACCTAATCCATGAATTTGGAGACCAATTACTGCAAAAGCATAGCTTTGTTTTTAAGAGTCTCATTTTGTGAATTAATCTTTTTTTTATTTTTATTTTTTATTTTTTTGAGGATCTGAATTTGCCCCAAATCTGTGAATTTATGAGATATGGATTTGATATATCTGCAGTGAAAAAGAAGATTGAAGATTCACAAGTGCTCCAAACAGCCCCATAACAAACCAGATGCTTGATGAAAGCCTCCACTTTGGATTATCAAAATGCCCATGTAAATAAAACAGCCTCTTCCGTTGAGGCAATGTATAAATCTATCCATGTTTGTTTCAAAATTGGAAATGGAAAAAGAATTATAATTAGTTCGTGGTAAAATAAAAGGATAAGTTCTTGAAGAGAGCTAGGGATCCTCGTTGCATTGGTTTACTTGAACAATCTAATCAATTAGTCTGAACTGTTCATTAAGTCCATCACACATTTCATGGGCTAGCATGCATAAATGATCACCCTGATTGGATGATCTAATCCATCCTTGATTTGGCCCTTTTTTTTTTTTTATTCATATAGCCATCCTTTTCTAATACATGGGATGGCTACGATCGCCAAACAAAAGTAATTCTTAAGAATATAAGCAATCCACGGTGGTTCCTAACAAATAGATGGATTACGACGATATTAAAGGTCATTGATGAAATGGATGAGATTTTTCAGTGCGCATGATATTTCCATGCTACCCCATCAATTACGTGCTCTGGTACTAGTGAACAGCTCAGATCAATGGATTGGACTACCTAAATATGCCAAAGCAACTGAAAGCACTTACAACATATAGTGTGCACTGGAGCATTTCTCAAGAAAGAATATCAACGTAGTGCTCCGCGGACAAGCATTTTTTTTTTTTCCCTTCTTTCGTGGGAGGTTAGTACACACACCTCATTGTAGTACAACCGTTGGGAGGTCAGTACACCCGTGAACAGATAGTTAATTTTTTTTAAATACTTTCAATATAAAATTAATGTTCCAGTCCAGTCAGAGCTCAGTTACTGGTTGCATTGGTTCACTTGGACCGTTCAATTAATTGATCTAAACTGTTCATACAAAAATAGTACTAATGGGATGATCCAATCTATCTTTGATTTGGCCTCTTTATCAATAGCCACCATTTTGAAGCCATGGATGGGATGGTTACAATTGCTGGACAATAGTGAATCTTTATTATCATAAGCAATCGATGATGGGCCTAGCAAATAGATGAATCAAATTGCTGATAGCACTTATTTTTGTCCATGTGAATGTTCGCCCTCCATAGTATATATGTCATTTGTCAAATGTTTAATATTAGTCGATGCTTACATCCAACCAATCATGCCCAGGTCAAACGATTCAAAAGATGTCATGTGTCACGAATTTAAAAAAGAGGAGGTATATATATATAGGAAAAGGTACTATGCCCTTGATCTCATGGATTGTGTGGGCCCTATTGTGATGTGTATCTGTGGACCCTCGCCGTTTCCGCGCTCCCACACGACGTTCTCGTCCCTTCCCCTTTCGGGAAAAGAAGGAGAGGATGATGCGTGAGTGCGAATCGCCGTTTGTGCCACTGGCTTGCCTCGTTCTCGAGGGCTTTGTTTGGTAGTCGTGTTTAAGCTGAATGTGTTTAAATGAGTTTATATAAGACTAGAGTCGCCACTAGCCAGTTATTTCGAATCTACAGTCGGCTAGACCCTATAGAAACGTTAGAGAAGGGGATCCGAAGATTCCTTCCTCTAAAATGACTCCTTTTGATCTGCGGCCAGAGATTCGAGGTAAGGGATCACGGTTACAGGGTGGGAAGAGGTTAAGCACCCCACACACTGCCCATACCGAAGTACGGTCTCTACTTCACAGAATCGAACTAATACTTGAAAGTCTGTTTTAATCCTCGTACATTCTCATAGATGACATGATGCATGAATGCGGGTCTGAACAATAAGAGTTTCTGATGGGCAGGTTCCAACAACGGGCAAGCCCAGAGCATACGCTCGAACTGACAGGTGCTTAATATAAGACGTATGCAGTGTGCTTGAATAATCAAGGTGCTTTATAGTGAAGCATGAATGCAGGTCTGAACAGTAAGAGTTTCTGATGGGCAGGTTCCAACAACGGGCAAGCCCAGAGCATACGCTCGAACTGACAGGTGCTTAATTTAAGACATATGCAGTGTGCTTGAATAATCAAGGTGCTTACAGTGAAGCAGGGGGGTTAGAAGAAAAGTAAATATTGTACTTATGCTAGATGCAAATTAGATGATGCTGAAAAAGAGTAGCTGGATGGACGGAGGTGTCGCAAGGGTTGGCTTCGAGTGGCTGGATCAAGACTTGGATGGCTTGGGAGACTTGGACCAGTGGTCAGGCTGGGCTGGACCAGGGCTAGGATCTCCTCACTCGGGCTCTCCTTGGTGAAGGAATGGGCTAAGGGGTGAAGGAGGACTCGAATCGCACTCAGGCTGAATGGACTTGAAGGGGTGTTGAAATGAGAAGGGGAGGGGGGTATTTATAGCAGCGGGCAGTGGCATTTCGTGTAAATATTTTTGGGCGGTCTGCTGTGGGCCGCCCGTACGGCCGTTCCTTGATTTCCAGCGAGGTACGGTCTCTCCCTCGGGGCTGCTGTTTGGCTCGGTGGGTTGACTTAGTGAGTTGACTCAGCGGGTCGACTCGGTGATTTGACTCAGCGGGTTGACTCGACGGGTTGACTCGGTGTTTTGACTCGACGAGTTGACTCAGCGGGTTGACTCAGCGGGTTAACTCAGCGGGTTGACTCAGTGTGTTGACTCAGTGAAGTTTGGCTTTTTTAGGATTTTTTTGACTAGCTTTCCTTATAGGGGGTTTTTCAGGCTAATGTTTAGGACTGGGTTGACTGGGTTCAGGCTTGAACTGGGCTATGGAATGGGGCTTACAAGAGTGAGTTTGGCTGAGTTTGGACTTGGGATTTGAGGGTATGGTCCTCCATTCATCTAGCTATCTCTACCAACAGTGTAGCCGAAGGTGGGGTGTCTACAGATGCCCCTCTTTGGTAGAGGTTGCTTGCAACCGAATGCCAAAGCGAGTGGACACCCCACTTCTGACCCGGTCATTCATAGATCATGGTCTGAAATCTTTGCTTGCCTTTGCATCTGTGCCAGTTGATCGTTTGGAAACCAATCACTCGCACATACCGCGGGAGTTTGGAAAAAACGTTGCGATTGTCCCTGCATGCGCTGCAACCTGGGTACCCAATCGCAACCCTTCCATTCCCGATCGGTACTAACATCGGAAAGTTACAGCAGAGCCTCTGCGTCGCTAGTCTTACGAGGTTACTGACCCTGTGATTGATTGTATGATGTTTGATGTTCTCCCAGATCACTCAAGGAGTACTTGTTTCGCTTGACTATCAAAGTGGTTAGACGCCCTGCGTCAGATAGTCTTACGGGATTCTACTACGCCGACTTGGACTTAGTCAAGGTACTTCAGGCATCCACGCCTAGGTATGTGCGGGTGGACTCTTTCCACCCGATCTGCTGGTTTCGATGCTTGGTTTGCAATTCATTCTTTTCTCGATTGTGGTCTGGAATCTTTGTTGTCCTTTATATCTGGAGTCAGTTGATTGTCTGAAAATTGATAACTCGCACATACCGCAGGAGTTTGGAGAAAACGTTGCGATTGTCCCTACAGTTTGCTGCAACCTGGGTACCCAATCGCAACCCTTCCATTCCCGATCGATACTAATATCGGAAAGGTACAGCAGAGCCTCTGCGTCACTAGTCTTACGAGGATACTGACCCTGAGACTGATTGTGTGATGTTTGATATTTTCCCAGATCACTCCAGGAGTACTTGTTTCGCTTGACTGTCAAAATGGTTAGACGCCCTGCGTCAGATAGTCTTACGGGATTCTACTACGCCGACTTGGACTCAGTCAAGGTACTTCAGGCATCCACGCCTAGGTATGTGCGGGTGAACTCTTTCCACCCAATCTGCTGATTTTGATACTTGGGTTACAATTCATCGTTTCCACCTGTTCAAATGGTTTCTGTGACCGAGCCTTTTGGCTTTCATCTTTTTGTATCTTGGCATGTGGTACGACCGCACTGACCCTGGAGTTCAGTTCGACAGTACTTTGAGTGCATTGGATCCGATGGTCTCCGGGGAAACCGCGAGACATCGGATCTTATTTGATTTTTGCGTCGGCTCCTACCTAGAGATATGGAAGATCTCCTGGTGTTTTGGAGCAGAACGCTCTGCTGGGAAAGTATTTTTTTAGATTTTTGAAAAGTCACCCACTCTGGGGAGTGATACTCCGTGGGGTTTTTATTTGCAAATAAAGATATTTTTTTGTCTTTTTGAAATGAAAATCCGGTTTGCATGCGCCTCCACTAGGGATGCCTGTGGGGTCTTTGGCTAACCGACTTTATTTTGAAAGCAGGTAAACATGATGATTGATGCGATGGATGCTGATGCATGGAGATGCATGATGAATGCATGGCTTGGCTCATTCTCTTTCAGTTTGATGATTTTGCTTTTACTGGAGATGCAGAGAACTTGGAACTTATTGCTTCCAGGGTTGTGCTTCCCTGGGGTTTTTCTTTTTAATGCGGATGTTTGATCAGCGGGTTGGTCAAGATCCCGACCCGTGATTGATCAGGTCCATCGTCCCAAGATGTTGTTTCTTTGCGAATGAGAATGTACGAGAATGTTATCCGACTTCAAGATGTTCTTCTGGGCATAAATGCGATTGAGATGGTGCTTGGTCACCTGTTTTGGTCAAGGTTCCAATTTGCGGGCAATTGGATCCGTCATCCCAAATTGTGAAGAGAGTGGAGTTCAAGACTCTTGAAGTGTAGTGCTGGGGGATAGTGACAATTTTTGTGATTTTTATAAATATGTGGTCCGAATCGTTACCTGAGCGGTTAGGATAGAGATCGGTTATTGAAAACAAAGGAAATATTTTTGTGATTTTTTGAAAATATTTGATTTGACAGCAAGGGAAATATTTTTTTGTGATTTTTTGCAAATATTTGATTTGAAAGCAAGGGACATATTTTTTTATGATTTTTGACAATATTTTGATTGAAAGCAAGGGAAATATTTTTTGTGATTTTTTGACAATATTTTGATTGAAAGCAAGGGAAATATTTTTTGTGATTTTTGACAATGTTTTGTTGAAAGCAAGGGAAATATTTTTGTGATTTTTGACAATATTTTGATTGAAAGTAAGGAAAATATTTTTTTGGTTTTTGAAAAGGTGATTTTGCAATGTTTTTGTGTAATACTCCGGTCCTTTATAACACAACCCGAGCACACACGCGTCTCAATTGATGCCTTTGATGGCCCGTATGCGGTGCCCTTGATCACTTAGTATCAAAACCTAATGATTCATCTCAAAAGATCTTGATCTCTATCATGTTAACCGCGCCGTCACTGCAGCTGCGTTGGCGAAAACCGCACGTCAATCCGATACCCGAGCGCAAAGTTAAGGCCCTTTGATTGAAAACCTCGAAAAACATAGTTTTTACACACTTGTGTGGGGCCCACTACAAGGTCTCCTTTGCAATTAATATATTAATATATTCATATATATATATATATATATTATAATAATAATAATAATAATAAGGAAAAAATATATATATAAAAGAAAATAAAAAATAAAAAAAAAAGAGTACAAAAAAAAAGGGGGAAGCAATGATGGTTAGAATCTCACCACCATGCCTCCCTAGTCCTCCCCACTCCTCCCCATGTCACCCCATCCCTCTCCATGCTTGCATTAAAATAAATAAATAAATAAATAAATAAATAAAAGGTTATAAAGGGGGGAGGGATCGTGCATACCCTCACCCCCATCTTCCATCTCCTTTCATCCATATCAAGAGAGAGAGAGAGAGAGAGAGAGAGAGAGAGAGAGAGAGAGAGAGAGTGGCAATTTTGGTGGGCCATCATCAACCTCCCATTCTATCTCAACCATCCATCCGCTTCAACCGTCAAGATCGACCCTTGATCAAGGAGATCAAGGTGAGTGCAAACTCCCCCCCCCCCCCCCCCCCCCCCCCCCCCCCCTTTCTCGTTTACTTTTCATTTTCTTTCCTTAGGCCCACCTTGTGTTGGGCAATGAGATGGATGGGTTGGATCGTCCATGAATGGGTCCCACCTTTTGATGGTGTGGATCCCACTTAGGGACCCATTTGTGGCATAATTAGTGTGGCCAACAGCCACCATGATGTATGTAGTTCATCCACGCTGTCCACCATGTGGACCCACATGCGATGGCTCAGCTGATGGATGCACGTGGCCCCCACTAATCAAGCACCACACACCAGCAAAAAAAGAAGAAGAAGATAATAAATAAATAAATTGGCAGCTGGACAGACAGCGTCCAGAGGATGATGCTGCCCAGCAGCGCCTGGCTGAGAGCCTCTTTGGGCTTGACCGTGGGTCCCCACTCGTGGGACCCACCTTGATGCTTGTATTTTATCAATGCCATCCATCTGTTTCTCCAGCCCATTTTAAGACTGGGCACAAAAAAAGAAGTAAATCCAGATCTCGGGTGGACCACACCATAGAAAACAGTAGAGGCAAGGATGCCTACTGTCGAAACTTCCGTGGCCCACCGTGATGTTTATAGACAGAATCACCTGCCCAATATTGGGCTCGTTAGGTCCCCAAGGAGCTGAATAATCTGATGAATGGAGTGGATCTTACCCATGTGGGCCCCACTTGATATGAACAAAGAAAAAAAAAAGAAAAAGAAAGAAGGCATGACGCTGGACGTCCCAGCGTGAGAGACGCTGGAAACGTCTAGCGTACGCTGGAGACGGCCTGAGTGGGGTCCCCACTCGTGGGACCCACCTTGATGTTTGTGTGTAATCCACACCGTCTATCTATTTTCCCATATCATTTTAGGGCTAAGGCCCAAATATGAAGCAGATTTAAATCTTAAGCGGACCGCACCGCATAAAACAGTGGAAATAATGATGTCTACTGTCAGAATTTGTTTGGCCCACCTTGATGTCTGTGGGCCATATCATACACCCAAAATAGGGCTCATTGGGTCCCCCACGAGCTGGGGAACCTGATAGTAGGAGTGGATCACCCTTATGTGGGCCCCACTCGATAAATTTCAAAGAAAAAAAAAACAAGAGAGAAATAAAACAAAGGGAGTGAGGCTCCCAGCGTCTGTAGCTACCGACGCGATGAGTAGCCATCTTGCTACTGGAGTGACGTCACCAAACTGCTGGGCCCCACCGTGTTGTATGTGTTGTATCCACACCGTTGATCCATTTGGGGAGATCATTTTAGGGCATGATCCCAAGAATGAGTCAGATCCAAGTCTCAAGGGGGGGCCCACCACAGAAAACAGTAGGGACAGTGACCCCACCGTTGCAACCTTCCTATGGCCCGCCATGATATTTTATTTGAGATCCAACCTGTTCATAAGTTCACACATGCGTGTGAAGAAGGGAAAGCAACAACATCAGCTTGATCCAAAGCTTCTGTGGGCCTCACTGGATGAAAAAAAATAATATAAAATAAAATAAAATAAAATAAAGTGGTTGAGCCCACTCGTTGGGCTGGTTGGGCCCCGCTGGTTGGTCTGCCATGCCGGTGGCCCACTCGTGGGACCCACCTAGAATGTATGTGCTTTATCGATTCCGTCCATATGTTTTTCCAGCTCATTTTAGTGGTTGAGCCCAAAATTTAAGCATAATTGTCAAGTGGACCATGCCACGGAAACAGTGGGAATAATGATCTACACCGTTGAAACTTCCCCAGGCTCTACAGTGATGTTTATTTGTCATCCAACCTGTTAATATGGATATGGATGAAGGGGAAAACATTAATACCCATTTGATTTGAAACCTATTGGACCCCAACTGGGCACCACAGGTGGCAGTGTGCTTGGGCACGCTGACCCAACGGGTGGCCCACCCCATGGGTCCCACCGTGGAGTATCTGTTTTATCTATGCCGCCCATCTGTTTTTCCATATTATTTTAGTCCATGGGCCCTCCAACAAAAGATGAGGCAATCCAAAGCTCTGGTGGACCACATTGTAGGAAACAATGGTCATTTTATTTCTCTAAAAGATGGCCCATTGTGATCACAAATTAGACCCAAACTTAGCCCAAAACCATTTATGTATGTAAAGGCCGTTTAATTAAAAATCTACGTGGGGTCACATCTATGGAATCCACCACCTTCCTAAAGTATTAAATATGTTATTTAAACCCTAAAACTTGAATTTAGATTATATAGGCCAACTCCTTAAAATTTTATATCCACCACCATAGGGTTGATCTTAACCATATAAATTATGGATATGACAATCTAACCGCATAAATGGTCTAAAATATGGTAGGGTCGAATTCTAGCAAGCGTGTACATGTTTCAAGCAATATTGAAAGATGCTTCGATTCTTAAGGTGATGATTCCTCCCCTTGAGCTTTCCGCTTCCATACTGGTTAAGTGATAGTTCTATTTATTTTGTTAAGAAAACATGTTACAAATGATTTAAACTCTGTCTTATGATTATTTGATTACATCATTAATTATATGCTAAATTATGAATTGCTCCACATTTTTGTGAATTATTACGTATTTTGAATTGTCAAAGTTATTCCTCTTAGAAATCTGGAAGTGAATTGTGAATCTGGATTGTAGTGATCACATCTGTTAGATGAGACCTTAAACCAGTGGCCTCTGTAAGCAAGAAAATGGAATGATCCCTAAGGATGGAATCCTTGAATGGATTTGTTGGACTAAAAGTCCTGTTAAGATGAATCATTGTGATTATGTCCCTAACTGAACTTATAATGGATACATTTGAAAGTTATGGAGATGAGAGGCCACTAGTTGTAAGGAAATGTCATAATTGGTTTGGTTGTAAATTGGACTAACAATGGACGATTAATCATGCATATCATGGCACTGACGGGACATGTGGTGACGAGCCATACTACCGTCGGGTGGTTTGGTTGCTGAGAGCACGTACCCTTGAGGTATTTTCGCTGGCCCCAGACCACCATCGGGTGAGCCATACGCTGATAGCACGTACCTTTGGTATTTCGCTGGTGATGGCTGCTCTTGATGGAATTGCATGGCGGGGCTGATGTGTGTCCTTAGGGACTTCCAGACCACGTTTTCCAGCTGGATGAGCATCCCCAGGCTGAGGGAGATGTGCATGCATTCATGCATTTAAGAAAGATCATATCATGGATGTTTTGTATGTTTCCATTTCTCTAAACTGCTCTTGATTAGTGTGTTGGTGTGTAATCTTGAGGGGACCTCACACTGAGCTGGCCACTCATGTTTAGAATATCAACCGTACAGATGATGCAGGAGTGATGGTAGAGGATGGAGAACTTGGAGTTACTCCCGATGACACTCTTGCTAAGGAGGGTGTGGAGTATGCTGAGGAGGAGCCATATGCCGATGTTGCTGAGCTTTACGAGCTCAATCAGTAGAGTAGTTATTTCCATCTATTTTCCCTATGACACTTGATATTTTGGGTTTGTACTGAGTCCCAGATGGGGGAAACTCGTGAACTATTAATACTTGTGTTTGATATAGTTATATTTTCATGGAATGGTTATCTTTTTGTCTCTATGGTGCCCACTAGTGCAATTGTGAATGTGGAAACATAATCCAACTGAAAAACCATACTTAAAGGTGATACTTTCTCCCTAAATTAACGTCCGGGTTCTCGTGGTAACAGTCATACTCAAGCCATGGGAATCGGGGCGTTACATTTTGTATTTTTGTGATTTTTATGAAATGCAGGGAAAAATATGGAATTTTCATCCACTTCCAGCTTCTACTGCTGGTAAGGCACCCGATCCATTTTACGTCAGCGAGCAAGACGAGTCTCACACAGTTAAGTGCCGTAGTTTTACATCTTCGGATGAGGAGATTTTGAGGGTTTTCAGTCAACACACCCACAAAGTTGCCTGTTCCTCATGTGCAATGCACATAGACCACGTATCGTCCGACGGACTCCTTCAGCCACAAAATGAGCCACATCCTCACATTTCCCTTAGTCAATCCAGTTTGGGGCCTTACGTTGCTCACAATTCTGTGAGGGTGCGCTCCACCTCCCAACAGCCTTAATCCCCTTCATGAGTTTTAGGAACAGGGAACATCCGTCAGATTCAACAGCGACTTCCAAATCAAGGTTGTCTATCACGGTGCATTCAACACAAACAGGATTGCGGAGTTCTGCCCGCCTCAACCCTTACCTGTTTAACAGATTCCAGACACCCGTACGATCAAGTGTCAGCCATGCCTGGAACAGGTTAGGAAAGAAAGCCCCCGAGAAGTTAATCCCAGTGTAGTTTTAGGTCTTTGGACCACTGGGGATGAATTTGTGCAGTTTAAAATTTTTGGTGAATCATTTTTTTGTGTTTTTTTGGAAAAAGTTCCAGATTTCAGCTCGAATGATCGAGATTGATGCTGGTTTTTGTGGAAAACTTTAAAATATTTTTGGTATTTTTTTGAAATGATCCGGGTTATCGAACCTTGATCAAGGCTGATGCCGGTTTTTGGTTGAAAGCGAGAAAGGTCCCCCGAGAAATTAATCCCAGTGTAGTTTAAGGTCTTCGGACCCAAACCTGTACATGCTAAAAATACATTCTTTTTGTGCTCTTTTTTTTTTAAATGATCCAGGTCATCAGATCTTGGCCTGAACAGCTGGGACCGATGCTAGTTTTTATTAAAATCCCTCGGGATACTGATCCCGACGTAGTTTAAGGTCTTCGGACCCCGAAACAATACAAAAGAGTGCTGGAAATGCATATATATATTTTTTGTGATTTTTTAAAATATCCGGCGTCGTCGGATCTTGATTCGAGCGATCAAGACCGATGCCGATTTTTATTAAAAGTCCCTTGGGATCTTGATCCCGACGTAGTTTAAGGTCTTCGGACCAAATTTTGTAAAAACAAGGCAAACACATTTTTTTGTGATTTTTCAAAAAACGTTCCAGGCTGTTAAATCTCAATTTTGAACAGTCAAGATTAACACTGGTTTTTATTGGAAATCTCTCGAGATTTTGTTCCCGATGTAGTTTAAGGTCTTCGGACCCCAAAATTGTACAAACAGAGCATATATTTTTTGTTTTTTTGAAAAATGTCCGGTATCAGCGGTTCTTGATTCAACGATCCAGACTGCTACCGGTTTTTATTAAAAAGTCCCTCGGGATCTTGATCCCGACGTAGTTTAAGGTCTTCGGACCACAAAATGTACAAAACAGTAGCAATCAAGGTAGGAGACTCTGGGGATTCTTCTTGGAATGGTTTGGATCACCTGGTCATGCCTTTGGATGGTTGAGATCGCTGTTTGACCAAGTTAATCTTTTTTCTTTCTTTTTCTTGAAAATTTCATGGAACTTTTCCACATCATCAATCCAATTTCTCATCAACTTCTCACAAGATGAGATTTTGGTGAGATTTCTTACTTTTTCTCGCCATTCTTTTCCATCACTTCATTCTTATATGGAGGTACAAGATTCACTTGCAACCACCCTTCCCAATGAGGAGTTCTTCCCAAGGAGAGGGGGTGAGAAGTCATTTCACATAGGTAGAGGGTAGGACGGCCTCCTGTGCGCCGCCCGGACGGTCTCTGGCCCCCGGTTTCTTTGGTGGGCTGGGTAAAAGCGTGCCCTCCCCTTTTCTATATAACATGGGGCACCCTTGCCCCCTTCAACATGCAATCTCTCTCTTCTCTATCTCATACTCTCTCTTTCTTCAAGTTTCCTTTCTCTTTTTTGGTGGTTCTTTGCCCTTTTCAAGTGGTGGGCCTTAGAGAAGTTTTAGGACAGCAAGGTGGTCCCTCTTTGGTGAGTGGTAAAGGTATGGACCACTTCCTTTCTCTTTCTTGTCCTTTTCCTTCTTCATTGTTTCTCATGGTTCCTTTCTTTTCTTCATGTAGCTATTTCAAAAGGAGTGAAGGTGGGCCCAAGTATTTTTGGGCCATTTTCTAGATCTCAAATCTCTTTCAAAGGTGGTGCATGGAGAAGGACATTGCAAGCTTTCCATTTCATTCATTTTTTCTTCTTTTCACACTCCCTTCATGTGTATGTAAAGGGTAATTTTGCTATGTCCATCAAGTGTGCATGGCAAAATATACTATCTCTTTCATGGGAGTTGGGCCTCTTTTCATATGTATCAAATGGGCTCAAAGTGAAGTCATGGCCCTTGGTGTATTTGATGGGCCCAATGCTTCATTTTGGGCTCCCTCTTACTTTCTTGCCCTTGTCATTTCCTTTGTAGCTTTCTTTTTCTTTTCCATCTTCTTTCCAAGATTTGGGCCCATGGGCATGGTAGGGCCCATCTCAAGTTTGGGCTCATGGGGCTCACTTTGGGTGACCCCATCTTTCTTCACATATGTATGGACCAAGGTGACTAGCCCATTCTTCACTTGGATCTCAAGTGGGCTAGATTTCTTAGTTGGGCCTTTATGGGCAAATAGCCCAGATCTTCCACCATTTCTTGATTATGATGTACATCCTTGTACAAAGTGTGGTGGGCTCCTTGGAGTTTTTCATGTGGATGGGCTTTTTTGGACCTTCATTGGAGCTTGGATTTCTTTGGACCATGTGTGCACCACTACACTTTGTCCATGTAGGCTTTTTTCCTTTTCATGCTTTTTCCTTTGATGGATGGAGGACTTGAGTTACTTGATCATTTACAAGTCCCATGAGTGAGTTGTTCCAACAATCTCACTATGTTCAAATATTTTTTTTTTTTTTTTTTTTTTGTGGGAGGAAAGTGGTCCTCAGGAGCTTCATTAGATGTCATCAACCTCAAATGGATGATTCTCCTTCAAGTGAGCTATCCATGCAACCATAACTCCTTGAGCTTCTCTTGGGGTGTTTGGTGGGTCATCCACCATCATTCTCATGTATGAGTGATTTTCCTTTAAATTTGTGGGAAAGAATGATACCCATAAGTTGCCCAATTTTGTCCCATGCTTTGGGGCATTTTGGATTTTGATCTTCAAGTGGGCTATGTATATCATTCTTAGCCATTTTATGATGGTTGGGTGACTCATCAAGCCATGCCCTTTTGTGCTCAAATGGTCCCCTTGCTTTGTAAAGAAATTGGTGCACATAAGTTGCCCAAACTTGCCCTTATATGGGCATTTCCAACTTTGACTCCTTATGTGGGCTATGTGCATCAAAATTTTTACCATTGGCCTCTTTGATCCATATGTTTGTGGGTGGACCAACATGTTGTGCTCTCATGGTCAAAACTTTCATCAAGATGGTGCACATAGGGTTGCCCATGGTTAACCCATGAATGGGTCCTCATGTTCTTCAAGTGGGCTATGTGCTCCCTCCAATCCATTGAGATGAGGCATTTGGGTTGCTCTTGGGGGCCCACTTCCTTTCTATCCCCCACTTGTCCATGCACATGTGTAAAACGATGGAAACATCTTAAGTGGGAATCATGGCCTAAAAAAAAAAGTGGATCAATCCTTGGCCACATATAGACTTTGAAGAGGAGCTTCTCATGTGAAGTAAGATTCTTCTTCTTTGTTGATCTCATGACACTTGAGTGCATTTGTTGTCTAAAATGTGTCCTTGGATGATGGACTTTTCTTGCCTAAGGCATGTCATGCAACCTTCTTTAGGATGGGCCTTGCTTTTTCCCATGGGCCCAACACATATCCTTGGTGACACATGGAGCTGGACTTTAGATCTTGCATTTGAATGTGAGTCCAGCCCCGTGGGTTTCCTGGATGATAATTTGGATTTTAACGGGTAAGGGATAGGGACTTACCTTGCCAAGCTTGTAGGATTCAATGGCGGACGGTACCAGAGGTCGTCGAGTGATTGATGAGGATGATCCTGCCTTCATCATCCACCGAGGGGACCACATGTGTTCCTTAGCTATGGAGCATCAACCTCTTCCTGCTATCAAGGGTCGAGTTACCAGGGATCACTGGGACAACTGGGTGAAGGATCCACAGCCCTTACTTGAACGAGTACTGGCTGGTACTCCTTTTGCTGGCCTCCTCACCTTACGTTTTCATAACAATGATGCTAACCGTATGATGCTCGCGGCCCTTTGCGAGAGGTGGCGGGACGAGACCCACACCTTCCAGCTCCCTTGTGGTGAATGGGGAATAACTCCTCTAGACATTTATATGCAAGTAGGCTTTCCGTTTCATGGAGTAATTGTTCCTCAAGTCAGCTCTCTGGCTCCCCTCACTTCCACTGATTGGCTACAGCTCGTCGGTGATGTCCCACCCGAGGGTGAATTCCAAGGCCATCAAGTAAAGATGCGATGGTGCTACAACACTTTTGCCTCCGTCATCCCCACCACCGAGCGAGAGGCCCTCCACAAAGCCCGGGCCATGATCACTTATGCCTTCGGGTCCTTCCTTTTTTGTCATGCGAATGAGAGGGTTGATCCTAAGTTTCTTCGTTTAGTCGAGGATCTTCATCATCCCTATAACTGGAACGGGGCTATCTTGACCTGTATCTTCCAAGGTCTGGACAAGACCTGTCGGCATAGCTGGTCCTTCACAGGTTTTTGGCCTGTCGTTGAGGTATCTCTTCTTTCACCTTTCCTGTAGGC
Source organism: Liriodendron chinense (assembly GCA_003013855.2). Classification (NCBI taxonomy): domain Eukaryota; kingdom Viridiplantae; phylum Streptophyta; class Magnoliopsida; order Magnoliales; family Magnoliaceae; genus Liriodendron; species Liriodendron chinense. Next base: position 1,468,537 of record ML058432.1, on the reverse strand, counting down.
TTTCGCCTTCTTTCTCTCTCTGATCATTAGGTGTGCTTTTTGCCCAGAGCTACTTTTATGACCATTTTTCCCATCTCGCGCCGAGGATGCGAGACGATGTTGAACCCTCTTTATATCGCCACATGTACTGGCACCAGCAAAACCATCAGCGGAACTCCCGAGTTTCTGGGGACAATTGGCGTGCTGACATAGACGGGCTGACCATCGAAGATGTAAGTGTCTTGCTTTCCTTATCCCTTATGCTGCTCTATAACTGATCGTGGTGGCCTCATTTGCTGCAGCTTGCTCGGATGCCGTATGCCAGCTTCCCTCTCTATTATACCCCCAAGCGTGTGGAGGCATATGATGCTTCATGTCTCCATATCATGCTTTCCGACGCTGAATCTTTTCAGTGGTATCTGGGTGAGAGGTTGCTTCGGCAAGTCACTGGGGTGGCTCGAGTCCCTTGTTCTGCACCTCCTCCAGCTGCTCGGATCCCAGCTGATGAGAGAGCTGAGGCTCTCGTGGGCCAGCCCGGATTTCGTTTCACGATCCCGGATCGTGACTATGATGAGTGGTATCTGCTGTACGGCCAGGGGCCTCTGCTTCCTTCGCTCTATGTTCCAGGGGGTCGTCGCAGGTACGCTGGAGGATCAGTGACAGCTCCTTTGATGGATCTTTATCGTCGGGAGCGGGACAAAAGGAGGGACGATGACGACTATGTTGGTGACTTGTAGCCTGCTTGGGTATTCCACTTTGTATGGCCTTGTTCTTTTTGCTTTTATCTTCTCTTGTATCAAGCTCTTTTGAATGAATATACAATCTTTGACTTGTCTCAAATTCCTTGATGATGTTTGGATGTTTTGACCTTTGACTTTTTCCTTAATGATTTGCGGAAGATGAGACTTCTTAACTGCATGGATGATGACTTGAACGGTTCAGATTGCTTGATTAGGCCTTGTGGGCCCATTTGATGATTAGATCTTGGATTCTGGCCCTTCTTTTGATGATCGAACCTTTGATCTTGCTGCTCCATGACTTGTGTAAGCTTTCCCATGGTTTAAATTATGTTGATCTAGTCTTTGAATAGCTCAGATTGATAGTTTCGGCCCTATGGGCCCACTTGAGACCTCGGCTTTACTTTGGGGCACCTCTTTTGATGATTTGTGAGGCTAACAAGGCTTCTCATGGCGTGGATGATGACTTGAATGTCTCAGATCGCTTGACTTGGCTTTGTGGGCCCACTTGATGATTAGATCTTGGATTCTGGCCCTTCTTTTGATGATCAGACCTTTGATCTTGTTGTTTGATGGCTCATGTAGGTTCTTCAATGGTTTAGATCATGATGATCTAGTCTTTGAATGACTTGGATTGCTTGTGGCCCCCACTTGATCACCTTTACCTCTCTTTGACTTGATCAGATTAATTCTAGCTGTTGTGCTTCGTGATTGGACCGGTGGGGTACCTTTTATATGATCTTGATCAATCTCAGTCGAAATCTGGAGTGGACCGGAGCCTTGGGCGGCCCACGGGGTGCCATCTGCTGACGTGGACTGTCATCCTCACCTACCAAGAACCCTGGATCCAATCCCCCGGAGAGAGAGGGAGCGCGTCCGTACGGGCGGCCCAGAGCAGGCCGCCCAAGGCTCGCCTCTTGAGCGGCCTGGGCTGGCTCAGGTTCGAACATTCTCTTGTGTTCGTTGCTGCTGTCCCCACATTCTCTGTAACAGGCCTTTTTTATTCCAGCCATGAATCTTCTTTTCTCCTTGTCTTTTCTCTTCATTTTGTCCTCATCTTGCTTTGTCCCTTCTTGGGCTAAAAATTGGCCTTTTACAACGGGCTAAAACCGTTGTAAAAGGGTTTTTGCAACGGTCATGTGACCGTTGTATCAGCCCCCGTTGCAAAAAAGTGTTATTATTTACAACGGTCATAGCTTCTGGTAAATAAGTTAATGACAGTTGTAAATAGCAATTTACAACAATGATAGGTGGTTTTTTACAACAGTTTGAGCCCGTTGTGACTATAATTGTTTACAACAAGAATTGCCCGTGGTAAAAGGCCATAATTTACAACATGTTCCACCCCTTGTGAAAAGTTGAAACGTTTACAACTGGTATGATCTGTTGCAAAATGAAGTATTAACAACAGTTGTGACCATTGTAATTATTTATTTAGATGTTTAATTACAACGGCTCAAGCCCGTTGTAAATAGTTTTTTTTTTTTTTCATTTTTTGGGTCCCTGTGTTTATTAGTCACATAAAAATCACAAAATCATCAAAACATGATATTTAACACATTCATTTTGGTCATTCCACTTGAAGAAATCTCATCATTACAAAATATATAAATCCAAAGAAGCATATAAATCTAAACCATACCTTATAAAATATTCAAATCATTACAAATTAAAACTCAGTTTTTGAATTCCATAATATTCTTAAAAAACAATAATATTTCATAAAGATCTAACTAACAAATGGACAACTAAGGGAGCTATGCTTCTTTCATTCTTCTTTGTTCTTTTCCTCTCCTCTTTCTTTTTTCTATTTCTCTGGTCCTGCATCAGTGTCATGTGTAAGATGGATTATTTGAACCAATAAACATAGCCCCTGCTTGCCAAAAAAAAAAAAAAAATTGTAAGAGAATGACAAGGGAAATAAAAAAGCAAACTACATAGTGATGTTCAAGACAACTAAAGATACTTCTCATTACCTCAAGTGTTTTCCTATGCTCCAGTAAGTTTTATACAGTTGGTAGGCCATGCAACTGTACTTCCTTCAGCATCTTTCAAGTAGAACATCGAAGGGGTGGCCCTGTACAATGGTATATCAAGGTTGTACACTTGATTGGCCCAAACTTTCCAGCATCCAGGACCAATAGGCAATTGTTGATCTATTGTCGCAGTAGGATCAATAGAGTCAACCTCTCCAATGGCTACAACCTCTCCTGTCCCAGACCAGTGTAAGAGCTCGCATTTCTGATCTTCCACATCTTGAGGAGGTTGCATATCGGGGGATGAACTAATTGACGAAGCCTTTGTAGAAAATTGAGACTAACATAAAAAATCAAGACATTGTTAGTGTAAAACAACACATAAAAGAAACGTATAATTTGAATAAGCTTCCAAATTGAGCTTTACCACTAAGGATCTCAACTGATCCATTTCAGTCTGGAATAAATTCAGTCGTTGATCCATTTCTTTCATTCGTGACTCATGTCTCTTTTCTCGTTCACGTTGAGATCCTTGAGAATCCACCTTCGAAAGGGTTGCCCCAAAACCAAGGCCTCTAACCCGCCCTCGATGTTCTGGACCAAGTACTTTTGTCACTGCATCATCTCGTATACTTGTTGTATGTTGCGATTCTTGTGTGCACTCTCGTATTTTTTGCTGAAATTAAATAGATAAAACATACCTTTATTAAACAAATACAGTCCATTCCTTAAAAGAGAGTTTAATATTTATTCTTTATATATGCATAATATAAAGTAAATATAATTCATTTCTTACCACTGCTTCTCCAATCATGTTGTTTAGCGGTGTGTTATCCTTCCTCATATGGCCCTTAATCCAAACATCAACTCTTGAAATTGAATCTGGTGTGTCACTTTGTAACATCTACATAAAGATTTACATAACATGGATATTAACCAAACTGATAAAACAAATATATAAATCATACTCCAAACATTTAATGAATAACTAACGTTACCATTTCATTCTCCAAACGAGCATAGCCCTTACGACTTGTCGTGTGAGGCATTGTATGCTTTGCTCTCATCTCTTTAAATTTTGAACTTGTTTCCTATAAAAGAAATTAGTTAATGGGCTTTTCAATTTTCACGTTTCCTCATTTGTATGTAATAGTATCTAACAAAATATGAACTTACTTTAAACTCATTTGAAAATCTGCTTCTGACAAACCTCTGCCAATCTTCTCCATCTTTGACGTTATCGGGTCTTAATAAGTTCAAGGAACGTTGATTACCACACAAAGATAAAATATTTCGTGTTAGTCTACTCTTATGTTCTCGCCATCGAGATCTCATCATAGAAAATGCTTCTTTTCGAGCATAATCCGGCACATCAAATCTTTGCTGCATTGAGTTAAAAAAATAAATAATACCATTAATTAATGAATAGTTTTCAGAATATTTAAAATAATTAAATATGTACCCCATAATTACCTTTACGAGACTCCAAAGTCCATCTGACATGTCCTCAGACATATTTGACCAATCCTTTAATGTTACAGGGACTATCTCTCGCACTAGTACCCCCAATAAAGAAGAATATTTATGACTATTTGGCCCAACTGGTTGCCCTCTATCATTAAACTCAAATGCAAGCGGTCCTTCTTTGCCAATGTCTTTTAATTTTGCCTTCCCTCGACCTTTCTTTTGTGAGGAATTTGTCCTTTCATTGGTAGAAGGGGTACCTACATCCATGGGAGTGGGTGAAACCCCTCCAACTCTTCTAACATGTTCACCAGAATTTATGTGTGGGGAGTTAGAATCTGCTTCTGATGATCCAACAACAGTTCTGGTAGGAACCATTGCACCTGACATTGCAAAAAATATAACTGAAGCTATAAAAAATATTAGAATTACTCATATAAATATAATTTTTTGTGTGTGTGTGTATATGTGTGTGTGTGTGTGTGTGTGTGTGTGTGTGTGTGTTTATTTGTTTGTTAACACCTGCAGAAGCTGAAGGATAATGAAAAATAAGCCTTTAAAATTGCCTGATTAATGCAATTAAACATAAAACTAAAAGTGAACAAACATTTTCTGATTAAAAAAAAAGATAACAAATGGCAGAGAACACGTTGCATAAGCAACTACAATTGATAAAATGGTCTAAATAATTTTCTTAAATTAAATGAGGTCAAAGAAAATAACCTTGTTTGATCATTATAATCAAATTACAACCTACACTGTCATGCCCTCACAATCTACTCGTACATAACCTTCACCCTCCTCCTCAACATTGTTGTCAAGCCTTGAAACATCTAATGGCATGGGAGGTGTATATGTATTGTCTTCAGGATTATCGTGCTCATCATAACCTCTCAGCGGTGCATGAAGTACAACATACCAAGTCGATGTTTCAGTATCCCTAGAATAAAACACTTGCTTCGCTTGTGATGCAAGGATAAATGGATCTCTTTGAAATTGACTCTGACCTTCATGGAGGTTAACCAAAACAAATCCATCTTCATACTTTACACCATTATTAATGTTTGCCCAATCACAATGAAATAATGGAACTTCAAAACTGTAATAGTTCAACAAAATTATGTCTTTTATGACACCATAGTAAGATATTTTTTCCATGACTTGAGCTGTGTCTCTTGCACTAGATCGACATATGGTATCTGCTTCAAGAGAAACACCACTATTTTGTGTTGTTCTCTCCACATCCTTGGTATGAAAACGTCGTCCATTGATAATATAACCTGAATGTGAGACGATATCCTTTCTCGGCCCATTTACAAGCCATTTTAGTGTAGTTGACGGACCGTTGGCATTTGCATTGACTTTATTAGCAAGCCACATGCTGAAAGTCTCCATGTGTTTTTTCTGTAATGCGCCTTCATTCCGTGCGAGACGCCTATCTGAACTTTTAAGATCATCTAGATGCATTCTGATACGAAAGTAAAATGATTAGGCAATTGTATCTGCTAAATAATTAAAAATAAATCATAGTTTATGCAATCAAAGATGTACTTACTCTATATATGGTTCAACTTCTAAATGATTGAACAATACATATCGATGTGCGACCTCTAGCATGTCATTTGTCATTGTTTTCACAATGCCCTTGGAAATTGGACGCCCTTCTAACAATGATTCAGTTTCAATCTCCTCATTACGATTACATCGAACACTTATTTCAACAGTTTGTTTCAAGTAGTCACCACAAAACCGCACACACTCTTCAGCCATATAGCGTTCCGCTATGCATCCTTCAGGATTTGCACGGTTCTTAACATACCCTTTAAGAACCTTCATATACCTAATTAAACCACAGATGAAAAATTCAATGAAGATTGGAAACAATAGAAAACTATACTACATAACAAGAAGTTTATAATTAAATACCTCTCGAATGGGTACATATGACGAAACTGAGCTGGGCCACAAAGACGAGCTTCTCGTGCAATATGAATGGTCAAGTGGACCATAATGTCAAAGAAAGATGGAGGAAAGAACCTCTCAAGCATGCACAGCGTCTCAGCAATATGGTTCTCACAACTTTCTAATGACCTTTTATCAATTACCTTTTGGTAAACTTCATTAAAATATCCACATAGTCGAAAAATTGCATTCCTTGGCCCCTTTGGTAAAATACCTCGTAATGCTACTGGCAGCAGTTGTTGCATTAAGACATGACAATCATGGGATTTCAATCCTACAATCTTGCACTCGGGCAACAAAACACGTCGTCCAATGTTTGAACCGTATCCATCTGGCAATTTTAGATTTTGTAACCTCTTACAAAAAAGTAGTTTTTCTGTACGTGATAATGTATGTGGTGCTGCTGGTAAGTAATATTTCTGGCCAGACATCTTTGGATGCAAATCATTCCTAATGCGCATTTGTTCTAAATCCATACGAGAACTGAGCCCATCTTTTGATTTACCCTTTACATTTAATAGAGTTCCGATAAGACTCTCGCAAACATTCTTCTCAATATGCATCACATCTAAATTATGACGCACTAATAAGAACTCCCAATATGGCAACTGAAAAAATATGGATTTTTTCTTCCACGGCCAGCAGGAAGTTCTCTCACTCTTCTTTCTCTTTCTTCCACTTTTGCCCCAATTATTCTCAAAATTCTTGACAGAACTTAAAATATCTGAACCAGATAATATTCTAGGCTTCCCCCTTCGTTCTTTTTGTCCGTCAAACCAAGATTTTTTATCTCGAAATGGGTGATTAAGAAGAATAAATCGTCGGTGGCCCATGTAAGCATATTTCTTACTAGAATTTAACCACTGTGAACATGTGAGAACACCGCATACTGGACATGCTGCTTCACCCTTTGTGGAATAACCAGATAAATTGCCGTATGCTGGAAAATCATTTATCGTCCACATCAAAACAGCTTTCAAATTGAACCTCGACTTGCTTAGTGCATCATAAATTTCCACTCCGTTAACCCACAATTCTTTCAAGTCCTCGATAAGTGGCTCCAAGAACACATCTATGTCATTTCCCGGTTGCTTTGGCCCTGGGATTAGTAATGTCAACATCATTTTATCTTTAGACATGCATAGCCATGGGGCTAGGTTGTATACAACTAGTATAACAGGCCAACAACTATATCTAGAGCTAAGATCACCAAATGGATTAAACCCATCGGAAGAAAAGCCAAGTCTCAGATTTCGTGGATCTGAAGCAAAATTGGGCCATTTTCGATTTATGGTATCCCATGCAAGGGAATCAACCGGATGTCGCATCTTAGAATCTCGACTCTTATTAGCAACATGCCATAGTAATTGTTCTGCATTCTCAGGTGACCTAAACATTCTCCTTAACCTTGGAATTACTGGAAAGTACCGCAACACCTTGGCTGGAACACCCTTGCGAATCTTTTTACTACGTTCATTGAATTTCCAACGTGAAGCACCACATTTCGGGCATGTATCCATATGCTCATATTCTTTTCTGAACAAACAACAATCATTGATGCAAGCATGTATTTTTTCGTACCCCAAATCAAATGTCTTCATCAATTTTTTCGATTCATAAATGCTTTGAGGAAGTGTATTATCTATTGGAAGCATGTCACAGATAAGCTTGAGTAGTTCATCAAAACCAGTATCAGATAGGTTATGAGCAGCTTTGTGCTTATATAAGGCAACAAGTGCAGAAATCAATGTGTACTTTGTGCATCCAGGATACAATGGACTTACAGCACTTTGCACTGAATTTATGAACATTGCCTCTCGTCTTTCATATGAAACCTCTGTAACATTACTGCTTTCGTCATCAAAATACACATCCCTAAACATCCTATATGTGTCAGGCAATTGTACATCATCGTCACTTTTATCTTCTACATATGTCGTCAAACGTTCCCCATGAAAGACCCACACATCGTATGTAGGATCCATTCCATTCATCACTAAGTGACCATACACCGTATCGAAATGTTGGTGACATCCATTGCAGCAAACCTTACAAGGGCATAAAATTTTATCTGGATTCCCTGCATTAGCTTGAGCGTTATCGGCAAATTTTCGAGCTCCAGATATATATTCGCTTGAAACTCTACAAATGATAACACAAAGTGTTATTTATGCTATCAAATATGTTCATAATATAATACTTATTATCTATCTATTGTTCCAATCTAAAAAACCTGTTAGGATTGTGCACCCAGTCTTTATCCATCGCTCTTTGTTGAATTGTTCAGTTGTAACCTGTTGATGGCCGGTGATTTATTCTCTATTTGAGTTGTATTTTTACAATTTTACTTGACAAATGATGTATGTGTTTAACAAAACATGAGATTACCTGCTGAAGAAAATTTGGTAGTTTTTTCACTTCTTCTTCTTCTTGAAGTAGTTATTCTTTCCTAGTGAGTTAACGCACTGTTAAAGCTTTGACCTACGTAAAGCAAGTAATCTTGACATGATAAGTACACATTAATTGATAAAATTAAGACAAAGTGAAAAAAAGTAACATATATCATCTCGCTATTCATTAGGGATTGAAAACATAAGAGTATAAGAGGCTATCTTTCTTGTTTGGCAGATAGTAAAATTTATTTAGAAAAAAAAAAAAAAAAACAAGTTGCTACTCATGAAAATAATTGGGTAGCGTTTTGGGAGCACTTTTACATCATTTTCATTTTTAGGGTTCTACCAAATATGGTCTTTCTTTACCACGGTGGGTGGGTGATATTAAGAATGAACATGATATTGATCTAAAAGAGATGGATCTTGCATGGCATGGATCTTGATTAAAGTCTCTACAATTAGATCTTGGCTCTATAGAGATTGACCTAGCTCTCATCGCAACCATGAAACATTCATCCAATCATCATAACTTTTCCATCCCATCAATGCCATATAAAACCAGTGGATTAGATTAAATAAGGCACAATGACGAATGATCAGCAAGTATAATCTAATGGGATGTGGTCCATTTGGAATAACATAGTTATCAAGGAAAAAATTTCATCAGATAACCATAACCATCTTACCAATTACTTAGCAAATCAATGGTTGTTAAAAGAAAGGCCAATGCTTGAAAGGTTAGCATCCTCTAATAACGATGAACAATCTGAATGGCTTGGATTACATTTAGGCTGCACAATATGCTCCCTATTCAAATCAACAATAGGCATCCACTCTCAACTTCTATAGAATAATGACACAACCATTATATAATGTAGGGTGAAAAAGAAAGAATCCAAAATCTAGAAAAACAAGCTCACGAACCTCAGTGGAAGCCTTAAAACGGCAGTGGTGGAGAAACCGTCGGCAGTGGTGGAGAAACCGTTCTGAGAGAGACCGACGGTGGAGAAACCGTTCCGAGAGAGAGAGAGAGAGAGAGAGAGAGAGAGAGAGAGATGAGGGTCTTTTGGCGGGGGTGGAAATTTTGTGCGGGAGTAAAATTTCAGCAGGGAAACCCAACGACCCATGACCGTATTACTAAGAGATGGATGGTTATATCAGGCGCTTTGTGGAGCCCACGGTGATGTATATGTTTTATCCACACCATCCAACCATTTTGAAAGCTCATTATAGAGCATGATCCAAAAAATTAAGCTGACTCAAATCTTAGGTGGACCACACCACATAAATCAGTCGTGATTGAAGTCTCGCGATTAAAAGCTTCATGAATTCCATTGGGGACAAAGATGTTTTGGACCAAGCTGATTTTTGTGTTTTTACTTCATCCATGTCCATGTGATCTTATGAACAGGTTTGGATGGAAAATAAATATCAATATGGGGCCTAGGAAGGTTTCAACGGTGGAAATCATTATTCCCACTGTTTCCCGTGGCATGGTCCACATGATCTTTGGATATGCTTCAAATTTAGGCTCAACCCCTAAAATGATCTAGAAAAACGGATGGAAGGTGTGGATAAACCACATATATTTCCAATGTGCCCAACAGAGTCTACTCGGTATGATGAGAGACAGGACACTAGACACGTACAATAGACATGTCGGGCGCGGATTTCCGGCGAAAGCCTTGGGCAGGAAGTTCCAGCGCTGGGAACCAAGGTGGGGCCCAAAGTGATTTTTTTGATACATCCACCCTGTCCATCCATTTTGGGAGCTCATTTTAGAGCTTGAGAATAAAAATGAACCGGATCCATGACTCTGGTGGGCCGAAAACGTGAGGATTGAACGTCCACAGTTGAAATATTTGTGGAGCCACAGGAGTTTCGAATCAGGATAATATTTGTGTTTCCAGTTCATCCCAGTAGTAGTGGCGTTATGAACGGTATGGATGTCATATAAACATCACTGTGAACCCCATTGAGGTTTCAACGGTGGTAATTTACCTACCTACCTTTTCCTTTAGTGAGGCCCACCTGGAGAGTGGATCCGGTTCATTTTTTTCTCATGTCCTTAAAATGAGCTCCCAAAACGGATGGACAGGGTGGATTTATCAAAAAAAAACATCACTGTGGGCCCACCTTGGTTCCCAGCGCGGGACGTTGCGCAAGGCTTTTGGCGGAAATCCGCGCCCAGACATATATGCCTATATTGAGAAAGCATTTCCTACACACACGTGTTAGCTACGCTAGCTACACCAGGTGTAGAAATGACCCCACCATGATATATTTTTTGTATCCACGCCGTCCATCCACTTGGAGAGATCATTTTAGGTCATGATACCAAAACTGAGGCAGATCTGAAGCTCTGGTGAACCCCAAAAATTTGTTAATGGTTGGCGTTCAATTCCAACTATTTTCTGTGCTAGGTCTACTTAAGCTTTGTATCTGTCTTAGTTTTGGTGTTATGCCCTAAAATGATCTCACTAAATGGATGGACGGTGTGGATACAACAAATACATCATGGTGGGGTAATTGCTACACTGGCGTAGATAACGTGTGAGTGTAGCAAAAATTTTCCAACATGGCAGGTAATCCAATTCGATTGGAATGGCCGAGAGCAGATCAGGTGAGACCCCGGGCTCACCTAAGACGGTGCGACCCTTACCCTGGGGTTACCGTGGGGCCCACCTTGATGTATGTATTATGTATCCACTCCGTCAATCCGTTTTTACAGACCATCTTAGAGCATTATCCCAAAAAATTAAGCAGATAAAATTATCAGGTGGACCATACCATAAGAAACAGTGGTCATTGACCATTCTACCATTAAAAACTTCTTAGGACGCAACTTCATCTTTCGTTAGTATATGTTTACCATCCAATCTGTTGATAAGGTCACATGAGCCTGGATGAAGGGAAAAAACAAATATCAGCTTCATCCAAAACTTCTGTGGCCCATTAATGGTCAATCATCACTGTTTCCTATGTTATGGTCCACCTGATGAGTGTATCTGCTTCATTTTTGGTATAATGGCCTAAACAGATCTGGAAAAATGGATGGACGGCGTTGATACATAATACATACATCAAGGTTGGCCCCACGGTTAGGGCCGCACCGTCTTGGGTGAGGCCCGGGTCTCACCTAATCCGCTCCCAGAATGGGCATATTGGCGGAGTGAATTTGGTGTTACACGAGTAACAGCTTAGTGGGTGTTACCCCTACCGTGTGACCCACTTTGATGATTTTAGATATATCCACTCCGTCCATCTGTTTCTACAGACAATTTTAGGATGGTATTCAAAATTTTATAAGATCTAAATCTCAGGTAGACCACACTACACAAAACAGTATTGATTGAGTGCCTCACCATTAAAATTTCCAAAGGGCCTATCTTAACATTTTATTAATGTTTATTCGCAATCCAACCTGTTGATAATTTAAATAAGATCTTTTTTAATCGTAAGTAGTAATATAAGATTGATCCAAAATTTGTGTGGCCCACAAAAAGTTTTTAATGGTGATTAATCATTGTTTCTATTCGTATGGTCCACCTGAGATTTGGATATTTTTATCATTTGGTATACCATCATAAAATGATATTTAAAAATAAATCGACAGTTTGGATATACATAAAATGCATCAAGGTGGGCCCCACACGGTAGGGGTAACACCTACTAAGCACTTACCCGTTTAAGAGTTAATTGGCTCCCATGCATGCCGCGTAACCGGGAGCGGATTTGGTGAGACCCCGGATATACCGAGGTGGGTGGCAACGTGACAGCGGGGCTCACATGTTACATAAATCCAAACCGTCCAATCATTTTGAAAGTGCATTTTAGAGCATGATCCAAAAAATGAAGATGACTCAAATCTTGGATGGACCACACCATAGGATATAGTCTTGATTGAATCCCCACCATTAAAAACTTAATTGAGCGCACCAGAATGTTCATTTTCCATCAAATCTGTTGATAAGGTCACCAAGACCTATATGAAGCGATCACACAAATATCATCCTGATCCAAAGCTTGTTTGGCCCAGGTTGTGTTAACTTATGAACAAGTTGGATCTCAAATAAACATCATGGTGGGCGCTACGAAGGTTTCAACGATCGGCGTCACTATCCCCATTGTTTTCGATGGTTGGTCCACTTGAGCATTGGATCTGCCTCTCATTCTTTGGCTCATGCCCTAAAATGATCTCTCTAAATGGATGGACGGTATGAATATAACACATACATCATGGTGGGGCCCACAAAACTTGCTGAGGCTCATTTACTATATTGGCATCATTAGTCTCATTCACAACAGGCTAGAATTGTTGTGGTAAGACTTCATTGTCAAATATTACAACGGAGGGAGACAGTTGTAATAACTCCATATCTACAACGTGCGAAAAACGTTGTAACAATTACAATAACAACGTTTTTTAGAGCCCATCGTAAAAAAGGCAGTTTTTACAACCGGCCAGCACCCGACAGTTGTAAAAGTGAGGTTTTTACAACAGGCATGCTATGACCGTTGTAAAATGTAGTCTTTTACAACGGTAGTGGCTATCCCGTTGTAAAAATCCTGTTGTAAAAAGCCAATTTTCTTGTAGTGAGCCATTGATGATGGCTTGGGGGTCATCGTGGGAGAGGTTGGTGGGTCCCATGTTGCAGCAATTGATGAGGGCTTTAAAGATGGTGAGGTGCCTTTGATTGATGGTGGAGATGGAGCATTGAATAGGGGTATTGATGATGAATTAGGGGTGGTTGTTGGGAGAGTTTTGAATGGCTCTATTAATGGTGGAATGGCTGAAATTCCAGATTTGAATGGGGCTTTGACTGTGGGAGAAATGGAGGCATGGATGAGATGGGAGGATGGGACATAGATGAGGCTATGCATCCCTTGAATGTGGGCCACATGGATGATGTGATTGATGGAGGTGATGGGACCATGATGGACATTGATGGGCTGATCTCATGTCTGGATGGTATGGACGGTTCGGATGATACCTTTGTCAGCTTGGATGCTCTTGATGAGGGCCGAGATGTGCGGCATACTTGCTTGGGTGGACTTGATGTGATCATTGATGATGCCCCCCTCATGATGGACGGTGTAGATGCCTCGATGATCCCTTTGATCGGCCAGGATGATGATTGGATTCATGATTTCCTGTTGGAGAGGGCCGCAGGTCCAGATCTGACCGTTGATTCTTCGATCGGGGTAGCCGGGACCCTTCTTGATGGTTCGGATACATTTTTCGACGGTCAGATTGGCCAGGATGCCACGATGTGTGGTGTGATCTTCGCTGGTAGCTCTTTTGATGGGGAGTATCGTCCTTCTCCTGATCGTCGGTCTTTTGCGCACTCTGTTTATAAGGTGGGCGAGTCCTCCCATGCGGCTGAGGTCGTGACAGCTTCAGACAGTGATGCGACTATATCAGACATAGTGGTTACTGGGGACAGGTCAGGGGCTGTCGAGTCTGCAGAGGTTCCAGCTTTTCATTCTCTTTCGCCCGTTGACCTTCCGATCCTCGATGAGTCATCGTTGATTTCTGGGCCTTTTGTTCTGGAGGGGGTACCAGTAAGGACTTGTCAGCTGCTCCCTCGTCCTTCTTGCTCGCCACGACTGCTTGCTTGGCTTGACAACTTGTCAGCTTATGAGATTCGGGATTTGGAGTCCTATGGCTTCGGCAGTCTGATCCATATGGCTAGAGTTGACATTGATTGGAGGATGCTTGGAGCTGCCTTGATTGACTGGGTCCCTTCGTTGAACTTATTCACGTTCAACGATATGGAGATGTGACCCTCTTTGGAGGAGCTTGCACGCTTGACAGGCCTACCTTGGGATTATACTCAGTATTTCTCGCCGAAGACATCGCCGAAGACTGTTACACCGCAGAACTGGTTCGGGATCCCCTATCTTGTTCGGCCTGCAGCCACTGGCTAGGATGCTGTAGTGTTCTCTTTGGACTTGCTATATGATCTTTTTTCAGGTCTTCGGAGCGTGGCCGATTCTACCTTTGCTCGGAACGCACTGATATTCTGTTTGATAGCTGAGGTGCTGTTCTCGGGATGGCGCAGGTCCCAGACTCCTTTGCTCTTTGAGGTAATGAGCCGAGCTGTCCGACGGCAGGGGATCATTTCTCTTATCTTGGCCGAGCTGTTTAATGGGCTGACCGACTGCGCTCTGGGCCGCACTCGTGTCCTTCGTGGCTGCTGTGCCTTTCTTCAGGTTTCTTTTCCACCTTTTTTTCTTCTTGCTTTGTTAGGAATTGCTTGGCTCTAGCTGAACTTCTTTTCCTTTTTGTGATCAGGTCTGGTTATGGGAGCGTCTTTCTTTGACCGTTCCTATACCCCTTCCTGGCATTCCTAGCTCTGACATCATGCGTTATATCATGGAGTTCCTTCCGCATACAGCTAGGATGAGCGAGCCCTTGTATCGCAGGATGTTCGCTGAACTTCGTGACTGGAACGTTCGTTGGGAGTCATCTTGGCTTTCACTTCCTCCAGTGCTTTGTGATGCCCACCGTCTTCCTCTGATGTCGGTAGGCTTTCGATCCTACTTTTCTTATCATCCCATTCGGTTCCTGCGGCAGTTTGGATATGAGCAGGATGTTCCTCGTTTTGCTTTTACGGGTATCGGGCGTCGAGCACTTCCCTCTAGATCCTCTGACTTCAGGACCCGGATTGATTGTTCTTGGGCGAGTTACTTGACTGCTGATTTGCTGGGTATTGAGCTGCGGACTTTTTCGATGGCAACCGCCCCATATCAGTACTGGGTTGCTGAGCAGTCTTTGTATCGACGTATCCCTTGCTGGCACCAGACTGCTGATGAGGATGAGCAGGATATCCTTGGAGATGCTGGCTCTTCATCTGGTTCATATGAACCTTTTGAGGAGCGCCCATTCATTGATCATTGCTTCCTTTTGGCCACTCATGGCCATCTGCTATCTGAGATCTCTGCACTTCGGTATCATTGTGAGATGATGTCGAGGAGATTGGCTGCCGATCAGAGATTGTCTGATGAGGAGACAACGATCCGTACCCTTGAGCGCGATGAGGCGCGTTACCTGCGTATGGAGGTGAGCAGGTTGAGAGAGAGGCTATCTTTTTATGAGTCAGAGGACTTACTTGATGTGGCCGAAGAGGAGGGTAGAGATTGATTGTGTTCCTCACCTGCACATTCTTTTTTGCATATATGATTGATGAATTTTTTTTTTTTTGTATTTTTTGAAAAAGATGATATGATATGTGTAAAAGAAATATGATGCTTTTAATGAAAAAGAAGAAAACTTTTTGGGAATCTATTGTGCCATGAGTTGTCTTGTGAGTGTGTCTGGATTTTGTGTCGGGATATAAGAATCAGAACTGGGGCTCGGCCAATGCTTTGACCGATGTCTCGAGATTTGACTTGTGTGATCCTTTGGTTCCCTAGAGGTGTAGGCAATGGAAACTGTTGCCTCCTGAGATTGTCAGAATCTGTAGAGCTCTTCATTCCTGACTGCACTTCTTCTTGTTCTTGAACTGTAACTGCTTGAACTGATCTGGACCGTCTGATTTCTTGGTACCTGCACTTTTCATTTTTTTTTCTTTTTTCATTTGAGTCATTTTTGCCTGTAGCGCTCTTTCGAGTTTTCACTACAGCCGGCCTTTTCCCGTCATTTTTGCCCGTGGCGCCCTTTCGGGTTTTCACCACGTCCCGGGTGTTTGATCTTGCCTGCCCCTTGGCAGCTATGCTGTTTTTACCCTTAGTGCCCTTTCAGGTTTTCACCAAGTCCGCTGTATGCCCACTGTTTTTACTCGGAGTGCCCTTTCAGGTTTTCACTCCGCCCTCTTTGTTTAGGCACACATTTTCTTTTTCTCTTTTTTCTTTCTCTGAATCTTTGGATAACTGTGGCGGCTAGAGGTCGGGAATCCGTCGTTGCCGGCCGATGGCAGTCTTTCAGCCCTTATTCTAGGTTACGATGATAGAGCTGTCGGTCTTTGCTATCAACCTTCTGAGATGAATGGATGGATGACTGTGTTTCTTCTTGGGTTGATTTTTTTCTTGGGTGCCTTGCTTTGGCTTCCCTTTTTCTTTCTCTTTTCTTCTTTTTTTTTTCTTTTTCTTTTGTATTCTTTTTCTCTTTTTTTTGTCTTTTCCTTTTGAATCCCCTTTATTTGAAACACTTGTTGGTGGACGGAAATGATTTCTCAGAGGTCTTAGCTTCGACCTCTTGACTTCAGATCTATTAAAGTAATTCTTGATAAGGTCAGAATAACTTACCTGTGAAAAATCTTCACGTTGTCGGCGTTGGTTGGCTTAGGAAGGTCCACCCCTCTCATGCTGGTGAGTCTGAGGGCGCCTCCGGGAAGTAATTCTCTGATGATCAGTGGTCCGTCCCACAAGGGTTTGAACTTTCCTCTGGGATCTGGAAGGTGCGATGGTAGAATCTTCTTCATGACCATGTCGCCTACCTTGAAACTTCTTTTTCGGACTCTCTTGTTGTAAGCCCGAGCGATCCTTTTCTGATAGCACTGTGAATGACTTAGTGCACGCATGCGCTTTTCATCTGCTAGCTGCAACTGATCGAATCTGGCCCGTTGCCATTCTCTTTCTTCAATTCCACTTTCGAGTAACACTCGTAGTGATAGTATTTCCACCTCGACTGGCAAAACTGCCTCCATTCCATAGGTAAGTTCGAAAAGAGTAACGCCCGTAGCAGATCGTACAGACGTTCGATAGGCCCATAGTGCATATGGGAGCATATCTGACCAATCTCGATAGGTCACGACCATCTTCTCGAGTATCCTGACGATTGTCTTATTTGCGGCTTCTACCCCACCATTCATCTGGGGACGGTAGGGGCTTGATCGATGACGTTGGATTTTGAACTTGCTGAGGAAGTCATCCACCTTCTTGTTGACAAACGAGGTCCCATTATCTGTGATGATAGCATTAGGGATTCCATATCGGCATATGATGTTGTTCTTCATGAATTTGATCACTTGAGATGCTGCAATCGTGGTGTAGGAGGCTGCCTCTACCCACTTGGTGAAGTAGTCGACTGCCACAAGTATGTACTCATGACCATTTGATGCTTTGGGACTGATCTTGCCGATAATGTCGAGTCCCCACATGGATAAGGGCCAGGGGGTGGTCAGGTTGTATAACTTTGATGATGGGCCATGGATTTGATTCGCATGCTCCTGACACTTGAAGCATTTTCTGACGTGCTGACAACAGTCTGTCTCCATGGTGAGCCAATAGTAGCCGAGTCGTAGAATCTTCTTTGCCATCATGTGCCCATTCATGTGTGGGCCACAGATTCCTTCGTGTATTTCTCCCATGATCTTTGCAGCTTCTGTTTCATCGACGCATCGAAGGAGGATGTGATTATAAGATCGCTTGTAAAGAACTTCGCCACTGATGGTGAATTGGCCAACCAAACGCTGGATGGTTCGGCGATCTGTTGCTATTGCTGACTCTGGATACTCCTAGGTTTCAAGATATTGCTTGATGTCGGCATACCAGGGTTTGTCAGGGACAGCTTCGGCTTCTTCTATTTGCAGGCAAAAAGCAGGTTCATCTTGAACTTCGACTGTGAGCTCCCATTCTGAAGCTCCTTTTGGTATCTCGAGCATTGATGCAAGTGTGGCGAGAGCATCTGCAAACTGGTTCTTGGCTCTGGGCATGTATGAGAAGGTGATTTCTTTGAATTCTTCAATCAGATTGTCAAGATACACATGATATGGTATCAACTTCTCGTCTTTGGTGTTCCATTCGCCATTGGTCTGATTGATGATAAGCTGTGAGTCTCCAAATACTCGTAGCTTCTTGACGCCCAAGATCATGGCTTCCCTTAAGCCAGCGATGCATGCTTCGTACTCTGCCATGTTGTTGGTGCACTCGAATTCTATGCACCTTGAGATAGGAATAGGGACATCATCTGGAGAGTAGATGATTACTCCAATACCACTCCCTTTAGAATTTGCTGCGCCGTCGAAGAATAACGTCCACTCATCTTTTTTCTTCTTTTCTTCCTCTTCAATGAGCAAGAGATCTTCATCAGGGAAGAATGTCTTGAGCGGTTGATAATCCAGGAGGGAGTGGGCTGCAAGATGATCGGCGAGGGCCTGCCCCTTGATTGCCTTCTAAGTGACATAAGTGATGTCGAACTTAGACAGGAGTAGTTGCCATTTAGCTATCCTTCCCGTGAGTGCCGGTTTCTCGAACAAGTACTTGAGCGGATCCATGTGAGCGAGGAGGAGAATAGGGAATGCAATCATGTATTGACGGAGTCGCTGAGTTGCCCAGACTAGGGTGAGGCAGGTCTTCTCGATCGGGGAATACCTGGTCTCGTAGTTGGTGAACTTTCGGCTCAAATAATATATTGCTTGTTCCTTCTTCCCAGTCTCGTCGTGCTGGCCAAGGACACAGCCAATGGCTTCTGCTGCTACCGAGATGTATAACAATAGTGGTCGTCCGGGAGTGGGTGGCACTAGGACTGGAGGATTCATGAGATATTTCTTGATGCGGTTGAAGGCGACTTGGCAATCATCATTCCATTCTTTTGGAACGTTCTTCCGAAGGAGCTTGAAAATGGGCTCACAAATAGGCGTGAGCTGTGCGATGAAGCGACTGATGTATTGAATTCTGCCGAGGAAGCCACGAATTTTTTTTTCTGTTTTAGGAGGGGGCATCTCGATGATTGCTCTGGTTTTGGTCTCGTCGACCCTGATGCCATCCTCTCTCACCATAAAGCCGAGGAGCTTTCCTCCCATTGCACCGAAAACACATTTCTGAGGGTTGAGGCGGAGCTTGTACTTCTCTAATATGTTGAATAACTTCTTCAGATCTTCAAAGTGTCCTTCAATTGTGCGAGATTTGATGATCATGTCGTCCACATATACTTCAAGCTCTTTGTTCATCATGTCATGGAATAATGTTGTCATTGCTCGCTGATATGTTGCTCCTGCGTTCTTCAGACCGAACGGCATTACCCTGTAACAGAAAGTTCCCCAGGGTGATAAACGATGTCTTCTCACGATCTTCGGTTGCCATCTTGATCTGATTGTAACCCGAGAACCCGCCCATGAATGAGAAGATCTTGTATCCAGCAGTGTTGTCGACCAGAGTGTCGATATGTGGCAAAGGGAAGTCATCTTTTGGACTGGCTTTGTTGAGATCTCAGAAGTCGATGCACATTCGAACCTTGCCATCCTTCTTTGGTACTAGTACGATGTTGGCGAGCCATTCTGGGTAGTTGGAGACTACCAAGAATCCCGCGTTGTACTGCTTGATGACTTCATCTCGGACTTTCAGAGCCCATTCTGGCTTCATTCTTCGAAGTTTCTGTTTCACTGGCTTCATATCTGCCTTGGTTGGCAGATGATGTACAACGAGCTCTTCATCGAGCCCCAGCATGTCTTCATATGAGAACGCGAAGTTGGATAATCTTGGAGCTAGGAACTCAATCATTTTCTGTTTCATCTCAGGTGGCAACGATTTTTTCGATGTGTACTTCCTTAGGGATCTCAGGCGTCCCCAAGGTTACTATCTCGAAATCATCGGCTACAACATTGGCTTTAGATTCGAACTTTTTGAGGAGATCATCTAGTTCGAGAGCCGGATCATCATCTTCCTCATCCCGAGCTTCGTCCAGACCCATGAGCTCGAAGTCTAATTCGATGTCAAAGTCATATGATTCGACTTCAAACTCATGTGACTCTTTAGACGAACTTGGCACACTATTGAATGCAGGAAAAGGAATGTTTTTTGGTTTTTGAGATTTTTCTGAAATGGAAATACTAGATGTTTTTGGCTTTTGAAGGTTTTTTATTTTTTTGGCTTTTTGAAATTCATGGGACTTTGAACAAGTGGGCATTGCAGACCATGATTGAGCCCAACTTGTTCCAAAGTTCCGGTCGTTACTTAAACAGGCGTTTTCTTTTTTTGGAAGCCAGAGCCCTCAGATGGCTCTTTGGCTGATTCAAAAGTCAGGGGAACGGATGACCATTCAGGATCCCACACTTCCTTCCCTGAAGAGGCGGGGGTTGATGATTCGGGCGAAGAATCATGCTCTGGCCCAATGACCATGATTTCTTGCTGGTCGGGTTCGAGATCTGAGTCGTACTCAGTCCCTCCTGGGTCACTTACCTCGCATTGCAGTTTGTCTGGTTCCACGGCTAAACACAAGTTTGGAATCTGGACATCAGACCAATCTAGGGATGGCCACTTCCCCTTTTTAGTCCAATGGATAGGCTGCTTCTGCCCCTGGCTGGTGATTGTTGATGTTGATTCTGCAAAGATGGGCGAGTCGTGCCCCTTGCTGATTGATGTTGAGATGGGCAAGTTGTGCCCCTGACTGGCTAGAATTGAAGTAGGCAGGTTGTGCCCCTGGTTGATTAATGCTGAAGTGGGTAGGTTGTGCCCCTGGTTGGGAGCAGGTGTCAGAGTAACCTGATCCTGAAGCTGCTGTATTTGACTTCCTTCTTCATCTCCTTCTTCTTCTGGAGGCTTAGATGGTTTGAGAATTTGATCCCATCGAATGGGGAGCCACGTGGCCCAAGTTAGGCTCATCAGGAGGCCTTTATGTAGTGCAGTCGGTTGATTGCCTCCTGGATCTTTGCAAGGTTCTCCTGGCTTGACGAATTGGATGGGCGAGCACCGAAATTTCTTCCTTCCTTTGTCCATGAAGATTGACCTGTATCCGAGTCCCCATTTACGTTGGTTATATATCAGTGGTACCTTTCTGGACTTGAAGTGATTCTTCATTCGGTATTTGAGGCTCAGACGCTCTGCCGGTGAAAAGACACGGTCCACCCTTATCTGTTCTGGATTGGCGATAGAGTTCACAGTCTCGAATTCAAAACTGTGAAACGGGATGTCTTCTTCAGAGTGCTGGATATCGATGACCGGGATGTCTGGTTCAGTGGTAGTAGCATTGGAAGGAATGATGAACTCCTTCTCTGCATGGATAGAGATCACTTGATTTCCACATATGTATTTCACTCGTTGATGCAGGGTTGATGGCACAGCTCCAACCTTGTGCAGCCAAGGTCGTCCGAGCAACATGTTGAAAGAGGCTGATATATCCAGAATTTGGAATGTGATGGTAGAGATTTCCGGACCTATTTGTACCTCTATGTCGACCTCCCCTTCCACTGATCGGCGGGTGTTGTCGAATGCTCTGACGCATATGGTGCTGGGTCGAAATGAAGAAGGGCTGATTCCCAGACGTTCCGCGGTCTTGAGTGGGCAGACGTTTAAGTTTGGGCCATTATCGATAAGGACCAGTGGGATGCAGAGGTCTTTATATCGTAAGGCTATGTTGAGGGATCGCCCATGATCTCGTCCTTCTGGTGGCAACTCATTATCTGTGAAGGTGATGGCGCGTGGAGCCAGGAGTTGTCCAATCATCAAAGCCATCATTTCTGGTGCCGTATCAGAGGAGACGTGAGCATCGTTCAAGGTCTTGGCAAACATTTCTCGGTGTATGCGAGATGTACAGAGTAACTCCCATACTGAGATTTGTGCAGGGATTGACTTGAGCTGAGTCGCCACATCGTATGCGGCTTCATTTTTGTTACCGAGACCTAAAAGAGCGCCTTTGGGATCTCCTTTGTTCTGATTATCTCTTCGGATGCAACGCCCATTGGGATTCATGTTTCCCACTTCCGCACATTCTGGATAGTGCCATGGGACTTCTTTATAATTTTCCTCACCTTTGCCTTCTATGACCACTGGTTCTTGCAACGGTGCTGGTGTGGGTACCAGATCTTCCTCGTATGGAGCTTTTGCCTTGAGGACTACATTGTTGCCTGTGCTGAAGGGGTAATATCGAGGCTTGTCTTCATAGATCACATAGGGTTGCAGTCCTGGCTTGACCGTTCCTGGAGCAGGAGGCTCCCATGGAATGAATACTGGTCCTCTTGATATGGCAGATGGTTTCTCTGTTCGTCCCAGCTGCCGTAGTGTGATTGACACGCCCCCGGGATTTGCCCCTTGCAATATGACTGGCTCGACTAGAGGAGCTCCTTCCAAAACAATGGGTTCTTGCTGCTGATGAGTATAATCCCTCCATTGCGGATTGGATTGTTCTGGAGTTGCCCCTTGCAAGATGACAAGTTCGTACGTGGGCTCAATGTATGATTGTGCCCCTTCCAGGACGACTGGTTCCCAACATGAGGGGCCGTAAGATGCCCCTTGCACAACTGGCACATCGTATGGAAGTGCTCCTTCGAGTACTACTGGCTCGAGAACTGGAAGAGAAAAGGGACTTGCCCCTTGCATGATCAGAGGAGGTTTTGTCGGCTCATAAGTGTAGGCATGAATGGATTGGATGGGGGAGAAGAAGCGATCGAGGCGTTCTTCTTCTTCTATGCTGTTGACGGTGGGGCCTCGAGATGAACTGGGATCCGTCGGATGTTGAGGTAGAGGATTCTGAAGAATATTGGTGGAACCTGCTGCAGGAGTCCCAGGGACCGAGATGACGATCTTGCGGTCATCAATCAGATCTTGTATGGCATTCTTCAGAGTAAAACATCGATCAGTAGCATGGCCACGTCCTTGATGGTAGGCACAGTACTCATTTTCTCGGTAGTTTGGAGGCAGAGGATGAGGAGGAGGCCTAGGTGCCATCAGAGTGAGTAACTGCTTTTGTACCAGCATAGTCATGACTTAACTAAGTGGCTGAGTAAGTGGGGTGAACTTCCTGAGCTCCTTGTAATTCTGCCTGTTCTGGTATGGGTACTGACCATTTCCTCTGAACTGCTGCTGCTGTCGAGGTGGTTGTGGCTGTGGTTGCGGATTTGGTCGTGGTTGATACCTCTGAGGTTGGTGCTGAACTTGATTCTGCTGACGCTGTTGAGGTCCCTGTGGGGGAGCGTATTGATTACCCTGAGCAGTGGTATTGATGTTGTTTACCTCTGTCGGGCGGGGAGAAGAACCGCTTCGGTTTCCATTCCCATATCCGATGGGTCTTCCCTCCACTCTGTTCCTCTTGACTGGAGTGGCTTGATGAGGCCATGGGGAGATTGTCCCGGCACAGATTCCTGCTTCAACTTGTTCTCCAGCGTGGATTAGCTGCGAGAAGTTCGCATATGGATGCGAGATGAGATATCCAGATATGCCCGGATATGTTGAATGAACAATCATGAAGATTTGTTCTTCGTCGTCGATAGGTGTCCGCATTCTAGCTGCCATAGCTCGCCAACGTCCAACATAAGCTGATAGTTTTTCATCACTCCTTTGCCTGAGAGCCGCAAGGTCAGCTCTTCTGGGTGCCATGTTGAGGTTGTATGCGAATCTGTCGACGAAAGCCTGGGAAAGCTGTTCCCACGTCCTGATGGGGTGGCAGTCCAATGAGGTGTACCAATCTAGGGCATCGCCCTTCAGGGATTTTTGGAATAAGTGAATGAGGGCCCCTTCATTTCCTGAGATTGCACTCAGTTCTCCACAGAAAGCCTTGAGATGTGCTATGGGACAACCGCTGCCATCGTATCTTTTGAATTTTGGAACCTCAAAGTTTTGAGGTACTTGAGCATCTGGGAAGGGACACAAGTCTCTAAACTTGGTCGAAGGTAGATCAATTCCTTGTTGTAACTGAAGCTGATTTTGCAAGATCTAGAACTATTCCCGCAACTCGTCCAGTCCTGAGTGATCTGTTCGAGCGACTGGTGCCTCTTGGAGTAAGGCACGTTCTTCTTCGGCATAGTGGTCGACGTCTTCGACCCTATGTGCTTGTTGAAAAGCAACCGCGGGTCGCTGAAATTGATTTGATGACTGAACTGGATTCCGTTGAACTTGTGCTTGAGAGGATTGTAATTGAATTGGAGACTGTACTGAAGGTTGAACTGGAACTTGCTGGAAATTAACTGGAGTTTGCTGAATTGAAGATTGCTGGAAATTAACTGGATTTTGCTGAATTGAAGATTGCTGGAAATTAACTGGAATCCCATTGGCGGGGATGTGCTGCAATTGAAAAGTGCTCCTGTTTGCAGGAGGCTGAGTTACTGGGAAGTGACCCCCTTGTTGGGTATTCGCCACCGCCCGCTGATTGATGTGGGCTTGACACTGACCCCAATTGTGGGCATTCGTCAGTGTTGTCCCTGTTGCTGGAAATTGAATTGAAATCCCATCGGCGGGGATGTGCTGAAATTGAAAAGGTGTCCCATCGGCGGGGACATGCTGAGATCTACTGAGACTGTTGTTTGCAAGATTGACTGGAAGCTGACTGGAAGTCCCTGCGACGGGAATGCTCTGAGATGGCTATGTCGTCGCAGGAAGGTATTGAGGAAGATGCCCCGTAACGAAGGGCTGAGACGGCTGCTGTCGGTAGTCTTGGGCAGACTCCGATGGTTGCGCTTGATTTGAACTGGAGGCCGGAAAGATCCGGCATGGCTGCTGAGATTGCTGAACTGAGCCAACCTGATTGTTGGCTACTGCGGTGGCTTGTGCTTACATGAATTGTAAGAGCATTTCTTGCATTGCTCTCATTCCTTGTGCCAATTCTTGTATGATTGGCGTATTATCAATGGGCTGTTGCGCTGGAGGTTGCGCTTCGGCCATCTCAAGAGCAGGGAAGAGATGAGTTTCTTCTTCGTGGTCGGACATGGCTTGCTGAACCCGAGTGCGGATTATGCTGCGGAAGGGAAGTTGTCTCCAAACACGTTGAGCTCGAGGAGGCGCAATGGTGAGGACTATACTCTTTTTGGGTTTTGGGATTTTCTATATTTTTTTGGTTTTGGGATTTTCTTTTTTTTTTTTTTTTTTTGGGTAGAATGCTATGCAGATGGGATTATATGAGGATTAGTGACTTTCAAGTACGGGAAGGATTCTGTTTTTCAAGTCAGATCACGACTGGTGGGACTAGCAAATCCCCAGTGGAGTCGCCATTCTGTGGACCCTCGCCGTTTCCGCGCTCCCACACGACGTTCTCGTCCCTTCCCCTTTCGGGAAAAGAAAGAGAGGATGATGCGTGAGTGCGAATCGCCGTTTGTGCCACTGGCTTGCCTCGTTCTCGAGGGCTTTGTTTGGTAGTCATGTTTAAGCTGAATGTGTTTAAATGAGTTTATATAAGACCAGAGTCGCCACTAGCCAGTTATTTCGAATCTACAGTCGGCTAGACCCTGTAGAAACGTTAGAGAAGGGGATCCGAAGATTCCTTCCTCTAAAATGACTCCTTTTGATCTGCGGCCAGAGATTCGAGGTAAGGGATCACGATTACAAGGTGGGAAGAGGTTAAGCACCCACACACTGCCCGTACCGAAGTACGGTCTCTACTTCACAGAATCGAACTAATACTTGAAAGTCTGTTTTAATCCTCATACATTCTCATAGATGACATGATGCATGAATGCGGGTCTGAACAATAAGAGTTTCTGATGGGCAGGTTCCAACAACGGGCAAGCCCAGAGCATACCCGACAGGTGCTTAATATAAGACGTATGCAGTGTGCTTGAATAATCAAGGTGCTTTATAGTAAAGCATGAATGCAGGTCTGAATAGGAAGAGTTTCTGATGGGCAGGTTCCAACAACGGGCAAGCCCAGAGCATACGCTCGAACTGACAGGTGCTTAATTTAAGACATATGCAGTGTGCTTGAATAATCAAGGTGCTTACAATGAAGCAGGGGAGTTGGAAGAAAAGTAAATGTTGCACTTATGCTAGATGCAAATGAGATGATGCTGAAAAAGAGTAGCTGGATGGACGGAGGTGTCGCAAGGGTTGGCTTCGAGTGGCTGGATCAAGACTTGGATGGCTTGGGAGACTTGGACCAGTGGTCAGGCTGGGCTGGACCAGGGCTAGGATCTCCTCACTCGGGCTCTCCTTGGTGAAGGAATGGGCTAAGGGGTGAAGGAGGACTCGAATCGCACTCGGGCTGAATGGACTTGAAGGGGTGTTGAAATGAGAAGGGGAGGGGGGTATTTATAGCAGCGGGCAGTGGCATTTTGTGTAAATATTTTTGGGCGGCCTGCTGTGGGCCGCCCGTACGGCCGTTCCTCGATTTCCAGCGAGGTACGGTCTCTCCCTCGGGGCTGCTGTTTGGCTCGGTGGGTTGACTCAGTGAGTTGACTCAGCGGGTCGACTCGGTGATTTGACTCAGCGGGTTGACTCGACGGGTTGACTCGGTGTTTTGACTCGACGAGTTGACTCAGCGGGTTGACTCAGTGGGTTGACTCAGTGGAGTTTGGCTTTTTTAGGATTTTTTTGACTGGCTTTCCTTATAGGGGGTTTTTCAGGCTAATGTTTAGGACTGAGTTGACTGGGTTTAGGCTTGAACTGGGCTATGGAATGGGGCTTACAAGAGTGAGTTTGGCTGAGTTTGGACTTGGGATTTGGGGGTATGGTCCTCCATTCATCCAGCTATCTCTACCAACAGTGTAGCCGAAGGTGGGGTGTCTACAGTATCAAACATCCACAACATGAATTTGGTGGGTCCCCTATTGGTTATTGGATATCCTAAAATGTTTAATATTAGTCGATGCTTACATCCAACTAATCATGCCCAGGTCAAACGATTCAAAAGATGTCATGTGTCACGAATTTAAAAAAGAGGAGCTATATATATAGGAAAAGGTACTATGCCCTTGATCTCATGGACTGTGTGGGCCCTATTGTGATGTGTATCAAACATACACAACAAGAATTTGGTGGGTCCCCTATTGGTTATTGGATATCCTAAAATGTTTAATATTAGTCGATGCTTACATCCAACTAATCATGCCCAGGTCAAACGATTCAAAAGATGTCATGTGTCACGAATTTAAAAAAGAGGAGCTATATATATAGGAAAAGGTACTATGCCCTTGATCTCATGGACTGTGTGGGCCCTATTGTGATGTGTATCAAACATCCACAACATGAATTTGGTGGGTCCCCTATTGGTTATTGGATATCCTAAAAATCAGCTATATTCAGATCTCAATTGGATCATACCAACTGAAATAGTGTAAAATCATGTCTACAACATCTAAAATTACTTGTAAGGGCCCACTTGAGTTTTGGATATGGTTGAAACTTGGTGTGACCTCTTGTTTAAGTGGGACATTGTAGACACCCCACCTTCGGCTACACTGTTGGTAGAGATAGCTGGTTGAACGGAGGACCATACCCCCAAATCCCAAGTCCAAACTCAGCCAAACTCACCCTTGTAAGCCCCATTCCATAGCCCAGTTCAAGCCTGAACCCAGTCAACCCAGTCCTAAAAATCACCCTGAAAAACCCCCCATAAAAAAGGCCAGTCAAAAAATCCCAAAAAAAGTCAAACTCACTGAGTCAACTCGCTGAGTTAACCCGCTGAGTCAACCCGTCGAGTCAACCCGTCGAGTCAAAACACCGAGTCAACCCGTCGAGTCAACCCGTCGAGTCAAACCACCGAGTCGACCCGCTGAGTCAACTCACTGAGTCGACCAGCGAGTCCAACAGCAGCCCCGAGGGAACGGCCGTACTCGCTGGAAACCGAGGAGCGGCCGTACGGGTGGCCCATGGCAGGCCGCCCGGACAAAATTACGAGAGCTGCCACTCTCTGCTGCTATAAATACCCCCCTCCCCTTCTCATTTCAAGAATCCATTCGAAGTCATTCGAGTCCATTTCAGCCCGAGAGCTCTGAGTCCATCTCTCCACCCTTTAGCCCATTTTTCCACC
Source organism: Liriodendron chinense (assembly GCA_003013855.2). Taxonomy (NCBI): domain Eukaryota; kingdom Viridiplantae; phylum Streptophyta; class Magnoliopsida; order Magnoliales; family Magnoliaceae; genus Liriodendron; species Liriodendron chinense. Next base: position 1,440,411 of record ML058432.1, on the reverse strand, counting down.
AAGGAGAACCCGAGTGAGGAGAGTCTAGCCCTGGTCCAGCCCAGCCTGACCACTGGTCCAAGCCTCCCAAGCCATCCAAGTCTTGATCCAGCCACTCGAAGCCAATCCTTGCGACACCTCCGTCCACCCAGCTACTCATTTTCCAGCATCATCTCATTTGCATCTAGCATAAGTGCAACATTTACTTTTCTTCCAACCCCCCTGCTTCACTACAAGCACCTTGATTACTCAAACACACATGCATATGTCTTTATATTAAGCACCTGTCAGTTCGAGCGTATGCTCTAGGCTTGCCCGTTGTTGGAACCTGCCCATCAGAAACTCTTACTGTTCAGACCTGCATTCACGCTTCACCATAAAACACATTGATCATTCAAGCACACTGCATACGTCTTATATTAAGCACCTGTCAGTTCGAGCGTACGCTCTGGGCTTGCCCGTTGTTGGAACCTGCCCATCAGAAACTCTTACTGTTCAGACCCGCATTCATGCATCATGTCATCCATGAGAATATACGAGGATTAAATTAGACTTTCAAGTATTCGATCGATTCTGTGAAGTAGAGACCGTACTTCGGTACGGGCAGTGTGTGGGGTGCTTAACCTCTTCCCACCCTGTAACCGTGATCCCTTACCTTGAATCTCTGACCGCAGATCAACAGGAGTCATTTTAGAGGAAGGAATCTTCAGATTCCCTTCTCTAACGTTTCTACGGGGTCTAGCCGACTGTAGATTCAAAGTAACTGGCTAGTGGCGACTCTGGTCTTATATAAATTCACTTAAACACATCCAGCTCAATACGACAACCAAACGAAGCCCTCGAGAACGAGGCAAGCCAGTGGCACAAACGGCGATTTCGCACTCACGCACCTCTTCTTCTTCTTCTTCCGAAAGGAAAGGGAGAACGACGTCGTGTGGGAGCGCGGAAAAATCGGCGAGGGTCCACAGAATGGCGACTCCACTGGGGAATAGCTAGTCCCACTAGTCGTGATCCAACTTGAAAACAGAATCCTTCCCGTACTTGAAAGTCATTAATCCTCATACAATCTCATCTGCATAGCATTCTACCCAAACCCAAACACAAAAAAAAATAGAAAATTCCAAAACCAAAAAAAAAAATAGAAAATCCCAAAACCCAAAAAGAGTAGAGTACAGTCCTCACCATTGCGCCTCCTCGGGCTCAACGTACGCGGAGACAACTTCCCTTCCGCAGCATAATCCGCACTCGGGCTCAGCAAGCCATGTCCGATCACGAAGAAGAAACTCATCACTTCCCTGCTCTCGAAATAGCCGAAGCGCAACCTCCAGCGCAACAGCCCGTTGACAATACGCCAATCATACAAGAATTGGCACAAGGAATGAGAGCAATGCAAGAAATGCTCTTGCAATTCATGCAAGCACAAACCACCGCAGAAGCCAACAATCAGGTTGGCCCAGTTCAGCAAGCTCAGCAGCCATGCCGGGTCCTCCCGGCCTCCAGTTCAAATCAAGCACAACCATCGGAGTCTGCCCAAGACTACCGACAGCAGCCATCTCAGCCCTTCGCTGTGGGGCATCCTTCTCATTATCTTCCTGCGACGACAAGGCCATCTCAGAGCACCTCCGTTGCAGGAACATCCAGTCAGCTTCCAGTCAATCTTGCAAACAACAATCTCAGTAGATCTCAGCACGTCCCCGCCGATGGGACACCTTTTCAATTTCAGCACATCCCCGCCGATGGGATTTCAATTCAATTTCCAGCAACAGGGACAGCACTGGCGAATGCCCACAATGGGGGTCAGTGTCAAGCCCACATCAATCAGCGGACAGTGGCGAATACCCAACAAGGGGGTCACTTCCCAGCATCTCAGCCTCCTGCAAACAGGAGCACTTTTCAATTCCAGCACATCCCCGCCGATGGGATCCCAGTTAATTTTCAGCAATCTTCAATTCAGCAAAATCCAGTTAATTTCCAGCAATCTTCAATTCAGCAAAATCCAGTCAATTTCCAGCAAGTTCCAGTTCAACCTTCAGTACAGTCTCCAGTTCAGTTACCATCATTTCAAGCACAAGTTCATCAGAATCCAGTTCAGTCATCAAATCAATTTCAGCAACCCGCGGTTGCTTTTCAGCAAGCCCATAGGGTCGAAGACATCGACCACTATGCCGAAGAAGAACGTGCCTTACTCCAGGAGGCACCAGTCGCTCGAACAGATCACTCAGGACTGGACGAGTTGCGGGAGCAGTTCCAGATCTTGCAAAATCAGCTTCAGCGACAGCAAGGAATCGACTTACCTTCGACCAAGTTCAGAGACTTGTGTCCTTTCCCAGATGCTCGGGTACCTCAAAACTTTGAGGTTCCAAAGTTCAAAAGATACGACGGCAGCGGTTGTCCCACAGCACATCTCAAGGCCTTCTGTGGAGAGCTGAGTGCAATCTCAGGAAACGAAGGGGCCCTCATTCGATTGTTCCAAAAATCTCTGAAGGGCGATGCCCTAGATTGGTACACTTCATTGGACTGCCACCGCATCAGAACATGGGAACAGCTCTCCCAGGCTTTCGTCGACAGATTCGCATATAATCTCAACATGGCACCCAGAAGAGCCGACCTCGCAGCACTCAGGCAAAGGAGTGATGAAACACTATCAGCTTATGTGGGACGTTGGCGAGCTATGGCAGCCAGAATGCGGACACCCATCGACGACGAAGAACAAATCTCCATGATTGTTCATTCAACATACCCAGGCATATCCGGGTATCTCATCTCGCATCCATATGCGAATTTCTCACAATTGATCCGTGCTGGAGAGTAAGTCGAAGCAGGAATCCGGGCCGGGACAATCTCCCCATGGCCTCATCAAGCCACTACAGTCAAGAGGAACAGAGTGGAAGGAAGACCTATCGAGCACGGGAATGGAAACCGTAGTGGTTCTCCTCCTCGCCAAACGGAGGTAAACAATATCAACACCACTGCTCAAAGGAATCAACGTGCTCCCCCACAAGGACGTCAACAGCATCAGCAGAATCAAGTTCAGCATCAGCCTCAGCGATATCAGCCACAACCGAATCCTCAGCCACAGCCACCTCGACAACAGCAGCAGTTCAGGGGAAACGGCCAATACTCATACCAGAACAGGCAGAATTACAGGGAGTTTAGGAAGTTCACTCCACTCAGTCAACCACTTAGTCAAATCATGACTACGCTGGTACAAAAGCAGTTACTCACTCTGATGACACCTAGGCCTCCGCCTCATCCTTTGCCTCCAAATTACCGAGAAAATGAGTACTGTGCCTACCATCAAGGACGTGGCCACGCCACTGACCGATGCTATACTTTGAAGAATGCCATACAAGACCTGATTGATGACCGCAAGATCGTCATCTCGGTCCCTGGAACTGCTCCAGCAGCTTCCACCAACATCCTTCAGAATCCTCTGCCTCAGCATCCAACGGACCCCAGTTCGTCTCGTGGCCCTGCCGTCAATAGTATAGAAGAAGGGGACCATATCGATCGCTTCTTCTCCCCTATTCAGTCCATTCATGCCTACACCTATGAGCCAACAAATCCTCCTCCAGTCTTGCAAGGGGCAAGTCCCTTTCTTCCTTCAATCTCCGAGCCAGTAGTGCTTGAAGGAGCACCTCCATACGATATACCAGTTGTTCAAGGGGCACCTTACAACCATTCAAGCTGGGAACCAGTCGTCCTGGAAGGAGCACAATCATACATTGAGCCCACATACGAACCTGTCATCTTGCAAGGGGCAACTCCAGAACAATCCAATCCGCAATGGAAGGATTATACTCATCAGCAGCAAGAGCCCGTTGTCTTGGAAGGATCTCTTCCAGTCAAGCCTGTCATATTGCAAGGGGCAAGTCCCGGAGGCATATCAATCACGCTACGGCAGCTCGGACGAACAGAGAAACCTCCTGCCATATCAAGAGGACCAGTATTCATTCCATGGGAGCCTCCTGCCCCAGGAACAGTCAAGCCAGGACCACGACCTTATGTGGTCTATGAAGACAAGCCTCGATACTACCCCTTCAGCACAGGCAACAATGTAGTTCTCAAGGCAAAAGCTCTATACGAGGAAGATCTGGTACCCACACCAGCACCGTTGCAAGAACCAGTGGTCCTAGAAGGCAAAAGGGAGGAAAACTACAAAGAGGTTCCATGGCACTATCCAGAATGTGCGGAAGTGGGAAACATGAATCCCAACGGGCGTTGCATCCGAAGAGATAATCAAAACAGAGGAGATCCCAAAGGCGTCCTCTCAGGCCTCGGCAGCAAAAATGAAGCCGCATACGATGTGGCAACTCAGCTCAAGTCAATCCCTGCACAAATCTCAGTATGGGAGCTACTCTGCACGTCTCGCATACACCGAGAAATGTTTGCCAAGACCTTGAATGATGCTCATGTCTCCTCCGATACGACACCAGAGATGATTGCATTGATGATTGGACAGTTACTGGCTCCGCGCGCCATCACCTTCACCGATAATGAGTTGCCACCAGAGGGACGAGATCATGGGCGATCCCTCAACATAGCCTTACGATACAAACACCTCTGTGTTCCGCTGGTCCTTATCGATAATGGCTCAAGCTTAAATGTCTGCCCACTCAAGACCGCGGAACGCCTGGGAATCAGTCCTTCTTCATTCCGACCCAGCACCATATGCGTCAGAGCATTTGACAACACCCGCCGATCAGTGGAAGGGGAGGTCGACATAGAGGTACAGATAGGTCCAGAAGTTTCTACCATCACATTCCAAATCCTGGATATATCAGCCTCTTTCAACATGCTGCTCGGACGACCGTGGCTGCACAAGGTTGGAGCTGTGCCATCAACCCTGCATCAACGAGTGAAGTATATCTGTGGAAATCAAGTGATCTCTATCCATGCAGAGAAGGAGCTCATCATTCCTTCCAATGCTACTGCCACTGAACCAGACATCCCGGTCATCGATATCCAGCACTCTGAAGAAGACATCCCGTTTCACAGTTTCGAATTCGAGACTGTGAACTCTATCGCTAATCCAGAACCGATAAGGGTGGACCGTGTCTTTTCACCGGCAGAGCGTCTGAGCCTCAAATACCGAATGAAGAATCACTTCAAGTCCAGAAAGGTATCGCTAGTATATAACCAACGCAAGTGGGGACTCGGATACAGGGCAACCTTCATGGACAAGAGAAGGAAGAAATTTCGGTGCTCACCCATCCAATTCGTCAAGCCAGGAGAACCTTGCAAAGATCCAGGAGGGAATCAACCGACTGCACTACACAAAGGCCTCCCGATGAGCCTAGTTTGGGCTACGTGGCCCCCCATTCGATGGGATCAGATTCTCGAACCCTCTAAGCCTCCAGAAGAAGGAGGAAATGATGAAGGCGAAGAAGGAAGACAAATACAGCAGCTTCAGGACCAGGTTACCCTGACACCTGCTCCCAACCAGGGGCACAACCTGCCCACGTCAGCATCAATCAACCAGGGGCACAACCTGCCCACTTCTCGCAACCAGGGGCACAACCTGCCCACTTCAATCAGCAAGGGGCACAACTTGCCCATCTCAGCACCAATTAGCAAGGGGCACGACTTGCCCATCTCTGCAAAGTCAACATCATCAATCATCAGCCAGGGGCAGAAGCAGCCCATCCATTGGACCAAGAAAGGGAAATGGCCAGCCCTAGATTGGTCTGATGTCCAGGTTCCAAACTTGTGTCTCACTGTGGAACCAGACGAACTGCAATGCGAAGTAAGTGATCCGGGAGGGACTGAGTACGACTCAGATCTCGAACCTGACCAGCAAGAAGTCATGGTCATTGGGCCAGATCGTGACTCTTCGTCCAAATCATCAACCCCCACCTCTTCAGGGGAGGAAGTGTGGGGTCCTGAATGGTCATATGTTCCCCTCACTTTCGAATCAGCCAAAGAGCCATCTGAGGGCTCTGGCTTCAAAAAAAAAACGCCTGTTTAGGCAGCGACCGGAACTTTGGAACAAGTTGGGCTCAATCATGGTCTGCAATGCCCACTTGTTCAAAGTCCCGCGAATTTCGAAAAGCCAAAAAAATCAAAAACTTTCAAAAGCCAAAAACATCTAGTATTTCCATTTCAGAAAAATCTCAAAAACCAAAAAATATTTCTTTTCCTGCATTCAATAGTGTGCCAAGTTCGTCTAAAGAGTCGCATGAGTTTGAAGTCGAATCATATGATTTCGACATCGAATTAGACTTCGAGCTCATGAGTCTGGACGAAGCTCGGGACGAGGAAGATGATGATCCTGCTCCCGAACTTGAGGATCTCCTCAAAAAGTTCGAATCTAAAGCCAATGTTGTAGCCGATGATTTCGAGATAGTAAACTTGGGGACGCCTGAGATCCCTAGGGAAGTACGCATTGGAAAATCGTTGCCACCTGAGATGAAACAGAAAATGATAGAGTTCCTAGCTCCAAGATTGTCCAACTTCGCGTTCTCATATGAAGACATGCCGGGGCTCGATGAAGAGCTCGTTGTACACCATCTGCCAACCAAGGCAGATATGAAGCCCGTGAAGCAAAAACTTCGAAGAATGAAGCCAGAATGGGCTCTGAAAGTCCGAGATGAAGTCATCAAGCAGTACAACACGGGATTCTTGGTAGTCTCCAACTACCCTGAATGGCTCGCCAACATCGTGCCAGTACCAAAGAAGGACGGCAAGGTTCGAATGTGCATCGACTTCCGAGATCTCAACAAAGCCAGTCCAAAAGATGACTTCCCTTTGCCACATATCGACACTCTAGTCGACAACACTGCAGGATACAAGATCTTCTCATTCATGGACGGGTTCTCAGGTTACAATCAGATCAAGATGGCCATCGAAGATCGCGAGAAGACATCGTTCATCACTCCCTGGGGAACCTTCTGTTACAGGGTAATGCCGTTCGGTCTGAAGAACGCAGGAGCAACATATCAGCGAGCAATGACAGCATTATTCCACGACATGATGAACAAGGAGCTCGAAGTATATGACGACATGATCGTCAAATCTCGCACAATTGAAGGACACTTTGAAGATCTGAAGAAGTTATTCAACAGATTAGAAAAGTACAAGCTTCGCCTCAACCCTCAGAAATGTGTCTTCGGTGCAATGGGAGGTAAGCTCCTCGGCTTTATGGTGAGCGAAGATGGCATCAGGGTCGACGAGACCAAAACCAGAGCAATCATCGAGATGCCCCCTCCTAGAACAGAGAAAGAAATTCGTGGCTTCCTCGGCAGAATTCAATACATCAGTCGCTTCATCGCACAGCTCACACCTATCTGTGAGCCCATATTCAAGCTCCTTCGGAAGAACGTTCCAAAAGAATGGAATGATGATTGCCAAGTCGCCTTCAACCGCATCAAGAAATATCTCATGAATCCTCCAGTCCTAGTGCCTCCCACTCCCGGACGACCACTATTGTTATACATCTCGGTAGCAGCAGAGGCCATCGGCTGTGTCCTCGGCCAACACGACGAAACCGGGAAGAAAGAACAAGCAATATACTATTTGAGTCGAAAGTTCACCGACTACGAGACCAGGTATTCCCCGATCGAGAAGACTTGCCTCGCCCTAGTCTGGGCAACTCAGCGACTCCGTCAATACATGATTGCATTCCCTATTCTCCTTCTCGCTCACATGGATCCGCTCAAATACCTGTTCGAGAAACCGGCACTCACTGGAAGGATAGCTAAATGGCAGCTACTCTTGTCTGAGTTCGACATTACCTATGTCACTCAAAAGGCAATCAAGGGGCAGGCCCTCGCCGATCATCTTGCGGCTCACTCTCTCCTGGACTATCAGCCGCTCAAGACGTTCTTTCCTGATGAAGATCTCTTGCTCATTGAAGAGGAAGAAAAGAAGAAAAAAGATGAATGGACGTTATTCTTCGACGGCGCAGCAAATTCTAAAGGGAGTGGTATTGGAGCAATCCTCTACTCTCCAGATGATGTCCCTATTCCTATCTCGAGGCGCATCGCATTCGAGTGCACCAACAACATGGCAGAGTACGAAGCATGCATCGCTGGCTTAAGGGAAGCCATAATCTTGGGAGTCAAGAAGCTACGAGTATTTGGAGACTCACAGCTTATCATCAATCAGACCAATGGCGAATGGAAGACCAAAGACGAGAAGTTAATACCATATCATGTGTATCTTGACAATCTGATTGAAGAATTCAAGGAAATCACTTTCTCATACATGCCCAGAGCCAAGAACCAGTTTGCAGATGCTCTCGCCACGCTCGCATCAATGCTCGAGATCCCAAAAGGAGCTTCAGAATGGGAGCTCACAGTCGAAATTCAAGAAGAACCTGCTTTTTGCCTGCAAATAGAAGAAGCCGAAGCTGTCCCTGACAAACCCTGGTATGCCGACATCAAGCAATATCTCGAAACCCAGGAGTATCCAGAGTCAGCAACAGCAACAGATCGCCGAACCATTCAGCGTTTGGCCGGCCAATTCACCATCAGTGGCGAAGTTCTTTACAAGCGATCCTATATATCACATCCTCCTTCGATGCGTCGATGAAACAGAAGCTGCAAAGATCATGAAAGAAATACACGAAGGAATCTGTGGCCCACACATGAATGGGCACATGATGGCAAAGAAGATTCTACGACTCAGCTACTACTGGCTCACCATGGAGACAGACTGTTGCAAGCACGTCAGAAAATGCTTCAAGTGTCAAGAGCATGCGAATCAAATCCATGCCCCATCATCAGAGTTATACAACCTGACCACCCCCTGGCCCTTCTCCATGTGGGGACTCGACATCATCGGCAAGATCAGTCCCAAAGCATCAAATGGTCATGAATACATACTTGTGGCAGTCGACTACTTCACCAAGTGGGTAGAGGCAGCCTCCTACACCACGATTGCAGCATCTCAAGTGATCAAATTTATGAAGAACAACATCATATGCCGGTATGGAATCCCTAATGCTATCATCACAGATAATGGGACCCCGTTCGTCAACAAGAAGATGGATGACTTCCTCAGCAAATTCAAGATCCAACGTCATCGATCAAGCCCCTACCGTCCCCAGATGAATGGAGGGGTAGAAGCCGCAAACAAGACAATCGTCAGGATACTCGAGAAGATGGTCGTGACCTATCGAGATTGGTCAGATATGCCATATCCCATATGCACTTTGGGCCTATCGAACGTCTATACGGTCTGCTACGGGCGTTACTCCTTTCGAGCTTACTTACGGAATGGAAGCAGTTCTACCAGTCGAAGTGGAAATACCATCACTTCGGGTGTTACTCGAAAGCGGAATTGAAGAAGGCGGGTGTTACTCGAAAGCGGAATTGAAGAAGGAGAATGGCAACGGGCCAGATTCGATCAGTTGCAGCTAGCAGATGAAAAACGCATGCGTGCACTAAGTCATTCACAGTGCTATCAGAAAAGGATCGCTCGGGCTTACAACAAGAGAGTCCGAAAAAGGAGCTTCAAGGTAGGCGACATGGTCATGAAGAAGGTTCTACCGTCGCACCTTCCAGATCCCAGAGGAAAGTTCAAACCCTCGTGGGACGGGCCACTAATCATCAGAGAAGTACTTCCTGGAGGCGCCCTCAGACTCACCAGCATGAGAGGGGTGGACCTTCCTGAGCCAACCAACGCCGACAACGTGAAAATCTTTCACGGGTAAGTCATTCTGACCTTATCAAGAGTTACTTTAATAGAGCTGAAGTTAAGAGGTCGAAGCTAAGACCTCTGAGAAATCGTTCCCGTCCACCAACAAGTGTTTCAAATAAGGGGACTCCAAAAGAGAAAAATACAAAAAAAAAGAGGGGGGGATTCAAAAAGAGACAAAAAAAAAGAGAGAGAGAAAAAGAATGCAAAAGAAAAAGAAAAAGAAAAGAAAAGAAGAAAAGAGAAAGAAAAAGGGAAGCCAAAGCAAGGCACCCAAGAAAAAAATCAACCCAAGAAGAAACACAGTCATCCATCCATCCATCTCAGAGGGGTCTTTAGCAAAGACCGACAGCTCTATTATCGTAACTCAGGATAAGGGCTGAAAGACTGCCATCGGCCGGCAACGACGGATTCCCGACCTCTAGCCGCCGCAGTTATCTAGAGATCCAGAAAGAAAAGAAAAAAAAAAGGAAAAAAGAAAATGTGTGCCTAAACAAAGAGGGCGGAGTGAAAACCCGAAAGGGCGCTCCGAGTAAAAACAGTGGGCATACAGCGGACTTGGTGAAAACCTGAAAGGGCGCCAAGGGTAAAAACAGCACAGCTGCCAAGGGGCAGGCAAGACCAAATACCCGGGACGTGGTGAAAACCTGAAAGGGCGCCATGGGCAAAAATGACGGGAAAAAGCCAGCTGTGGTGAAAACTCGAAAGAGCACTACAGGCAAAAATGGCTCAAAATGAAAAAAAAAAGAAAAAAAAAGAAAAGAAAAAATAAAAGTGCAGGTACCAAGAAAGCAGACGGTCCAGATCAGTTCAAGCGGTTACAGTTCAAGAACAAGAAGAAGCGCAGTCAGGAGCGAAGAACTCTACAGACTCTGACAATCTCAGGAAGCAAGAGTTTCCGTTGCCTACATCTCTAGGGAACCAAAGGATCAAGCAAGTCAAATCTCGAGATATCGGTCAAATCATTGACCGAGCCCCAGTTCTGATTCCTATATCCCGACACAAAATCCAGACACACTCACAAGACAACTCATGGCACAGTAGATTTTCAAACAGTTTTTTCTCTTTTCAATTAAATGCATTATATTTCTCTTACACATATCATCTTTTTCAAAAATACAAAAAAATGCATCATCATCAATCATATATGCAAAAATCAGTGTGCAGGTGGCCAACTCAATCAATCTCTACCCTCCTCCTCGGCCACATCAGGTGAGTCCTCTGACTCATAAAAAGATAGTCTCGCTCTCAACCTGCTCACCTCCATACGCAGGTAATGCGCCTCATCGCGCTCAAGGGTACGGATCGCTGTCTCCTCATCAGACAATCTCTGATCGGCAGCCAATCTCCTCGACATCATCTCGCAATGATACCGAAGTGCAGAGATCTCAGACAGCAGATGGCCATGAGTGGCCAAAAGGAAGCCAGGATCGACAAAAGGGCGCTCCTCAAAAGGTTCATATGAACCAGATGAAGAGCTAGCATCTCCAAGAATATCCTGCTCATCCTCATCAGCAGTCTGGTGCCAACAAGGGATACGTCGATACAAAGACTGCTCCGCAACCCAGTACTGATATGGGGCGGTCGCCATCGGAAAAGTCCGCAGCTCAAATCCCGACAAATCAGCTGTCAAATAACTCGCCCAAGAACAATCAATCCGGGTCCTGAAGTCAGAGGATCTAGGTGGAAGTGCCCGACGCCCGATACCCGTAAAAGCGAAAAGAGGAACATCCTGCTCATACCCAAATTGCCGCAGGAACCGGATGGGATGGTAAGAAAAGTAGGATCGAAAGCCTACCAACATCAGAGGATGGCGGTGTGCATCGCAAAGCACTGGAGGAAGTGAAAGCCAAGATGACGCCCAACGAACGTTCCAGTCACGAAGTTCAGCAAACATCCTGCGATACAAGGGCTCGCTCATCCTAGCCGTATGCGGAAGGAACTCGATGATATAACGCATAATGTCAGAGCTAGGGATGCCAGGAAGAGGTACAGGAACGGTCAGAGAAAGACGCTCCCATAGCCATACCTGGTCACAGAAAGTAAAAGAAGTTCAGCTAGAGCAAAATAATTCCTAGCAAAGCAAGAAGAAAAAAAAAGGTGCAGAAAAGATACCTGAAGGAAAGCACAACAGCCGCGAAGGACACGAGTGCGGCCTAGGGCACAGTCGGTCAGCCCATCAAATAGCTCGGCCAAGATGAGAGAAATGATCCCCTGCCGACGGACAGCTCGGCTCATCACCTCAAAAAGCAAAGGAGTCTGGGACCTGCGCCATCCCGAGAACAGCACCTCAGCAATCAAGCAAAACATCAGTGCGTTCCGAGCAAAGGTAGAACCAGTCGTACTCTGGGGACCCGAAAAAAGATCATACAGCAGGTCCAAAGAGAACACTACAGCATCCTGGCCACTAGCTGCAGGCCGAACAAGATAGGGGATCCCAAACCAGTTCTGCGGTGTAGCAGTCTTCGGCGATGTCTTCGGCGAGAAGTACTGAGTATAATCCAAGGGTAAGCCTGTCAAGCGTGCAAGCGCCTCCAAAGAAGGCCCCATCTCCATATCATTGAACGCAAACAAGTTCAACGAAGGGACCCAGTCAATCAAGGCAGCTCCGAGCATCCTCCAGTCAATGTCAACTCTAGCCATATGAATCAGACTGCCAAAGCCATAAGACTCCAAATCTCGAATCTCATAAGCTGACAAGCTGTCAAGCCAAGCAAGCAGTCGTGGCGAGCAAGAAGAACGAGGAAGCAGCTGACAAGTCCTCACCGGTATCCCCTCCAGCACAAAAGGCCCAGAAATCGAGGACAACTCATCGAAGATCGGAAGGTCAACAGGCGAAGGAGAAGGAAAAGCTGGAACCTCTGCCGACTCGACAACCCCTGATCGGCCCTCAGTGGCGGCTATGTCTGATATAGTCGCATCGCCATCTGAAACTGTCATAATCTCAGCTGCATGAGAAGACTCGCCCACCTCATGAACAGAATGCGCAAAGGGCCAATGACCAAAGGAAGGACAATGCTCCCAACCAAAAGGACTATCAGTGAAGATCACACCGCACATCGTGGCATCCTGACCAATCTGACCGTCAAAGAATACATCTGAACCATCCAAAAGGGTCTCGGTTACCCCGATCGAAGAATCAACTGCCAGATCCGGACCTGCGGCCCTCTCCAGTAGGAGATCATGAATCCAATCATCATCCTGGCCGATCAAAGGGATCATCGAGGCATCCACACCGTCCATCATCAAGGGGACATCATCAATGATCACATCAAGTCCACCCAAACAAGTGTGCCGCACATCCTGGCCCTCATCCAGAGCATCCAAACCATCAAAGGTACCATCTGAGCCATCCATACCATCCAGACATGAGATCAGCCCATCTATGTCCCTCATAGTCCCATCATCACCGTCCATCACATCATCCATGGGACCCACACTCAAGGGATGCATAGCCTCACCTATGTCCCATCCCATCATCTCATCCATACCATCCATTCCTCCCATAATGAGGGGCCCATTCAAATCAGAAAATCCAGCCATCCCACCATTAATGGAGCTATTCAAAGCTCCACCAACTCCATTCCCTAACCCCTCATCAATGCTTCCATTCAATGCACCATCTATACCCTCCATTAAAGGAATCCCTCCATCATTAAAGCCCTCACCAAGTGCTGGAGTGTGGGACCCACCGACCTCTCCCACTATGGCCCACAAGTCATCATCCAGAGCTGCCCAAGAAAGGACAAAATGAGAAGAGGACAAGATGAAGAGAAAAGACAAAGGGAAGAGAAGATTCATGGCTGAATCGAAAAAACAGGCACAGAGAATGTGGGGGACAGGAAAAAGGGACAGCAGAGGATGTCCGAACCAGGGCCATCCCAGGCCGCTCAAGAGGCGAGCCTTGGGCGGCCTGCCCTGGGCCGCCCGTACGGACGCAGATCCCCTCTCTCCGCGGGATTGGCTCCAGGGCTTTTGGTAGGTGAGGCTGACAGTCCACGTCAGCAGATGGCGCTCCATGGGCCGCCCAAGGCTCCGGTCCACTCCAGATTTCGACTGAAGGTGATCAAGATCATACAAAAGGTGCCCCACTGGTCCAATCATGAAGCAATGTGACCGGAATAGGGCTGATCAAGCCAAAGAGAAGGAAAGGTGATCAAGTGGGGGCCACAAGCAATCCAAGCCATTCAAAGACTAGATCATCACGATCTAAACCATTGAAGAACCTACATGAGCCGTCAAACAACAAGATCAAAGGTTTGATCATCACAAGAAGGGCCAGAATCCAAGATCTAATCATCAAGTGGGCCCACAAAGCCAAATCAAGCGATCAGAGATGTTCAAGCCATCATCCACACCATGAGAAGCATTCCTAGCCTCACAAATCATCAAAAGAGATGCCCCAAAGTAAAACCAAGGTTTCAAATGGGCCCACAGGGCCAAATCTATCAATCTAAACCATTCAAGGGCTAGATCATCAGGATCCAAACCATTGGAAAGCTTACACAAGTCATGGAGCAGCAAGATCAAAGGTTCGATCATCAAAAGAAGGGCCAAAATCCAAGATCTAAACATCAAGTGGGCCCACAAGGCCTGATCAAGCAATCTGAACCATTCAAGTCATCACCCATGCAACTAAGCAGTCTCAAATCATGAAGGAATGAGTCAAGAGTCAAAGCATCCAGACATCACCAAGGAATTTGGGAGAAATCAAAGCCTGTATATTCATCCAAAAGAGCTTGATACAAAAGGGGACAAAAACAAAAGTACAAGGCCATATAAAGCAGAGCCAGCTACAAGTCACCAACATAATCATCATCGCCCCTCCTCGCGTCCCGCTCCCGACGATAAAGATCCATCAAAGGAGCAGTCACTGAACCTCCAGCATACCTGCGACGGCCACCTGGAACGTAAAGCGAAGGAAGCAAAGGCCCCTGGCCAAATAGCAGATACCACTCGTCATAATCACGATCCGGGATCGTGAAACGGAAGCCAGGCTGGCCCACCAGAGCCTCAACTCTCTCATCAGCTGGCATCCGAGCAGCTGGAGGAGGTGCAGAACAGGGGACCCGAGCCACCCCAGTGACTTGCCGAAGCAATCTCTCTCCCAAGTACCATTGGAAGGATTCAGCGTCAGAAAGCATAATGCGGAGACATGAAGCATCGTATGCCTCCATGCGCTGGGGTGTGTAGTAAAGAGGGAAACTAGCGTACGGCATCCGAGCAAACTGCAGCAGAAGAGGTTACCACGATCAGTTACAAGTACAGCACAAGGACAAAGACAAGCAAGATACTTACGTCCTCAACGGTCAGCCCGTCTATATCAGCACGCCAATTGTCCCCGGGAACTCGGGAGTTCCGCTGACGATTCTGCTGATGCCAGTACATGTGGCGATACTGAGCGGGTTCAATGTCATCTCGCATCCTCGGCGCAAGATGCGGAAAATGGTCATAAAAGCAGGTCTGGATGAAAGTACATTTAATGATCAGAGAGAGAAAGGAGGCAAACGGCTCCAAAGAGGATGAAAGAAGAGGTACCTCAATGACAGGCCAGAAGCCTGTGAAGGACCGGCTATGCCGACAGGTCTTGTCCAGACCTTGAAAGAGACGGGTCAGGATGGCCCCATTCCAATTATAGGGGTGATGAAGATCCTCGACTAAACGAAGAAATTTAGGATCAACTCTCTCATTCGCATGGAAAAAAAGAAAGGATCCAAAAGCATAAGTGATCATGGCCCTCGCCTTGTGGAGGGCCTCTCGCTCGGTGGTAGGGACGACAGAAGCAAAATTGTTATAAAACCATCGCATCTTCACCTGATGGCCTTGGAATTCACCCTCAGGAGGTACGTCACCGACAAGCCGCAGCCAATCAGTGGAAGAGAGGGGAGCTAAAGAGCTAACTTGAGGGACAATTGCCCCATGAAACGGGAAACCTATCTGCATGTAAATGTCCAAAGGGGTTATCCCCCATTCTCCACAAGGGAGTTGAAAGGTGTGGGTCTCATCCCGCCACCTCTCACAAAGGGCCGCAAGCATCATACGGTTGGCGTCGTTATTATGGAAGCGTAGGGTGAGGAGGCCAGCAAAAGGAGTACCATCTAGTACTCACTCAAGCAAGGGCTGTGGCTCCTTCATCCAGTTGTCCCAGCGATCCCTGGTACCTCGACCCTTGATAGCAGGAAGAGGTTGATGCTCCATAGCTAGGGAACACATGTGGTCCCCTCGGCGGACAATGAAAGCAGGATCATCCTCGTCAACCACTTGGTGGCCCCTAGTACCATCCGCCATGGAATCCTACAAGCTTGGCAAGGTAAGTCCCTATCCTTTACCCATTAAAATCCAAATTCTCATCCAAGAAACCCATGGGATTGGACTCACATTCAAATGCAAAATCTAAAGTCCAACTCCATGTGTCACTTAGGATATGTGTTGGACCCATTGGAAAAAGTAAGGCCTGCCTTAAAGAAGGTGGCATGGCATGCCTCAGGTAAGAAAAGTCCATCATCCAAGGACACATTTTGGACAACAAATGCACTCAAGTGCCATGAAATCAACTAAGGATGAGAGTCCTACTGCACATGAGAAGTTCCTCTTCAAAGTCCACATGTGGCCAAGGATTGACTCACTTTTATGCCAAGGTCATGATTCTCACTTAGGATGTCTCCATCTTTTTACACATATGCATGGACAAGTAGGGAATAGAAAGGAAACGGGCCCCCAAGAGCAACCCAAATGCCTCATCTCAATGGATTGGAGAAAGCACATAGCCCACTTTGGAGAATATGAGAACCCATTCATGGGTTAACCATGGGCAACCTTATGTGCCTCATCTTGATGAAAGTTTTGACCATGAGAATACAACAAGGAGGTCTACCCACAAACATATGAATCAAAGAAGCTAAGGGTAGAAAGTCGATGCACATAGCCCACATGAAGAATCAAAGTTGAAAATGCCCATGAAAAGGCAAGTTTGGGCAACTTATGTGCACCAACTTTTTCACCAAAAGGGAGACCATTTGAGCACAAAAGAGCATGGCTTGATGAGTCACCCAACCATCATGAAAATGGATAAGAATGGTACACATAGCCCACTTGAAGATCAAAATCCAAAATGTCCCAAGGCATGGGACAAAAATGGGTAACTTATGGGTACCATTCCTTCTCACAAATGGAAGAAGAAATCACTCATATTTGAATGATGATGGGTGATCCACCAAGCCCCCATAGAAAAGTTCAAGGAGCTATGGTTGTATGGACACTCACTTGAGGATCATCCAGTTGAGGTTGATAACATTAAAGGGAAACTCTTGAGAATCACTTTCCTACCACAAAGGAAGCCATTTGAACTTAGTGAGATTGTGGGAACAACTCACTCATGGGACTTGTAGATGGTCAAGTAACTCAAGTCCTCCATCCATCAAGAGAGAAAGTATGAAAAGAAAAAGCCTACATGAACAAAGTGTAGTGGGGCACACATGGTTCAAAGAAGTGCCCAAGTTTCAATGAAGGCCCAAAAGCCCATCCACATGAAAAACTCCAAGGAGCCCACCACACTTTGTGCAAAGATGTACATCATAATCAAAGAAATAGTGGAAGACTTGGGCTACTTGTCCATATAAGCCCACCTAGGAAAACTAGCCCACTTGAGATCCAAAATGAAGAATGAGCTAGCCACCTTGATCCATACAACATGTAAAGAAAGATGGGGTCACCCAAAGTGAGCCCCATGAGCCCAAAACTTGAGATGGGCCTTACCATGCCCATGGGCCCAAATCTTGAAAAGAAGAGGGAAAAGAAAGGATAATTCCAAAGGAAAAATGACAAAGGCAAGAAAGCATGAGGGAGCCCAAAATGAAGCATTGGGCCCATCAAATACACCAAGGGCCATGACTTCACTTTGAGCCCATTTGATACACATGAAAAGAGGCCCAACTCCCATGAAAAAGATAGAGTATTTTGCCATGCACACTTGATGACATGGCAAAATTACTCCTTACATGCACATGGAGGGAGTGTGAAAAAGGAAAAAATGATGAAGTGGAGAGCTTGCAATGTCCTTCTCCATGCACCACCTTTGAAAGACTTGAGATCTAAGAAAAGATCAAGAATGCTTGGGCCCACCTTCATACCCCTTTGAATAGCTACATGAAAAAGAAAAAGGATCATGAGAAGAGACAATGAAGATGGAAAAGGACAAGAAAGAGAAAGGAAGTGATCCATACCTTTACCACTCACCAAAGAAGGACCACCTTGCTGTCCTAAGATTTCTCTAAGGCCCACCACTTGAAAAGAGCAAAGGACCACCAAAGAAGAGAGAGGAAACTTGAAGAAAGAAAGAGTATGAGAGAGAGAAGAGAGAGATTGCACGTTTGAGGGGGGGAGGGTGCCCCATGTTATATAGAAAAGGGGAAGGCACCCTTTTACCCAGCCCCCTGAAGAGACCAGGAGGCAGAGACCGGGCGGGCGGCCCATGGGAGGCCGTCCTAGCCTCTACCTAGGTGAAACGACCTCCCTCTCCCTCTCCTTGGGAAGAACTCCTCCTTGGGAAGGGTGGTTGCAAGTGAATCTTGTACCTTCATGTAAGAATGAAGTGATGGAAGAGAATGGTGAGAAAAAAGAGAAAATCTCACCAAGATCTCATCTCATGAGAAATGGGTGAGAAATTGGGTGGATGACGTGGAAAAGTTCCATGGAATTTCCAAGAAAAAGAAAGAAGAATTTGACTTGGTCAAACAATGATCTCAACCATCCAAAGGCATGACCAGATGATCCAAACCATTCCAAGAAGAATCCCAAGAATCTCCGCCCTTGATTACTGTTCACATGTATGAAGTTGTGGTCCGAAGACCTTAAACTACGTCGGGATCAACATCCCGAGAGATTTTCAATAAAAGCCGGCGTCGGTCTTGTTTGCTCACATCAAGATCAATGACTCCGGACATTTTCAAAAATCATAAAAATATATTACTAGCCCCGCTTTTAAAGTTGTGGTCCAAAGACCTTAAACTACGTCGGGATCAAGATCCCGAGGGATTGTCAATAAAACCGGCATCAGTCTTCTTCAAGATCTGGTGGCTCCGGACATTTTCAGAAAACCAAAAAAATATATACATCACTTGTACAGTTTCTGGTCCGAAGACCTTAAACTACGTCGGGATCAAGATCCCGAGGGATTTTTAATAAAAATGGGTATCGATCTCGACCATCAAAATCAGAATCGATGACCCAGAATTTTTTCCAAAAAAAGAAAACAAAAAAATGTCTTTCCTCTTTTAAAGTTTTGGGTCCGAAGACCTTAAACTACGTCGGGATCAACGTCCCGAGAGATTTTTAATAAAAACCAACATCGATCCCAGCCTTTCAGGCCAAGATCTGATGATCTGGATCATTTCGAAAAAACAAAAAAATGTGTTTGCCCCCCCCCTTTACTAAGTCTGGGTCCGAAGACCTTAAACTACGTCGGGATCGACATCCCGAGAGATTTTCAATAAAAGCCGGCGTCGGTCTTGTTTGCTCAAGATCAATGACTCCGGACATTTTCAAAAATTATAAAAATATATTACCAGCCCCGCTTTTAAAGTTTTGGTCCGAAGACCTTAAACTATGTCGGGATCGACATCCCGAGAAATTTTCAATAAAAACCAGCATCAGTCTGGATTGTCCATCCGCTGACAGCGGACATTTTTCCAAAAAAAAAAAAAAAAAAAAAACATGTTTGCCCCTCTTTTGTACAGTTTCATGGTCCGAAGACCTTAAACTACACTGGGATTAATTTCTCGGGGGACCTTTCTCGCTTTCAACTAAAAACCGGCATCGGCCTCGACCGTTGGGATCATGGTTCGATAACCCGGATCATCTCAAAAATACCAAAAATATTTTAAAGCTTTCCATAAAAACCAGTGTCAATCTCGATTACTCGAGTTGAAGTCTGGAACTTTTTCAAAACAAAAAAATATATACAATATAAAACAAAAAAAAAGTTTTCATCACCAGTTTTGATCCACCAATTTATCCCCAGTGGTCCGAAGACCTAAAACTACACTGGGATTAACTTCTCGGGGGCTTTCTTTCCTAACCTGTTCCAGACATGACTGACACTTGATCGTACGGGTGTCTGGAATCTTTTAAACAGGTAAAGCCTGAGGCGGGCAGAACTCCGCAATCCTGTTCATGTTGAACGCACCGTGATAGACAACCTTGAGTTGGAAGTCGCTGTTGAAGCTGACGGATGTTCCCTGTTCCTAGAACTCATGAAGGGGATTAAGGCTGTTGGGAGGTGAAGCTCACCCTCACGGAATTGTGAGCAACGTAAGACCCCAAACTGGATTGACTAAGGGAAATGTGAGGATGTGGCTCATCTTGTGGCCGAAGGAGTCCGTCGGACGATACGTGGTCTATGTGCATTGCACATGAGGAACAGGCAACTTTGTGGGTGTGTTGACTGAAAACTCTCAAAATCCCCTCATCCGAAGATGTAAAACTACGGCACTTAACTGTGTGAGACTCGTCTTGCTCGCTGACGTAAAATGGATCGGGTGCCTTACCAGCAGTAGAAGCTGGAAGTGGATGGAAATTCCATATCTTTTCCCTGCATTTCAGAAAAATCACAAAATACAAAAACATTGCAAAATCATCTCTTCAAAAATCACAAAAATATTTCCATCAAATATCTGCAAAAATCATAAAAATATTTCCCTTGCTTTCAATCAAAATATTTCAAAAATCACAAAAATATTTCCTGTGTTTTCAATAACCAATCTCTATCCTGATCGCTCCGGTAAAGATTCGGACCACATAAAAAAAAAATCACAAAAATTAGCATCCCCAGCACTACAATTCAGGAGTCTTGAACTCCGCTCACTTCACAGTATGGGATGACGGATCCAATCGCCCGCAAATTGGAATCTTGACCAAAACGGGCAACCAAACACCATCTCAATCACATGTATGCCCAGAAGAACATCTTGAAGTCGAATGATATCCTCGTACATTCTCATTAGCAAAGAAACAGCATCTTGGGACGATGGACCTGATCTACCACGGGTCGGGATCTTGACCAACCCGCTGTCCAAACCTCCGTATCAAAAAGAAAAATCCCCAAGGGAGTACAACCCTGTAAGCAATAAGCTCAAAGTTCTCTACACCCATAGCAAAAGCAAAATCATCAAACTGAAAGAGAATGAGCCAAAGCCATGCATTCATCATGCATCTCCATGCATTAGCATCCATCGCATCAATCATCATGTTTACCTGCTTTCAAAATAAAAGTCGGTTAGCTAAAGACCCCACAGGCATCCCTAGTGGAGACACATGCGAACCAGATTTTCATTTCAAAAAGACAAAAAATATTTCTATTTGCAAATAAAAACCCCACGGAGTATCACTCCCCAGAGTGGGTGCCTTTTCAAAAATTCAAAAATATTTTCCAGTAGAGCGTTCTGCCTCCAAAACACCAGGAGATCTTCCATATCTCTAGGTAGGAGCCGACGCAAAAATCAAATAAGATCCGATCTCTCGCGGTTTCCCCGGAGACCATCGGATCCAATGCACTCAAAGTACGATCGAACTAAACTCCAGTGTCAGTGCGGTCGTACCACATGCCAAGATACAAAAAGATGAAAGCCAAAAGGCTCGGTCAGAGAAACCATTTGAACAGGTGGAAACGATGAATTGTAACCCAAGTATCAAAATCAGCAGATTGGGTGGAAAGAGTTCACCCGCACATACCTAGGCGTGGATGCCTGAAGTACCTTGACTGAGTCCAAGTCGGCGTAGTAGAATCCCGTAAGACTATCGGACGCAGGGCGTCTAACCACTTTGACAGTCAAGCGAAACAAGTACTCTTGGAGTGATCTGGGAAAACATCAAACATCACACAATCAGTCTCAGGGTCAGCATCCTCGTAAGACTAACGGACGCAGAGGCTCTGCTGTACCTTTCCAATGTTAGTACCGACCGGGAATGGAAGGGTTGCGATTGGGTACCCAGGTTGCAGCAAACTGCAGGGACAATCGCAACGTTTTCTCCAAACTCTCGCGGTATGTGCGAGTTATCAATTTCCAGACAATCAACTGACTCAGATACAAAGGACAACAAAGATTCCAGACCACAATCAAGGAAAGAATGAATCGCAAACCAAGCATCGAAACCAGCAGATCGGGTGGAAAAAGCCCACCCGCACATACCTAGGCGTGGATGCCTGAAGTACCTTGACTGAGTCCAAGTCGGCGTAGTAGAATCCCGTAAGACTATCGGACGCAGGGCGTCTAACCACTTTGACAGTCAAGCGAAACAAGTACTCCTGGAGTGATCTGGGAAAACATCAAACATACAATCAATCACAGGGTCAGTAACCTCGTAAGACTGTCGACGCAGAGGCTCTGCTGTACCTTTCCGATGTTAGTACCGATCGGGAATGGAAGGGTTGCGATTGGGTACCCAGGTTGCAGCGCATGCAAGGACAATCGCAACGTTTTCTCCAAACTCCCGCGGTATGTGCGAGTGATCGGTTTCCAAACGATCAACTGGCACAGATACAAAAGCAAGCAAAGATTTCAGACCATGATCTATGAATGACCGGGTCAGAAGTGGGGTGTCCACTCGCTTTGGCATTCGGTTGCACGCAACCTCTGCCAAAGAGGGGCATCTGTAGACACCCCACCTTCGGCTACACTGTTGGTAGAGATAGCTGGTTGAACGGAGGACCATACCCCCAAATCCCAAGTCCAAACTCAGCCAAACTCACCCTTGTAAGCCCCATTCCATAGCCCAGTTCAAGCCTGAACCCAGTCAACCCAGTCCTAAAAATCACCTTGAAAAACCCCCTATAAAAAAGGCCAGTAAAAAAATCCCAAAAAAAGTCAAACTCACTGAGTCAACTCGCTGAGTTAACCCGCTGAGTCAACCCGTCGAGTCAACCCGTCGAGTCAAAACACCGAGTCAACCCGTCGAGTCAACCCGTCGAGTCAAACCACCGAGTCGACCCGCTGAGTCAACTCACTGAGTCGACCAGCGAGTCCAACAGCAGCCCCGAGGGAACGGCCGTACTCGCTGGAAACCGAGGAGCGGCCGTACGGGCGGCCCATGGCAGGCCGCCCGGACAAAATTACGAGAGCTGCCACTCTCTGCTGCTATAAATACCCCCCTCCCCTTCTCATTTCAAGAATCCATTCGAAGTCATTCGAGTCCATTTCAGCCCGAGAGCTCTGAGTCCATCTCTCCACCCTTTAGCCCATTTTTCCACCAAGGAGAGCCCGAGTGAGGAGAGTCTAGCCCTGGTCCAGCCCAGCCTGACCACTGGTCCAAGCCTCCCAAGCCATCCAAGTCTTGATCCAGCCACTCGAAGCCAATCCTTGCGACACCTCCGTCCACCCAGCTACTCATTTTCCAGCATCATCTCATTTGCATCTAGCATAAGTGCAACATTTACTTTTCTTCCAACCCCCCTGCTTCACTACAAGCACCTTGATTACTCAAACACACATGCATATGTCTTTATATTAAGCACCTGTCAGTTCGAGCGTATGCTCTGGGCTTGCCCGTTGTTGGAACCTGCCCATCAGAAACTCTTACTGTTCAGACCTGCATTCACGCTTCACCATAAAACACCTTGATCATTCAAGCACACTGCATACGTCTTATATTAAGCACCTGTCAGTTCGAGCGTACGCTCTGGGCTTGCCCGTTGTTGGAACCTGCCCATCAGAAACTCTTACTGTTCAGACCCGCATTCATGCATCATGTCATCCATGAGAATATACGAGGATTAAATTAGACTTTCAAGTATTCGATCGATTCTGTGAAGTAGAGACCGTACTTCGGTACGGGCAGTGTGTGGGGTGCTTAACCTCTTCCCACCCTGTAACCGTGATCCCTTACCTTGAATCTCTGACCGCAGATCAACAGGAGTCATTTTAGAGGAAGGAATCTTCGGATTCCCTTCTCTAACGTTTCTACGGGGTCTAGCCGACTGTAGATTCAAAGTAACTGGCTAGTGGCGACTCTGGTCTTATATAAATTCACTTAAACACATCCAGCTCAATACGACAACCAAACGAAGCCCTCGAGAACGAGGCAAGCCAGTGGCACAAACGGCGATTTCGCACTCACGCACCTCTTCTTCTTCTTCTTCCGAAAGGAAAGGGAGAACGACGTCGTGTGGGAGCGCGAAAAAATCGGCGAGGGTCCACAGACATGTAAATGGATGGGATGGATTTCTTAACCACATCCCAGTCAATCCTATAAACCATAAAAAAAAAAAGGTTTTAATGGGTGGATATCCACTCTTAACTATTGTCTATGGTGTGGCCCACCCAAGTCATGGATTGGCCTAAGTTTTAGGCTCATGGCCCATCATGGAATGGTGCATCTGACTAATGGTGTGGATGCCTATCCAACATCACAGTAGGGCCCACATAGCTGTACCTCATGGGAACTTCCCATCCCATGAGGTTGAGCCCTTAGTACCTTTTCTATATATAAAAAATTTTAATGGCATAATTCTATTAAAAGCATCTCTATGCAAAGTAATTGGGTGTAAGTGCATGTGTAAAAAAAATATAAAAAAATATAAAGTAATTTCCATCAAATTAAAATTTTAAAGTATTAAATGCTAGACTCACACCAAAAGCAATTTTATGCAAGTGCAAGAGTACAGTCACATGAAGGCTTTAGCAAAATTTTCTATTCAAGAGTCTAATGACTTGAAAACTCCAGCGAAGTTTCCTATGTAGTATATAGTCTAGAGTTGTGGAGATTCCAATAAACCTTTCTACAAATAACCAAAATAAAAAGAAGCGTACATGACTTCTTATGCACATGGCATAATACAATAGACTACGCTTATATGAATAATTAATGAGAATTGCATGACCAACTATCCAAATCTTTTACATTGTTGAATTATACACAAAGACACCGTCTCTCCAAATCTATAAGAGTAGCATTAAAAAAAGAGCTCCATTTTAGCTTCTTAGCTTAGTTGCTGAACTTATGTCCAACTATTGCTGCACCAAGTTTGGAACCAGCAGTTCCTAGCTTAATTTACTACTCTCTAGCACATTGTTACAGTATGTATATGAGAGTAGGTTAAATATCCACGACCCAGTCAATAAATCCCTACATTATTAAGTTCTTACTTATCCATCTTCAATCACATTCAATTAACTTCACGCCATGAATGTCTTACCATGATAATCTAAAAATCTTCACAGATAATTAAGTATAGAAGTGCACAAGTACACACTTCTATACATACCATAGCACACATGCTTTATCAACGATCTGAACCATTAATAATAATCCTCATGGATCCATCAAACAATCCAACCATACACTCAACTTAGACTCTTATATAATGAAAATGGAAATGATCCAATATTAGCCATTCACACCTGATCATCGCCAACTCTGACCCTTTCGTTTTCGAGACATTTGTATACAGTTGCCTCTCTTTTTGTCTATTTGTGAGAAAAAAAGCCTCCTTTTAAAATATTTAAAGTAAACTGCTCAAGGTTTTAAACGTTAAGCATAAAACTTGCCGTTCCAGTACATATGCTTTTAAAACCCTTTTATTAAAAAGATTAAAATACCCTTCGTTTAAGACATATAACAGCAGAGGAATGGGCGGTCAATGCTCTTGGATCCTCACACATAACAACAGAGGAAGGGGCGGTCAATGGTCTTGGATCCAAAGATAGGCACGGCCCACCATAGTGTTTCTGAGAAATCCAACCCATTCACGTGTTTTTCCAAGTCATTTTATGGCATGAGCCCAAAAAGTGAGGCTGATATAAAGCTCAAGTGGGCCACATAACAGAAAATAGTAGAGATTGTACGTGCACCATTTAAACATTTGTGGGGTTGCCTAAGCTTTGGATCAAGCTAATATTTTTATTCATTCAATTTTACAGTAGTAAGGGCCTCATGAATAGTTGGGTTACTTTATAAACAATTTGGATGACATATAAATATCACAGCCATTTCCATTGTTTCCACTCGTGTGGTCCACTTAAGTTTCAGATCTCCATGATTTTTGGTCTCATGTCTTAAAATGATCTTCTAAAATAGATAAACGGAGTGGATTTCTCCCAAACATCACTGTGGGACACACGTACTTGGATCAGATACGTCATTTCACATCATCTGACATCACAACCGGATGGTAGAGAGAGAGACAGAAATGGATTAGGTGCGGTTCGTGTCTCATCCAGCATGGTATTCTCCTGAATGTGGGGCCCACCTAGACGTATTAACCTTACATCCACACTGTTAAACCATTTTGAAAACTTATTTTAGGGAATAATATAAAAAATGAAACAGATCTAAACCTCAAGTAAACCATACTACAAGAAAAACAATGGTAATCAGCTGTTAAAAACTTTTTAGGGCCACATAAGTTTTGGATTAACCTGATATTTGTATTTTTCCTTAATCCATGTTTGTGAGATCTTATGAACAGGTTCGATGGAAAATGAACATTTCATTGGGCCTTTGGGAAGTTTTTAATGGTGGGAGTTCAATCACCACTGTTTTCATGTGGTGGGTCTACCCGAGACTTAGATATGCCTCATTGTTAATCTCGTGTCTTATAATATTATCCAAAATGGATGGATGGCATAGATAAAACAAATACATCATGGTGGGCCCATATAACTTAGTGATGTCAGGTGGAATTGGATTGCGTGCGGAGTCGCACGCTCTTATCGTGTAGAGTAAACTCTGTTTGGGCCCACCTAGAATGTATGTGCTTTATCCATTCCGTCCATATGTTTTTCCAGCTTATTTTAGGGGTTGAGCCCAAAATTTAAGCATATCCAAATCTCAAGTGGACCATGCCACAGGAAACAGTAGAAATAATGATTTCCACTGTTGAAACCTTCCCAGGCCCCACGGTGATGTTTATTTGTCATCCAACCTGTTCATAAGATCACATGGATATGGATGAAGGGAACACACAAATATCAGCTTGATCCAAAAATTCTGTGTCCTTCGAGAATTTTTCAATGGTAGACATTCAGTTCACACTTTTCCTGTGGTGTGGCCCACTTTAGATTTTGATATGCTTCATTTTTTTGGCACCATACCTAAAATTTTCTGTTATGATGGATGGACGGAGAGGATAAAATATGTAAATCACGGTGGGCCCCCCAGAGTTTACTCCGCACGCTTAGCGTGGGGAGTTACTCACTACGCAATCCGCGCGGATTTCCTGCGAAAGCCTTGCGCAGGAAGTTCCTGCGCTGGGAACCAAGGTGGGGCACACAGTGATGCTTTTTTATGAATCCACCCCGTTCATCCGTTTTGGGAGCTCATTTTAGGACTTCAGAACAAAAATGAACCGGATCCAAGACTCAAGTGGGCCTCACTAAAGGAAAAGGTGGGTAGGTAAATTACTACCATTGAAACCTCCCTAGGGTCCAAAGTGATGTTTATATGACATCCATACCGTTCATAACGTCACTACTACTGGGATGAACTGGAAACACAAATATTATCCTGATTCGAAACTCCTGTGGCTCCACAAATATTTCAACTGTGGAAGTATAATTCTCACGTTTTCAGCTCACTTAATCTTAGATCCGGTTCATTTTTGTTCTCATGTCCTAAAATGAGCTCCCAAAATGGATGGACTGGGTGGATTCATCAAAAACCATTACTGTGGGCCCCACCTTGGTTCCCAGCGTAGGAACTTCATGAGCAAGGCTTTCGCAGGAAATCCGCGCCCATCCGCTTCCATGTCAGGTCCGCGTCATACTCAATAGTGACATCGATTTCATGCCAAAGCTTTGGCATAAACTTCCTACGGATGTAGGTGGGGCCACCGTGATTCATTGCGGGAAAACCACCTTGTACATTCATTTTTCAAGCTCAATTTAGTACACTGAACAAAACAATTAAGGCAGATCCAAAACTCAAAAGTAGGCCTCCAATGAGAAAATAGTTGAGATTCATAACTTCTGCTGCCGTACAAATATTTCAACTGTGGATGTTCAGTCCTCATTTTTGGCCCACTTGAGTCTTGGATCTAGCTCATTTTTTATCTGGTGCCCTAAAATGGTCTCTAAAAACGGATGGATGAGGTGAATTTCTCACAAACATCACAGTGGCCCCACTTAGCGCAGGAATTTCATCTTATGGCCTGTTTGGCACCATGGATTTGAGGAGAGAGGAGAAGAAACTGATTGCTTTATTCTGTTTGGCACCATAGATTTGATAAGAAGTGAATTTGAGAGGAATCCAGGAGAACTCAAAAAGGCACTTTTAGCCCTTTTCAAATCCCTCAAAAATAGGTGAGATTTGAAGAGAAATCCTTCCCAACGTGGGACCCATTGTAATGTGTCCCTAACTATGGGACCCAGCATGATGTATATTTTCCATCCAACTTGTTGATAAGGTCACAAAGACCTGGATGAAGGGACCATACAAATTTTAGTTTAATCCAAAACTTTTGTACATCATAAAAAGGATTCACTCTCTATTTTTTCTTGTTTTATGGTCCACTTTAGATGTGGATTTGCTTTATTTTTGGATCTTGGCATAAAATGATCCGTAAAAATGGACGAATGGTGTGGATTTAAAAATCAAGGCTAATACGGTGGGCATATAGTGGGATTAAAATTTACACCGTCCATTCCTTCATGTTTGATTTCTCTCCAAATGTTGACTGCCAAACAGAAAATCAGGAATTGGTAAGAACTGGAATTGATGAGAATTTATATCTTGGAATCCACTTCTCCTCACTTCTTCTCAAATCCATGGTGCCAAACGGGCCATTAATGCTTTAAGTGTTTCAAAAAGGGTATGATTCCAAAAAATGATGAGAGGGCAAATAAGTCATTTTCAACGGAAGGTTTTTGTTACTTTCTGTTGCTTTCTGTCATTGATTTTCATTTACGTGAGGTACGTTTTCGCACGTATTTTAAAAACTAAAACGGTTTACTTTAAATATTTTGAAAGACGCTTTTTCAAAAGTTAGGCGGCTGTGTACCAAAATCCCTTTCTTTTATTCCCACGACATCAACGATACATCATACATATTACGTACTTAAGACTATCAAAACCATTTATTTCACGAATCTGAATAGTCCAGCCATCAACACCTATATATATCCAAACCGTTCATCATGGGAATGATTGAATATCCACCGTTAGAAACATTCATAGGGCGCCCCCTGAGACATCCACCAAAAACACCAGAGTACATCCCGTAGAGATTTCAACGGTGGGCATTACCTACTCGTTTTCACATCGCATGGCCCACTTGGGTTTTGGACCTTTCTCATATTTGGGCCTATGTCATAATATGATCCGACCGATCAGATGGACGGCTTGGATGTTTCACAGAGATCAAGTGAGGTCCACTGATTTATGTTTAACAAAAAAAAAAAAAAAAAAAAAAAAACATCTCAGCAGCACGCACGTTACGTGCGCTACCATGAGAAGCCGAGAGAGACTCCTTCATGTCTACGTTCGAAGGGAAACGCACCTCTCATGTCGACCGTCCATCATTGCGGGGGCCAGTGATCCTAACCGTTCATCCAGTGAACCCCACGGAGGTTTCACCGGTAGCCATCCCCGACCCACAATTTGATTCCAGTGGCCCACTAAAATTTCGAATCTGCCTCATTTTTGGACCCATGTCTAACATGATCTGCCAAGCCTGATGAACGGAGTGGATTTTTCACAACGATCACAGTGGACCCCACATGACCTCCAGACGCTAGAAGACCAGCGCAAGCAGCGTGCCAAACTCGGTGGCTGGAAACCCTCCCGAGGGAGGACGCGGATTAGCTACTGACAGGTTGAGTAGCTATCTCGCTACTGAAGTTACGTCAGCAACTTCTGTCGGCCCCACGGTGATGTATGTGTTGTATCTGGAGGTGGCAATGGGTAGGGTCGGCTCCGGTTCGGGTCGGCTCGTTTCCACCTCAACCTTAACCTGACCTAAAATGAATTCTGATTGAATTTTACTAACCCTTACCCAACCCAAATTAAACCAGGTCAGGTCAGGTTGACCCATATTTTAATGATCAACTAACTAATTTGTAGATTAATTAAATGTATATGACACCAGCATTCAATTGAAAACCAAACCATTTATGTTTAATAGGTGTGTGTGTGTGTGTAGGAAATGGTACTATGAGGTCGACCTCATGGGAACTCTCCATGAGGTTGAGCAGTGTGGGCCCTGTTATGGGATAATTTCTCATAACCGACCCGAGGACAAAAGACCTCGGAAAAATATATCAAGTTGAAGGCTTGAGCTGACGACTTCGCCTTCTCCGAGGTCAGATCGGATCGTGCCCAATCTGACGGGCAGACGGAAGCCGAACTCATCCCCTCCTCACACGATCTATAAATGAGGGCGCATCTCTTCAAGATCAGAACCGTCCGAAAAATCAGAACGACCCGAGATTCCCGCCCGGATTCCCGGGCAAGGGGCAAGATATATGCCGTGATCTCAGCTCAATAACCTTCTGATCAATACCTATAAATAAGGAGATTGACTCCAATTACAGGTACACATGAATCTCTACTGAAAGTAATCTTACGACTTTCAAAGGCCATTACTGATTTAGGCATTGGAGGGTCCACGGCTGGATCCCAGCCACCCCCTTTACCGTTTTCTGTGGTGTTTTACAGAATCAACGCCAAGCCGCTGATCCGAACACCTCCTCCAATTCCACCGAAGGATATCTTCAGCGACGATCTGTTCCTACGTATACAAATCCTATCACCTCGTCTGTTGACCAGAAATCGGCATCAACAGATTGGCGCCGTCTGTGGGAACGACAACAAAAATAATTTCTTACAGAATCCTTCGTTCAAAACTAAGAGCCGATGGCCGGTGGGAGAGGCAATAGGAAGGGGAAAGCCCCTGTGAATGATGAGCTTTCCTACGAGCATCATTCTGAAGATGAAGCACCTGCTCGCAATACTCCAATACTTCACCTCGGCAGTTCGTCACACCGCCTCAATCTTCTAAGTGGACGGCAGAGGTCCCGAAATCGCGGGACCAGACTGTCCACACTAGAAGAGCAGGTGGGAGGCGTTGCAGAACAATTTGGTGGAGTTGATAGACGCTTCGAGCGTGTGGACGGGAAATTGGATGAAATTACGGCCTTGCTGAATAGTCTAGTTCGACCCGCACCTATCCTTGAAACCAACCCCGAACCTCAGCCACCTCAGCGAAGTTCTCATCCACCACGCTCACTCTCAAATCATCCACGACCCGACGAAGATGAAATTGCGAGCCGAGCCTCAGCCTCGAGAGTTCGAGCGGCCACGGAACTTCCTTCAAGTGACCTGAGGCATAGAATAGAAGAAAGACGATCCGCTAGAGCTAGTCAAGATCAAGGTCGGGTGGACGATAATATCACTCCCCTCGAAGCCGAGCTTAAAGAGCTTCGGGAGAGGATCGGTGATATCCAGCGAGCGCAACTTGCCCGAGCACCGACAGCAGCAGATGTTCTGGTAGACTCATCTGAGTCTCCGTTCACCGACGAAATCCGCAGCGAGCCTCTCCCGAAAAGCTTTAAAATACCCCAGCTCAAGCAATATTCCGGGATAGGAGACCAGGCAGAGCACCTTGAGAACTTCAAGGTCCGAATAGAACTCCATGGGGTTAATGGCCACATTATGTGTAAAGCCTTCCCGTTGTCTTTGACTAGTTCGGCCTGGACGTGGTTCCGCAATTTAAAACCGAAGTCCATCTCTTCTTTCACCGAGCTGAGCAGGGCATTTGCAACTCAGTTCATCGGAAGCACTGCCCAAGGAAGCATTCGACACACCTCGCCGCAGTCAAACAGAAAGATAACGAATCGTTGAAAGATTACCTCTCGCGATTCAACGCTGAAGCGGTTCAGGTGGAGAACCTATCCCAAGACGTACTGCTACATACGATGATAGGAGGATTGCGTGATGAGAAGTTCCTCTGATCAGTAGGGGAACAGCCCCCTCAGTCGGTTGCTGAATTCCTCGACCGAGCTGCGAAACATATAAACGCAGAAGAGCTGGTAAACGCTCAGGGGTCGTCTCATAAGAGGAAAGAACGCAAAGAGGAAAGCAGCGCTAAAAGGCATCGTGCAGATCGCCGATCGCTGACCTCAAATGCTAATCCACGCGGAGCCAAAACTTCGGCTCCAAAATTCGAGAAATACACTCCGCTCAAGACGACCATCGAACAAATATTCCTAGCCGAGAAGAACAGACAGGCATTCGGATGACCAGCAAAGATAAAAACTGACCCCGACAGAAGATCAAAATCCAAATACTGTTTATACCATAAAGATCATGGTCATAACACGGTGGATTGTTTCGACCTGAAGCGACAGATAGAAACACTCATCCGACAAGGGTTCCTGAAAGAATATATCGCCCAACGTCCTGACGACGACAGAACTACGGGTCGGGAAGAAAGAGGGGAGCCGGTCGACAACAATCCTATGGAAGAGATCCATGTGATCTTCGGCGGACCTACCACTAGAGATTCTGGCAACGCCCGCAAATCCTATGCTCGTCAAGCACGAACATCCGAGCCAGCTTTGCAGGTGAATCTAACCAGCAGACCCACAAAAATTCCAAAGGTCGCCCAGCGTATGATATCTTTCTCCGAAGAAGATGCTAGAGGAATAATACATCCGCACGACGACTCTCTGGTAGTATCAATGGTAGTCGCAAACAAAAAACTTCATAGGATGATGGTGGATACAGGGAGCTCGGTCGACATAATATACGCCTCAGCGTTTGACAAGATGAAGATTGATCGATTTAGATTAAGACTGGTCAAAACAGCCCTAACTGGGTTCACAGGAGATTGTATCATGCCTGAAGGGGAAATAACCCTACCGGTCACCGCAGGGGAGGAGCCGAACCAGAAAATGATCATGGTCGACTTTTTGGTCGTTAACACTCCATCGGCTTACAACGCGATCATCGGCCGGCCCATCATACGAGCTCTAAAGGCCGGCATCTCCATCTATCATCTGGCCATGAAGTTCGAAGCCGAAGATGGAGTCGGTGTGGTTCGAGGTGACCAGCAGGAGGCTCGTCGATGTTATGAGCTGACCTTGCTCGGAAAAAGCAAAAACCTGATATCCGCCATCTCGCATGCAGCCCCCCTGGATCTCCAGGAAGAAACGAAAGAGCGCGGATCACCAGCTGAAGAGTTGATAGAGGTCCCTTTATCAGAAGAGGACCCGAGTTTGGTCGTCAAAATCGGATCTCAACTGAATGACGACATCCAGACGAAGATGATCGCCTTTCTGAAAGAGAACGTCGACGCCTTCGCATGGTCTCATCGAGACATGCATGGAATAAATCCCGAGGTAATGGTCCACCGACTCAACGTGGACCCGTCCTTCAAGCCGGTTCATCAAAAAAGACGAGCCTTCAACACAGAAAGATATGCCGCAATTGAAGAAGTGAAGAAATTGCGTCAAGCAGGTTTCATTCAGGAAGTCCGCTATCCTGACTGGCTCGCCAATGTCGTCCTCGTCAAAAAAGCCAATGGAAAGTGGAGGGTTTGCATCGACTACACCGATCTCAACAAAGCCTGCCCGAAGGACAGCTTCCCGTTACCCAGAATAGATCAGCTCGTAGATGCGACCTCGGGCCACGAGCTTCTCAGTTTCATGGACGCTTACTCCGGGTACAATCAAATCCAGATGCATGCTCCCGATAGGCAAAAAAAGGCGTTTATCACGGACCGAGGGCTGTATTGTTACAAGGTGATGCCTTTCGGATTGAAGAACGCCGGAGCGACATACCAGCGTTTGGTCAACAAAATGTTTGCAAAGCACATCGGCAAAACCATGGAAGTTTACGTGGACGATATGCTCGTAAAAAGTCTGAAGTCAGAGGACCATGTCAACGACCTCCGCGTTATGTTCGGAATTTTGAAAAAATACGGGATGAAACTCAATCCCGGAAAATGCGCCTTCGGAGTAAGATCGGGAAAATTCATCGGGTTTATTGTAAATCAGAGAGGTATTGAAGCCAATCCCGAAAAGATCCGTGTATTGACTGAGATGAGTTCGCCATCCACCGTGAAAGAAATACAAAGCCTTACGGGACGGGTCGCCGCACTCAACAGATTTGTTTCCAGGGCTACAGACCGATGCCTCCCGTTCTTCAAGCAACTTCGCAAGTTCAACGAGATGACCTGGACGCCAGAGTGTGAACAAGCCTTCCAGGATCTAAAGGCATACCTCGGCTCACCTCCGCTGCTGTCCAAGCCCGAGCAAGGGGAAGAGCTACTACTGTATCTGGCCGTCTCTTCGGCGGCAGTAAGTTCGGCTCTAATCCGCGATGACCAAGGTGTAAAAAGACCGATATACTACATCAGCAAAGCTCTCCTGGATGCAGAGACCCGTTATCCTAGCCTAGAAAAACTGGCTCTAGCTCTGATTACAACGGCAAGAAAATTACGCCCTTATTTCCAAGCGCACCCAATAGTGGTACTGACGGACCAGCCACCGAGGCAAATATTACAGAAGCCGGAAGCTTCGGGTTGCTTAGCACGGTAGGCCATCGAGCTCGGAGAATTCGACATCCAATACCGACCCCGCACGACGATTAAGGGGCAGGCTGTGGTCGATTTTATTGCCGAGCTTACCGACCACTCCGATCCCGGAACTGGTGCTTCTTTCACGGAAGACATGGCAGAGTCGAATCCAACAGAAGAATCGAACTGGTCGCTGCACGTCTACGGTTCGTCAAATTCGCAAGGATGCGGAGCGGGGATAATCTTAACCTCCCGTGACGGCATAAAAGTCCAGTATGCCCTACGATTCGGTTTCAACGGTTCCAACAACGAAGCCGAGTATGAAACTCTTCTCGCCGGATTACGGCTAGCCTCGGCGGTCGGAATCCGAAGCATCACGGCATACAGCGACTCGCAATTGGTCGTGGGTCAAGCAACATCGGAATACCAAGCAAAGGGAAAAAAGATGTCCGCGTACCTGCAAAAATATCACGAGTTGTCTGCTCAGTTCGATCGTTGCGAAGTTGTCCGAGTATCGAGGAATCACAACACCCATGCGGACTCCCTCGCTAAACTAGCGTCGGCAGGAGACGACGAGCTGGGACGGATCGTTCCCATTGAGTTCCTCCCCCAAAGAAGTATCGCGGACGAAGTTAAGAATGAGGTATGCGCTGTTTCAACTGAGCCAAATTGGAGAGACCCTATCATCCGTTTCCTACGAAAGAACACGCTGCCCACGGACAGAAACGAGGCAAGACGAATTTAATATAGGTCAGCTCGGTACGTGTTGATCGACGATGTGCTGTACAAGAAGGGTCTCTCGCTGCCATATCTCCGCTGCCTCGGACTAAATGAAGCCGATTACGTCCTGAAGGAAATCCATTCCGGTGTATGTGGAAATCACTCTGGGAGTAGGGCGTTAGCACAGAAAGCAATTAGCCAGGGCTATTACTGGCCGACGATCCAAAAGGACGCTCGTGAGATCGTCAAACGATGCGATAAATGTCAGAAGTTCGCACCAGTGCCTCATTCACCTCCCGAAGAACTCACTCCTATGTCCGGACCGTGGCCCTTCGCGCAGTGGGGGGTCGATATCATTGGCCCTCTCCCTACGGGCAAGGGACAGGTCAAATATGCAATCGTGGCCGTCGATTATTTTACGAAATGAGTCGAGGCAGAACCACTTGCAAAAATCACCGAGAAGAAAACGACAGACTTCATCTGGAAGTCGATCGTATGTCGGTTCGGTGTCCCGAACACCATCATCACTGACAATGGGCCTCAGTTCGATAATGCGAAATACAGAGAATTTTGCCAGAACTTGAGCATAAAGAATATGTATTCATCTCCTCATCATCCCCAAGCCAACGGTCAAGTCGAAGCCATCAATAAGATTATCAAGAATCATCCGAAGACTAAACTCGGTGAATTCAAGGGAGCCTGGGCTGAACAACTCCCCGAAGTATTATGGGCATACCGAACCACAGCTCGGTCAACAACAGGAGAATCCCCATTTTTCTTAGCCTTCGGGGCGGAGGCCGTGGTCCCAGTTGAAGTAGGGCTACCGAATAACCGTACCAGTAATTACCGACCCGATCAGAATCAAGACGAGCTTCGAACAAACCTCGATCTGCTCGACGAAGTCAGAGAAACCTCCCAAGTTCGGATCGCAGCCTATCAACAGCGCGTTGCTAGATTCTACAATTTTCGAGTGAAAGAAAGACGGTTCAGAGTGGGAGATCTCGTCCTACGGCGGAATGTACGGGAGAAGAAGGATAAGATTGCGAGCACATTCAATCCGAACTGGATTGGACCCTACAAAGTTATTAAAACAGTTCGGACCGGAACTTATTGGCTCGAAGATATGCAAGGTCGTGCCCTGCCCCATCCGTGGAATGCGGAACACTTGAAAATCTACTATCAATAAAAGCTAAGTATTTGTTCTTCACCTTCCTGTCAAGAAATTTAAGATATGAGCAGAGGATAATTTCGTCCATAGCCGTATCCATGCTCGGTGGACGCCACCCTGAAGCATATTCCAAAATTAAGGTCGGTCCCACAGTTTTAACTGAGACCGACCAGCATTTTCGCATAACCTAAGTACTTCAGTTCCGACTTTAATTGCTCGGATGCGAAGCGAATAGGTAACTTCAGCGAAAACAAATAAAAAAAAATTTCTGATAAAGTACTCAACAGATCAGAAAAAAGGTAATTCTTTTATAAGACCCTAAAAAAGGTCAGGATTACATATAGCGTTTGTTACACTATGCCCTAATAAACGGGCTACAAAAAGAAACAAACAATAAAAGAATCCTAAGGAGTAGGGTCAACAGCTGGCTCAGCAAGGGCTGCGGGGTCTTCTTCCTCCACTTCGGAATCCAGAAATGAAAGGTCCAAGTCCGGATGATGTTCCTGAACGGTCATCCGACACTTCTCGTAGCCGAAGTCGAACGCTTCGTCGGCCTCGGCGACCGTCACTTCCAACTCCGCCTTGGTCGTCTCCAACTCAGACCGCGCAGACCCCTCAGAGGCCTTCAGCTCCTCCACCCGGATGATGAGCTCAGCTTCAGCTCTTTCTTTATTGGAGAGCTCGGCTTGGAGAGCGACGATCTCCCGTTCCCGAGCCTCCAAGGCTTTTGCAGCCTCTTCTCTGAACTTCCTGGCCTCGTCCAAGGAATGCTTGGAGGCTGTAAGCATACCCTCGAGGCCGGAGATAGTACCCTTGTCCCGGGTGATCTCGTCCCGAAGCAACTGGCAACCATAAGCCACCTACACAAACAAGTAATGAGTAAGTGTATGAAATACTTAACTTAGCTATTTTTATAGCATGATGGTATTAAACCTTACCTTGGTGCTAAAGACCCCCATCGTGTTGAGTAGAGACAGAGCCGGGGACTTTGCCATTGTGTCCACTTCGGCCTCCGGGACCGCTCTATACGCCCATTTGCACAAATTGTACAAATGTGGCGGCATTTCCGGCCCGCGGCGGATGGCAGCGGAAGATTGAGCCGAAGTGGCTGGGGCGGATGGCTCTGATTGGCCGACCTCGGTGCCCTCCACCAAGTCTATGACTTGAGTAGGAGGTGGTTGAGACACCGCAGGGGGTTCGGCCGGCCCGACCTCAGTCACGGGCAATTTAGGAGTTGTGAGTGGTGGAGCATCATCCACCGGGAGGGTAGAAGGGCGTGCTCGGGGACGCCTCGTCGCCACTTTTTGCCGCTTCTTCTCCCGGAGTTGTTCTTTTTCCTCAGCCGTCATGGCTGACATCTTACTTCGGGAAGTTGGGGCAGACATACCTGAGGAAGACAAAGCAACATGTTAAATTGTTAAATAAAGTACAAAGTACAAAGGTAAATCCGAACTGTTCAGTACTCATGAAAGCCTGCCTCGAGGGTTGATGCCCAAGTCGGATAATGTCTCGAAAGATAGAAGAAGCTTTACGCTGCGGAAGCTCGGGTCCAGCTCCCACACTGCAGCCAAGCGCTCTTCCTCCTCCGAGCTAAGGGCCGGAGGATCACCACGAACTGACAAAAAAACAAACTGAGGTCAGTAAAAAAAAAAAAAAGAAAAAGAAAAAGAAAAAAAGGGAGCATCGAACCCGACCTGGAACTGAAAACCAGTTGTTGACTCTTCGGTCGGGGAAGTTAACTTCGGGTCGGGCCCCTTCCCAACCTTTGGATACGAAGAACCACTCCTCCTTCCACCCGTGAATTGAGGAGGGTTGGTCTTCTATCAATCGATGTCTTTTCCTCCCCCGAGGTGACATATAGAACCACCCCCTTGAGTTAGGTGGCTCTTCAGCTGGTAGAGATGCCTCAGTTCGGAGGAAGTCGGGTCCGACGCATGGACTTGGCGCCATAGAGCGACGCAACTAATCAAAGTCCTCCAGGAGTTCGGGGCCAACTGGCCCGGAGCAAGGTTAACTGCAGACAGATACTCCCTCACAGCAGGAAGGAGAGGGAGACGGAAACCAACCTCAAAGAACGAGGCATATATGGTGACCTGGTCTCCGGATGGACGGGAAGGGAAGTAATCTAACCCGGGGAGTCTAAGGTCTATGGCCCCGGGGATGCAGTATTCCGACCTAATCCTAATCAGGTCAGATGGTCTAAGAGTGGTCCAGATCAGGTCGGCCGGGTAATTGGAAACCCGGTCAGCAACCCGACCTGAAGTCCCAGGCACTGGAACTTCATCCGAGGCAAAGGAAGAGGGAGTTTCTGCCAACAGAGCTCCTCCCGAAGGTTCTACGGTGACAAGTTGGGTTTCCATCGGTTTGGATTCCCCAACAGGCAGAGAAGAAGATAGAGTCCGCGAAGAACTCTCTTCCGAACCAGCCATTAAAACAGAAAAAAGGGGAGCTACGAACTAAGAACTGGGCGCAGGCAGAAAGATGAACGTACCGGATTCCTTTCCGGAAAAAGAGTGGGCCAAAGAAAGAAAGCAAGGACAGCTTGCTGAGATCACAATGGTCCGAAGAAGATCTTGAAGAAATGGCCCAGAGGAAATCACAGAAGGAATCGCAGGGAGAACTGTAGAGCGGAAGAAAGAAATCGCAAACGGGGAAGATGGAAAAATCCAGAAAAATTTCTAAGTAACAGTATTTGTACTGTAGCAGGAGACAGTACGCAGGACGTGCTGTGCCACGCGGCGGTCATCCATGGTCTCAAAAAACGAACCGACGCGACTATCGACGAGGTTTGCCACATGTCAGCATTTCATTGGATAACGATATTCGGCCCGTCCGTTCGAAGATACGAGGCTCCACGTGTCTTCACACCATTCGTCCGCCAAAATAAGAGGCTGCCGCGCCGTACGATCATCATTGCACCTTTTCGAAATTCGAAACAGCGCATTTAAGGCGCAGTTGCCGCCAAAACGAGGTCGGCTACAT
Organism: Liriodendron chinense; assembly: GCA_003013855.2. Lineage (NCBI taxonomy): Eukaryota > Viridiplantae > Streptophyta > Magnoliopsida > Magnoliales > Magnoliaceae > Liriodendron > Liriodendron chinense. The sequence continues at coordinate 1,401,418 of ML058432.1, read as the reverse complement.
CTACTCCCAAGATGGAAATGTCCACCTCGGAAGTGGGGGGACAACTGTTATGGGATAATTTCTCATAACCGACCCGAGGACAAATGACCTCGAAAAAATATATCAAGTTGAAGGCTTGAGCTGACGACTTCGCCTTCTCCGAGGTTAGATCGGATCGTGCCCAATCTGACGGGCAGACGGAAGCCGAACTCATCCCCTCCTCACACGATCTATAAATGAGGGCGCATCCCTTCAAGATCGGAACCGTCCGAAAAATCAGAACGACCCGAGATTCCCGCCCGGATTCCCGGGCAAGGGGCAAGATATATGCCGTGATCTCAGCTCAATAACCTTCTGATCAATACCTATAAATAAGGAGATTGACTCCAATTACAGGTACACATGAATCTCTACTGAAAGTAATCTTACGACTCTCAAAGGCCATTACTGATTTAGGCATCGGAGGGTCCACGGCTGGATCCCAGCCACCCCCTTTACCGTTTTTTGTGGTGTTTTACAGAATCAACGCCAAGCCGCTGATCCGAACACCTCCTCCGATTCCACCGAAGGATATCTTCAGCGACGATCTGTTCCTACGTATACAAATCCTATCACCTCGTCTGTTGACCAGAAATCGGCATCAACAGGCCCCACCATGATGTGTCAAACATTTACCCCATCAGTCAGATGCACCATTTCATGGTGGGTCACGGGCTTAAAAATCACGTCAATCCATGACTTAGATGGGCCACACCACAGACAAAAGTTGAGAGGGGTAATCCACCCTTTAAAACCTTCGTGATCATTTATTTGGCCCACTAAGACGTGGTTCACAAATCCAGCCCATCCATTGTATCTGTCCCACTTGGATGAGGGGTCAGACCAAGTTTCAGCTGCATCCAAAACCTAGTTAGGCCTCATCAAGTGCTTTTAGATGTTTTAGGCATGTCTTCACATGATTTTAGATGGTACGGCCCACCTGAGTTTTGGGATATCCCATGACCTAAAGGGGACCCATCAAATGCACGGTGTTGATGTCTGACATGTGGGGTCCCACACCGCTCTTCCCATGAGGTCAACCTCATAGTACCACTTCCCTATATATACAAACGGAGGCTTTTTTTTTTTATATATAGAGTATTTCTATTAGGCAAATATTGAAAGAGAAAAATAAATGGATATAATGGAGTGCAGATTTAAAGCATACTTCTTTAAGCATCAGCGTAGTTAGAGTAATGAGATGATGCTTAGACATGTCGATTAAGTTTATTGAATTGATAAACATGTGGACCGTTCTCAGCAAGGTATGTGAAAGAAAAAAAAAAACTCAGCAAGGTATGTGAAAGAAAAAAAAAAAACTATGTACTATTTAACTAATAAGAAAATAAGTATATAATAGTCTTAGGGCCCTCTGTAATGTTTATTAAATTGTTAGACATGTGTACCGTTTCCAATTGGATGTGTAAGAAAAAAAAAAAAAAACTATGTATTATTTAACTAATAAGAAAATCAATATATAATAGTCTACTTAACCCCTATATGATTTGGGTCGAGTCACCTTTAACCCTAACAGGACCCATAAAAATCCGGGTTAGGTCGGGTCAACCCAAAAATTGAATTCGGGTCAAATTTTCCAACCCTAAACTAGAAAAATCCGGGTTGGTTTGGTCAATGGGTCGGGTCGAATTTTGCCAGGTCTAATTGTATCCACACAGTCCATCCATTTAGAGAGATCATTTTAGGGCATGATACAAAGAATGAGGCAGATCAAAAGCTCAAGTGGACCTCGTCAAAGAAACAGTGGGGATTGATCTCCTACCATTAAAAACTTCCTCAGGCCACAGAAATTTTTGATCAAGCTGATATTTGTGTTTTCCATAGGGAAACAGCGCCGAAACGGAAGTTCTTCCATTTTCCTTGGTTCGGCTAATACACGATCCACGAGAACCTTCATCGTTAGATCTGATCCATCCATGCTAGTGTCTTCACGCACAAGACAACAGGATTCGTTTCCGTGTTATATGCCGGATTTCGCATGAACCACCAGACAAACAACTCCGGACCTTCGATTTATAAGGCCCACAAGAGCCCATCTAGACTGTCCACAAAGACCGGTTTGAAGAAAGAAGCCTTGGATCGCAATTTGCCATTAGAGGGCCACCATTTTCTACCCAAGAACCCATCACTTGGAAGCTTATATTAATATTTATATGGTCACAAAATCCAATGCACCTTCGTCATCATTTATGCCATTTATAGCTGCAGAGGCTACTGCAAGCGAGATTAGAAACGCCATGTCTGGAATCTGATTATTGACATCTTTTGCCCATTGTTTATACATTTTGATTCATCGATTGGATACACTGGTATGTCCAATCACATTATCCAACCCTTAGGGAGATCCAAACCGTTGATCAATTAGTTCCACCTTAATTATAGAATCTTACATGTTTTCTTTTAGATTTGTTGTCCGCTGCATGTTTGTTGTTCCAATAGTCTGTCCAAGGATATGTATAGCAGGAATTTCCTAGCTATTTTGGCCATGCCGGGAAGATTTTTTTTTGGAGTCCATACATGGCGAGGCCCATCATATGAGTGATGTGAATGACTGAGCTTTGGCCTTGGCCCTGCTTCCATAAACTCAAGGCCCGATGATGCTATACATATGCTCCAGATGAAGATCGAATGATTCCTCTCCTATTTCTGTAAGGCAGTTATTTTCTTAAACTACAGCTTGGATGCCAGCTAGAATTACTAAAAAGGTTTAAATCATAGTTTTGAAAACCCCAAAAACTCGATTCTACTCCATCTTCGATCAGGTTGACTCAAACACCATACTCAATATTTAATAATAATTAAAATTTTAAAAATCTTAAGGAAATGAATTAGATTTTTAAAATAAGTAATATAAAATACAAATGCTATTATCAACCACTCAATGACCCGGAGCCATGTGGGTGAGACCCTGACCATAGGGTCCACCTCGATGTATGCATTGTATATCCACGCCGTCCATCTGTTTTTCCAGCTTATTTTAGGATACGATCCCAAAAGTGAAGCCAATACAAGTTTTAGGTAGACCACATCACAGGAACAGTGATCATTGGCTTTAAGGTTATAGACCATTAATGTGAACTTTATGATGGTCAGTCTTAGCTAGTGGGGTTTACTTTCTGGATGTTTTTTTTTTTCTTTCTTAAGAAATTCTTGTTTTCGCTTCATGAAATGTGCTTATCGATGCTTGTGTGATATTGCAGATAGATGGTCAATTAAAAACCAAGTCAGGTGGAGGAAGCTTCTGTATATTATTTCATGCTTGAAAATAGCAATAAAATTCTTATCTGTACAGCTGATATTTATCTTCTGTTTGCAAAATGTGAATTTTCAGGGCAATGGCACAGCATCTGAATAACCGCTTTTCAAAACAAGAAGAGGGGAAACAGGAGGGAGTGTTAAGCTGGGCCTGCCCTTTGGATGGAAGCACAAGGAAAACAGGTGCCAGACTGGAATGTTCACTCACTACTTCCCTACTTCACATTCCTCTGTAGTTGGGAATTCTAAAAGTCTCATTTTCGAGACGAATTATAGGATACACAACCCAAGACTATCAAGAGCGGGCGCGGTTTGGGTGGATCCCAGGATCCACTGAGTTCGGTGGATCCCCAACCGTGGGGCCACTGTGATGTATGTACCTTACATCTACACCGTCCATGCATTTTGAAAGCTCATTTTAGGACATTATCCCAAAAAATGAAGCAGATCCAAATCTTAGGTGGACCATACCACACGATATAGTAGTGATTGAATCCCCACCATTAAAAACTTCATGGGGGCTACCGGAATGTTTATTTTCCATCCAACCTGTTGAAAAGGTCACAAAGACCAGTATGAAGATACCAAACAAATATCAGCTTGAGCCCAAAACTTTTGTGACCCACGAGAAGCTTTTAATGGTTGAGTACCATTTTTTACTGTATTATGGTCCACCTGAGTTTTGGATCCACTTCATTTTTTGAATCATGCTCTAAAATGAGTTTTTAAAATGAATGGACGGTGTGGATATAATACACACACATCACACAGTCTACGGCATGGTAGCGAAGCCGCGCATACATGGCTTTGACTTTTGATAATGGCCCATACTGGGTAATCCAGCGACTATTATTCTATTGCTCCATGCCCCGAAATCTTCCAGATTGGAAGATCCTAACCACCCAATCTATGCCTGGTATCCCAAGTCAAAGCGTGACTCGGTTGATCTGGCTGAGTCAAAACGGGCCAGACAAGTGTTTAGGTGCAGATCTGTAATTATTGAGAGATCAATTAATTTCATTTTATGGTAAAAATAATATAAAAAAATCTTCTGTTTTTTTGACCTGACTGGTTACCCCGAGGATTCACAGTCGACCCAAAAGCAGTGAACGAGCCCCGAGCTAAGTCCCTGTTGGCAAACTATTCTTTCTTCAGGTGAATGGGATTGTGGCTTTTATACTTGAGGAGATATTCTGGCATGCGAAGCATGGTACTCACCTGTCATAATTCGAAACAACATATATTGTGCAAAGGCTAGTATGGCACGTTAAGGGCCCATTTGGATACTACCAAATAAGTTGTTTTTTCTACTTACAACAGTAGATAAGTAACTTATTTAATATAAATAAGTTTGGTTTATGATTAGTAATAAGTTACTTTTTTACTTAAAAGTACATAATCACCTCAGCTAATTTTTTTTAACCTTCTTACTTTTTTTGGAGAAATGAAAGAGAGGAAAAGCTGATAAATATGTTGTTTACCAAACATACTTATTTTCTTAGTAAGTAGAAACTAAGATAAGCTACTTTTGGCATAAGTAACTCATCTTAAGCTACTTACTATCCAAACGGGCCCTAATTGTTTATTATTAAGGTGGGGGCACACCACCTGAAATTAAATTCAGGAGGAAAAATCTACAAAATTTTCAGGCAGGCACCACACATAAACCCAGAGCCACACCAATCATATAAGCCAACAACTCAAGAAAACAAAAAGAGCAAAACAACCCCTGCCCAAAACACAGCCCCCCCCCTCCCCCCCCCCCCCCCCAAAAAAAAAAGAACTTGCAGTAGAGACTCCCCCCCCAAAAAAAAAAGAACTTGCAGTAGAGACATCTACAGAGAGCAGTGGGCCCCACTGCATGAATGCCCCGGCAGCATGTATGGGATCATACATGTTACCTTCGTCACATGTCTGAGATCAAGCTGCTCAGCAGGTGGGCCCTACCGCATGGATGCCCTGGCACCAGGAACCAGGGTGGTACAAACATCAGCCATGCCACACATGCCTGGCAACTTCTTTCAAATCATTCACAGTTGTACATGAGTAGCCCATCTGACGAGCAATATGTGAAACTGGGGAGAAAAAGCAATGGATTTTGAGGAAGTTAATGAAATCGCTTGGTTTAATGACAATTGAGAACCATGTCTAAAGTTCCCGACGGCTATTAACCATCATTAAAGTAAATCGTTAGACAATTACATGGTAAGAGGGTCTACAACCATCTTAAATGTCACATTAACCATCATAAAGTTCACATTAACGGTGGATACAGACCACTGGTGATTAACGATGGTGATTGACCGTCTATAAAATACCATACATCCCGCCACGATTAACCTACACCCACGCCCTAATTTGCAAAACCCATCAAATGTCGTGCCAACCCGGATGGGAATTCTTAGTATTTTGATTCAAATGGGAGCTTGAAATAAGATATGATATCAGTCTAATCTACAAATTAGTTAGTTGATCATTAAAATGCAGGTCAACCTGACCGACCTGACCCGGTTTAATTTGGGTTGGGTAATGGTTGGAAAATCCAACCGGAATTCAATTTGGGTCGGGTCAAGGTTGAGGTGGAAACGACCTGATCTTGACCTGACCCGACTCGACCCGACCCATTGCCACCTCTACATAAACCCCACGTTCAGTTGCCATTGGTGGACAGCTGTACAATTCAACAGCCAAATCCTGACTGTTGGTTTGTGCGCATGAGGTACATCTCTTGCTTTATCTTGATGGGACATAGACCCGTACTTTCCTCCAAGCCCCCGTTGGGGACTCGGATTCTCGGATTCGGTAGTGACCCCTCCGGTATACTCGTCTGTACAGGTCAAAGTTCAGTGGGCCCATCACGGTGTATGTGTTTTATCCATGCTGTTCATTAATTTTGTGAGCTCGTTTGACAGCATGAGCCCAAATATGAGGCAAATTCAAATCTTAAGTGGACCCCACCAGAAGAAGAATTGGGAATGATGATATCCACCGTTGAAAGCTTCTTTAAGGCCCTCTTTTGCCTCATTTTTGGGATGATGCACTAAAATGAGATGAAAAAATGAATTGAACGGCATGGATAAAACACATATATCATGGTGGGGGACACGGAGCTTCAACCAGTATCGGTAACTGGAGGGGTCACTGACGAATCTGAACCCGCTACAGGGAGGCTTATGGGAAGCTCTATGTACTGCATTAGTTTCACCACTCACCTTAGGACATAAGCCTAAAACTAGGATCCAAAACTCAAGTAGGCTACGCCAGGAAAAATAGTGAGGATTGAACGCGCAGCAGGGAAGCCTTTATCTTTACTTACCAAGGTTGGTTCTACTGACGAGTTGCACAGACGCACTTGCAGCTCACCAAGGTGTAACTTATATTAAAATCCTTCACAACATTTAACATTTTCCATTTCCGGATCATGAGATTGGCCATGGTTTTCTACTCGTACTGATTTTGGCTCAATGCAAGCCTTGCCTGGATGATAACAGTGTAGTTCATCTTCTCTGTCTTATGTTCAAATCCTTACACGAGAATAGATAGTACAGATTTTTGTGACCAGAGACGAGGTTGAACTGTTCACCGTGGAGATAATGTTACCAAATCTTTAGGGCAAACACAAGCTAATAGACCGCCCGGAGGAAAGCTGGCCTGGTGATAAAGAATGGGAGCTAGGTCTTACGAACGGATGAAAAAGGAGGGACCAGACAGTGAAAGTAAAAAAATCAAAGTGTAGTCCAGTGCCGGATATTCGATGGCTCTCTCTCTCATGCAATTCGTGCCGCCGGTCATGCATGCCGTGCGCATGGCGGCTCCACTATCATGCATGCCGTGCCGCCGGGCCTAGGGGACGTACAACGCCTTTAAGGCAAAGAGCAGACAATTCTCTGAATGCTCCGAAGATAGGCCCGCCTCGTTCGTTCGGTCAGGTGTTCTTCGCTATCTATAGACGCCACCAAGAACAAGAAAAGAGGCTCTCCGCTCCTAGTCACACTAAGAAGTCGTGCTCTTCTGTCCTCCGGGGGACTCCACCAAGAGGTTCTTTCTCTCACGTAATTTCATTGTAAAATAGGCTTTTCTTCGTATAACCGGCCTGGCAAAACAAGTAGTCATTTTTCTGTTTCTGTACAATACTTATTTTTTTGTATTCCAATCTACTCCAATCCAATTGCTCATCATTCCAATTCTACCGATGCAGACTTTATGCAAGAAGATTAGGGGCCATTTGAACTTAGATGAGTTAGGAATCCCCCAACTCAGCTAGTTCTAGGTTGTGTTGGGTAATTACGCTCATGGTTCTTAAGATTTCTAGAAAAAAAAAAAAAAAAATCACCTTGTCATTTTGCATTAGTACACAACTAAGGCCCTTGACTAATGCATCAATGTATAACACAAATTTTACTCCTTCCTAGAGAGTAAGTGTTGGGTCGTCATTAAATGTCATTTCAATTCATTAAAAGCTTTTTTACAGTCAATGCTCCACTCCTTTTCGAGTTAAGTTCGTTAATGGCCTGACAATCTTGGAAAATCCCTTAATGAACCTTTTATAATATCCACCGACCGAGGAAGCTTCTGATTTCTGAAATATTGGTGGGTTGTTCCCATTTTACTACAGCTTTTTATCTTAGACGGGTTTACTACTATTCCCTCCTTCGAAATCACATGGCCAGGAAATTTAACGTTCTTCTTCCAAAATTCACATTCAATAGCTTAGTGTACAACTGATTGTCCTTCAAGGCTTACGACATTATCCTCGAGTGCATCTCATGGAGTTCGTCGGTCTTTGAGTATATCAAAATATCATCAATGAATACAATGACGAAGAGATCAAGATATGGTTGAAAAACTCAATTCATTGAATCCGTGAATACTATCGAGGCATTAGTTAGTCCAAAGAGTATAATAAAAAATTCATAATGCCCGTAGCAAGTTCTAAATGTTGTCTTAGGAATGCTTTCATCTTTAATCCTCAGCTAATGGTATTCCGATTTATAACACCCCAAAACCCGGCCCTCAAGTACAGAAACTCAGATCTTGAATTTGAGGTGTTAACTAAATAATGAACAAATGCACTAATACCAACCCTTGTAACGCCCCATTTTTCATTGCCCGAGTGCAATACTCCTGCAATGAGTGTCATACTAACGAGAAAAATTACAATTGGGTAAATTTCCCAACGTGCCCACATAGGCTGATTATCATTCATACAAAATCAGAGTAACATTTGAATCATAGGCATCAAAATATAAGTAAATCATGCATTGCGTAAATCCTTCAATCATCAACACCAATAAGTAAAAAAATACGACCATGAGCTTATACAAACCAAATATGTCAGTCTAGCAAAAGTTCGAAAGAAGAACCACGTTCCACGTGACCAAATAAGGCTCCTCCACGCTACTGTTGTGCCACTTTAATCTACACCTGCAACCACTGATATATTTTGACAACATCAATGGCTATCGCAGTGGGGAAAACCTCTCAAGATTACACATTCATCATAATAGTCAAGTATAATTTCAAATATAACTTAAGAAGATAAAATTTTCAACTCACAATTCACAAGTATACACAACACAGTACAAAATTTCTTAATCCACAATTGAATCTTGATTAATATATGGATGAATGAATGCACCTGTCCCAACTAAAGATGTAAAATCCGCAATCCAACATCCATTGTTCTCAAGTCATCCAAACATACATCTAGGATTGGTTCAAATCATCCAAAAGAAAGTAATTTTTGTGACAGTGGGTCCTATTTTTTATTTTTTGATTTATTTAAACATACGCACTCACATCCTCACACACACTCGCACGCTCACAACACAATGCATGTTGACAGTGGGTCCTTCTATTTTTTATGAACCCAAACCATCCAAATGTGAGGCCCATTATATTGGAACCATACCCAAAATCAAATTGATCAGAGACACTACTGATCTCTGATTACTAGACATTTGTTTGATTAATTTGGACAATTTACTAAAGTTTTTATTGTCCATTAATGCACAAATCAACAAGTTAGAGATTACACAAAATGTAGATTTTTTAACTATAATGCATCTACAGTGGGTCCCACTAATTGGGTGGTTTGGATTTATTGTACAGGTCATGTGTACTGTAGGAGTGCGGCCACCATCACTACTCTATGAGGAAACAGATTGAGAGAAGCATAATGTATATGCCCAACCTTCTCCAAATCCCAAACAAGTGATAAGGTTATTCTCAAGGAATGTAGCTTCTATTTTTCATTCTTTTTAAAAAGAAGATTACTGAAAACCCATGAATTCAAAACAGAAACTTTTATGAACAGAATTCTCTTAGAACATGAGTAGTAGGCTTACTTGTACTCATGAATTCCCCCCTTGCTTGCTCAGAAATGAAGAAAAGGCCCATATAGTGCGATGGTCTAGACCAGGATCAGGTTGGATGAAGCTTAATATTGATGGCTCATTCAGAAGAAACCCAGGAGAAGGAGGGGGAGGAGTGTGCAGAAATCATCAGGGAGATCTTCTTTTTGCCTTCCATAAACATTACGGGCCAGGCTCAAACACTGTCGCAGAAGCTCAAGCGATGGTGGATGGAATCCATTTATGCCGGGAAAGGGGGCTTATCCAACATCATTGTTGAAAAGGATTCTAGAGTTATCGCAGAAGCAGCTTCTAATCAAGCTATTAACAGCCTGTGCCCATGGAATATTTGGTACAGAATAGGCAAAATCAAGTGTTTCCACCTCTTCGAACCTTCAATTGTCGCGTACTCTTCAGGAAGGTAATGAAGTGGCGGATGCTCTCACCAAAATGGGCAGCAGCGGGCTTGAGGATAGAGTCTTCCTGTCAAGAGAAGATCCTCCAGCTCAGATTTGAGGGCTTTTAACTCTGGATAATGTTGGAATCGGGACCATTAGGAAGAGTAATGCTTGACTTCCCTTATTGGTTTGGGTTGGTTTCCTGGTTTGTTAAAAAATAAAAGAAGGCTTACTTGTACTCCAATCTCGTCTGCAAGTGCCCTCTTTCCCGCACAACCATCATCAGCCGACTGTGACTGCTGCTGCTGATCAACCCTCTCTTGTTGTTGCCACATCTGCTGAGGCATGGAAGTCTGTTGAACATTCAAGGACTGATCAATAACTGGTTCACCCATTACTGGCCCAGGAGCTCCATGTGGAGACAAGACGGATCACGGAATGGCTTCTGTAGGACCCCCGACCGGCATGGAAGACTGTTGAACACTCAAGGACTGATCAATAAGCGGTTCACCCATTATTGGCCCAGGAGCTCCAAGTGGAGACAAGGAGTAAGGAATGGCTTCTGTTGAACCCTCTCATCGAATGTAGCTAGACCAGAACAATTCCTGCTTATATTCGTGTGAAAAGTAGCTCTGCTTAACATGAAATAACTAAATGCTCCTGCTGAACCCATTACAGTAAAAGGATCAGAGTAGTCAAAATCCCATACCAGGGCGATTGGCTATTGCCTAGCTTTGAATCGTGTTGATGGTATCCTGTTCGTACAGACTTAAATGGCTGCTTTCCATGTCCACATTTCGATTCACCTACGTCAAGCTAGCATTAAGAGCATTAGACTGTCAGCTGATTAAGCAGTGTAAAACAAAGGAGAGTCACATCTACCAAAAGAAACAGAACATCAACTGAATAGTAGGACCCACTTGATAATGGCCCACTCGCAAATGTGCTACTGGTGCGTCACAAGGGATTCAACTGGAGATGTAGAATACTTAAAAGACAAGATTAAAGATTATCCAGCACTCACTGAATGTTGGGTGCACTCTCTATTTGTACAAGTGGGACCCATGTCTGGTTATTTAGATGGTCCATATAACGCGAGTCACACAGTGGATGAAATCTCCATTGAATCATCCAAACTCTTTGATTGGCGGCCAATAAATAGACAATTAATCCAAGAAATATATCAACAGTCCAAAGAATGGTGGTGAGGATAACAACAGTTTGGATAACTGAACCATCAGAATCCCTTGAAAATCTGAAAACCCAAGATATCCCATCCAGCGCAGTCAATGGGCCAGCCTGGCCTATTGGGCTGGGCTTGAGATGGAGAATCCAGTCCAAGGATTGGGCTCTGGCTTAAAATTTAGGCTTGTTTCTCAATCGAGCCGGATTTGAATCATGTACAATGGCTCATTAGCCAGCACGGCCCATTAGGATTTGTAAGGGCAATTTTGTAATATCTGTTTTGCAACCCGTGATCCATCTAATAAACACTCGGGCTCGGGCTCGGGCTCACGCCCATCGTAAGCATTTTGGCTGGGTTTGGGCCTATTTTGAACAATAGGAAACAGCTTTGTCCAGCCGTAATCGGGCTTGTAGACACCCCTAATATGATGCCTATAGTCTGTCGCATGGATCCTTTAATGCCATAGGCGGTACATCTGATCCATGGATCAGCTGGCCCAATGACAGAGATGACAAGCACAACAATGAGGATGGCCCATCCAGTGGTGAGTTATGCATGTACTGTATCAGTCGATAGTTTAGAAAATGTTGCCAGTGCTCTGCATTCACCATGTACCATGATCCGCTCTTATTTTTGGTGAATATCAGGGGTGCACAAATAGATGGATTTGAAGTCATGAGGTAAAATGGGGCCTATCCCAGCTTTCAACTTAAGAAATAAATTTGTAAATTTGCACATTCATAGAGAAAGGAAACTTTGTATAGCTAGCCTTACCTCCTCAGTGAATGGAGGATCACCTGATGTTTGTTGTCAAAGGATCACCTGATGTTGAGTCGTTCCGCGACCCATCCCTCTTCTGTCCACAGTCCATGCTGGATGAAGGGGATGTGCCCTACCTTTCTACGGTCCTCCTCGCTTCCATCTTTTAGCAGCAACCTCTCTGTCAATTCCATTGGCAGGCTGTATAAGCGAAGCTCTTGGAGTCCGATGAGGTATTCAATCCCTTCTGGAAGCATCTTCAACTTTCCACAGTTGACCAGATTTAGCTGCTAGATGCTTGGCAATGCTCCTTTCTCTATTAGTATCTGATTTAGTTGTGTCAGATCGTTTAATTGTAGTGTTCTGAGCTTAGTGAACCGTCCATCGCGGAAACACAACTGCTGCCCTTCATAGGCCTTCCAAAGTGAAAGGAACACCAGATTGGGCAACGCTCGAAGTGATGAAAGCAGATCTTCTCTCAATTCAGACCAATCCAACCACAGATGAGTGAGGTTCACAAGGGAGCTAAACCAACGAGGCACCTTCTCCAAACGCCCATTCAGGCCAAGCTTATGAAGAAGTGGTGGAGGGTTAGCACAGAGAGCTTCCAACTGAAGTGTTTCTTCCGCTCTAGATGCCTTCACTTCCAAATTGAGAAGGTGTTTCATCTTTCCAATTGAGGTGCACAACTCGACTTCATGGATTGCTCTAACCTTAGAAATGCTAAGACCAATCTCCCCTTCTTCCACTTCAATATCTTGTAGGCTTTGTAAGCTTGTTATATTACATATTCCTTGGATGCTACTTAAGAAATCGAAACTCCTTCCATACTTTTCATTAGTTCGATAACAAAATAGGTGGCGTAGTTTCCCTAGCTTCACAATCCCACTCGGTAGCCTCTCCATCTTCGTGTGCATGACATCCAGTGTTTGCAGGTTCTGTAGCCTTCCTATAGATTCAGGAAGCTCCCTAACATTAGTACCCCTTAAGTTGAGATACCGTAAATTGAACAAGTTAGTCACTTCATCCGGAATGCTTTTAATCGGAACTCCTCCTAGATTTAGGACCCTCAACAATCTAAAGCTTGATGATATCGAATTTAAAGAAGATGAAAAGGACATGCTTTGATCAAACACCATAAGAGAACGAAGATGTGGCATACCTGTGCCTGTTTCTCTACTATTGTATATTGACATGCGGCGAACTTTGCTATTTTGCTTTGCCTGCTGCTCATTGTATATCATTCCGAACTTTTCTTCGTAACATAGGGATAAGGCCACCTCACGCACAATATCATGCATTCGACATGCTCTCACCCTTTTAAATTCATTTGTCTCAACAACTTGAAGTATGTTATGATGGATGAGTTCTTTCAGATAGTCTTCCGCTGCCTCCTCCATTGTAATTTTACATGTCTCTTCCACAAAACCCTCTGCTACCCACAACCTAATCAGCTGCTTCCGGTGAATTAAATAATCCTCTGGAAACATGCAACAATACAGGAAACAATGCTTAAGGCGGTATGGTAGATAGTAGAAGCTAAGCAACAAGATGTGCTTTATTGGTTCAAGCATTTGATTGTTTCTCAACTGCCAACTCAAGTTAGTGTAGACTCGGTTCCATTCCAACACTGTCTTATCTCTTAATGACAAGAGGCTGCCTATAGCAACAATTGCAAGAGGTAGGCCTTCACATTTTTCTACTATGGATTGAGCCAATGGTTTGAGCTTTGAGGGATAGGATTCATTCCAAAATGCCTTCTTACAAAACAGCTCCCAGGCCTCTTCTTGATGTAGAGGCTGAAGCTTGCAGACACGGCTCCCCTCTCCCATTGCAGAAGCTACATTAGCATCTCTCGTGGTAACTACTAACCTACTTCCACATTTACAATCTGAAAATATGGCACTTATATTATTCCAATCATTCATACTCCAGACATCATCCAAAACAATGAGGTACTTCTTTGATTGGAGATGTCCTCTAACCATCCGCCTTAATTCACCAGCATCCTTGGTGGCTATGTCATTTGAAACAACCTCCTTCGCTTCAACGATTTGTTTTATGATGCTCCGTAATAGCTCTTCGATTCTTAGAGTCTGTGAGACTGAAACACATGCGTAGCAGTCAAAGCGGTTCTTTACTTGTTGATTCTTGTAGGCTTTAGTGACAAGAGTGGTCTTGCCCATCCCCGTCACTGAAATCACTGTGCGTCGTTGTTCTTCCTCCACTAACCATCCGACTATCAAATCTATTTCTTTCTTCATCCCCACAATGTCACTGTCTTCTTTGTAAAGAGAAGTTTCTACATCACATTGCCACATTTCGCTAACATTATAAGAGCTTGTCCCTTCTTCTATTTGGTTGAGACCGTATCGAACTCTTCTCTCGAGAATTTTATGGACCTTTCCCTTCATTTCCTGGAGTCGGATTGCGAGCCGATGCCAGTACCAAATATTCTTAGGCAGGCAAATGGTGAAAAGGAGAAAACCCCTGAGTCCACCTCTTTGTGGCCTGTCCATGCAAGAAGCGAACTCATCGATGATGTCCTCCACATCATATGCGGCATCTCTTACTTGCCCCACCCAGGTTCTCACTCCTCCATTGCTTTCTTTTCTTCTATCAGCATCCCTCAAAAAGGCATGCATGCTATCAATTTCCAGCTTGATTTCTTTTACTTCATTGTGTACTCCTCTGAGTTGGAATGTTTCTTGAGTTAGAAGGGCATGTAGCTTTTCTAGCAAGAATTGAACAACACTCTCTGCCATAGCAATTTCTGGAAAATAAGAGCGGAAGACAACCAATGTCAGAAAGAAATATTATGCCATTCTTTCGGCTATATGTTATTGTGTGTTTCTACGTACATATATATGTGTATCTCTGTATTTGTATGGAGATGGTCTCCTGCAAGCTTTGTGAGCAAACTGAGCCAGTGTATGTGAAATCTACTCTGATTTAGGTGAACCCACACCAAACCAATTACAAGTTGGGAACGAATGCCCACTCTTGATTACACTTTGGCCCATCTGATTACATAATGGCCTCACCTTTTAAGCCCTGGGTGCAACAGTGGGTGACAAACCTAATAGATGGACTGGATTTCACATACACAACATGGTAGGCTGTGTAAAAAAAATTCCCTTTTTTTTCACCCTAAACCCCACACTCACTCCCCAACTGGATTTTCACCATATGAGTTTCGAAACCAAGACCTCAAAAAAAATTTCTTTTTTTTTCACCCTAAACCCCACACTCACTCCCTAACTGGATTTTCACCACCTGTGCTTCAAATCCAAGACCTCTTGTTCAAACTCCGGAGAGTCCACCAACTAAGCCTAACTTATTTAAATAGAAATTTTATTAAACAAGAGGGTTTTATCCACACCGGCCGGTCTCTAGTCGCTCTGAGGGGCCACCGTGATGTATGGGTTTTATCCACACCATAAATCCATTTTGCCATACAATTTTATAATCCCAAAAAATGAGGCAGATCCAAGGCTCAAGTGAACCACACCCAAAGAAGCAGTGGTGATAATGACACCCACGGGTGAAACCTTCCTGCTAGGGCAGACCATGATGGTTAATTTCCATCTACCTGTTCATAAGGTCACATAGACCTAGATGATAAAGGGAAAACACAAATATCAGGTTGATCCAAAATTTCCGTGGCCCCTAAGAAGTATTCAATGGTAGTGTTTATTCCCTGTGGTTCACTTGAGCCTCGGATCTGCCTGTTGTTGGGATTACAAAGTGAAATGGTATGGCAAAATGAACGGACGGTGTAGATAACACCCATACATCAAGGTGGCCCCTCAGAGCTCCCATTCGTTCCTAACTAGATACAGGAGCGGTAACACCCAATCCAGATCGGGGGAGAGAGAGATCCATACCTGAAATACTAGTCGAGATTATAGGATGCTTCTCTTCAGTAATAGAACTCCCAGTCAAAATGCGTTGAGAAGAAAGGGAAGAATGACAAAATAATCTAAAGAAAGACAGGTTTTAAAGAAGGGAATGCTTTACCTTTTTTCTTCAAAGACTTCATTGAAACTGTGCGTATTGGGTACTAGTAATGCCCCAGCTAGAGGTGGGCAACGATCCGGGCCAAGCCGAGTCAGCCCTAGTTTGGTTTGGCTTGTTTTTGTGCCATCTTGTGGGTCGGCTTCGTTTGGGTTTTAGGTTACCCATGCGGCCCGAGTTTGGTTTGCTCAAGAAAAATCTGGTTTGAGCCAAGATCAATTTAGTCGGAAATTTCGAATCAAGTCGCCGAGTCCAGACAGGTGGCAGCTCTCTTTTTTTAAAAGAATTTAAAAAGTAAAAAAAAAAAAAAAAAAAGTACAAACATATCTTACTGTATGATGTTTAACATCCCCCCAAAGGATTGCAGCTTCAAAATAGACGTGAGGGCATTTTCCAAACAAAAGTACAAGGGCATAATTTTACAAGTGCAATGTATTATGTATTATCCATGTCATCATGTATATGTATTATCCATGTTGTCCATGTTGTCCATCTGTTTTACTTATTATTTTAGGACATGATCCCAAAATGGAATCATATCTAAAGCTCAATTGGATCACATAACAGGAAATAGTGTGCTTACAATCTACAAGCCGAATCAAGCTTAATCAAATCGAGCTTCGAGCTGAGCCGAGCAGAGCCGATATTACCCTAGTTTGAGCTTGGTTTTTTTTTCAAATGAGCCTGACTCCCAGGCTTGGTTTGGTTTGAACTTCCATTTGAACCAATCCAAGCCGAGCTTTTGAGCTGGCTTGATTTGTGCCCAGCTCAACCCCCACCAGGACGCAAATAGAGACGGACGGTCGTGTCAGGGTTCTGTGGGGCCCACCGTGAGTAATATGTTTTATCCACACCATCCATCTATAATGAAAGATCATTTTTAGTCATGAGACCAAAAGGTAAGAAGATAAAAGGCTCAAGTGAACCACACCACATGAAGCAGTGGGGATTGAAATCTTACCATTGAAAACATCCGATGGCCCACTGTGATGTTTATTGTCCATCCAACCTGATCCAAAACCTCTGTGGTCCCCAAGAATTTTTCAACGGTAGGCTTTAAGTCCCCTTTACTTCATGTTGTGTGGTCCACTTAAGCCTTTGATTTACCTCCTTTTTGGGTACTCATCCTAAAATGATCTTTCAAAATATATGAATAATGTGGATAAGAGCAGTGGGGCCCGCACCGATGTGACAGGGCCGCCAGCCGCACTGATGTGACTGGGTTGTGCTGACAACCCCGTCACATCAGTGCGGGCCCCACTGCTCTCCACCAATGACGAGGTGCCACACACCCCATCTGTCTCCTTAGTGTCCTGGTGGGGGTAGTACCTAATCCGAGCCCCATGTATGCTCGAGGACTTGGATTGCGTGCTTCCCCACCCATCCTAAGCTCGGAACGAGCAGGGGGCTCTGAGTGGCCACCTTGACGTATGGGTTTATCCGCATCGTCCATCCATATTTCCTTGTTATTTTATGAAATAGGATGAAAATTTAGGTAGATCCAAGGCTCAAGTAGGAGATACTACAAGAAACAGTGGTTATTGTGACGGCCACTGTTGAAAATTTCCTAGGGTGCATCGTGATGTTTATTTACCATCCAACCTATTCATAAAAACCTTGGTGAAGGGAAAGCATAAATATCAGCTTGATCCAAAACTTCTGTGGCCTTAAGAAGCTTTCATCTGTATAATAGTTTAATCCAAAACTTCTTATGGCTTAAAAGAAGTTTTCAACAATAAAGCATTTAATCCCAACTAATTTTTGGTCTGGGGACTTAAAATGGGACGCTGTTTTCTTTAGTGAGGTCAATTTGAGATTTGGATTTGTCTCATTCGTTATCTCACGCCCTAAAGTGATCTCTCAAAATGGATGGATGGTGTGGATACAATACATACATCGTGATGGGACCCACATAAGTTGGTGATGTAAGCAAGATAGCTACTTATGTAACAACCCGAAATTTCGACACCCGAGTACGGAGTCTCTGATCCCGAGTTCCCGAGTGTTAACTTAATAAAATACTATTTTAAGAAGGCTACACATGGAAAATGCACCCACGTGTGTCCTCAATCAAATTTACATTCATTCCATTCACAAATAATCAAAGTAATGCATTTCAATGAGCGGATCATAAGCAAAGCAGAGGTAACTAAATCCAAAAATATAGGGCTAACACCCTAGATGTATAATTCAATCGCAGTGTAAGCCTATATGAGAATTATATGAATCGCAATAAAAGTAATAGGATGGGAAAATACATCTACCAAAAGGGATGAAGTTAAAAGACTACAAGGCACCCCGTGCGCACCACCATCTGGTCCTATTCTTAAGACATCTGCATATGTCAAATAGAAGGCGTCAAAACACCAACATAGTGAAGAAATAACCCCAATGTTAGATTCGAGATATTTAAATTATAAACATGTTCATATAAGTATATTATTCTTAAGCATGTTATCAAATCAATCAAGTTTAGGCAATAACCACAAATTTATCATACATCATCCTAGGCTAGTTGATTTAATGCATGCATGCCATAATTTCGCACACAATGCATGTCCCGGGCAAGCCTTGGCCCGACCAACTGGTATTAGAATCCACAATCCACCTGTCTAGTAGGTCGTAAGTCGTGATTGAGTACACAGCTCGGATGACACAGAGAAATGATATGAAGTGCTCAAGGTAGCACTGGCGCCCCATTAAGCAACCAAGCCACGCGAATCCCCTTCAAATGCAATGTTATGTATGTATGATTTATTAAAATATGTATTAGTCCAATTCATTCAGTAAATTGGTGAAGCTAGAATACCACATCGTATTGTAAAGTCTAACTAGGACTATCTAGCTCTCTATGATGCGTCGCCAATCATCGCCAGTAACCCCTCGATCCAAGGTTTGGGTTATACACCCATGAAAGCATAGTCTGGCCGTAACTCGTTAGCCACGCCTAAACCAAGCGGAATGGCTCATCACCCAAATATCAAATACGATTAATTTATTCAAAGGTGCGGGCGTTTACTCGGAATTATCCCAATGCACGCCTGGGTAATTCGAACGGTGCACAAGCACGCAAACATCGGTCAGGGTCACATTTGTCATAAGGGTCATTCAAACAACAATCGGTCACCCCTATCAATGCTCACTAGTCACTACGGGGAGGCACCGCTCCAGCATAGGCCAACAACTTAGATATGGTATCTCATATCACCATGCCTGGCTCATGAGACTTGGTGGATCGAGTAGCAGTATGGTTTTAAGTGGATTATTCACAGTGGAAAACGATGGTATTCTAGATTCTATATAGTGTGATTCAACAATGAAATACAAGAATGATTAACTTTGAATGGGGCTTATTCAGTGGACCCCAGTGGACGACGAAAAACCAACAATGGCTACTATCGGTCAACCGTGTCCCGCTTGGTCGATCGAATAGGTCTGTGACGGCCAACCTAGTAGCAGGCGGTACACTATATCAAATAGTTGTTAGAGTTTAATCCAAAGCAACACTTAACTTATTATAATGACAATTTAGGTTATTAAATACCTAATCATAAACATATCCAAGCACTTGACCCGACCGACTAGCTCGACCGATCTAAAGGACCTGGATGACACAGCCCGGATGACACAGGACGCCACTTACATCCACAAGCATAGATATATTACAATATTGTAAATTTATATCATTCAGGCATTTCATCGAGCATGTTATCAATCAAACAACAATAAAGGCATTTCATCGAACATGTTATACACACTTCAACAATTAACATATAAATTCAACCAATCATTAATTAAGATTTGTTGAGAATAAGCTTGATGGTAGATCTTCACCTTATAGTTGAAATTCGGCGATTCAAATATGGCCCGAACGTCAAAAATTTGAGAATACCTCAACTACCTACAATGAATCACAAATCTAGTGTTAATCAATTGGGGTTTACTCCAATTGAAGTTCTAATTAGGGTTTTGGGTTTACATACCTCAGATTTGAGAAAAACCCTAAGTCAATTTGTCGAATCGGGGCCGAGGTTGGAGTGTAATAGAATCTATGCGGAGCCGCGCCCAATACGGCATCCACGATGCATGAGCGGCACTAACATGATAGCCAGGGCCCTGAGCCCTAACATGAGCAAACCCTAGGTTAGGGTTTGGACAAATCAAATGAGGGTTTCTAACCCTAATGGTCCAAGAATGAAGAAATGGAAGGAAGAGGAAAAGAAGAAGTAGAGGAACACCTTACCTAACATGGGGAGGTGAATCCGATCCAAAACTGTCGGTTTATGGCCAAGGAAGACGCGAGAACGGACGTGGAGGTCGAAGAAAGCTTGAAACTCCGAGGCTTTCAAGGTTTGCGGAAGGATTTGAGGAGGAAAATGGGTTTGAGAAAGGAAGAAGAGAGCTAGGAGGGCTTAGGAACAAAGGGGAGAAGAGAAAGAATGAGAGAAATGAGAGAGAGAGAGAGAGATGGAGAGAGAGAGAGAGAGAGAGAGAGAGAGAGAGAGTTGGATCGAATGAGGTTTGAAACCCCCCTTTTAAAACCGACCAGCCAGGACCGGCCAACCGGTCTCAGATCCGGTTGGCCGGATCATACTGTCCATTAGTTTTTCCCCCACAAGGGACAGCAGCAACTGGTCGGCTGGTTGCCAATTCGGTCGGTCGGCTGCCTATCCGGTGGGCCTGTTGTCAATCCGGTGGGCCGGTTGTCCCTGGTCATTTTCTTCTCAAATTTCATGGTTTCTTCCCTGCACAGAGAGTTCCTTCTCAGTCTAGGCTACTTGTCAGCCTTATTTACAAAATAACGTTTAAGTAAATGTCATGTTTAATTTATGTTTCCATTTACTTTAAATTATTTATGTAAATAAGGAAGTACCCCCCTATTTGGATTCAATAAAAAAATACTAAAAAATCAAAATCCCAATAATAAAGATTTTAATTTTCTATTTCAAGTACAAATCGCAACTTTTTGGTATTTCCAAAACATAGCGTCTTTTAAAAGATAGGGTTTTTGCCAAATCTAAACCGTTCAAAAAATCTGAAATACCATAAATATGCTAAAACACCAAGATCCGATAAAATATTCATGATGATCTTGTCGATCTACGAGTAGATTGATAATTTAGGGTTTTTTATTAGTCTCTGCAGACAACGACATACTCGAGTCAATCCGATTTTCTGAAAACTCTTCCGAACCATGTGATCTTCCAACTCCTAAACTAATTCCATCATTTCTTTGGTAAAAACATTCATTTTAGTTCTCAATACATGTGAACACACGTGCGGGTACACACTATAAACCAAAGGTAACGCCCAAGGACTTCCAATTCCTACGTTAGCGAAAATCCGAGGCGTTACAACTCAACCTGCCAGTAGCTAATCCGCGTCCCTTAAAATGACATGGAAAAAAATAGATGGACGGTGTGGTTAAATATGCACGTCACGATAGCCCCTCTTGAGACCCAGCCTCAGCCTGTCTGGAGCTCGAGACTATCCAATGTGGATTAGCAACCAACGACTTCAGTAGCTATCTCCATGCTGAAGTGACGTCACCAAGTTCTGTGGCCCCCATCATGACGTATGCATTGTATCCACACCGTCCATCCATTTGGGGAGATCATTTTAGGGCATGAGCTGGAAATGAAGCAAATCCAAAGCTTAAGTGAATCCCATTGCATAAAACAGTGGGGACAATGACACCCACAGTTGAAATTTTTCTAGGGCCTACCATGGTGTTTATTTGGGATCTAACTTGTTCATAAGTTGACATGGATATGGAAGAAGGGAAAACACAAATATCTACTTGATCGAAAACTTGTCACCAAGAAGTTTTTAATGATAAGGGTTCAATCCACATTGTTTTCTTTGATGGGGTTTATTTGAGCTTTATATCTGCCTTATTCTTTGTATTATGCCATGATATGATCTTTCCAAGTGGATGGACGGTTTCGATACAGCGCACACATCCTGGTTGGGCACACAAAACTTGGTGACGTTACTTCATTAGCCAGATAGCTACAGAAGCCATCGTTGCTAATCCGCAGAAGCCATGGTAGCTAATCCGCGTACGGGAGGGGTTCAATCTCGCTACTGAAGTTCTGTGGACCCCACGATGATATATGTATTGTATCCACACTGTCCATCCATTTGGAGAGATCATTTTAGGGCATAATCCAAGGAATGAGGCAGATCCAAAGTTTTAAGTGGACCCCACCATAGAAAACAGTGGGGACATTGATGCCTACAGTTGAAACCTTCCTAGGATCCACCATGATGTTTATTTGAGATCTAACCTGTCATAATTTAACATAGAATAGACAAAGGGAAAACACAAATATCAGCTTGATAGAAAACTTCTGGCCCCAAAGAAGTTTTTAATGGTAGGCATTCAATCTCCACTGTTTTTCTATGGTGGGGTCCACTTGAGCATTGGATTAGCCTCATTCTTTGGCTCATGCCTTAAAATAGTCTGTCCAAATGAATGGAAAGTGGGGTTACAACACATATATCATGGTGGGGCCCACTTAACTTGATGAGATCACTTCAACACGGAATCTCGCTACTGAAAATCGCGTCCGGGACTGGCGGGAGTAGTACGCAATACGCGTCCTCATAATTGAAAATAGTTGCGTTTCTTTGCAATCTCTTTCAAATAGCTGTCATGTTCTTAAAAGTTCGGAGGCGGATTGCCGACTGACGCTGTTATCTTTTATCCATATCGTCCATCCCTTTTTCGAGATAATTTTAGCACAAAAGTTCAAAAATGTTGGATCCAAGTCTCATGTGGACCACAACATAAGAAACAATGGTGATTGAAAGCTTGCTGTTAAAAGCTTTTGAGGGGCCACAAGTTTTGCATGAAGCTGATATTTGTGTTTTTCCCTCCATCCAGGTCCGTGTGACCTCATCAACACGGTGGATGGTAAATAAACATTACAGTGGGACTAGGAAGTTTTTAATGGTGGGCATTCAATCTACACTATTTTCTTGTGGTTTGATCCACTTTAGATTTGGATCTACCTTAGTTTTTTATAGGCTGATGGTTGTATGTAGTATTCAATTTGTCAATGATAATATTGATAATATCACAAGATTATTGTTATCACAACATGGTAATAACGAGATCATCATCTTGCATTTCCTTTTTAATTGTTAACGATTTTTTGACAAAATATCATGTATTTTCAATATTCTAATATAACGATAGATGTTTGGATGGAAGGTTGGATAATTGGATGGATAAATGGGATGGATAAATGAGATGGATGGAAAGTGGCGCAACCGTAGAGAGAATGAGGTTGATCACCGTCTCTTTAGTAGGGTAACTGCTTCGAATCCACAGACCTATTGGGAATCCAAGGACCTATTGGGAATCCTCAATCGATCTTCCTTGATTTCTCAAGGGGCACTCAAAGAACACTAGTAGACAAAGTATAAACTCAGGGCAATTGTATTAAAATTCAATAATGTGTCCTCTACCATGAAAATAAGCATGCTTAAATAGTTTAGCAATAAACCAAAATCCTAAAAACGAGATTAGGAAGAATCCTAATCGAAAATGGAAAACAATAGTTCAAAAACGAAAATCTCATGTGCAATCTGCAACACCATCGACCGATCAGACATAGGTCATCAACCGGTCGGAGATGCTCACCCACTGTCCAGAGAGCTCGGCGTTCCCTGCTTGGAAATTCGACCAGTTGCTCAACCGGCCGGGCAATCGGTCGTGGCTAGCCCAAACAGTCCAGAGGGTTGGGCCGCATTTCTGGTAAATTCGATCGATCGGACGACCAATCAGCAGATGGTGTCGACTTGGAAATTTTGTGATTCTTTAGCTCCATCTTTTGGCTTTTCATTTGTTCCATCTTCTCCATGTAGA
The DNA here is from genome assembly GCA_003013855.2 of Liriodendron chinense. Taxonomy (NCBI): domain Eukaryota; kingdom Viridiplantae; phylum Streptophyta; class Magnoliopsida; order Magnoliales; family Magnoliaceae; genus Liriodendron; species Liriodendron chinense. The sequence continues at coordinate 1,377,538 of ML058432.1, read as the reverse complement.
GTTGAGCAACCTCTTCTACATCGGTCCTTCCTACCTTGAAAGAACTCGACCTCGAGTTCGCATTCACCTCCATTGTTTTTTGTGGTAGGGTCCACTTGAGCTTTGGATCTGCCTCATTCTTTTGCTCATGCCTTAAAATGATCTCTACAATTCGATGAATGGTGTGGATACAACATATACATCTTGGTGGGGCCCACAGAACTTGGTGACATCACTTTGAATCTCACAACTCGCTCTATCAGTAACTAATCCGCATCCTTCGAGATTGCACCCACGTGGCACTACTCCAAATACAGCCTGTTAGGCCGCATTATGATATATGTGGTACATCCACACCGTCCATTCATTTTACAAGGGAAATATGAGGTAGATCCAAATTTGAAGTGGACCACATTATAGTAAAGAAAAAAGGATTAATTAAATGCCTACCCTTGATAATTGCTTGGAGGCAAAATATGTTGGATGGATAAAAAAAAGAATTATGACGGCCCTTAATGTAGGTCCATATTACCTAATCACATAATCAACAAATTAGATGACAAAAAAATTACAATGGGCCCTAATATTTTTTTTGTTGTAGGATTTAATTGGCACGTTAATTCTTGTGGGGGCCCACATGAGATTTGGATCTTTTTCATTTTGGGGCTCACAACCTAAAATCATGATTAACGAAAAATGGACGGCATGGATCAAACAAACTCATTATCGTGGGGCCCACAACGCAGTCAACTCTAGGGGTGCACATAGAACCGGTGGAACCGGTAAACTGAACCGGAACCGGTTAGTTCAGTTCGGTTCGGTCTGGTTCTAAAGCGCACTGGTTCCGGTTCTGGTTTCAAAAATTAAAGAACTGGTTACCTTGGTTCGGCTCTTGGTTTGGGGTTTTGTAGAACTGAACCGGACCGTGGGTGTTCAACCCTCACTATTTCATGTTGAGTAGTCCACTTAAAAATTGGATCTATCTGATTTTTTTTAATATGACCTACCTAAACATTGTCTAACAATGAGGATGGATATGTAGATTTAACAAACACATTGCATTGCATCAAGGAATCCAATGCAATTAGGCTAGATTATAAAAATCCTAGAACCATGGAACCGAATCGAAATCGAACTAGTTTTTACGGTCCAGTTCCAGTTCGGTTTTGGGTTTTGGGTGCTAACGGTCCGGTTCCGGCTCTGAAATTCCTGAAACCGCTGGAAACAGTTTGGTTCTGGTTTCACCCCATAACCGGACCGAACTGAACCATGTGCACCCCTAGTCATCTTTGGAGTGAATTTTTGGAAGCCTGCATAAGGAAAAAAAAAGTAGGGCATCGTCATTTTCAAATACAGTAAACAGAAATGTTAAAACTGCCGTTAGTGAAAGTATTTTTTTGGCCGTATTTAAAAAACTTAGGCAAGTTTTAGAAACAGTTTAAAAACAAACTCCTTTTGGAATTCCACTAAAATGTAAGCATACGTATATATGGTATCGTCTCTTTCCTTTTTAAGAGTGGCCTATCAAATGTAGGGGAAAACCCAGTGTATTACTAAGATTGTTGAACATAGATCCATCCCCCCCCCCCCCCCCAAACAAACAAACAAAATTTTTGATGAGTATCTAACTAGACTGTCAAGTATGCCCTTGGCATAATAAGAGCTTAAATGCAACTTTTGTGCACACCATTATCATTATTATCTACTCATACACACTCACACCCACACATACCACATACACCTCCCGTAATAACCCAAGTTTTCGAAATAATTAAAGTAACAAATTAATTAATTATTCAATAGTTATGTGAATTATTACATTGATAAATTAATAATAAATAAATTGTAGAGAATTCATGTAGGATCCCTTTATTAAAGCCGCTCAAGATGAACCCTAGAACAGCGTGGAAGTGTCAGATTTTACAAAAGAAACCCACAAATTCACAATACTCACGAAAATGCCATTAGGTAAATTCAAGTTAAACTGAGCATGGTAAGTATATCAGTTTCGGACGATTCGTTTCATGCAAAACTTCATGTGATAGTTTAGAGACCTAATCCAACCACACACGTCAAGTTTCAGCCCTCCGATCATCCTACAAATACCCTAATCAGAAATCGGGCCATAGGTGGGTCGTCTAAACTCGGAACTGCCTCAATTTTTGTATCATACCTTAAAAGCATGTGGCCTACATGATGGTCGGAGTGGATTTTTCACATGCATCACTGTGGGACCCACGTGCACTGCAAGCATGCTAGAGACACGGTCAACACGCGTTGACGGCGTGCGCAGCGGAAGGCGCTGCGTCTTCCTGGTTCGACGCTGCGACAGCAGGGTCCGCTGATCGTCGGACGGTCCACACCATCCATCACGGTGGACCCCATTCAAAAATCCGTTCCACCCATTGTGTAGCCCTCTCTTGGGACAATTAAGGGAATGTCTTTTTATTTGTGATCAGTGACTAGAATGGGCCGCAAAATCTGTTGAAACCTAGAACTAAACGAAATAGAACGCGCAAGATCGGGGCCGATCCTACGCATGGGTCCCTGAAATTTGAAAGGATTGTTTGCGTGGGCCCCACCTATGATTCTAGCGGTTCACATAGTACCAAGCGTGGATACAGAGGGAGATCTGGAATCTTGATCTTTCCTTCTCCCACTCAAACTCAACCACGTCCGTCCGGAGCTTCCGTCCGCAATACGCCACCTCCAGCGTATCTGTGTGATATAAGAACATGTAGTCGTCCCTCCCCTCCCCAGTAAAACGTAGAGAGAGTGAGAGAGAGAGAGAGAGACGTTAGAGAGAGAGAGAAAGAGAGAGAGAGAGAGAGAGAGAGAGAGAGAGAGAGAGAGTACGAGTAGAGAGAGAGGGAGGCTTTGTAGCGAGAGAGAGAGAGAGATTTCTGGGGCAATATCCCAGCAGCAAGGAGAGAAGAAGAAGAAAGAAAAAGAAGAAGAAGAAGAAAGAAGAAGGAAAGAAGAAAGAAAGATTGAAACGGTGAGTTACATCTCATATGATTTTCCACCTGTAATTCTAGTTTAGAATTTTTTTTTTGTCTAAATTCGAATTCTCTATGTTTATATTTTGATCCCTCGTTTTAGAAGTTTAAATTTGGTTTCGTTTTGGTTGGATTTGTGAATTATATCAACGTTATTTAGAATTATCTATTTGTTTATAAATTATGTTTTTCATATGAATTTGATACCCGATTAGGGTTGTACATGCGTGAGCCTATTTTGAATTATGCTGGAAAGATGTTTGGAAAATTGATTTGATTCATGCATGGCACGATTTGTGAACTCCAGTGATTACCGTAGGGTGAGCACCCTGGTGTGTGCAATTGGCCCATTGATGATTGTTTGGGTGAGCGCCCAAGTGTGTGCAACAGTCCCTGGTTGAGCGCCCTGTGTGTGCAATATACCCTTCTGATAGTCCATTGATTGTGGACGGGTTGGTTGAGCTCTCTGGTGTGTGCAAGATACCATACTAGTGTACCCGATGGATATCAGATGATTTTAGCAAGTTGGGTGAGTTCCCTGGTGTGTACAAGAGACCAAATCTGCAGTTGTGAAACAATGTAGGCCCGACTATAAACTGGCCCTGGATGTTTACTGATAACCGTACTGAGATTGTTGAAGCATACTTGCATACCATGCATCACGTGCATGTTTAAGAGATTTTGATTTGATGAAATTACTATTGAAATTGTAGTGTTTTGTACTTTAATGGTCAAGTGGTTTTCTACATCGAATTACATGTGTTAAACTATATGAGAATGCTCACCGGCTTTTATAGCTGACGCAGTGTTATGCGATTAACCGTAATGACAGGTGATGACTTAGAGGACTTCGAGGTAGCGGTTCCAGATGAAGGAATTCTCTAGAAGATTTTTGAGAATTGATTTATTTTATTTTATTTTTTTGTTTGAGAGTATTGATGTAATAAGGCCCATTAGATGGCCATTAGTTTAGACAGTTTGGAACAATTTCATAGACTCGTTGATTATAGTTTAATTTTCAAAGTTGGTTTATTTTTATTCCATATATTTGGTACCTTGTGAATGGAAAGGATAAAAGTTTCAGTTGTGATTGTGAATGATTCATTCATAACACCCTTGATTTCGAGATTTGAGTTATATACTCGAGTGTCAAATTTTGGGAGCGTTACAGTTGGTATCAGAGAATAGGAATGAGATAAACTGTGCCTTGGGAAAAAATCCTACTAAAGTTTTAGGACATAAGGTAGCTTCATGAATGTAGAAACTCTAAACATAGGCTCCCGAAAACTTTTAGGATAGCCATTGAATTTAGACACATGTATCCAGGTACCGTGGGAGGTGAATTCCCACCTTAGGTTATGTCAGTTAGATGGAGTGACATAACCTAAGAATTAATAGGTTATGTCACTCCATATTTTTGTGTGATGGAGGTTTTGCAAGAAAATCGGGTGGCTGGACAGGCAGTTACTCTTAAATTTATTTCTACCAAACCATACATCCAATCGACTTGAAATTTGGAACAGATGTTACTGACTTCAAGTTGTATCACTAAAAAAAAAATTTCAGCTTAAAATACCTATTAATTCTTAGGTTTTCTCCCCGATGAAGGCCATAATGTGTTGCTGTCCAACAGTAAATTTCACGTTTCTCAGTCTACTTCTAGAATATTAAATTTTTTTTACAATTCCGTTTGTTCTGAAATTTTGTAGGGATATCAATGGGTATGTTATTGACCTTTTGGAAAATTTTGAAAATTTTTAGACTTGTAGTATGTCACAGGTGATCATAGGTATGAATCTGATCCATAATTTCAGTCCTATAAGTGAAAATTAAGGAAAAATTCAAAAATAGATCAAAAGATGAATAGCTTCACTATTAATACTGGAATAATTCATACGTGTATACTTAGACGAGTTAATACTTTAAGGAGTACTAAAGTTGTTTTCCACTAAATGTAGATCATGCCGCCTAAAAGGAAAAGTCAAGCTACTCCATCTACGCCCGACGTAACAGGTGACGAACAATCAATAGAGGGGCTATATAACATTTTAGGAGACATAGCATCTCTCCTCCGTCAACAAGTATAGACAACGAATAACATTATAAATCAACGCCAAATACCGACTCCACAAGGGGGGGGGGGGGGGGGGGGGGGGGGGGGGAGATGTATTAGAGAGATTCAGAAGACTTCGACCACCCGTCTTTAAAGGGCAACCTGATTATCTGGAGGCAGACAATTGGAAGAATCGAATGGAAAAACTCTTTGACGGAATGAGGTGTACCAATGAAGACAGAGTGGTCTTAGCAGTATACATGTTAGAAGGAGAAGCAGATCACTGGTGGAAGGCAACCAAAAGGGCAGCTTCTGCAAACACAGTATGGACATGGGAGAAATTTTGTGAGAAATTCGACCAAAAATATTTTTCCGAAAGTGTGAAGGATAGAAAGGTGGCCGAATTTATGAATTTAGAACAGAGGAACCTTACTGTTGGTCAATATGAAGCTAAGTTCACTGAATTATCGCGTTTTGCACCCCATCTCATTCCTAATGATAAACAGAAAGCAAAAAAATTCGTTCAAGGATTGAAGACTCCCCTTCGTACCAGAGTAGTCCCTTTTGAACTTCGAAAATATTCTAAGGTGGTGAACAAAGCACTGGTCATCGATTTGAAGATATTATGAAAAATCGTGAACCAAAGAGAGGGGTGGGCACTAAGCAGAAAATGATATCAGAATCTCCTGCAAATTAGGAGAAAAGACAAAGGACTACACCTGTAGTACCTCCAGCACACCCTCAACAACGACAAAACTTTTTGGTCACATGCTATAACTGCGGAATAGAAGGGCATATATCACGTACTTGCCCCCAACCCCGTCGTCAACCACAAGATCAGAGATCTGGACAACAAGCTCATGCAACGACGCAACCATTTGATTTTACACCCAAAACCTCGCAACCAAAGCCACCCTACTCCCAGACTCAAGTAAGGTCGCAACCACAATAACAAACAAGGCAGAATGGTCAAGCGTTACGTCAGGCAACACAAGGACGGGTCTTTGCTATAGCTCCTCCAGAAGATGAACCAGAAGAAAATCTTGATGCCGACGTAGCTGCAGACAGGAATATGGTGGAAGGTACATTACTCATTTATGCCTCTCCGGTGAAAAATTTATTTGATTCCGGTGCCTCTCATTCATTTATCTCCACATCTATCATCAAATTATTAGGCTTACCTACTGCACTGTTAATAGAAAAACTTGTGGTGGCTACACTCGTGGGGAAATCAGTAGTCTTAAGTCAAGTATGTAAATCTTGTCCCATCACCATTGGGGAATGGAAACTATTGGCCGATTTAGTTGTAATGGAAATGCAAGGGTTTGAAACGATTTTGGGCATGGACTTCTTTGCTGCGTTTCATGCCAAAATCGATTTCAAGAAAATAGTAACGTTCTCAGTCTCCGGAAAACCGAGCGTATAATTCCATGGAACTAAGGAATGGAATGAATTAGGAAACTTGGCAATCCTTATAGATGATGAAACCCAAAAGGGCAGCATGGATCACATCCCTATTGTGAATGAATTTCACGAAGTATTTCACGAAGTGCTGAAATTACCGCCTCGTCGTGAAATAAACTTTTGTATCGACCTGCTGCCGGGAACTACGCCTATATCGATTCCACCATACCGAATGGCACATGTTGAATTAAAAGAATTAAAAGACCAACTCGAACAACTACTAGAGCAAGGCTTCATTCGACACAGTGTCTCACCATGGGGGAGCGCCTGTGCTGTTCGTGAAGAAAAAGGACAGTAGCCTACGACTCTGTATTGATTACACGAAGATAAACAAAGCCACCATCAAGAATAAATACCCTCTGCCCAGAATTGACGACCTATTCGACCAATTGAGGGGAGCCCAGTACTTTTCCAAGATTGATTTACGATCAGGGTGCCACCAACTTCGTATCAAAGAGGAAGATATACCTAAGACTGCTTTTAGGATACGTTACGGACATTATGAATTTCTAGTAATGCCGTTCGGGCTGACGAATGCCCTCGCAGTATTTATGGACCTAATGAATCGGGTTTTCAAACCTTACTTGGATCATTTCGTCATAGTGTTTATAGATGACATCTTGATTTACTCGAAGTCGCGAGAAGAACATGAGGAGCATCTGCAAATCTGTCTACAAACTCTTATGGATCATCAATTATATGCTAAATTTGAGAAGTGTGATTTCTGGCAAAGGGAAGTGAAATTCCTGGGCCACATAGTGTCAGAAAAAGAAATATTAGTTGATCCTTCTAAAGTTGAGGTAGTGGTGAAATGGGAGCAGCCCACGAATGTGTCAGAGGTCCGCAGCTTCCTGGGACTAGCAGGATATTACAGAAGGTTCATCGAGGGGTTTTCAAAGATCGCAAAACCATTGACTCATTTTAATTGGAAAGTGGATACCATTCCGATGGGAAGAAGAGAAAGAGAAAGCCTTTCGTGAATTAAAAGAAAAACTAACAACTGCTCCAGTTCTCACAATACCGGTTGAAGGAGAGAAGTTCGTGGTATATACCGATGCGTCCTACCAAGGATTAGGATGCGTCCTCATGCAAGGAGGTAAGGTTATCGCTTATGCATCGAGGCAGCTGAAGAATCACGAAAGAAACTACCCGACTCATGATTTAGAATTAGCAGCAGTGGTTTTTGCCCTAAAAATATGGAGGCATTATCTATACGGAGAGCAGTTTGAGCTGTATACAGATCACAAGAGCTTGAAGTATCTGTTCGATCAGAAAGAACTCAACATGTGTCAGAGGTGATGGGTAGAGTATTTAAAGGATTTCTATTTTGATATCTGTTATCACCTAGGCAAGGCAAATGTGGTAGCCGACGCATTAAGTAGGAAGAATCATCGACTTGCAGCTTGTATGACCATAAAGGAATGGAAGATGATCGATGCTATAAAGAATTATGATTTTGAACTAAAGTCGGGAGGAGAAAATTCCTATCTTAGCAGTTTGGTAGTCCGACCTACTTTGGTGAACAAAGTTATAGAAGCTCAGAAACATGGCACGTGGTTACAAGCTAAAATCACGGAAGCACCAAAATGAGATACACTCAACTGGAATATCGAAACAGACGGAGGAATTAGAAACCAAGGAAGATTATGCGTCCCAGACATCACAGAATTAAAGGAGGAAATATTGGGTGAGGCACACCGATCAAGATTTACCATCCATCCGGGAAGCACAAAAATGTACCGCGACATACGAAGGCAATACTGGTGGAATAATCTGAAAAGAGACGTAGCAGAATTCGTGTCTAAATGCCTCACATGTCAACGAGTGAAGACTGAGCATCAGAAACCGTCAGGGTTGTTACAACCATTACATATCGCTCAGTGGAAATGGGAGCATATTACGATGGATTTTGTAACTGGATTTCCGAAAACCCAGGGAAACCATGATGCGATATGGGTGATTGTCGATAGACTAACCAAATCTACACATTTTATACCGATCTGTATTTCATACTCGATGGATAAATTGTGTAAACTTTATATCAAGGAAATAGTACGACTGCATGGAATCCCTGTATTGATTGTTTCCGACCGTGATTCAAGATTCACATCTAGATTCTGGAAAACTTTTCAGAAAGCAATGGGAACTACACTCGATTATAGTACGACCTTTCACCCTCAGACTGACGGGCAGACAGAGCGGGTGAACCAGATACTCGAGGATATGCTTCGGTTATGCGCCCTAGATTTTAAAGGAAGTTGGGATGATCACTTACCCTTAGTTGAATTCGCATATAATAACAGTTATCAGGCCAGCATCGCCATGGCGCCATACGAAGCTCTTTATGGAAGACCCTGCCGATCACTGAGCTGTTGGGCCGAGGTCGGAGAAAAATGCCTACTCGGGCCAGAATTAGTACAAGAAACCTCGGAGAAAGTACACATCATAAGAGACCGAATCCGCATAGCACAGAGTCGACAGAAGAGTTACGCCGACAATCGCAGAAAAGAATTGGAATTTTTCGAAGGGCAGCATGTATTTTTAAAGGTCTCTCCTATGAAAGGGGTAATGCGATTTGGGAAGAAAGGGAAACTTTCACCACGATACATTGGACCTTTTGAAATTTTGGAAAAGGTGGGAAATGTAGCGTACCGACTAGCTCTACCGCCACAATTATCAAGCATAAATGACGTGTTTCACGTGAGTATATTGCGAAGATATGAAAGAGACACATCCCATGTGATTGATTGGCAACCATTAGACATACGGGAAGATGTTACCTATATTGAGCAACCAATACGAATCTTAGACCGAAAGGACCAAATACTCTGAACCAAAACGATTTCCCTGATCAAGGTTCAATGGAGCAATCATGGAAAAGATGAAGCCTTGTGGGAACGAGAAGACGAAATCAAAGAAAAGTAACCACAACTATTCGACCAATAAGGTAAATTTCGAGACGAAATTCTTTTTCATTATAGTGCGAAACACTTCATATATACATTCCATAAATACATTCGACTATACATTCCATCATATTGTGAAACACTTTAACTTACCTTAAAATAAATTTCGGGACGAAATTTCCTTAAGGAGGGAAGAATGTAATAACCCAAGTTTTCGAAATAATTAAAGTAACAAATTAATTAATTATTTAATAGTTATGTGAATTATTACATTGATAAATTAATAATAAATCAATTGTAGAGAATTCATGTAGGATTCCTTTATTAAAGCCGCTCAAGATGAACCCTAGAACAGCGTAGAAGTGTCAGATTTTACAAAAGAAACCCACAAATTCACAATACTCACGAAAATGCCATTAGGTAAACTCAAGTTAAACTGAGCATGGTAAGTATATCAGTTTCGGACGATTCGTTTCATGCAAAACTTCATGTGATAGTTTAGAGACCTAATCCAACCACACACGTCAAGTTTCAGCCCTCCGATCATCCTACAAGTACCCTAATCAGAAATCGGGCCATAGGTGGGCCGTCTAAACTCGGAACTGCCTCAATTTTTGTATTATACCTTAAAAGCATGTGGCCTACATGATGGTCGGAGTGAATTTTTCACATGCATCACTGTGGGACCCACGTGCACTGCAAGCACGCTAGAGACGCGGTCAACACGCGTTGACGGCGTGCGCAGCGGAAGGTGCTGCGTCTTCCTGGTTCGACGCTGCGGCAGCAGGGTCCGCTGATCGTCGGACGGTCCACACCATCCATCATGGTGGACCCCATTAAAAAATCCGTTCCACCCATTTTGTAGCCCTCTCTTGGGACAATTAAGGGAATGTTTTTTATTTGTGATCAGTGACTAGAGTGGGTCGCAAAATCTGTTGAAACCTAAAACTAAACGAAATAGAACGCGCAAGATCGGGGCCGATCCTACGCATGGGTCCCTGAAATTTGAAAGGATTGCTTGGGCCCCACCTACGATTCTAACGGTTCACATAGTACCAAGCGTGGATACAGAGGGATATCTAGAATCTTAATCTTTCCTTCTCCCACTCAAACTCAACCACGTTCGTCCGGAGCTTCCGTCTGCAATACGCCACCTCCAGCGTATCTGTGTGATATAAGAACATGTAGTCGTCCCTCCCCTCCCCAGTAAAACGTAGAGAGAGAGAGAGAGTGAGAGAGAGAGAGACGTTAGAGAGAGAGAGAAGAGAGAGAGAGAGAGAGAGAGAGAGAGAGAGAGAGAGAGAGAGTACGAGTAGAGAGAGAGGGAGGCTTTGTAGCGAGAGAGAGAGAGAGAGAGAGAGAGAGAGAGAGAGAGAGAGAGAGATTTCTGGGGCAATATCCCAGCAGCAAGGAGAGAAGAAGAAGAAAGAAAAAGAAGAAGAAGAAGAAAGAAGAAGGAAAGAAGAAAGAAAGATTGAAACGGTGAGTTACATCTCATATGATTTTCCACCTGTAATTCTAGTTTAGAATTTTTTTTTGTCTAAATTCGAATTCTCTATGTTTATATTTTGATCCCTCGTTTTAGAAGTTTAAATTTGGTTTCGTTTTGGTTGGATTTGTGAATTATATCAACGTTATTTAGAATTATCTATTTGTTTATAAATTATGTTTTTCATATGAATTTGATACCCGATTAGGGTTGTACATGCGTGAGCCTATTTTGAATTATGCTGGAAAGATGTTTGGAAAATTGATTTGATTCACGCATGGCACGATTTGTGAACTCCAGTGATTACCGTATGGTGAGCGCCCTGGTGTGTGCAATAGGCCCATTGATGATTGTTTGGGTGAGCGCCCAAGTGTGTGCAACAGTCCTTGGTTGAGCGCCTTGTGTGTGCAATATACCCTTCTGATAGTCCATTGATTGCGGACGGGGTTGGTTGAGCTCCCTGGTGTGTGCAAGATACCATACTAGCGTACCCAGTGGATATCAGATGATTTTAGCAGGTTGGGTGAGTTCCCTAGTGTGTACAAGAGACCAAATCTGCAGTTGTGAAACAGTGTAGGCCCGACTATAAACTGGCCCTGGATGTTCTACTGATAACCGTACTGAGATTGTTGAAGCATACTTGCATACCATGCATCACGTGCATGTTTAAGAGATTTTGATTTGATGAAATTACTATTGAAATTGTAGTGTTTTGTACTTTAATGGTCAAGTGGTTTTCTACACCGAATTACATGTGTTAAACTATATGAGAATGCTCACCGGCTTTTATAGCTGACGCAGTGTTATGCGATTAACCGTAGTGACAGGTAATGACTTAGAGGACTTCGAGGTAGCGGTTCCAGATGAAGGAATTCTCTAGAAGATTTTTTAGAATTGATTTATTTTGTTTTTGTTTTTTTTTTGTTTAAGAGTATTGATGTAATAAGGCCCATTAGATGGCCATTAGTTTAGACAGTTTGGAACAATTTCATAGACTCGTTGATTATAGTTTAATTTTCAAAGTTGGTTTATTTTTATTCCATATATTTGGTACCTTGTAAATGGAAAGGATAAAAGTTTCAGTTGTGATTGTGAAGGATTCATTCATAACACCCTTGATTTCGAGATTTGAGCTATATCCCCCCCCCCCCCCCCCCCCCCCCCCCCCCCACGTGGCTCCCTCCCCGAGTATAAGTGTGTGTACTAACAGTGGGACAAAAATTGGGTAACAGATGTTGATCAAGGACCACTTTAGATTTTCGTCGCTCGATGAAGTTGGTGGAGATGGACGATCCAGACGATAGGACCTAAGATCACAAATAGAGAGATCGTGAGGGGGAGCAGGTCATGCCGGCAGAGGACCCTCCGATGTTTAAGTCAATAAGCCTGATTGAGTATAAAAGCTTTAGGTACATTAATTCTTTGGTATATGAATAGCGTACCTGGAAATGATGAGAAAGGGTCCTTTTATAGATGGGTAAATCAAAGTGGTTCCGGTTATCTCTAGGATTGAACTGACCTTATCATTGCATGGCACCCTATCTTTAGGCCCAAAGTCCGATTAACACTCAGGATTGAAAATCTAGGCTGAGTTTACTCGGTGGAGATAAACAGCTTACCTAAAATCAGTGCAATGCTAGTTGGACCTGCTACACTATAGTTTTCTGTGAAACAAAATGCTGAAGTTGCTCATCAATGGACTGAACGGATATTAAGTACTTATCCTTGCCTGAAAAAATGTGGGCCAGGCTTGGTTTCGCCAAGGTGAAATTACTTGGGTAAAGAAGTTAAAAGCCAGGCATTTCACCAAGGGTCTCTAATACAGGGGTGTGCTTCATTGTACCTACTCACCCAGATGTACCATGAAACTTTATATTATGTACAAGTGACTTAACCATTGACATTGAAAGAAACACATTTGACATACACACAAACACCACATCTGGTGCTAAAGCAAATTTCATATGTAATCCATACAGTAAATATGCAGAGAAATAAAACAACACATAGTATTAAATGACCAACTCCAAATAGACATATCCAGCATAGTCACCCATGCTGATGAAAATCACCTGTTTAACAATACATATAGCCATGTCCAAATAACAACCATATTGAGGAACGTCCATGGGCACAATTAAAACCCATTTCAATAAATAAGCATGGCTACATTTATGTATACACAAGCAAACTTATAATAGAAACAGACTCATGTCTAAGAAAATCCATGCTTGAAAATCATGCTTATCTGAGCAAACTAATATTTCACAAAATAGAGATCAATAGCTTCTCACTCCAGCCAATGGCTAAGAACACACCCTCTAGCTCTGCATCCTTTGTGGCACATCCTTCAGTTCTACCCTTTACTCCTCATATTATAATAGATTCATAGTGTGTTCATCATCTCAGTACAATATATGATAAATCCATATCAGATAGAGGAATAGATCCATAGCAGATAGAATAAAATGAAAATATAACCAAAGCTGTTATATTAATCGACTCCATGTAATGGAGAAAATGCAGGAAATAGATGAATATATAAAATGCCCACGGCCAAGGAAAAAACAAATGGATGATAAAATACACAAGTAGAATGGACCACTCCAGCTGGTGTGGTCACCTAAAGTAGGTCCCTCGATGATTTTGGAGCCGTCCATCTTCATGGTCCCATCACATAATGCCCATTTTGTATGTTTCCCGCGTCTGTGTGGATTTGCTAACTGTGCTGTTGGGCCCAAGCGTGTTAGGTGTGGCTCATGAGCATAGGACCCAAGTGCAAGCCCATCTTTCCCCAGCCTATGATCATGATAGTGGAGTTAAACCGTCTGGGCCAGCCCATGGGCTTTTCACCCTGGCGTATTTGGGGATGTGGTTGGGCTGAAATACTGAACCTGAGATCCCACTTCATTGCATTCTTCCAAACAAAAGAAGTTATAGTTGTCTGCGTTTGTGGTTTTTAGTACATGGTCCTTCCATGATGGGGTCCACAAAATGGACGATCATAATTGATACATCACCTGTCCAAGGCTGCAGTGCAGAGATTACTATCTGACGGTTCTACCAGTGTAAGGTAACATTGTCAATCCAATGGTGTTAAACACGTCCGGCTGGGCGATGCCTACTAGCTGTTCTTGGACGGACTTAAGTGCAGGCCTGAGCACGTACTTATTAGACCTGAAAACCCTGTCCCGGGCCTCCCGGCCCAACAATAGGCCTCTAGGATCCTGCTAAATCCGATGCAATATGGTTTGGGCTTGTCTTGGGGCCAGCGAGCCCAATTACAAGCTTTCATTTGATCTCATACTAATTTCTGTGTACGGAGAGGATTTATCAACAATTCAGACGGTTCATTTGCTGGGTCTTGCCAGTTGCCATGGAAAAGTCATACGCCAAATATTACATCTGTCAGATAATCCATGTAGCAGGTTGGAGAATTTCCGCTGGCCCTGTTTGGATTTGATCATGAAATGGAAGGAAAGGAAAAAGTGTTTCGAAAGAGTTTCTTGAGAAACCCATTTTCATACTGTTTGGGAAGCTAGGAAATCAGCTTTCCGACATGGGAAATTTTTTCCAATTTTCTCTTGAAAAATTTCCCTCCGAGACCCTTGAGAAATAAGATTTCCTCTCCTACGTCCTCTCTCCGAACGGATGAGTGCACTAACCACCTCACGCTGAGACTATGTAACCTTCCCATATGTCCACTTTGATGTATGTATCCTATATCCATGCTGTCTATCCATTTTTTTTGGATCATTTTAATGCATGAACCCAAAAATAAAATATAACCAAGTTTCAGGTGGACCAAACTATAAGAAATTAATAGTGGTGATCGAATGCCCAACCATTAAAAGCTTCCTAGGGCCCTCCGTAATGTTTGGGTAATATATATTTTCCAACCGAGCTGTTGATAAGGTCACACTATCTAGGATGGAGATTAAAAAAATAACAAACATACATAAATAAAAATACCATGATCCAAAAGTTTTGTGGCTTATGAGAAGTATTTAATGACCAGTCTCGGCTGCTTCCTATGGTATGGTCCACCTGATATTTTGATTTATTTCATATTTGGAGTCAGGCTCTAAAATGATCTTAAAAAACATATGAATTGTGTAAATATAGAATAACATCAAGGTGGCCACCACGATAAAGGCAACATTGCCATGGGTGAAGCGGGGGTCACAAGACTTGGATTAGGTACTACCCACGGACCAAGCTAGAAACGGATGGTCGGTCACGAACTTTGTGGGGGTCTACCATGATTTGTTTTTTTTTTTTTTTTATCTATGTTGTTCATTAATTTCGAAAGATCATTTCAGGGCATGAGCGTAAAAATGTGATAGATTCAAATCTTAGGTGGACCATGTTGGGAAAATCGGCAGCGGAAGCGAAAAAAAAAAAAAAAAAAAAAAAAAAAAAAAAAAAAAAAGCACAAAGCGAACAATCTATTATGATATCAAAAGTTACAAGAGATAGAAGAAACAAAACTTGGATGCCATCCTTACAAGAGAAATTCGAAGCTACCCAAAGCTTATTCTCACATGAGACGGACAAGCACCGTCCTTTTCATCATCTCAGAGAATCCCAAGTTTTCCCCAAGCTTTTTTTCTTACCCTAGAAATCTCTCAATCCAAACCTAGCCCCAATAGGAAAACTCCTAATCTCGCATTACATCCCTTTTTATAGGCATAAAACCGAAATTAGAAACCTCTTGCGCTAAACTACGCAAGAAACCGGCTCAAATAAGAAACAAGCTGACTAGTCGCAGGCCCTTGTTACAGAAGATTTGAGGCGTCCGATTCCAATAGACCACACTATAGGAAACCATGGTGATTTGATGCCACCATTAAAAAAAATTTTGGGGCCACCAAAGCTTAGGATCAATCTTATACAAGTTGGATGGCAACTAAACAATTTGGTGGGCCTCAGAGAGTTTTTAAAAATATTTAAAGTAAACTGCTCAAGATCTTAAACGTTAAGCATATAACCGCCTGACGTCACTTGCCGTTCCATTGCATATGCTTTTAAAACCCTTTTATTAAAAAGATTAAAATACCCTTCGTTTAAGACATAACAGCAGAGGAATGGGCGGTCAATGCTCTTGGATCCTCAGATAGGCATGGCCCACCATAGTGCTTCTGAGAAATCCAACCCATTCACGTGTTTTTCCAAGTTATTTTATGGCATGAGCCAAAAAAATGAGGCTGATATAAAGCTCAAGTGGCCACATAACAGAAAATAGTGGAGATTGTCCGTCCACCTTTTAAACATTTGTGGGGCTGCCTAAGCTTTGGATCAAGCTAATATTTTTATTCATTCAATTTTATAGTAGTAAGGACCTTATGAATAGTTGGGTCACTTTATAAACAATTTGGATGACATATAAATATCACATTCGAGCCCAAAAAATATTTCACTACATTAAGCAGCCATTTCCATTGTTTCCACTCGTGTGGTCCACTTGAGTTTCAGATCTCCATGATTTTTGGTTTCATGTATTAAAATGATCTTCCAAAATAGATAACCGGAGTGGATTTCTTCCAAACATCACGGTGGGACACACATATTTGGATCAGATACGTCATTTCACATCACCTCACATCACAACCGGGGTGGGAGAGAGAGAGAAATGGATTAGGTGCGGCTCGTGTCTCATCCATCATGGTTTTCTCCTGAATGTGGGGCCCACCTAGATTTATTAGCCTTACATCCACACCGTTCAACCATTTTAAAAACTTATTTTAGGGAATAATATAAAAAATGAAACAGATCTAAACCTCAAGTAAACCATACTACAAGAAAAACAATGGTAATCAGCTGTTAAAAACTTTTTAGGGCCACATAAGTTTTGAATTAAGCTGATATTTGTATTTTTTTTAATCCATGTTTGTGAGATCTTATGAACAGGTTGGATGGAAAATGAACATTTCATTGGGCCTTGGGAAGTTTTTAATGGTGGGAGTTCAATCACCATTGTTTTCATGTGGTGGGTCTACCCGAGACATATGCCTCATTGTTAATCTCGTGCCTTCTAATATTATCCATAATGGATGGATGGCATAGATAAGATAAAACAAATACATCATGGTGGGGCCATATAACTTGGTGACGTCAGGTGGAATCGGATCTGCACGCTCTTATCGTGCGGAGTAAACTCTGTTGGGCCCACCTAGAATGTATGTGCTTTATCCATTCCGTCCATATGTTTTTCCACCTCATGTTAGGGGTCGAGCCCAAAATTTAAGCATATCCAAATCTCAAGTGGACCATGCCACAAGGAAACAGTGGAAATAATGATTTCCACTGTTGAAACCTTCCCAGGCCCCACAGTGATGTTTAGTTGTCATCCAACCTGTTCATAAGATCACATGGATATGGATGAAGGGAAAACACAAATATCAGCTTGATCCAAAACTTCTGTGTCCTTTGAGAATTTTTCAATGGTAGACATTCAGTTCACACTTTTCCTATGGTGTGGTCCACTTTAGATTTTGATATGCTTCATTTTTTTGGCACCATAACTAAAATTTTCTATTACAATGGATGGACGGAGAGGATAAAATACGTAAATCACAGTGGGTCCCACAGAAGCGTGCGGAGTTACTACGCAATCCGCTGCCATGTCAGGTCGGCGTCATACGCAATACGGACGTCGATTTCATGCGAAAGCTTTGGCATAAACTTCCTACGGCGGGTAGGTGGGCCACCGTGATTCATTGCGGGAAATCCACCCTGTACATTCATTTTTCAAGCTCAATTTAGTACACCGAACAAAAAAATAAGGCAGATCCAAAACTCAAGTAGGCCTCCAGTGAGAAAATAGTTGAGATTTCTGTCTGAAGTGACGTCAGCAGCTTCTGTCTGCCCCACCGTGTTGTATGTGTTGTATCCACACAGTTCATCCATTTGGAGAGATCATTTTAGGGAATGATATAAGGCAGATCAAAAGCTTAAGTGGACCTCATCAAAGAAAACAGTGGGGATTGATCTCCTACCATTAAAAACTTCCTCAGGCCACGTAAGTTTTCGATCATGATATTTGTGTTTTACCTAGGGAAACAGCGCCCGAAACGGAAGTTCTTCCATTTTCCTTACTTCGGTTAATACACGATCCACGAGAACCTTCATCGTTAGATCTGATCCATCCATGCTAGTGTCTTCACGCACAAGACAACGGGATTCGTTTCCGTGTTATATGCCGGATTTCGCATGAACCACCAGACAAACAACGCCGGACCTTTGATTTATAAGGCCCACAAGAGCCCATTTAGACCGTCCACAAAGACCTGTTTAAATAAAGAAGCCTCGGATCGCAATTTCCCACTAGAGGGCCACCGTTTTCTACCCAAGAACCCATCACTTGGAAGCTTATATGATCTTGATCTGAAATCAAGTTCGACCATCGACTGGTCCACATAATATTTATATGGTAACAAAATCCAATCGACCTTGGCCATCATTTATGCCATTTATGGCCACAGAAGCTACTGCAATTAGTAAGAAGAGAGATTAGAAACACCATGTCTATTAGTGAGATCTTTTGCCTATTGTTTATACATTTTGACTAATCACAAGTCGAGTGAATACACTAGTACGCTCAATCACATTATCCAACCCTTAGAGAGATCCAAACCGTTGATCAATTAGGTCCACCTTAATTATAGAATCTTAATTAGGAATTTCCTAGCTACTTTGGCCATTTCCCATTGAATTCAAACTGCTTTTCTTCTTTTACCAAGCATTAGGATTATCCTGCCGGGAAGAGTTTTTTGGGTCCTGGCGAGGCACATCAGATGGCCTTGGGCCTTGCTTCCATAAACTCAAGGCCCGATGATGCTATACATATGCTCCAGATGAAGATTGCATGATTCTTCTCCTATTTCTGTATGGCAGTTATTTTCTTAAACTACAGCTTGGATGCCAGCTAGAATTACTAAAAAGGTTTAAATCATAGTTTTGAAAACCCCAAAAACTCGATTCTACTCCATCTTCGATCAGGTTGACTCAAACGCCATACTCAATATTTAATAATAATTAAAATTTTAAAAATCTTAAGGAAATGAATTAGATTTTTAAAATAAGTAATATAAATACAAATGCTATTATCAACCACTCAATGACCCGGAACCAGCCATGTGGTTGAGACCCTGACCATAGGATCCACCTGGATGTATGCATTGTATATCCACGCCGTCCATCTGTTTTTCCAGCTTATTTTAGGATATGATCTCAAAAGTGAAGCCAATACAAGGTTTAGGCAGACCACATCACAGGAAACAGTGGTCATTGGCTTTATGGTTATAGACCATTAATGTGAACTTTATGACCGTCAGTCCTAGCTACTTGGGTTTACTTTCTGGATTTTTTTTTCCTTGAGAAATTCTTGTTTTCGCTTCATGAAATGTGCTTATCGATGCTTGTGTGGTATTGCAGATAGATGGTCAATTAAAAACCAAGTTAGGTGGAGGAAGCTTCTGTATATTATTTCATGCTTGAAAATAGCAATAAAATTCTTCTCTGTACAGCTGATATTCATCTTCTGTTTGCAAAATGTGAATTTTCAGGGCAATGGCACAGCATCTGAATAACCGCTTTTCAAAACAAGAAGAGGGGAAACAGGAGGGAGTATTAAGCTGGGCCTGCCCTTTGGATGAAAGCACAAGGAAAACAGGTGCCAGACTGGAATGTTCACTCACTACTTCCCTACTTCACATTCCTATGTAGTTGGGAATTCTAAAAGTCTCATTTTCGAGACGAATTATAGGATACACAACCCAAGACTATCAAGAGCGGGCGCGGTTTGGGTGGATCCCAGGATCCACTGAGTTCGGTGGATCCCCAACCGTGGGGCCACTGTGATGTATGTACCTTACATCTACACCGTCCATGCATTTTGAAAGCTCATTTTAGGGCATTATCCCAAAAAATAAAGCAGATCCAAATCTTAGGTGGACCATACCACACGATATAGTAGCGATTGAATCCCCACCATTAAAAACTTCATGGGGGCTACTGGAATGTTTATTTTCCATCCAACCTGTTGAAAAGGTCACAAAGACCAGGATGAAGATACCAAACAAATATCAGCTTGAACCCAAAACTTTTGTGACCCACGAGAAGCTTTTAATGGTTGAGTACCATTTTTTACTGTATTATGGTCCACCTGAGGTTTGGATCCACTTCAATTTTTTAATCATGCTCTAAAATGAGTTTTTAAAATGAATGGACGGTGTGGATGTAATACACACATCACACAGTCTACGGCATGGTAGCGCATACATGGCTTTGACTTTTGATAATGGCCCATACTGGGTAATCCAGCGACTATTATTCTATTGCTCCATGCCCCGAAATCTTCCAGATTGGAAGATCCTAACCACCCAATCTATGCCTGGTATCCCAAGTCAAAGCGTGACTCGGTTGATTTGGCTGAGTCAAAATGGGCCAGACAAGTGTTTAGGTGCAGATCTGTAATTATTGAGAGATCAATTAATTTAATTTTATGGTAAAAATAATATTAAAAAATCTTCTTTTTTTTGACCTGACTGGTTTCCCCGAGGATTCACAGTCGACCCAAAACCAGTGACCGAGCCCCGAGCTAAGTCCCTGTTGGCAAACTATTCTTTCTTCAGGTGAATGGGATTGTGGCTTTTATACTTGAGGAGATATTCTGGCATGCGAAGCATGGTACTCACCTGTCATAATTCGAAACAACATATATTGTGCAAAGGCTAGTATGGCACGTTAAGGGCCCATTTGGATACTACCAAATAAGTTGTTTTTTCTACTTACAACAGTAGATAAGTAACTTATTTAAGATAAATAAGTTTGGTTTATGATTAGTAATAAGTTACTTTTTTACTTAAAAGTACATAATCACCTCAGCTAATTTTTTTTAACCTTTTTACTTTTTTTGGAGAAATGAAAGAGAGGAAAAGCTGATAAATATGTTGTTTACCAAACATATTTATTTTCTTAGTAAGTAGAAACTAAGATAAGCTACTTTTGGCATAAGTAACTTATCTTAAGCTACTTACTATCCAAACGGGCCCTAATTGTTTATTTTTAAGGTGGGGGTACACCACCTAAAATTAAATTCAGGAGGAAAAACCTACAAAATTTTCAGGCAGGCACCACACATAAACCCAGAGCCACACCAATCATATAAGCCAACAACTCAAGAAAACAAAAGAGCAAAACAACCCCTGCCCAAAACACAGGGGCCCCCCAATAAAAGAACTTGCAGTAGAGACATCTACAGAGAGCAGTGGGCCCCACTGCATGAATGCCCCGGCAGCATGTATGGGATCATACATGTTACCTTCGTCACATGTCTGAGATCAAGCTGGTCAGCAGGTGGGCCCTACCGCATGGATGCCCTGGCACCAGGAACCAGGGTGGTACAAACATCAGCCATGCCACACATACCTGGCAACTTCTTTCAAATCATTCACAGTTGTACATGAGTAGCCCATCTGACGAGCAATCTGTGAAAATGGGGGAAAAAAAGCAATGGATTTTGAGGAAGTAATTGAAAATCGCTTGGTTTAATGACAGTTGAGAACCATGTCTAAAGTTTCCGACGGCCATTAACCATCATTAAAGTGAATCGTTAGACAATTACCTGGTAAGAGGGTCTATAACCATCTTAAATGTCACATTAACCATCATAAAGTTCACATTAACGGTGGATGCAGACCACTGGTGATTAACGATGGTGATTGACCGTCTATAAAATACCATACATCCCGCCACGATTAACCTACACCCACGCCCTAATTTGCAAAACCCATCAAATGTCGTGCGGGAATTCTTAGTATTTTGATTCAAATGGGAGCTTGAAATAAGATATGATATCAGTTTAATTTACAAATTAGTTAGTTGATCATTAAAATGCAGGTCAACCTGACCCGACCTGACCCGGTTTAATTTGGGTTGGGTGATGGTAGGAAAATCCAACCGGAATTCAATTGGGGTCGGGTTAGGGTTGAGGTGGAAACAACCTGATCTTGACCTGACCCGACCCGACCGACCCGACCCGACCCATTGCCACCTCTACATAAACCCCACGTTCAGTTGCCATTGGTGGACAGCTGTACAATTCAACAGCCAAATCCTGACTGTTGGTTTGTGCACATGAGGTACATCTCTTGCTTTATCTTGATGGGACATATACCCGTACTTTCCTCCAAGCCCCGTTGGGGACTCGGATTCTCGGATTCGGTAGTGACCCCTCCGGTATACTCGTCTGTACAGGTCAAAGTTCAGTGGGCTCATCATGGTGTATGTGTTTTATCCATGCTGTTCATTAATTTTGTGAGCTCGTTTGACAGCATGAGCCCAAATATGAGGCAAATTCAAATCTTAAGAGGACCCCACCAGAAGAAGAATTGGGAATGATGATATCCACCGTTGAAAGCTTCTTTAAGGCCCTCTTTTGCCTCATTTTTGGAATGATGCACTAAAATGAGATGGAAAAATGGATTGAATGGCATGGATAAAACACATATATCATGGTGGGGGACACGGAGCTTCAACCAGTATCGGTAACTGGAGGGGTCACTGACGAATCTGGACCCGCTACAGGGAGGCTTATGGGAAGCTCTATGTACTGCATTAGTTTCACCACTCACCTTAGGACATAAGCCTAAAACTAGGATCCAAAACTCAAGTAGGCTACGCCAGGAAAAATCGTGAGGATTGAACGCGCAGCAGGGAAGCCTTTATCTTTACTTACCAACGTTGGTTCTACCTACGAGTTGCACAGACGCACTTGCAGCTCACCAAGTTGTAACTTATATTAAAATCCTTCACAACATTTAACATTTTCCATTTCCGGATCATGAGATTGGCCATGGTTTTCTACTTGTACTGATTTTGGCTCAATGCAAGCCTTGCCTGGATGATAACAGTGTAGTTCATCTTCTCTGTCTTATGTTCAAATCCTTACACGAGAATAGATAGTAGAGATTTTTGTGACCAGAGAAGAGGTTGAACTGTTCACCGTGGAGATAATGTTACCAAACCTTTAGGGCAAACACAATTGCAGCTAGTTCTAGGTCGTGTTGGGTAATTACACTCATGGTTCTTAAGATTTCTAGAAAAAAAAAAAAAAATCACCTTGTCGTTTTGCATTTAGTACACAACTAAGGCCCTTGACTAATGCATCAATGTATAACACAAATTTTACTCCTTCCTAGAGAGTAAGTGTTGGGTCGTCATTAAATGTCATTTCAATTCATTAAAAGCTTTTTTACAGTCAATGCTCCACTCCTTTTCGAGTTAAGTTCGTTAATGGCCTGACAATCTTGGAAAATCCCTTAATGAACCTTTTATAATATCCACCAACCGAGGAAGCTTCTGATTTCTGAAATATCGGTGGGTTGTTCCCATTTTACTACAGCTTTTTATCTTAGACGGCTTTACTACTATTCCCTCCTTCGAAATCACATGGCTAGGAAATTTAACGTTCTTCTTCCAAAATTCACATTCAATAGCTTAGTGTACAATTGATTGTCCTTCAAGGCTTACGACATTATCCTCGAGTGCATCTCATGGAGTTCGTCGGTCTTTGAGTATATCAAAATATCATCAATGAATACAATGACGAAGTGATCAAGATATGGTTGAAAAACTCAATTCATTGAATCTGTGAATACCATCGAGGCATTAGTTAGTCCAAAGAGTATAATAAAAAATTCATAATGCCCGTAGCAAGTTCTAAATGTTGTCTTAGGAATGCTTTCATCTTTAATCCTCAGCTAATGGAATTCCGATTTATAACACCCCAAAACCCGGCCCTCAAGTACAGAAACTCAGATCTTGAATTTGAGGTGTTAACTAAATAATGAACAAATGCACTAATACCAACCCTTGTAACGCCCCATTTTTCATCGCCCGAGCGCAATACTCCTGCAATGAGTGTCATACTAACGAGAAAAATTACACGTGGGTAAATTTCCCAACGTGCCCACATAGGCTGATTATCATTCATACAAAATCAGAGTAACATTTGAATCATAGGCATCAAAATATAAGTAAATCATGCATTGCGTAAATCCTTCAATCATCAACACCAATAAGTAAAAAAATATGACCATGAGCTTATACAAACCAAATATGTCAGTCTAGCAAAAGTTCGAAAGAAGAACCACGTTCCACGTGACCAAATAAGGCTCCTCCACGCTACTGTTGTGCCACTTTAATCTACACCTGCAACCACTGATATATTTTGACAACATCAATGGCTATCGCAGTGGGGAAAACCTCTCAAGATTACACATTCATCATAATAGTCAAGTATAATTTCAAATATAACTTAAGAAGATAAAATTTTCAACTCACAATTCACAAGTATACACAACACAGTACAAAATTTCTTAATCCACAATTGAATCTTGATTAATATATGGATGAATGAATGCACCTGTCCCAACTAAAGATGTAAAATCCGCAATCCAACATCCATTGTTCTCAAGTCATCCAAACATACATCTAGGATTGGTTCAAATCATCCAAAAGAAAGTAATTTTTGTGACAGTGGGTCCTATTTTTTATTTTTTGATTTATTTAAACATACGCACTCACATCCTCACACACACTCGCACGCTCACAACACAATGCATGTTGACAGTGGGTCCTACTATTTTTTATGAACCCAAACTATCCAAATGTGAGGCCCATTATATTGGAACCATACCCAAAATCAAATTGATTAGAGACACTACTGATCTCTGATTACTAGACATTTGTTTGATTAATTCGGACAATTTACTAAAGTTTTTATTGTCCATTAATGCACACAAATCAACAAGTTAGAGATTACACAAAATGTAGATTTTTTAACTATAATGCATCTACAATGGGTCCCACTAATTGGGTGGTTTGGATTTATTGTACAGGTCATGTGTACTGTAGGAGTGCGGCCACCATCACTACTCTATGAGGAAACAGATTGAGAGAAGCATAATGTATATGCCCAACCTTCTCCAAATCCCAAACAAGTGATAAGGTTATTCTCAAGGAATGTAGCTTTTATTTTTCATTCTTTTTAAAAAGAAGATTACTGAAAACCCATGAATTCAAAACAGAAACTTTTATGAACAGAATTCTCTTAGAACATGAGTAGTAGGCTTACTTGTACTCATGAATTCCCCCCTTGCTTGCTCAGAAATGAAGAAAAAGCCCATATAGTGCGATGGTCTAGACCAGGATCAGGTTGGATGAAGCTTAATATTGATGGCTCATCCAGAAGAAACCCAGGAGAAGGAGGGGGAGGAGTGTGCAGAAATCATCAGGGAGATCTTCTTTTTGCCTTCCATAAACATTACGGGCCAGGCTCAAACACTGTCGCAGAAGCTCAAGCGATGGTGGATGGAATCCATTTATGCCGGGAAAGGGGGCTTATCCAACATCATTGTTGAAAAGGATTCTAGAGTTATCGCAGAAGCAGCTTCTAATCAAGCTATTAACAGCCTGTGCCCATGGAATATTTGGTACAGAATAGGCAAAATCAAGTGTTTCCACCTCTTCGAACCTTCAATTGTCGCGTACTCTTCAGGAAGGTAATGAAGTGGCGGATGCTCTCGCCAAAATGGGCAGCAGCGGGCTTGAGGATAGAGTCTTCCTGTCAAGAGCAGATCCTCCAGCTCAGATTTGAGGGCTTTTAACTCTGGATAATGTTGGAATCGGGACCATTAGGAAGAGTAATGCTTGACTTCCCTTATTGGTTTGGGTTGGTTTCCTGGTTTGTTAAAAAATAAAAGAAGGCTTACTTGTACTCCAATCTCGTCTGCAAGTGCCCTCTTTCCCGCACAACCATCATCAGCCGACTGTGACTGCTGCTGCTGATCAAACCTCTCTTGTTGTTGCCACATCTGCTGAGGCATGGAAGTCTGTTGAACATTCAAGGACTGATCAATAACTGGTTCACCCATTACTGGCCCAGGAGCTCCATGTGGAGACAAGTCGGATCACGGAATGGCTTCTGTAGGACCCCCGACCAGCATGGAAGACTGTTGAACACTCAAGGACTGATCAATAAGCGGTTCACCCATTATTGGCCCAGGAGCTCCAAGTGGAGACAAGGAGTAAGGAATGGCTTCTGTTGAACCCTCTCATCGAATGTAGCTAGACCAGAACAATTCCTGCTTATATTCATGTGAAAAGTAGCTCTGCTTAACATGAAATAACTAAATGCTCCTGCCGAACCCATTACAGTAAAAAGATCAGAGTAGTCAAAATCCCATACCAGGGCGATTGGCTATTGCCTAGCTTTGAATCGTGTTGATGGTATCCTGTTCGTACAGACTTAAATGGCTGCTTTCCATGTCCACATTTCGATTCACCTACGTCAAGCTAGCATTAAGAGCATTAGACTGTCAGCTGATTAAGCAGTGTAAAACAAAGGAGAGTTACATCTACCAAAAGAAACAGAACATCAACTGAATAGTAGGACCCACTTGATAATGGCCCACTCGCAAATGTGCTACTGGTGCGTCACAAGGGATTCAACTGGAGATGTAGAATACTTAAAGGACAAGATTAAAGATTATCCAGCACTCACTGAATGTTGGGTGCACTCTCTATTTGTACAAGTGGGACCCATGTCTGGTTATTTAGATGGTCCATATAACGCGAGTCACACAGTGGATGAAATCTCCATTGAATCATCCAAACTCTTTGATTGGCGGCCAATAAATAGACAATTAATCCAAGAAATATATCAACAGTCCAAAGAATGGTGGTGAGGATAACAACAGTTTGGATAACTGAACCATCAGAATCCCTTGAAAATCTGAAAACCCAAGATATCCCATCCAGCGCAGTCAATGGGCCAGCCTGGCCCATTGGGCTGGGCTTGAGATGGAGAATCCAGTCCAAGGATTGGGCTCTGGCTTAAAATTTAGGCTTGTTTCTCAATCGAGCCGGATTTGAATCATGTACAATGGCTCATTAGCCAGCACGACCCATTAGGATTTGTAAGGGCAATTTTGTAATATCTGTTTTGCAACCCGTGATCCATCTAATAAACACTCGGGCTCGGGCTCACACCCATCGTAAGCATTTTGGGCTGGGTTTGGGCCTATTTTGAACAATAGGAAACAGCTTTGTCCAGCCGTAATCGGGCTTGTAGACACCCCTAATATGATGCCTATAGTCTGTCGCATGGATCCTTTAATGCCATAGGCAGTACATCTGATCCATGGATCAGCTGGCCCAATGACAGAGATGACAAGCACAACAACGAGGATGGCCCATCCAGTGGTGAGTTATGCATGTACTGTATCAGTCGATAGTTTAGAAAATGTTGCCAGTGCTCTGCATTCACCATGTACCATGATCCGCTCTTATTTTTGGTGAATATCAGGGGTGCACAAATAGACGGATTTGAAGTCATGAGGTAAAATGGGGCCTATCCCAGCTTTCAACTTAAGAAATAAATTTGTAAATTTGCACATTCATAGAGAAAGGAAACTTTGTATAGCTAGCCTTACCTCCTCAGTGAATGAAGGATCACCTGATGTTTGTTGTCAAAGGATCACCTGATGTTGAGTCGTTCCGCGACCCATCCCTCTTCTGTCCACAGTCCATGCTGGATGAAGGGGATGTGCCCTACCTTTCTACGGTCCTCCTCGCTTCCATCTTTTAGCAGCAACCTCTCTGTCAATTCCATTGGCAGGCTGTATAAGCGAAGCTCTTGGAGTCCGATGAGGTATTCAATCCCTTCTGGAAGCATCTTCAACTTTCCACAGTTGACCAGATTTAGCTGCTAGATGCTTGGCAATGCTCCTTTCTCTATTAGTATCTGATTTAGTTGTGTCAGATCGTTTAATTGTAGTGTTCTGAGCTTAGTGAACCGTCCATCGCGGAAACACAACTGCTGCCCTTCATAGGCCTTCCAAAGTGAAAGGAACACCAGATTGGGCAACGCTCGAAGTGATGAAAGCGGATCTTCTCTCAATTCAAACCAATCCAACCACAGATGAGTGAGGTTCACAAGGGAGCTAAACCAATGAGGCACCTTCTCCAAACGCCCATTCAGGCCAAGCTTATGAAGAAGTGGTGGAGGGTTAGCACAGAGAGCTTCCAACTGAAGTGTTTCTTCCGCTCTAGATGCCTTCACTTCCAAATTGAGAAGGTGTTTCATCTTTCCAATTGAGGTGCACAACTCGACTTCATGGATTGCTCTAACCTTAGAAATGCTAAGACCAATCTCCCCTTCTTCCGCTTCAATATCTTGTAGGCTTTGTAAGCTTGTTATATTACATATTCCTTGGATGCTACTTAAGAAATCGAAACTCCTTCCATACTTTTCATTAGTTCGATAACAAAATAGGTGGCGTAGTTTCCCTAGCTTCACAATCCCACTCGGTAGCCTCTCCATCTTCGTGTGCATGACATCCAGTGTTTGCAGGTTCTGTAGCCTTCCTATAGATTCAGGAAGCTCCCTAACATTAGTACCCCTTAAGTTGAGATACCGTAAATTGAACAAGTTAGTCACTTCATCCGGAATGCTTTTAATCGGAACTCCTCC
Source organism: Liriodendron chinense (assembly GCA_003013855.2). Classification (NCBI taxonomy): domain Eukaryota; kingdom Viridiplantae; phylum Streptophyta; class Magnoliopsida; order Magnoliales; family Magnoliaceae; genus Liriodendron; species Liriodendron chinense. The sequence continues at coordinate 1,349,109 of ML058432.1, read as the reverse complement.
TAGATTTAGGACCCTCAACAATCTAAAGCTTGATGATATCGAATTTAAAGAAGATGAAAAGGACATACTTTGATCAAACACCATAAGAGAACGAAGATGTGGCATACCTGTGCCTGTTTCTCTACTATTGTATATTGACATGCGGCGAACTTTGCTATTTTGCTTTGCCTGCTGCTCATTGTATATCATTCCGAACTTTTCTTCGTAACATAGGGATAAGGCCACCTCACGCACAATATCATGCATTCGACATGCTCTCACCCTTTTAAATTCATTTGTCTCAACAACCTGAAGTATGTTATGATGGATGAGTTCTTTCAGATAGTCTTCCGCTGCCTCCTCCATTGTAATTTTACCTGTCTCTTCCACAAAACCCTCTGCTACCCACAACCTAATCAGCTGCTTCCGGTGAATTAAATAATCCTCTGGAAACATGCAACAATACAGGAAACAATGCTTAAGGCGGTATGGTAGATAGTAGAAGCTAAGCAACAAGATGTGCTTTATTGGTTCAAGCATTTGATTGTTTCTCAACTGCCAACTCAAGTTAGTGTAGACTTGGTTCCATTCCAACACTGTCTTATCTCTTAATGACAAGAGGCTGCCTATAGCAACAATTGCAAGAGGTAGGCCTTCACATTTTTCTACTATGGATTGAGCCAATGGTTTGAGCTTTGAGGGATAGGATTCATTCCAAAATGCCTTCTTACAAAACAGCTCCCAGGCCTCTTCTTGATGTAGAGGCTGAAGCTTGCAGACACGGCTCCCCTCTCCCATTGCAGAAGCTACATTAGCATCTCTCGTGGTAACTACTAACCTACTTCCACATTTACAATCTGAAAATATGGCACTTATATTATTCCAATCATTCATACTCCAGACATCATCCAAAACAATGAGGTACTTCTTTGATTGGAGATGTCCTCTAACCATCCACCTTAATTCACCAGCATCCTTGGTGGCTATGTCATTTGAAACAACCTCCTTCGCTTCAACGATTTGTTTTATGATGCTCCGTAATAGCTCTTCGATTCTTAGAGTCTGTGAGACCGAAACACATGCGTAGCAGTCAAAGCGGTTCTTTACTTGTTGATTCTTGTAGGCTTTAGTGACAAGAGTGGTCTTGCCCATCCCCGTCACTGAAATCACTGTGCGTCGTTGTTCTTCCTCCACTAACCATCCGACTATCAAATCTATTTCTTTCTTCATCCCCACAATGTCACTGTCTTCTTTGTAAAGAGAAGTTTCTACATCACATTGCCACATTTCGCTAACATTATAAGAGCTTGTCCCTTCTTCTATTTGGTTGAGACCGTATCGAACTCTTCTCTCGAGAATTTTATGGACCTTTCCCTTCATTTCCTGGAGTCGGATTGCGAGCCGATGCCAGTACCAAATATTCTTAGGCAGGCAAATCGTGAAAAGGAGAAAACCCCTGAGTCCACCTCTTTGTGGCCTGTCCATGCAAGAAACGAACTCATCGATGATGTCCTCCACATCATATGCGGCATCTCTTACTTGCCCCACCCAGGTTCTCACTCCTCCATTGCTTTCTTTTCTTCTATCAGCATCCCTCAAAAAGGCATGCATGCTATCAATTTCCAGCTTGATTTCTTTTACTTCATTGTGTACTCCTCTGAGTTGGAATGTTTCTTGAGTTAGAAGGGCATGTAGCTTTTCTAGCAAGAATTGAACAACACTCTCTGCCATAGCAATTTCTGGAAAATAAGAGCAGAAGACAACCAATGTCAGAAAGAAATATTATGCCATTCTTTCGGCTATATGTTATTGTGTGTTTCTACGTACATATATACTGTGTATCTCTGTATTTGTATGGAGATGGTCTCCTGCAAGCTTTGTGAGCAAACTGAGCCAGTGTATGTGAAATCTACTCTGATTTAGGTGAACCCACACCAAACCAATTACAAGTTGGGAACGAATGCCCACTCTTGATTACACTTTGGCCCATCTGATTACATAATGGCCTCACCTTGTAAGCCCTGGGTGCAACAGTGGGTGACAAACCTAATAGATGGACTGGATTTCACATACACAACATGGTAGGCTGTGTAAAAAAAATTCCCTTTTTTTTTCACCCTAAACCCCACACTCACTCCCCAACTGGATTTTCACCATATGAGTTTCGAACCCAAGACCTCAAAAAAATTTCCTTTTTTTTTCACCCTAAACGCCACACTCACTCCCTAACTAGATTTTCTGTGTTTCAAATCCAAGACCTCTTGTTGAAACTCCGGAGAGTCTACCAACTAAGCCTAACTTATTTAAATAGAAATTTTATTAAACAAGAGGGTTTTATCCACACCGGCCGGTCTCTAGTCGCTCTGAGGGGCCACCGTGATGTATGGGTTTTATCCACACCATACATCCATTTTGCCATACAATTTTATAATCCCAAAAAATGAGGCAGAGCCTACCACACCCAAAGAAGCAGTGGTGATAATGACACCCACGGGTGAAACCTTCCTGCTAGGGAAGACCATCCTGCTAGGGCAGACCATGATGGTTAATTTCCATCTACCTGTTCATAAGGTCACATAGACCTAGATGATAAAGGGAAAACACAAATATCAGCTTGATCCAAAATTTCTGTGGCCCCTAGGAAGTATTCAATGGTAGTGTTTATTCCCTGTGGTTCACTTGAGCCTCGGATCTGCCTGTTGTTGGGATTACAAAGTGAAATGGTATGGCAAAATGAACGGACGGTGTAGATAACACCCATACATCAAGGTGGCCCCTCAGAGCTCCCATTCGTTCCTAACTAGATACAGGAGCGGTAACACCCAATCCAGATCGGGGGAGAGAGAGAACCATACCTGAAATACTAGTCGAGATTATAGGATGCTTCTCTTCAGTAATAGAACTCCCAGTCAAAATGCGTTGAGAAGAAAGGGAAGAAATGACAAAATAATCTAAAGAAAGACAGGTTTTAAAGAAGGGAATGCTTTACCTTTTTTCTCCAAAGACTTCATTGAAACTGTGCGGATTGGGTACTAGTACTACCCCCCGCTAGAGGTGGGCAACGATCCGGGCCAAGCCGAGTCAGCCCTAGTTTGGTTTGGCTTGTGTTTGTGCCATCTTGTGGATTGGCTTGGTTTGAGCTTCAGGCAACCCATGCGGCCCGAGTTTGGTTTGCTCCAGAAAAATCTGGCTCGAGCCGAGATCAATTTAGTCAAAAATTTCGAATCAAGTTGGGCCGAGTTCAAACAGGTGGCAGCTTTTTTTTTTAAAAGAATTTAAAAAGTTAAAAAAAAAAGTACAAACATATCTTATCATATGATGTTCAACATCCCCCAAAGGATTGCAGCTTCAAAATAGACATGTGAGGGCATTTTCCAAACAAAAGTACAGAGCATAATTTTACAAGTGCAATGTATTATGTATTATCCATGTCATCATGTATATGTATTATCCATGGTGTCCATCTGTTTTACTTATTATTTTAGGACATGATCCCAAAATGGAATCATATCTAAAGCTCAAGTGGATCACATAACAGGAAACAGTGTGCTTACAATCTACAAGCCGGATCAAGCTTAATCAAATCGAGCTTCGAGCTGAGCCCAGCCGAGCCGGTATTACCCTAGTTTGAGCTTGGTTTTTTTTTCAAATGAGCTTGACTCCCAGGCTTGGTTTGGTTTGAACTTCCATTTGAACCAATCCAAGCCGAGCTTTTTCAAACCAATCCAAGCCGAGCTTTTGAGCTGGCTTGATTTGTGCCCAGCTCAACCCCCACCAGGACGCAAATAGAGACGGACGATCGTGTCAGGGGTTCTGTGGGGCCCACCGTGAGTAATATGTTTTATCCACACCATCCATCTATAATGAAAGATCATTTTTAGTCATGAGACCAAAAGGTAAGAAGATAAAAGGCTCAAGTGAACCACACCACATGAAGCAGTGGGGATTGAAATCTTACCATTGAAAACATCCGATGGCCGACTGTGATGTTTATTGTCCATCCAACCTGTCACAGTTTATTGTCCATCCAACCTGATCCAAAACCTCTATGGTCCCCAAGAATTTTTCAACGGTAGGCTTTAAGTCCCCTTTACTTCATGTTGTGTGGTCCACTTAAGCCTTTGATTTACCTCCTTTTTGGGTACTCATCCTAAAATGATCTTTCAAAATATATGAATAATGTGGATAAAACATATAGCTCATGGTGGGCCCCACAGAGCCCCTGACAGGATTATCCGTCTCTATCTGTGTCCTGGTGGGGTAGTACCCAACCCGCGGTCGTATGGGACTCGGATTAGGTACTACCCCCACCAGGGCGCTGAGGAGATGATGGACGAAGTGCGTGGCACCTCGTCATTGGTGGAGAGCAGTGGGGCTCGCACCGATGTGACAGGGCTGCCAGCCGCACTGATGTGACTGGGTTGTGCTGACAGCCCCGTCACATCAGTGCGGGCCCCACTGCTCTCCACCAATGACGAGGTGCCGCGCACCCCATCCGTCTCCTTAGTGTCCTGGTGGGGGTAGTACCTAATCCGAGCCCCATGTATGCTCGAGGACATGGATTGCGTGCTTCCCCACCCATCCTAAGCTCGGAACGAGCAGGGGCTCTGAGTGGCCACCTTGACGTATGGGTTTATCCACATCGTCCATCCATTTTTCCTTGTTATTTTATGAAATAGGATGAAAATTTAGGTAGATCCAAGGCTCAAGTAGGAGATACTACAAGAAACAGTGGTTATTGTGACGGCCACTGTTGAAAATTTCCTAGGGTGCACCGTGATGTTTATTTACCATCCAACCTATTCATAAAAACCTCGGTGAAGGGAAAGCATAAATATCAGCTTGATCCAAAACTTTTGTGGCCCTAAGAAGCTTTCATCTGTATAATAGTTTAATCCAAAACTTCTTATGGCTTACAAGAAGTTTTCAACAATAAAGCATTTAATCCCAACTAATTTTTGGTCTGGGGACTTAAAATGGGACGCTGTTTTCTTTAGTGAGGTCAATTTGAGATTTGGATTTGTCTCATTCGTTATCTCACGCCCTAAAATGATCTCTCAAAATGAATGGATGGTGTGGATACAATACATACATCGTGATGGGACCCACATAAGTTGGTGACGTAAGCAAGATAACTACTTATGTAACAACCCAAAATTTCGGCACCCGAGTACGGAGTCTCTGATCCCGAGTTCCCGAGTGTTAACTTAATAAAATACTATTTTAAGAAGGCTACACATGGAAAATGCACCCACGTGTGTCCTCAATCAGATTTACATTCATTCCATTCACAAATAATCAAAGTACCACATTTCAATTAGCGGATCATAAGCAAAGCGGAGGTAACTAAATCAAAAATATAGGGCTAACACCCTAGATGTATAATTCAATCGCAGTGTAAGCCTATATGAGAATTATACGAATCGCAATAAAAGTAATAGGAAGGGAAAATACATCTACCAAAAGGGATTAAGTTAAAAGACTACAAGGCGCCCGTGCGCACCACCATCTGGTCATATTCTTAAGACATCTGCATATGTCAAATATAAGGCGTCAAAACGCCAACATAGTGAAGAAATAAGCCCAAGGTTAGACTCGGGATATTTAAATTATAAACATGTTCATATAAGTGTATTATTCTTAAGCATGTTATCAAATCAATCAAGTTTAGGCAATAACCACAAATTTATCATACATCATCCTAGGCTAGTTGATTTAATGCATGCATGTCATAATTTTGCACATAATGCATGTCCCGGGCCAGCCCTGGCCTGACCAATTGGTATTAGAATCCACAATCCACCTGTCTAGTAGGTCGTAAGTCGTGACTGAGTACACAGCTTTGATGACACGGAGAAATGATATGAAGTGCTCAAGGTAGCACTGACGCCACATTAAGCAACTAAGCCACACGAGTCCCCTTCAAATGCAATGTTATGTATGCATGATTTATTAAAATATTTATTGGTCCAATTCATTCAGTAAATTGGTGAAGCCAGAATACCACATCGTATTGTAAAGTCTAACTAGGACTATCTAGCTCCCTATGATGCGTCGCCAATCATTGCTAGTAACCCCTCGATCCAAGGTTTGGGTTATACACCCATGAAAGCATGGTCTAGGCCGTAACTCGTCAGTCACGCCTAAACCAAGCGGAAGGGCTCATCACCCAAATATCAAATACGATTAATTTATTCAAAGGTGCGAGCGTTTCACTCGGAATTATCCCAATGCACGCCCGGGTCGTTCGAACAGTGCACAGGCACGCAAACATCGGTCAGGGTTACATTTGTCACAAGGGTCATTCAAACAACAATCGGTCACCCCTGTCAATGCTCACTGGTCACTACGGGGAGGCACCACCCCAGCATAGGCCGATAACTCAGACATGGTATCTCATACCACCATGCCTGGCTCATGAGACTTGGTGGATCGAGTAGCAGTATGGTTTTAAGTGGACTATTCACAGTAGGAAACGATGGTATTCTAAATTCTATATAGTGTGATTCAACAATGAAATACAAGAATGATTAACTCTGAATGGGGCTTATTCGGTGAACCCAAATGGACGACGAAAAACCAACAATGGCCACTATCGGTCGACCGTGTCCCGCTTGGTCGATTGAATAAGTCTGTGACGGCCAACCTAGTAGCAGGCGGTACATTATATCAAATAGGTTGTCAGAGCTTAATCCAAAGCAACACTTAACTTATTATAATGACAATTTAGGTTATTAAATACCTAATCATAAACATATCCAAGCACCTGACCCGACCGACTAGCCCGACCGATCCAAAGGACCTAGGATGACACAGCCCGGATGACACAGGGCGCCACATACATCCACAAGCATAGATATATTACAATATTGTAAATTTATATCATTCAGGCATTTCATCGAGCATGTTATCAATCAAACAACAATAGAGGCATTTCATCGAACATGTTATACACACTTCAACAATTAACATATAAATTCAACCAATCATTAATTAAGATTTGTTGAGAATAAGCTTGATGGTAGATCTTTACCTTATAGTTAAAATTCGGCGATTCAAATACGGCCCGAACGTAGAAAATTTGAGAATACCTCAATTACCTACAATGAATCACAAATCTAGTGTTAATCAATTAGGGTTTACTCCAATTAAAGTTCTAATTAGGGTTTTGGGTTTACATACCTCAGATTTGGGAAAAACCCCAAGTCAATTTGTCAAATCGGGGCCGAGGTTGGAGTGCAATGGAATCTACGCGGATTTGCGCCCAATACAGCATCCACGATGCATGAGCTGCACTAACATGATAGCCGGGGCCCCGAGCCCTAACATGAGCAAACCCTAGGTTAGGGTTTGGACGAATCAAATGAGGGTTTCTAACCCTAATGGTCCAAGAATGAAGAAATGGAAGGAAGAGGAAAAGAAGAAGTAGAGGAACACCTTACCTAACATGGGGAGGTGAATTCGATCCAAAACTGTCGGTTTATGGCCGAGGAAGACTTGAGAACGGACGTGGAGGTCGAAGAAAGCTTGAAACTCTGAGGCTTTCAAGGTTTGAGGAAGGATTTGAGAAGGAAAATGGGTTTGAGAAAGGAAGAAGAGAGTTAAGAGGGCTTAGGAACAAAGGGGAGAAGAGGAAGAATGAGAGAAATGAGAGAGAGAGAGAGAGAGAGAGAGAGAGAGAGAGAGAGAGTTGGATCGAATGGGGTTTGAAACCCCCTTTTAAAACCGACCAGCCACGACCGGTCCGACCGATCTCAGATCCGGTCGGCCGGATCACACTGTCCATCAGTTTTTCCCCCACAAGGGACAGCAGCAACCGGTTGGCTGGTTGTCAATTCGGTCAGTCGGCTGCCTATCCGGTGGGCCGGTTGTCCCTGGTCCATTTTCTTCTCAAATTTCAAGGTTTCTTCCCTGCACAGAGAGTTCCTTCCCAGTCTAGGCTACTTGTCAGCCTTATTTACAAAATAACGTTTAAGTAAATGTCATGTTTAATTTATGTTTCCATTTACTTTAAGTTAGATTTGATAATTTAGGGTTCTATTATTAGTCTCTACAGACAGCGACATACCCGAGTCAACCCGATCGTCGGAAAACTCTTCTAAACCATGTGATCTTCCAACTCCTAAACTATTTCCATTATTTTTTTGGTAAAAACATTCATTTTAGTCCCCAATACATGTGAACACACGTGCAGGTACGCACTATAACTGACAAATCAAAGGTAACGCCCAAGGACTTTCAATTCCTACGTTAGCGAAAATTTGAGGCGTTACAACTCAACCTGCTAGTAGCTAATCCGCGTCCCTTAAAATGACATGGAAAAAAATAGATGGACGGTGTGGTTAAATCTGCACGTCACGATAGCCCCTCTTGAGACCCAGCCTCAGCCTGTCTAGAGCTCAGGACTATCCGATGTGGATTAGCTACCAACGGCTTCAGTAGCTATCTCCATGCTGAAGTGACATCACCAAGTTCTGTGGGCCCCATCATGACGTATGCGTTGTATCCACACCGTCCATCCATTTGGGGAGATCATTTTAGGGCATGAGCCGGAAATGAAGCAAATCAGAAGCTTAAGTGAATCCCATTGCATAAAACAGCGGGGACAATGACACCCACAGTTGAAATTTTTCTAGGGCCTACCATGGTGTTTATTTGGGATCTAACTTGTTCATAAGTTGACACGGATATGGAAGAAGGGAAAACACAAATATCTGCTTGATCGAAAACTTGTCACCAAGAAGTTTTTAATGGTAAGCGTTCAATCCACATTGTTTTCTTAGATGGGGTTTGTTTGAGCTTTGTATCTGCCTTATTCTTTGTATTATGCCATGATATGATCTTTCCAAGTGGATGGACGGTTTGGATACAACGCACACATCATGGTTGGGCACACAAAACTTGGTGACGTTACTTCATTAGCCAGATAGCTACAGAAGCCATCCTTGCTAATCCGCATAAGCCATCGTAGCTAATCCGCGTACGGGAGGGGTTCAATCTCGCTACTGAAGTTCTGTGGACCCCACGATGATATATGTATTGTATCCACACTGTCCATCCATTTGGAGAGATCATTTTAGGGCATGATCCAAGGAATGAGGCAGATCCAAAGTTTTAAGTGGACCCCACCATAGAAAACAGTGGGGACATTGATGCCTACAGTTGAAACCTTCCTCGGATCCACCATGATGTTTATTTGAGATCTAACCTGTCATAATTTAACATAGAATAGACTAAGGGAAAACACAAATATCAGCTTGATAGAAAACTTCTGGCCCCAAAGAAGTTTTTAATGGTAGGCATTCAATCTCCACTGTTTTTTGTGGTGGGGTCCACTTGAGCATTGAATTAGCCTCATTTTTTGGCTCATGCCTTAAAATGGTCTGTCCAAATGAATGGAAAGTGGGAATACAACACATATATCATGGTGGGGCCCACTTAACTTGATGAGATCACTTCAGCACGGAATCTCGCTACTGAAAATCGCGTCCGGGACTGGCGGGAGTAGTACGCAATACGCGTCCTCATAATTGAAAACAGTTGCGTTTCTTTGCAATCGCTTTCAAATAGCTGTCATGTTCTTCAAAGTTCGGAGGCGGATTGCCGACTGACGCTGTTATCTTTTATCCATATCGTCCATCCCTTTTTCCAGATAATTTTAGCACAGAAGTTAAAAAATGTTGGATCCAAGTCTCATATGTACCACAACATAAGAAACAATGGTGATTGAAAGCTTACTGTTAAAAGCTTTTGAGGGGCCACAAGTTTTGCATGAAGCTGATATTTGTGTTTTCCCCTCCATCCAGGTCCGTGTGACCTCATCAACAATGTGGATGGTAAATAAACATTACAGTGGGACTAGGAAGTTTTTAATGGTGGGCATTCAATCTACACTATTTTCTTTTGGTTTGATCCACTTTAGATTTGGATCTGCCTTATTTTTTTATAGGCTGATGGTTGTATGTAGTATTCAATTTGTCAATGATAATATTGATAATATCACAAGATTATTGTTATCACAACATGGCAATAACGAGATCATCATCTTGCGTTTCCTTTTTAATTGTTGACAATTTTTTGACAAAATATCATATATTTTCAATATTCTAATATAACGATAGATGTTTGGATGGAAGGTTGGATAATTGGATGGATAAATGGGATGGATATATGAGATGGATGGAATGTGGTGCAGTCGTAGAGGGAACGAGGTTGATCACCGTCTCTCTAGTAGGGTAACTGATTCGAATCCACAGACCTATTGGGAATCTAAGGACCTATTGGGAATCCTCAATCGATCTTCCTTGATTTCTCAAGGGGCACTCAAAGAATACTAGTAGACAAAGTATAAACTCAGGGCAATTGTATTAAATTCAATAATGTGTCCTCTACTATGAAAATAAGCATGCTTAAATAGTTTAGCAATAAACCAAAATCCTAAAAACGAGATTAGGAATAATCCTAATCGAAAATGGAAAACAATAGTTCAAAAATGAAAATCTCATGTGCAATCTGCAACACCATCGACCGATCGGGCATAGGTCATCGACCGGTCGGAGATGCTCACCCACTGTCCAGAGAGCTCGGCGTTCCCTGCTTGGAAATTCAACCAGTTGCTCAACCGGCCAGGCGATCGGTCGTGGCTAGCCTAAACAGTCTAGAGGGTTGGGCATTTCTGGTAAATTCGATCGATCGGACGACCAATCAGTAGATGGTGTCGACTTGGAAATTTTGCGATTCTTTAGCTCCATCTTTTGGCTTTTCATTTGTTCCATCTTCTCCATGTAGAGTTGAGCAACCTCCTCTACATCGGTCCTTCCTACCTTGAAAGAACTTGACCTCGAGTTCGCATTCACCTCCATTGTTTTTTGTGATAGGGTCCACTGGAGCTTTGGATCTGCCTCATTCTTTTGCTCATGCCTTAAAATGATCTCTACAATTCGATGAATGGTGTGGATACAACATATACATCATGGTGGGGCCCACAGAACTTGGTGACATCACTTTGAATCTCACAACTCGCTCTATCAATAACTAATCCGCATCCTTCGAGATTGCACCCACGTGGCGCTACTCCAAATCCAGCCTGTTAGGCCTGCATTATGATATATGTGGTACATCCACACCGTCCATTCATTTTACAAGGGAAATATGAGGTAGATCCAAATTTGAAGTGGACCACATTATAGGAAAGAAAAAAGGATTAATTAAATGCCTACCCTTGATAATTGCTTGGGGGCAAAATATGTTGGATGGATAAAAAAAAGAATTATGACGGCCCTTAATGTAGGTCCATATTACCTAATCACATAATCAACAAATTAGATGACAAAAAACAATTACAATGGGCCCTAACATTTTTTTTGTTGTAGGATTTAATTGGCACGCTAATTCTTGTGGGGGCCCACATGAGATTTGGATCTTTTTCATTTTTGGGCTCACAACCTAAAATCATGATTAATGAAAAATGGACGGCATGGATCAAACAAACTCATTATCGTGGGGCCCACAACGCAGTCAACTCTAGGGGTGCACATAGAACTGGTGGAACCGGTAAATTGAACCGGAACCGGTTAGTTCAGTTCAGTTCAGTTCGGTCTGGTTCTGAAGCGCATCGGTTCCGATTCCGGTTCCAAAAATTAAAGAACCGATTAGCTTGGTTCGGCTCTTGGTTTGGGGTTTTGTAGAACTGAACCGGACCGTGAACCGAACCTTGGGTGTTCAACTCTCACTATTTCATGTCGAGTAGTCCACTTAAAAATTGGATCTATCTGATTTTTTTTTAATGTGACCTACCTAAACATTGTCTAACAATGAGGATGGATATGTAGATCTAACAAACACATCGCATTGCATCAAGGAATCCAATGCAATTAGGCTAGATTATAAAAATCCTAGAACCATGGAACCGAATCGAAATCAAACTAGTTTTTACGGTCCAGTTCCAGTTCGGTTTTGGGTGCTAATGGTCCAGTTCCGGTTCCAAAATTCCTGAAACCGTTGGAAACAGTTTGGTTCTGGTTTCACCCCATAACCGGACCGAACCGAACCATGTGCACCCCTAGTCATCTCCGGAGTGAATTTTTGGAAGCCTGCACAAGGATGAAAAAGGAGGGCATCGTCATTTTCAAATACAATAAACAGAATGTTAAAACTGCCGTTGGTGAAAGTATTTTTTTGGCCGTATTTAAAAAACTTAGGCAAGTTTTAGAAACAGTTTAAAAACAAACTCCTTTTGGAATTCCACTAAAATGTAAGCATACGTATATATGGTATCGTCTCTTTCCTTTTTAAGAGTGGCCTATCAAATGTAGGGGAAAACCCAGTGTATTACTAAGATTGTTGAACATAGATCCATCCCCCCCCCCCCCCCAAAACAAACAAACAAAAAAAAAAAAAAAAAAAAAAAATTGATGAGTATCTAACTAGACTGTCAAGTATGCCCTTGGCATAATAAGAGCTTCAATGCAACTTTTGTGCACACCATTATCATTATTATTTACTCATACACACTCACACCCACACATACCAAATACCCCCCCCCCCCCCCCCCCCCCCCCCCCTACGTGGCTCCCTCCCTGAGTACAAGTGTGTGTACTAACAGTTGTAAGACTCCATTAAGTGGGCCACACGTGATCGTTGGTTTGGATCATGACCGTTGGATTATTCAGATTGAGCGATTCAGGGGGCCCCACTATAGTTGTGATCATTGCAAATAGGTTTGGGGTGGGACGCTTGAACCGTGTTCCCTATACGCGGTTATTAAGCCAGATATGGAAACCTACGGTGTGGAGACCCTAGAGGAGAGAAGTGTGATGGGTAAGCTTCTCTGGCCCTCTTTCCTATAAATATACGTCTTGGTCCCCTCACCAACACACAAGAGAAAACCCCAGTCCCATTAAATGTTTCTCCTAAAAGGTGTAAGGTGCGGAAGACCAAGAGTTCTTCTCCGCAACACGATGGCATCGGGAATGTCTTCCCAATCAGGTATGGCTTTCAGATTACAGTATGGAATCTCCATTGTTGATGCATAGACGATCCGATTATTCCGCATTAAGTTTTCAGTTTCACAACAGTGAGACAAAAATTGGGTGACAGATGTTGATCAAGGACCACCTTTAGATTTTCGTCGCTCGATGAAGTTGGTGGAGATGGATGATCCAGACGATAGGACCTAAAAATCACAAATAGAGAGATCGTGAGGGGGAGCCGGTCATGCCAGCAGAGGACCCTCCGATGTTTAAGTCAATAAGCCTGATTGAGTATAAAAGCTTTAGGTACATTAATTCTTTGGTATATGAATAGCGTACCTGGAAATGATGAGAAAGGGTCCTTTTATAGATGGGTAAATCAAAGTGGTTCCGGTTATCTCTAGGATTGAACTGACCTTATCATTGCATGGCACCCTATCTTTAGGCCCAAAGTCCGATTAACACTCAGGATTGAAAATCTAGGCTGAGTTTACTCGGTGGAGATAAACAGCTTACCTAAAATCAGTGCAATGCTAGTTGGACCTGCTACACTAGTTTTCTGTGAAACAAAATGCTGAAGTTGCTCATCAATGGACTGAACGGATATTAAGTACTTATCCTTGCCTGAAAACCTGTGGGCCAGGCTTGGTTTCGCCAAGGTGAAATTACTTGGGGAAAGAAGTTAAAAGCCAGGCATTTCACCAAGGGTCTCTAATACGAGGGTGTGCTTCATTGTACCTACTCACCCAGATGTACCATGAAACTTTATATTATGTACAAGAGACTTAACCATTGACATTGAAAGAAACATATTTGACATACACACAAACACCACATCTGGTGCTAAAGCAAATTTCATATGTAATCCATACAGTAAATATGCAGAGAAATAAAACAACGCAGTATTAAATGACCAACTCCGAATAGACATATACAGCATAGTCACCCATGCTGATGAAAATCACCTGTTTAGCAATACCTATAGCCATGTCCAAATAACAACCATATTGAGGAACGTCCACGGGCACAATTAAAACCCATTTCAAGAAATAAGCATGGCTACATTTATGTACACACAAGCAAACTTATAATAGAAACAGACTCATGTCTAAGAAAATCCATGCTTGAAAATCATGCTTATCTGAGCAAACTAATATTTCACAAAATAGAGATCAATAGCTTCTCACTCCAGCCAATGGCTAAGAACACACCCTCTAGCTCTGCATCCTTTGTGGCACATCCTTCAGTTCTACCCTTTACTCCTCGTATTATAATAGATTCATAGTGTGTTCATCATCTCAGTACAATATATGATAAATCCATATCAGATAGAGGAATAGATCCATAGCAGATAGAATAAAATGAAAATAGAACCAAAGCTGTTATATTAATCGACTCCATGTAAAGGAGAAAATGCAGGAAATAGATGAATTAAATGCCCACGGCCAAGGAAAAAACAAATGGATGATAAAATACACGAGTAGAATGGACCACTCCAGCTGGCGTGGTCACCCTAAAGTAGGTCCCATGATGATTTTAGAGCCGTCCATCTTCATGTTCCCATCACATAATGCCCATTTTGTATGCTCCCGCATTTGTGTGGATTTGCTAACTGTGCTGTTGGGCCCAAGCGTGTCAGGTGTGGCTCATGAGCATAGAATAGAACCCAAGTGCGAGCTCATCTTTCCCCAGCCTATGATCATGATAGTGGAGCTAAACCGTCTGGGCCAGCCCATGGGTTTTTCGCCCTGGCGTATTTGGGGATGTGGTTGGACTGAAATACAGAACCTGAGGTCCTACGTCATTGCATTCTTCCAAACAAAAGAAGTTATAGTTGTCTGCGTTTGTGATTTTTAGTACATGGTCCTTTCATGATGGGGTCCATAAAATGGACGATCCTAATTGATACATCACCTATCCAAGGCTGCAGTACAGAGATTACTATCTTACGGTTCTACCAGTTCTTAGGTAACATCTTCAATCCAATGGTGTTAAACACGTCCGGCTGGGCCATGCCCACTAGCTGTTCTTGGACGGACTCGAGTGCAGGCCTGAGCACGTGCTTATTAGACCTGAAAACCCTGTCCCGGCCCAACAATAGGCCTCTAGGATCCGTCTAAATCCGAAGCAATAAGGTTTGGGCTTGTGTTAGGGCCATCAAGCCCAGTTACAAGCTTTCATTTGATCTCATACTAATTTCTGTGTAGGGAGAGGATTTATCAACAATTCAAACCGTTCATTTGCCGGGTCTTGCCATGGAAAGGCCATAAGCTGTGAGATAATCCATGTAGCAGGTTGGAGAATTTCCGCTAAGTGAATGCTGGCCGTAGTCTAGGCTTTTTTTTTTTTTTTTTTCTTTTTTTTTAGAAGTGAATACTTTTAATACTGACCAATTTGAAACTGATCCAACTAGTTCCTAGGATGATTGTCCGGGTGTGGTTTTTAGGGTAAGCACCATCCACAGGCCGATGACAAATCAAGGGTCCAAATCTCATACATGTGTGCAACGTGCGTCCATCTGTCTGTGAGGCAGCAAGGGAGGGAACCGGATTGCGTAGCGTAGAACACAGCACCCACGTCCTTACTATGCATACGTGGAGAAGATCTGTGGCCCCACCATGATGTATGTTTTTTTTATCCTCATTGTCTATTCATTTTTTTAGATTATTACAAGGAATGAGCCTACAAATGAAGTAGATTCAAAGCTCATGTGGACCACACCATAGAAGCAGAAATGAGGCCCACCATTGAAACCTTTCTAGGGCTCACCATGATATCTATTTGCCATCCAAGACAAAGGGAAAGGACAAATATCAGCTTGATCCAAAACTTCTGTGCTAACTAAGAAGTGTTAATGATATATGTCATTAACCCCACTGCTCCTTGTGTTATGGTCCACTTGAGCTTTGAATCTACGTCATTTTTTGGGCTCATGCCCGATAATGATTTAAAAAAATAATGGATAGTGTGGATTGAACACATACATTATGGTGGGCTAATAGAGCTTTTTCTACCTACCTGGGTGCTGTGTTCTTCGCTGCGGGATCCAAGTCCACGAGGGGCGGAAAAGGATTGGCTAGTGACCCGCCACTAGCCAATAGCTAGTGGTCGGTGCTCCGAAGGTGTATGTGTTTCATCCATGCAGTCCATCCATTTTTCTGGATCATTTCATGATATGATCCAAAAAATGAGGTAGATCAAAATCTCATGTGGACCACATAGTGTTGATTAAACACCCACCATTAAAAATTTCATGGGGGCCACAAAAGTTTTGAATCAAGCTGCCCTTCATCCAGGTCTGTATGACCTAATTAACGGGGTGGATGTCAAATAAACTTTACAGTGGGCCCTAGGACATTTTTTTATGGTGGACATTCAATCACTACTGTTTTCCCGTGGTGTAGTCCACGTGAGATTTACATCTGCCTCATTTTTGGAATCAAGACATAAAATGATATGTAAAAATGGATGGACAGCATTCATGAAATACATACATCATGGTGGGGCCCACAGAGCACTGACCACTAGCCACCTGGCTAGTGTCACCTGCACTAGCCAAACCGCGTCCGCAAGGGACGGGGATTTAGACAACTATTAAAATGGGGCTACTAAAGATCTGGATCATGTTCAGTCAGGATCCTCTGTTGGCTTCCAAGCAGGAAATCCCTGCTTGGAGCCTTTTCATTTGTCCACGTCATCACATCTTCAATGCAACTTAGTCATACCTCAGTGCAACCTGGTCACATGACTGTCATGACTTCATGCAGTGTGATGTGGACTCCATGTTGAGATATCCTAACCTTTTATTTATATGAGAAACACAATTCAAGGTTGCTGCCTCAATTCAATGGGAGCTGATTGCTTCGGGCAACAAGACATCTCTGTTCCCGGAGCCGTACTCTGTGGGCCCACAAAACAGTGGGATTGAACGCCCGGCAGTGACAGAAGTTTTGTATGGGATGATATTTGTTCCTATAGTTTATCTGAGCAGTAATAATCCTATGAACGGATTGGATGTCATATAAACATCATGGTAAGCTCTGAGAAGGTTTCAATTGATGTTGTTGTTCCCACTATTTTGTTTGTGTGGCCCCCCTGAGTTTTGGATCTGCCTGGTTTTTAGTATATTGTCTTATTGTGGTCTTTCAAAAACAATGGATGGAGTGGATTTGTCACATACATCTCTGTGGACCCCACGCAGCCCCGGGCAAGGAGATATCTCTGTGCCCAGGGTCACCGGCAATCTGCTCTCCAATTAAATGGGCCCTACTTAAGATGTCAGCTGCCAACAGCTACTGCACCGTACTCTGTGGGCCCACTAGTATAAATTTGTTTTATCCACACCATCCACTCATTTTTCCATATTAGAACATTAACCAAAAAATGATGCAGATCCAAAGGAACAGTTGTGATTGAACTCTTAACATTAAAAACTTCTCCGTAGCCACAAAAGTTTTGGATGAAGGTCCGTGTGACCTAACCAACAGGTTTGATGGCAAATGGATCTATTAATGGGCCAGGCCTGAGGTAGCTCTCAGCCCAGATTTTGAACTGTTTCATGCTGGGCGATTGGGGAGGCCCAGATGAACTACAGTGGTACCAGGAACTTTTTAATTGTGGGCGCTCAATTACCAATGTTTTCTTGTGGTGTGGCCCGCTTCAGATTTGAATATCACACTTTTTCACTCATGCCCAAAAATGATATAGAAAAATAGATGGACAGCAAAGATTATATATATATATATATATATATATATATATATATATATATATATATATATATATATAGGGCTAACAGAGCACTGCCCTTAGCCCCATTGTTGCTGGCAGTGTCACTGGGCAATCCACGAACGCAGATTGCGTCCTACCCCGCTGGGCTCTAGCTGGGGGTGGGAAGGAGCTCTGAGTGGCCATCACGCCACATATAGGGCTAACAGAGCACTGCCCTTAGCCCCCTTGTTGCTGGCAGCGTCACTAGGCAATTCATGAACGCAGATTGCGTCCTGCCCGCCGGTCTCTAGCTGGGAGTGGGAAGGAGCTCTGAGTGAGCACACCACAGGAAGTATTGGTGATAATGATGCTCACTGTTGAAATTTTTCCAGGGCATACCCGGTGATGTTTATTTGCCATCCAACCCATTCATAAAGTTACATGGACGTAGATGAAGGGAAAACGCAAATATCAGCAAGATCCAAAACTTATGTGGTCCTCAAGAAGTTTTCAATGGTAAGAATTTAATTCACATTGTGTGGTCCACCTGTGTCTTGAATCTGCCTCAATTTCGGGCCTAAATCCTGAAATGGTACGGAAAATTTAATGAATGGTGTGGATAGAAGTCATACATCATGGTGGCCGCTCAGAGCTCATGGTGGCCGTCTCCAGAACGGGCAGGGGTAGGACGCAATCCGCAATCCACTGTCCTCAGCAACCTCATCAACCAACAAAGGTTTACCTCATGTTTAGTTGTGGAAGGATGGATGACTAGTTGATTCATTTGGTGACCCATCCCTTCTTTTCTGTCCACTGTGCACGCTTGATGAAGGGGATGTGCCCCACCTTTTTACGTCCTCGTGCTCGGTGAGATCTCTCAATTTTTACTTCATTTTATTATTATCTATCCCTGCGTGGGTGAAGAAGGTTGGATCCAAGTAGATTGTGCTTGAGATCGGTTTGTAAACAGATCTCTACATAGTGGATTGTGTTTGAGATCGGTGTGTAAACAATTCTCTACATAATGGATTGTTTCTCTAGTGAGGTCCTGTTGAGCCATGAATATTACATATTCTAACCCCTTTCATCATCACATTATGCATGATTTTATGTTTAAAGACTAATCTAATACATGTTTTTGTGATTGTAGGAATGAGAGGGAGACTTTCCCAATTCATGGTTAAAAGAGTCACTTTGTATGCCTTGAAGATCAAAAGAAATAAAGGACAAGAGATGGAGAAAAGATGCAATGCAATGGATGAAGAAAAGTATGAAAAAGTCACAATTTACAGCCTGACCGGCCGGCCTGCCAAACCCTCCAGAAATACAAATTTCTCTGGAGTGATTTTGTGAAGGCCAACCTGTGGTCCAGTCGGCCGGCCATGCACTTTCTACAGATTTCAAACATAGGCAGTTCCATTTTTTTTTTTCGGCTCAGGTTTTAGGGCCCATCTTGATGATATTTGAAAATCTAACACGTCCATGTCGAAGAGGAGCTCGATGTCGAAATAACAAGTGGTTTCGTGTCGATCGGAACTACGGATTGATCATGGCAGCCAAAACAATACGAACTGTCCAGAAAGTTTCCAGATTTCGCTGCTCAACACTGGAATGGTCCAGGTGGCCCATCATTGATGATATTAAAAATCTAATTTGACCATCTTCTAAATCACATCTATATATGAATAACCACAAACTTTCAGCTCAAAAGGATGTGTGGTTTGATCGTACCGATTGAAGAAAGATGGATCATCCAGAAAGATTCAACTACGCAGATTTTATAAAAGGCCTAAGTGTTCTATGTTTTATACCCAATTTTGGAATTGATTTGGACAATCTAATCCATCTATCATTTATAGGAGAAAGGTTTCTACTAATGTTCCAAATTTGAGATCAATCCGACCTCCGTACACTCCGTAGCATTGAAAGCAAGATGAATGGTTCTGGAGGTATCCTAATTACGTGATTTTGAGAGGCGGTCGCTGATCTGGTTGGTGTGCCCATTCAGAAGATAATCTTGAAAATGTAAATCATTTGTGAGGAAGATCAAGTTTCAGGGAAGTTACAAATAAAATTTGAAGGCAATCCGACCATTGGTTAAGCCGTACGAAGTGAAACAAAATCTGTTATGTTGCGGTACTCTTGCTGTATTATAAAAGGAGGTGCTCTCTTCTATTCCAAACTAGTCAAGAACGTGAGAAACAAGGAGTTCAAGTCCTAGGAGGCTACCTAGCCTCCTACAGCTAGTTTTTCTTCCTTTTCTTAGTTGTAGTTCTAGTTTTAATATGTTTTTTCTTAGTTAACCTCTTAGCTAGAGCTAGGGGTGAAATTTGTAGTTGGTTTCAATACTTTAATTTATTTATGCAAGTCCCATTTTCTTAATTTTTGGATTTTGAACTTCTAGTTTGAATAAAATTTGAATTTTTACATGAATTATGAGAGTTTGTGTACTCCGGACATGAGTTCCTTACAATTCTCTGAGATTGCCATGATGGGTTTGTTTAGATTCAAATTGTAGTAACCCTAGAGCATGCCAAAGTCTCTTGGCATGACTGTTACTTCGAAGGCTACAACTTTGAGTTCCATGTGCTTCATTAGAACTAGAAATCTGATTTCCAAATTTAAGTGGGACTGTTTTTACTTGAATGTTATATCCTCCAATTAGATAAGAGATAGAACTTTGATTCTAATTGTGTTGTGCTTGGATGAATGGATTAGTATTGAACTATTACAATGGATCCTTGATGCTCTAGTTCTTTCTAAATCTCAGATTTTCCTGTTTTATGTTAAAAACTATTTTCCTAAATTTCTTAAATTCTAGTTATTGGAGTAGTTGAAATTGTTTACTTCTTTCCATATGGATCGACCTCGGTCTTACCGAGAATTATCATTACATCGCAGCCTTACACTTGAGGCAAGCGAACAGGTCCCGTGGTTTTTACCTCTTTGAGGGTTTTCTACATAACAATCTTTTGTGTTCGTGTTGTTGATGATTTGATTTTGTTTATTGCATTATCATATCACATAATTCACGTACTTGGGGTGTGAGATCCTTAAGTTTTGTGCAACGACCCAACAAAGATGGTATCAAAGAGTCGAGGTTTAGAAAACGGACTGTGAGATCATTATGAGTTATGGAAGGTGGCTCATCAAGGATGATCAGCCTTAATGGGTCTAACTGGCTCATATGGAAGGCGAAGATGGAGAACTTGCTGTATTGCAAGCACTTATCCTCTCCAATCTTAGGTGTATCAGCTAAGTCGAAGGATATGACTGATGATGATTAAAAGAAGATGGACCGGAAGGCAATGGGGTTCATTAGACAATGGTTGGATGATACGGTGTTCCACAATGTGTCTACGAAGACCTCAGCCGCTAGTTTTTGGAAGAAACTAGAAGGGTTGTATGAGAGGAAGACAACCGGTAATAAAATTTTCTTGATTAGAAGACTTGTGAATCTCAAGTTTAAGGAAAACGGTTATGTGGCTGAGCACATGAATAAAGTCAGCAATATTGTGAACCAACTTTCTGCTATGAAGATGGTCCTGGACGATGAGCTACAAGCCTTACTATTGCTTAGCTTGTTGCTTGATAGTTAGGAGGCATTAGTTGTGTCTTTAAGTAACTATGCGTCAGTCGGAAGGTGTCCATGGAACATATAACCAGTTATCTCTTCAATGAGAAGACAATGAGAAAGTTTAAGGGTCTACTCAACAAGAGGCCCTCATGACACAGTAATGGGGGAGAGGAAAGAACAAGAAGGGCAGCAAAGCCCAAGATAAATCCAGAGGCAAGTCTAGTACTAGGAAAGATATTAAGTGTTGGAATTGCGGCAAGAAGGATCACTACAAAAATGAATGCCACAGCAAAAAGAAAAATAAGAAAGGAAAAAAAGAAAGGAGAAAGAAGATTAATCGGACTTTACTGTAGTCGCTTCAGATGGCGACGTTGTTGCTATTTTCTTCACGGATCATGATGTTTGTCTCACTGCTACGAGTCAAGACACCAACTAGGTGATAGAATTGGGAGTGTCATTTCATGCAACTTCACGTAGGGATTTCTTCATAAGTTACAAGTCAGGCGACTTTAGCACTATGAAGATGGAAAACTCTGGACTATCCAAGATCGTGGGAGTTGGTGATATCTGTGTAAAGATCGATATGGGTTGCACATTGGTACTGAAAGATGTGAGGCATATTCCTAACCTTCGCCTCAACTTAATGTCGATGGAAATGTTGGATGATGATGGCTATAAAAGTCAGTTTGTTGGTGGGCGCTGCTCATCAAGCATTCGTGCATTGCAGCCAGAGGTAAGAAGTGTTGCACTCTTTACAAGACAAGTATCAATGTGTATAAGAGTGAGTTGAATGCAGTGGAAGATTCAGTGATGGACATGTGGCACAGGCGGTTCGAGCACGTGAGTGAGAAAGGGCATCGGCTACTACTGAAGAAGCGGCTCCTTCCAGAGATGACAGGTATACCTCTCAAAACCTATATTGACTGTTTATCTAGAAAACAACATAGGATTTCTTTTGTTAAAATTGTTTCTCATGTTAATAAAGCCCATACATTAGATTTGGTTTATTCTGATGTGTGTATTCTGATGAGGGCAAAAACCTTGAGTGAGGCTTTGTACTTTGTTACATTTATAAATGATGCATCTAAGAGGGTTTAGATTTATGTATTGAAATCTAAGGACAAGGTCTTTGGTATGTTTAAGGTGTTTCATGCTATGGTCGAGAGAGAGACAGGTAGACCTGTTTATCTGGAAAACATCTTGCCTAATTAAACTAATTAGCAATCAAATTAGTTAAACAGGAATATTTAACTTCCAAGCATAAGTGTGTCTAATCACAAAGGCTATAAAAGATAACGCAATTAAGCAAACTAGCCTAAGCACATAGATTAAAATGATACAACATGTTAAGCTTCTAATTAATGTGCAATTATTTAAACTACAAAGGATTTAACTACTTAAGCAACTAGTCTAGAAGTAAAAATACATAAAGTGTATGAGAATCTACCTATCATGCACAACATACATTCCATTCAAGCATTCATATAATTAACGATTAAAAACAATGCAAGAATAACAATGTACTCAAATGATAATCTTAAACATAAGCATGCATAGTGGTTCAATTTTCCTACTTCATTCTTGGTTCTGTACTCACCCCTTGAGCACAACGAATTTTACTAGAGAGTTTAAATCAGGTTCCTCCCAACTTAGATGTTTTAAATCAGTTCCACTTTACTGGGGAGTTAAACAAGGTTCCTCACAACTTATGACGAAAATTTTACTGGTTCATCTCTTAACCAAGATGTTTATAGGTTCTATCCAACTCAGGAGTTTGATAAGGTTTCTCCTAACCCTTCAGTTCTATTGAAGAACCTAGCGTACACTCTCGTCGAAGGCTCACCTTGGAAACTCTCATACTCAATCTTCCACAAGGAAAGACTATAGTCGGACTCTTAACAATGACACATATCAGATTGAGCCATTTATTCAGTGCCGCTTGGGTTACTTGATTGCCACTCTCCCATGCTTCAATCAGTTCCCCCTTGCTCCCTCGATCATGTTTCTGATGCATTGCCAATGCCTCAGCTCCAACGATCAATCACCTCGCATGTGGTGCTCTTTTGAGATGCTCAAGGTAATATGAGATAGTTAAATCTTCTATAATAGGTTGTATATTTCAAACTTAGGAAGATTCACATATATGGATCTCTGGAGAGGTTAAAATAAAGGATTTACCTTAGGTGTCTAAGATATCTAGAGATCAAGAAAGAACAAGTTCATCTTCATATGAGCTTTGAATGCTCTATCTTGTGATAAATCACAATGAAGATGACTTTGATATGGTAGGGTTAGAGCCTAGTGATGTGGGTAATGTGGGTTACTTCTAATGCTCTCAAATCTCTCTCTAATGCCCTCAAACCGAGCCCAACCTTTTTATAAAGAAAGCATCAACGGTTAGAAAATGGCTGACAATGGCTCATTGTCGACCAATCGCACCTCAACAGCGACCGGTCGCACGAATCAAATCAACCGGTCTCCAAGGACTAGTGACTGAATTAGGCCTAGGTTCCAACAATGCTTGCTGACCCATCTTGGCCTCAGTCTGCTGTTTGTGTGGTTTGATTACAGCAGCTTATGCAACCTTTAAGTCCTCTTTTAGGGTGGTCTTTTGGAATACCTAAGGTCATTCTAAGATGACTAAAATTTTACCTATTGGGTCATGCCATCTAGAGGTTTAGTTTTGGTTTAAGTTCAAGGGGTTTGGCTTACCAGGGCATCTCTGATTCACCTGCATGTACCTTCTTTATTGATGCAGTTGTCCTCTTAAGTCTTCGGTCTTCATTTTCTTTGTGCTCAACTAACACCTAGACACATGGACCTATGTAATTGACAAATAAGGTGCACTGGTATATCATAGAAAAACGTATTAACAATATGAATTTGTCTTGTGCACACCTTGACTCTCCAATTGACTCGAAGCCTCATGTGCCAAATTGAAAGATGTACAAAAAATCCAACCGGCTCACATGCCAACTTGGAACAAGGATGTTAGGATCCAAGCCATTCAAATGCCTCCGGCCAATGAATCAAGCAAGTTAGATCATTTGGGTTGGCTTAATATAAACATTAAATGGAGATGGTCGGTTTTAAGTTTGGATATTATGAAGTCAAAACCCGGATTTGGAAAACCCACTAGAAATGTAAACTTGTAGAAAACAATGAAAATGTTAAAAGGTTAGCGTTCAATATATATAGGTTGCTTGTTTTACCCAATTCATTTCCATTAAAATGTTGAAAGATTAAAGGTCCATGGAAATATCCATAGACTAGCTTTTTGAAAAAGGCAAAAAAAAAAAAAAAAAACAAGTTTAGTCCTCTTTTGAAAGAAAAGTCAAATGATAGGCTGCCTCTTACAATACAAATAGCGAAAAACACATTATCATTGAAACTAATCTCATCCTCAACTAATTCCAACTTCCCAAATAGCCCCAAACATCTATTTATTTCATACAGTTCTACCCACGTAATTCTCAACATAAATCTCACTCTTCCACATGTATGCTGAGTTGGGAAATGTGAGCTAGAAGACCCTTGGTAAGTCCACATACATGCAAACGATGCTCAAATGTTTTAAAA
The DNA here is from genome assembly GCA_003013855.2 of Liriodendron chinense. Taxonomy (NCBI): domain Eukaryota; kingdom Viridiplantae; phylum Streptophyta; class Magnoliopsida; order Magnoliales; family Magnoliaceae; genus Liriodendron; species Liriodendron chinense. Next base: position 1,324,293 of record ML058432.1, on the reverse strand, counting down.
AACAAAATGGCAATCTGTGGACTGCTAATGGTTGCCTGGCCCAAGGCGTGCGCATTTGGTGCGATAGTTGCTCTAGATCGATGTGTTAGCTTATTCCGGCCTTCGGGTGTTTTGTGTTGTGGTTGCTCTATCATTGCTAGCTTTCTAGTTAGGCTGTGGGTTTTTGGTGCTCGTGCTGCTCTGGCTTTATCATATGGGATGTGGGTTTTTTTTTTTTTTTCCTTTCCAGCTATGATCATTTGATTTTGTAGCTACTGTATCTTTGTTAGCTTTCCTAGTTTGGGACATGGGCTTTCTTTATTAGCTTTTCCAATCTAAGATATGGGCTTTCGTTTCTTCTTTTTTTTCTTTTTTTTCTTTTTTTTTATTGTGAATGTTTGGTGTGATAGTTGCTTTAGCTTTATTAGCTTTTCTTGCTAACTTTGTGGATTTTCTTTTGAGACAATGCAATATAGCCGCTTATGTTTTGGGCCATTATAAAAAAAGGGGCTAATTTTAAACTCTTTCCTGAAACCCACTTATCTTTTGCACCAATGGTCATTTTACCGCAGTCCGTCTACTACTGTTAGTTGCCTGATTCTATATTTCTAAAATGACGGAGATACCCTCGCTTCTTCTTGTAATGGATTTTTTTTTCATCCCGTCGATCTCTCCCGCGGCTCTCTCCATGGATGAATGGGTTGATAATCCGAGCCCTCCATCTGTTTGGGCCACCTATGAATGGACAGTTACATCATTTTTGGAGTTATCAAATAATCATTTTCATCTAGTTTTTGAACGTCAACGGATGGTCTAATAATCCCACTGTTTTTTGTCGTGTGGCTTACTCAATCTTTTAAATCAACATCATTATTGGACTAATACCCTGAAATGAAATGGCAAAGTAGATAGATGGGTGGATCTCTCACAAGCATCCTGGTGGGCCCCACCTAGCTTCCCACAGCTCTTGCTTCGTAGTCTTGTCTCCCTCCTCCTTTACGGCTAGAGTCCCGTCTCTCTGTGCATGGATGGGATGGTTGAACCAACCACGAGTGGGGCTCACCATGATGTTTATTTAAAATCAAATCCGTTCATCTGTTTTCCCACCTCATATTTGGACACAATACAAAAATTGAGGTGGATAAAAAACTGAAGTGGGCTACACGTCTGAAATAGATGTGCCTACCATTGAAAGATTATTGGGGTCCACTGTGACATTTATAGGTCATCTAAACCGTTCATAAGGTTTTGTAATAGTTTATGTTATAGCTAAAACAGCGGAGATGTCTGCTGGAGGTTTTTCTGCTGTTCCGATCTCGCGAGCACCTTAATCCGACTATCGAGAACGTATGTTCGCGACTCGCATATTCGGAAGATACTCCGACCTCGCGAGCACCTTAATCCGACTATCGAGAACGTATGTTCGCGACTCGCATATTCGGAAGATACTCCGACCTCGTGAGCATCTTTATCTGACTATCGAGAACGTCTGTTCGCAGCTCGCATATTAGGAAAAACGATGCTCGACTACCAAAGCTTCGAGAAGTTGTATTTTTTTCTGCGAGCAGACCTTCTCACAAGTCGTTGAAAGGTGTTACATCTGAATGAGCGAGTATTTGGACTCGCGACCATCTTCCTACATGCGAACAGCTTTTTCTGTGGTGACATCCCTTAGCCCTCAGTACCAGCAGCCCGTCTAGGCCGATTTTGGGCTTATCTCCTTCAATGGTTCCGAGTCTCAAGGGATCGCTATCAAGGAACGAAACTATCGGATGAGTCATTGGATTAGATCTCCCCTCTATCTGAGGATAAGAATCTTATCCCACGAAATCAGCGGGATCTCGATATCTTACGTAACAGATTGGATCATTTCATATCTATATAAGGAGATGACTCCATTAAGAGACAGGTACACAATATTCAATCTCTAGCTTCGGCTGCTTGGTTATTCTCCTTCTTGCCTTATCTGACTTAAGCATCGGAGGGCTAACGGCTGGACGACAGCCACCCCTAGTTGCTTTCTGTCTTCTTTCAGGTCCGGCGGAGGAAGTCTCTATTGGAGAGAAGGTGAACGTCCGAAGAATCCTGTTACAAAATCTGACGTTAACAGTTTGGCGCCGTCTGTGGGAACGACTTGATCGTTAAAGTCAATCGTTTTTAACACTGATCAAAATCCTTCTACTATGCCTCCTAAGAAGACGGTTCATCCTTCCATTTCAAGGCAGGCACCACCTCCGCCCGATGAGACGGAATCCGTACCTGTCCCTCTACCCACTTCGACGAATAGCCCTCAAGAAGCCCCAAATATGCCGTCAGCAAACCCAGTATTGGAGGCCTCCGAAAATCAGGACGACGTTCTGCGTTTCCTCGGAAATACTCTTCTAACTCTAAATGCCGGAGTTCAGGCCTTGTCAAATTGGGTTGATCAGCATTTCCCCGAACCGCAGAGACAACCCTCCGAGGGGTTACCACCGCAACCCATTCCGGTGGCTTCCAGACATTCTATGGACGAACCACGGGTTCAACCAAATCATCCTCCGTCAAACCGAACACCACTCGGCAACCACCCCCCTGTGCTGCCTCCACATTCCATACATTCTAGTACGTCTCGCCAACCTCAACCTCAGGACTCCACTGTCGAAACATCAGGCTATACCTTACCATGGGAAGGAGATCTCAAAAGAATCCATAATCGTTTTGATGTTATAGAGCAGCGATACCAGGCAAATCGACCATTTGTCGTCATAGCGGCGATACATCAATCCGAGTCCCCCTTCACCAGCGAGGTTATGGAGGCACCGTTACCTAGAAAATATCGAACGCCTGTTATCACCCCGTACACAAGTATTGGCGACCCCCTTGAACACCTGGAAACATATAGGTCTCTTATGGAGTTGGAAGGACATGGCTCAGAAATCATGTGTAGGGCTTTTTCCCTAACATTGAAGGAAACAGCCCATACGTGGTTCCGGGGACTAAAACCTCGTTCCATCAACTCCTTTTCACAGTTATCGGAGTTATTCCTTTCTCAATTCATGGGAAGCATTCGCATTAAGAAGCCAGCCTCCCATCTAATGGATATGAAACAGCAGCATGGGGAGACAATAAAGGAGTTCACAGTACGGTTCACTGCCGAAGCCGTTCAAACTGAGGGTTATACTGAAGAAAAAGGTCTCACAGCCCTCATAGCCGGAATAACGAGCGAGAAATTCAGGTTTGCCTTAGATAAGAGCCCTCCAAAAACTATGGCAGAATTCCAAGCCAAAGCTCAGAAATATATCAATGCAGAAGAAGTCGCATTGACACGCCATGGAGTACAGGGTAAGAAACGCAAGCCAGAAGGAACCTCTTCTGCAGATAAAAAATATCGTTGTGATCAACGCGACCATTCTCCTAAGAAGCCTTATTCTGGTAAATATCATAACTACACTCCTCTCAATCGGTCTTATGAAAATGTTTTAATGGAGATTAAACACAAACCATACGTAAAGTGGCCTGCAAAGATCAAATCTGAACCCGAGAAGAGAGACAAGAGCAAGTTCTGTTACTTCCACAAAGATCACGGGCATAGAACCCAGGACTGCATCTCTCTACGAGATCATATTGAAGCCCTTATTCGAAAGGGCCATCTCCAGGACTATGTCGCTCGTAAAAATCGATCACCAGAAAGGGTGAAAGCCTCACCACGTAAAAAGGAACCGTCTCATCATCACACTGCCCAAGAGGACGCTGAGCCTACTGGAGAAATCCGCACCGTCGTCGGAGGACCAGCTTGCGGGGGCGACTCTCAAGCTTCAAGGAAAGCGTACGCTCGGAAGGCGTCTGAAGAACCCCAGCATATTTATTGGCTGGAACAGGCATCCAGTGCGTCAAAGGCCAGCCATCCTCCAATTTTCTTCTCCCTCGAAGATGCAGCGGGAATTCACTTCCCTCACGAGGACTCCATCGTAGTCACATTAAAGGTATCAAATTATCTGACTCATCGAATTATGGTGGATACAGGTAGCTCAGCCGATATTCTATATCTGAAGACTTTCAACAAAATGACACTTGCCAGAAGCCTACTCAAGCCAGTTTCAACCCCTCTCATCGGCTTCGGAGGTAAGGTGGTAATACCTGAAGGAAGCATTGATCTCCCAATTACTTTCGGAGAAAATCCAGCGAAGACTACCATATTCATAAACTTCCTCGTGGTGGATCGAAAATCAGCATATAACGCTATTTTGGGGCGGCCATCGCTTAATAAGGTTGGGGTAGCCTTACACCCTTCCTATTTGTGTGTCAAGTTCCCTACCGCAAATGGTGTTTGGGTTGTGCGAGGAAATCAAAAGGAGGCTCGGTCATGTTACGAGATAGCCCTACAAGACCGAAAGAAAGTCCCAGCAGCACCTGTCATGACGATAGCGCAAGATTCACCTAACTCCTCGACTGACAACTCCCTAGACCCGAGAGAGAGCGCCCTTCAATCAGGAACTCCTGGGGAAGATACAGTGGCGGTTCACTTAGCTAAAGATGACTCGTCCAGAGTTATCCGCATGGGATCCTCTTTGAAGGGAGCCGTCCGGGATGAGATGATCCGCCTCCTCACCGAATATCAAGACGTGTTCGCTTGGTCTCACAAGGATATGCCAGGCATCGATCCCAACATTATCGCACATCGGTTGAATATTGATCCAAAGCATAAACCCGTATACCAGCGTCGACATGCCTTCACTGCAGAAAGGCAAATGGCAATCAAGGCTGAAGTCGAAAAGCTGCTTACGGTCAATTTCATAAAAGAAGTTGACTACCCGGAGTGGGTCGCGAATGTAGTTCTCGTCCGGAAAGCTAATGGCAAATGGAGAATGTGCATCGACTATTCAGATTTGAACAAAGCATGCCCCAATGATAGTTTTCCGACGCCGCGGATAGACCAGCTGGTCAATTCAACAGCTGGGCATGCCCTGCTTAGCTTTATGGATGCTTATTTTGGTTACAACCAGATCATGATGCATCCACCGGGGATTATATTGCTACCAAGTTATGCCGTTCGGTCTTAAAAATGCAGGGGCCACCTATCAACGTCTCGTCAACTTAATATTCGCAGCTCAAATCGGCAGGAATATGAAAGTTTATGTTGACGACATGCTCGTGAAAAGCATCGTAGAAGATGATCATTTTTCTGATCTTCAAGAAGCCTTCGATCTGATGAGGAAATATCAGATGAAGTTGAATCCAGAAAAGTGTGCATTCGGAGTATCTGCTGGAAAGTTTCTCGGATTTATGGTCGGCCAGCGAGGGATTGAGGAAAATCCAAAAAAAATAAAAGCATTGATAGAGATGAGATCCCCGACCACTCTTAAGGACGTCCAAAGTTTGGCTGGTCGCATCGCATCGTTGAACAGGTTTATTTCGCGAGCGTCTGACAAATGCTTACCCTTCTTCAAGCTCCTCCGTGCTATAGCAAAATCTAACTGGGAGTGGACATCACAATGCGAAGAAGTTTTTCAACAATTGAAGCAGTATATGAGTACGCCCCCTGTTTTATCTAAACCTGTAGCGCACGAGCAACTCATCCTTTATTTATCTGTGTCTTCCACGGTCGTTAGCGCCGCTTTAATACGAGAAGACTCCGGGATGCAATGGCCCGTTTATTATATCAGTCGGGCAATGGTAGATGCTGAAACCCGTTATTCTGATATGGAAAAACTGGCCCTGGCCTTGGTCACGGCAGCACGAAAACTGCGACCATATTTTCAAGCCCACGCTATTCTCGTACCAACGAATCATCCGTTACGACAAGTCCTTCAAAAACCTGAGACTTCCGGACGACTAACTAAATGGGCGGTCGAGCTCAGCGAGCACGATATCTCATACTGCCCCAGGCCCGTTGTCAAGGGCCATGCCGTGGCTGACTTTATCGCCAAATTCACGTATTCCTCTTCCGATGACAATTCCACGATCAGCGACCAGCCTTCCTGGTCCCTCTTCGTGGACGGGTCGTCACGGGCCACCGGTAGCGGAGCAGGCCTAATCCTAGTCGCCCCAGATGGGTCACATTTCCAATACGCTTTACGTTTTGACACTCGCATCTCAAATAATGAAGCAGAATATGAGGCCTTGATCGTTGGCCTCGAACTAGCAATTGTCCTTTCAATTCAAAATCTGCTAATTCATAGCGACTCCCAGCTCATTGTCAACCAAGTTCTCGGTGAATTCGAGGCCAAAGAAGAAAGGATGGCCTTATACAAATCTCGTGTCCTCATCCTGCTCGCAAAACTGAAGACTTATGAAATAATTCATATTCCTCGCGAGAAGAACCAACTCGCAGATTCCCTGGCAAAGCTCGCCTCTACACCAGAATCTGAGTTATCACATTCAATCCCCATCGAGCATCTTCAGAACCCAAGTATCGACCAAGCAACTCTTGAGCAAGTAATATCGGTACAATCATCTCCATGTTGGATGGACCCCATTATCATTTATCTCAGAGACGGATACCTTCCAGACAACAAGAAAGTTGCAAGACAAATTCGTCATCGAGCCACCAGGTATACCTTACAAGACGGAATATTATTACGCAAAAGTTTTTCCTTGCCTTATTTAAGGTATCTTCATCCCGAAGAAGCACTTCGTGTTCTAGATGAAATACACCAGGGGGCATGTGGTAACCACCCCAGGGGGTTATCCCTAGCATATAAGGTGATGAGGCAAGGATATTATTGGCCCACTATGAAAGCAGATGCAATTGCATTCTCTAAAAAATGTGACAAGTGCCAGCGATATTCTCCTATACCTCACGTACCATCTGAACGAATGACTCCAGTAGATAGTCCTTGGCCTTTCGCGCAATGGGGGGTCGATATCATTGGGCCCTTGCCTACTGAAAAAGGACAAAACAGATTCGCAATAGTGGGGGTCGATTACTTCACCAAATGGGCCGAAGCAGAACCATTAGCCAAGATTACTGAGAAACAAACTACTAAGTTCGTATGGAGAAATATCATATGCCGTTTCGGACTTCCTCACACTATAATTACCGACAACGGAACGCAGTTCGACAACGCAGCCTTTGATGAATTTTGTGAAAAATGGAAGATACGTAACCTCCGCACCTCTCCATATCATCCCCAGGCAAATGGGCAAGTTGAGGCAGTGAATAAAATCATCAAGCACCACTTAAAGACCAAGCTAGGTGAATGTAAAGGTATGTGGCCGAAACTTCTGCCAGAAGTACTATGGGCATATAGAACTACAGCTCGTACATCAACAGGTGAAACCCCTTTTTCCTTAGCATTTGGTGTCGACGTGGTAGTACCAGTGGAAATTCAAGTGCCCTCGTATCGGATCGAGCAGTATGACCCCGCGGGTAATCAGGAAGATCTTCGACTTCATCTCGATCTCTTGGAAGAACGAAGAAATACCTCCCAAGTACGAGCGGCCGCATATCAACAACGTATTGCTCGCTATCGAAATGCTAAGGTTCGGCCTAGATCCTTCCAGCTCGGAGATTTGGTCCTGAAGCAAAAACTCAGAGTTCCCGCTCGTTCGCTGGATCCAAATTGGGAAGGCCCGTATCGGGTTATCAAGATTGTGCGACCCAGAACTTATCACCTCGAAGACATTCAAGGAAAACCCGTACGTCGCCCTTGGCACGTGGAGCATTTGCTGCAATACTTCCCCTAGATTCGATGTAGTTCACAACGACATTTTGTGAATAAAAAGTCAAAGATATCTTTTGGTCGCTACTCCATTTACTTGGACCTGAACAGCCCTGAAGAGAATACATACAATCTCTTGGCCAATTGCCTACCTTTGGTAGGGATAAATTCACCTTGGATGGTCGCATTTCCATTTTATGGATAAAAAATAACGCTGAAGGAGAGTATGTATGTACTCTTGACCATTCTTCTACCCTTGGTAAATTCGGAGGCTCAATCGATAGATCAGTCTATCTCTACGAGGGAATGGTCAGCACGACCCCCCGGATTGAGCACAACTCATTTCTCAATCGATAGATCAGTCTATCTCTACGAGGGAATGGTCAGCACGACCCCCCGGATTGAGCACAACTCATTTCTCAATCGATAGATCAGTCTATCTCTACGAGGGAATGGTCGTAGAGGGAATGGTCAGCACGACCCCCCGAATTGAGCATAACTCATTTCTCAATCGATAGACCAGTCTATCTCTACGAGGGAATGGTCAGTACGACCCCCCGGATTGAGCACAACTCATTTCTCAATCGATAGATCAGTTTATCTCCACGAAGGCAGGGTCACTATGATCCCCCGGGTTAAGCATAACTCATTGAAAAAAGAAGGCATTCATTGCATGAAGGGAAAAAGAGAAGGTAAACAAGAAGAACGAGAACATTTCCAAGAATATCTTTTCATTAATATGTCAATTGTTTACAAATGACTGCCCCCGAGTACAGGAGAAAGAAAAACAAAAAGAACATCAATCTCTCGGGGGAGGAGCCGTGCTCTCGACTTCAGGACCCATTTCTGGAGCCCCTCCAGCCTGCGTGGCTTCGGTCACCTCATTCTCAGCAGCAGCTTGCTCCTCTGCAGCTACGATGGTCGCGACTCGCCCGAATTCCCCCATATCAAAAGATGGGGACATTCGTTGCACTACTCTCAGCGCAAAGTCGCGACCAGCATCATATGACTCATATCTTTCATCGTCATATAGCTGCGAGTTCCGGAACTCGGAAATTGCCCGAGGGCCTTCCTCCGAGAGCATTTTTACCAAGGCGACTCTCTCCTCGTCCCAATGGATCGAGTCATCCTTGAGCTGTGCGAGATTGGAGCGCTCCCTCTCCAAATTTTCGCTGACTTCTTTAAGCTGCGACTTGGCCTCCGCGATCCGCTCCTCCAGCGAGATCTTGTCTTGACGAAAGATCTCCCTCTCTCTCTCTCTGCTTTCTCCTTTAACCCCGCGAGCTTCGCGAAGTTAGAATCCAAAGCCTGATACCTATCGGTCAGGACTTGGACTTTCTCGATGAGGATCTTCTTCTCCTCATCTCTCTTAGAGATCACCGCCTCACGGGACTTGAGGAGCTGATCCCTTCCTTGGACCGCCTTCTCCAAGGCGATCCTCTTTCCTTCTGCCTCATCGATCAAGCGACGAGCGGCGACGATATCACTCCTCGTCCGCAAGATGAGATCTAAGCCCTGCAAAATGGAAAAGAAAACGTGAGAAAAATACTTGAGAGCCCAAAAATAAGGAAGTTAAACAAAATCTCCGAGGTCTTACCTGAACCATCCTTACCCCCGCCTCAAGGAAAAGGTTCTCAGGGCTTGGCTAGGGAAGAGAGTCAAAAGTTTGGGCGGAAATGTTATCGAACAAAAATTTACAAATTGGATGGGGGTGGCGAGGAATAGAGAATGTTCCACCTCCAGACGGCTGGGCGACGACCAACCCAGTCGTGCTCGCGACAGGTGGGGCCACCGACTCGTGAGCAGGTCCCGGCTCGCCAGCAGGGGTCAGCTCGCGAGCAGGCACCGACTCGCGAGGTTCTGTTTGCTCGCGAGCCTCATCAGCTGGGGGGCAGCTGGATCCTGTCCCATCAGGGGAGTTGTCAGTAATGTTAATCACTGGCGGTCCAGGTGCGACCACCAGTGAGGGGATGTTGGGCACTGCTGGTGCCCCCACCGTGCTCGCGAGAAGAGCAGGTTGGTCGCCACCCTTGCGGACGGATGGTTGAGAAGGCCCGGCAGACTTCTTCTGCCTTTTCGAGTTTGTGCCCTTTAGTCGAGGCAACAAACCCCTCTTTTCTCCAGCTTTTGTCATCGTGACTTCTTCGCCGGATATCAATCCCGCTGCCGCGAGTCGCGAGCAGGACAAGCAGGCTTCGATGTGCCTATCACTAACAGGCACCTTGTATACTTTTACTATCTTCTCGTTAATCCCTCCCTTCAAGTTTGGCTTGTTCAGGGCCGGGATACCTGCGAGCACAAGTAGCGGTCAAAATATATATAAACCCTAGAATTTTAATTGGAGAAACAGCACAATGTGAGACTGTGCCTACCTTCACAGAAAAAACGGGTCACTCCTGGACCCCTGGAGGAGGCTGACTCCCAGTTTCCGGAAGCATAGAACCACCGCTTCCTCCAGCCGGGATAGTTCGAGGAGGGCTTCCCCAGCACGAAGTTATCCCGGTGCCAGTAACACAGGTAGTACCAGCCTTCGTTGGAGGGCACCTTCTTCAAGCGAAACATACGGAGGAACTCCTCAGCTGTGAGCTCCCCGTTGCCGGCTTGAGCCCAGAGGATGAAGGAGCTCAAAACCACCCTCCATCCGTTCACAATAAGTTGCCCGGGCGCAATCTTATAGCAAGAACATCCCGAACGAAAGGATGGAGAGGAAGGCGTACCCCCAGGATGAGTTGGTACTCGTAGAAAGCCACATACCCTGGGGGGGAGAATCTGGTGTCTCTCCATCTCCGGGCAACGGAAGAATGATAGAGTCAGGGATCAGATACCTCTCCCGTAATTCAACCAGCCGGTCCTCCGATAAAATAGAAAGATATCCGGCTGCCGTGTATCTGCCTGCCGGAACCCTCGCATTACTAGAAGCAGAGGATTCCGGTGTAGCATCTCCCACTTGGACGGTGGTCTCGTCAGAGTCCTCAGCCATAAGAGGGTTAAGAAAAAAAAGGGAAAGGAATATACCCAGAAGGAAGAAAGGAAGGAAAAGGAACACCGGAGGAAGGAGTATGAGAGGAAGATGACGGGAAATTTCTTTCATTCGAAAAACTTCTGTAGAAAACCAGAGATATGGCGGACCCCGTATATTTATAGGCAATCATTCCGCCGCATCTGATGATACGTGGCAGCCTTCCATTCGGTGCGGCAGTCGAGCAGGCACGCCCATTAACTCCTCAGACACGTGGCGAGCGTCTCTTCATTCCCTGTCTGCGAAAAGGCTGCGGAAAGCTAGCGATCATTAATTCCAGCCCAATCATGTACGGTTTCGTCTCGATAAAGACAACGGGCGGTTACGTATGACAATGAATAAGTCATTCCCTTAGAATTCTTGACGGCAAGGACTTGGGGGGCATCTGTTATAGCCAAAACAGCGGAAATGTCTGCTGGAGGTTTTCCTGCTGTTCAGATCTCGCGAGCACCTTAATCCGACTATCGAGAACGTATGTTCGCGACTCGCATATTCGGAAGATACTCCGACCTCGCGAGCACCTTAATCCGACTATCGAGAACGTATGTTCGCGACTCGCATATTCGGAAGATACTCCGACCTCGCGAGCATCTTTATCCGACTATCGAAAACGTCTGTTCGCAGCTCGCATATTAGGAAAAACGATGCTCGACTACCAAAGCTTCGAGAAGTTGTGTTTTTTTCTGCGAGCAAACCTTCTCACAAGTCGTTGAAAGGTGTTACATCTGAATGAGCGAGTATTTGGACTCGCGACAATCTTCCTACATGCGAACAGCTTTTTCTGTGGTGACATCCCTTAGCCCTCAGTACCAGCAGCCCGTATAGGCCGATTTTGGGCTTATCTCCTTCAATGGTTCCGAGTCTCAAGGGATCGCTATCAAGGAACGAAACTATCGGATGAGTCATTGGATTAGATCTCCCCTCTATCTGAGGATAAGAATCTTATCCCACGAAATCAGCGGGATCTCGATATCTTACGTAACAGATTGGATCATTTCATATCTATATAAGGAGATGACTCCATTAAGAGACAGGTACACAATATTCAATCTCTAGCCTCGGCTGCTTGGTTATTCTCCTTCTTGCCTTATCTGACTTAAGCATCGGAGGGCTAACGGCTGGACGACAGCCACCCCTAGTTTCTTTCTGTCTTCTTTCAGGTCTGGCGGAGGGAGTCTCTATTGGAGAGAAGGTGAATGTCCGAAGAATCCTGTTACAAAATCTAACGTTAACAGTTTATAATGTCATTGTTAGTGGGATAAACTGAAATAAGAAAACTATTGGCTTTAGATTCTGTGGCCCAAAGAATGTTTTAATTGTGTGTTTACAATATCCAAGAAGTAGTTATTGATGAGCATTCAATCATGTACTATGTGGTCTACTTGATTCTTGCATCTGCCTTATTTTTTGGTTCTTACACTAGCATAATCTGAAAAAAAATGGATGTACGGTGTGGATAAAATCCATGCATCACAGTAGGGCTGTAAATGGTCGGGCTCGGGGCGGGTTTAGCCAAAATCAGACCCGCTCATTTACTAAATGGGTATGGGTCCAAATTTTAAACCCAGACCCTTTTACTAAATGGGTGGGTCCGCGTCTGGTAGAGGGAGATCCACCCAGACCCATTTATAAATGGGCCGGGTCTAATGGGTCCGGGTTGTTAGTGCACTTTTCCGTGGCATACTAGTGCACCTTGTTTGTCAATCACTTACGTCAGTGAGTCTAGTGTCGGTGGAGCCCAAAGAAGACGAAGACCGAAGACTCAAGACATCCAGCCGCATCAAGGAAGAAGATTCAGGTATATGAGATGCCTTGGTGCCTTAACCTCGACCAAAACCTATCCCCTTTGTATCCTTGATGACCTTGACCATATTTAGAACCCTTTAGGCATCATTGATAGGCCCTAGGTGTCCCATTTGATCAACCTTTCCTAGGACTTTTTGTACAGGCTGAAGATAGTAGAGTGCAGCTTGTATGTGGGGAGAACCAGGCTGGTCCGACCGGTCATGACCGGTCGGCCAGCAGCCTTGCTGCTTTATGCAATGGCCAGCCGACCGGTCATGACCGGTCGGCCGTTTACATATCATGGTGGTCAGCAAGTATGGCCGACCGGTCATGACCGGTCGGCCTGGAGGATTTCCTTCATCCAGCTAGGAGCGCCGACCGGTCATGACCGGTCGGCCTGCAGTGTTAAGGCAGTCCAGTGAGGGGGTCCGACCGGTCATGACCGGTCGGCCCATATATGTGGCCTATACACTTGAGGTTCTTCAGCAGGGGAGTCCGACCGGTCATGACCGGTCGGGGCAGGCCGTTTTATGGCCGTTTTATGACCGTTGGAGCCTCTTTTCTATAAATATGGAGCTCCATTCTTGGGTCATGTAGAGAAGTTTTTGAGAGCCCTTTGCCCACATCATTTGTACATCTTTTGGGGTCTCAAAGAGGAGGTTTTCAAGTCATATCCCTTGTGTTTCAAACACAAGTATGGGCATTCAAATGCAATCAAGAGATGACTTGATTCCTCTCTCAAATCTAGAGGTGTGACATTATTCCACATTGGTATATCCTTTGTCCAAGACCTCTAGAAGACTCTCTAGGTGAATCTCCTAGTTAGAACATCCTACATATCCCATATAGGAGATTCAACCCATCCTCCTAGCACCTTGGGCATTTCAAGGCATCGCATGCAAGGTGTTTGATCGAATGTGGCTGAGGCATTGGCGACGCAACGACGGCACGATCGAGGGAGCAAAGGGAAGCTGATTGAAGCACGGGAGAGTGGAGATCAAGCAACCCAATCCGGCGCTAAACAAGGGGCTCATCCGACAAGTAGGTTGTCTTATTTGAGAGTCCATTTTAGAGTTTGTTTGTCAACTCAACTTAGGGACGTTAGCCGTTCCTTGGCCCGTCAGCCGGGCCTAAACTAAGTCTCCAAGGGGGAGCCTCCAACGGGAGTGAACGTGCGATTGGGTTGAGAGTTAGCCCTTGGTTCAAAACTCCGGTGACGGTTGAGAGGTGAACCAATAAAACCTCCGTGTGTAAAGGTTGAGAGGTGAACCTCATTTAAAACCTCCGATAGTGAATGCCGGTGTGCTCAAAGGGGTTGAGTACTTGAACCGGGAGTGGAGTAGACACATAGTCGAACCACTATACATCCTTGTGTTTGTGATTGTTCTTGAGCACATTCTATCTTTGCATTGTTAGTTTAATTGCTTAATTATGAATGATTGATAGGAATGCATGCTAGGCACTTTATAGGCATCCCCTCACAAGATGTACCTTCACTACTTGTGTAGACTTGAGCTCATTGATCCACTCTCATAAGTCTACACAAGATGCATAGGTTAGGAGCTTGAGTAGTTGTATCATTTACTTCCTATGCATGCTTAGACTAGGTTTGTTTATTGCTTATCTTCTTGCTAGTCTTTTAATTGGACCCACCAAGGCTTGGAAGCCGAGGTGTTCTTGCTTACAAAGCTTATTTTATTGAATTGCATAAGTGGGCGAAAAGAATTTGAAAAAGGTCCTTATCACCCCCTCTAGGTCCTTAGACATATCTCCGAGTATCTCTACTAGCGGTAAAACCGCAATTTCACGGGTCTGGATCAAGTATGCAAGCATTTTACAAGGCTTAAAACCGGGTCTGGACGGGTCTGGGCTGGAAGGGTCCCTTGTAACATAGACCAAACCCGCCCACTTACTAAATGGGTTTGGGTCAGGTCGGGTCGGGCCGGGCCTAATATAAAGGAAACCAGACCCAAACCCGTTTAACAAATGGGTCTATTCTTGGACCTAGACCCGTACCATTTAACAAATGGGTCGGGCCTGGGTCGGGTCTAAATGGGTTGGGTCCGGGTACCCCATCGGGTCCACTGACCCATTTACAGCCCTACATCACAGTGGGCTCACAAAAACTTGCTGGACGGAGACTCAATGGGCTTTGATTTTGTTTCCTTGAAAAAACTGTGATCTTGGGCAATTCCATCCTGAGGAATGACTTTAAAAATAAGGTGGCCCACTATGATGTGTATTTGAAATCCACCCGTACCACCTCGTATTTCACACCAGGGCTCCATCCATGATTCCAATGGACCACACGATTCACAAGAGTATTGGCCAATTTTCACCGTCAAAATGGTTTTCAATTTGTCTAGCCCATCTGTATCACAGTTGGACATGATGTTTTGATTCTAGGCATAAATTTTATTAAGCCACCTCATGGTTAGATTAGATGTTGTGTTATCATCATGTTGGGCTACACAAAAATCAAGGGTAAGGAGTTCATTTGCCACTGTTTTTGTGTTGTGGGGTCCACTTGAGAGGTGGATGTTCCTCATTGTTTTGCTCACCTGGGAAAATAATGATAAAAATAATGATCCAAAAATGATAGACGGCATGGATGTAACAAACAAATCATTGTAGGGCCCACAATATAGTCCTCTTGTTCTGAATTCCGCATTGTAAATGGCACGACATAGGATTTAAAATCTTCTAAAAAGTTAGGGTAAAATGGTCTTTTTCTGAAATAACGGCTGACTAGTCAAAGTCTACAAAGGCAGATTTTTGGCTATATTTTGAAAGATTAAGCGGGTTTTAGGAATGAATATAAAAGTTACCTCGTTTTTGGGAATGACTTAAAACATAGGCAGCTGTATGTCATTATCTGGGAAGATAACCGTCTGGATGATTGTAAAAATGGATTTGGGAAAAATGTCCTCATCCTATGGACAATACAGAAAATGGCCTCCCTATTCAAACATACTTTTTTGTTCCTGAGAGCTCCTTTTGGATTGTGGGAAAAATGGCCTCATCCTGTGGATAAAACATACTACGCAACTCAGTCTGCGTCAAAGGGGCAAGTAAACTCTATGTGTCCACCGTGATTTATGTTGTTGATCCACGCGATCCATCAGTTTTAGCAGCTCATTTTAACGTATGACCCCAAAATTGAAGCACATACATAGCTCAAGTGTACCACACCACAGAAAAAAGTGTGAATTGCACGCCTGCCATTGAAAACTCTTGGGTGACCACGGAAGTTTTGGATCAAGCTTATATTTGCGCTTTCTCTTCATCCGTGACCTTATGAACAGGTTGGACTGTGGGCTGTTGTAAGGAATCGACGGTGAACATCATTATTGTCACTTTTTCTTGTCGTGTGGTGCATTTTAGCTTTGAATATGATTACATTGTGGGATCATGCCCTAAAATGATCTTTAAGGGTCAGTTTGTTTTGCATTTCCCTAGGGTAAATGCTAGTAAACAGAGGTAAGTAGGTAATTATTACCACTCATCTTTGTTTGTTTGAACAAGGATCGACGTATATTTGTGGGTCCCACTATGATGTTTGTGACATATCCACAACATTCATCAATTTTACCGGAACATTTTAGGGCATGAGCCAAAAAATGAGGCAAATCCAAAACTCAAGTGGCCCACACCATAGGAAATCGTGGTTGTAAAAGGTTTTAATGATAGGAGTTCAACCCACTGTTTCATGTGGTGTGGTCCACTTGAGCTTTGAATGTCTCAATTTTGGGTTTATGCCCTTATATCACCTCGCAAAATGGATGGACGGCGTGGATAAGCCATGTGAATCACAATGGGCCCCACATGAAATTCCCATCCACCTCGATATTAGTGTACAAAAAAGCCAGCATCACTGTCATCTTTGAAAAACGTGCATTTAATTACCTGGAAAATAATGATTACCTATTTACTTGTATTTATATCTTGTAAATGCAAAACAAATTGGCCCTAAAAATAAATGAACGAAGTGAATCAGACACATACATTTATGTCGGCCCCATGGATTTTACTCAGTACACTTAAGCATACTGAATAACTTAGTACGGAATCCTTTCCATGCATGCAAAGAAACATCCACACAGGTCCTGATGCTTGATGTTGCAGCTCGGATTGATTTGCCCATTAGAAGGAAGATCTAAACTGTTGATATGGCCCACCATTTCTACATGAAGAAGTTAACTTCACACTGTTAAAACCTATATGATGCCCATAACAATAAAAGTTCGCAACGGTGGTCGTCCATTCCCAATTGTTTGGCTATGGTGTGGTGCACCTGATCAGTAGTTCTAGCTCATTCTTCGGACAATGGCCTTCCATGAAATTCCAAGGAGCGTGAACAGAGTGGATTAGGGTTAAAGTGTATGATGGGATGCACAAATGATGTACGGAGCCTCCTTAGATATGGCCAACTTGATCGCAGGACCCCATTTTCATCCCTAACCTCGACTCTCCCTCTTCCTTTTCAACTTTCTTTTATGAGACCCAGCGGGCACCACCCCCATCTTACAAATTTTTCCAGCATACGAAGTCCGAAATGTTCTTCTCTCCTGTTTAAGCATCATTTTCAATGTCTTCGGCTGAAAAAGGAAGTGCTTGTAAGCTCCTGTGAGCACATTTTCGGCAGATGGAGGCCCTCGGTAGGTGGAGCTGAAATTGCATCAGATAGTCTAACACGACACCCTACGCTACACGGAAGCTTAAGTGGAGGTTATGGAACTATGGCTAAGTCCTACGAGGGGGGGGGGGGGGGGGGGGGGGGGGGGGGGGGGCGTGATTAGGACCTTTTTGAATCCTTAAAAAATCTTGCCTAAATTAAATTAATTAAGAAAGAACTACTTAGCTTCCAAGCTTAAATGGGTCCAATTACAAAGGCTACAAAAGATAATGCAATTAAGCAAACTAGCTAGCCTAAGCACATAGATTAAAATGATGCAACATGCTTCTAATCAATGTGCAATTTTCTAGACTACAAATGGTATAACTACCTAAGCAACTAGTCTATAAAGTTAAGTAGACAATATAAGATTCATCATGTTAAGCATATGTTTACAAGCCTAGTGAACATATATCTTATGTGTGAATGTGCCTATCAAGAACATAGCATTCAACTCATTCATCATTCATATAATTAAGCAATTCAAAGACAATGCAAGAATAGAAGAGTGCTCAAATTACAATAACAAACACAAGCATGTATAGTAGTTCGGTTTTCCTACTCCACTCCCGGTTGTTGTACTCATCCCTTCAGCATACCAAAATTCACTAAGGAATTTTAAATCAGGTTCTTCTCAACTTAGGTGTTTTAAATCAGTTCCACCCTACCAAGAAGTGTTGAGCTCTTAATTTATACATATCTAATCCCGTTTCATCACATTTCATGCATGATTTCTATGATTAAAGAACTAATCTAATGCATGTTTGTGATTGTAGGAATAAGAGAGAGAAGTTATGAATATGCTGCTAAAATGGTCATTTGGACTACATTGAAGATACTGAAAAGAAGCCCTAAAGAATCACTTCAGAAAGACCTGAATCGGCCAGAAGAAAAGAAGAAATTATAGCAAATACATCAGTAGGCCACCGGGCACTCGACCATCCCATGGTCGGGCGCCCGAAATTGGGAGAAATTCTGCTGAACCCGCTGGACATTTTTGGACCTGACCAGGCGCCCGATCAAAACATGGTCGAGCGCCCGATATTTAAAGTAGATTTAATCAAAGCCGTTGGACCGAATTGCAGCATGGTCGAGCGCCCGACCAACACCCTGACCGAGCGCCCGACGACTAGCGTAAGTGCGTAAATTTTTACGCAATCCAAGGCGATGCGTGGTTTTTCTTATAAAAGGATACCTTGACATTTTTCTTAAGGTATCCTAGAAGAGTTCTAAGTTCATAGGGAGCAAAGGAGATCATCGTGGAGTGATCGCAACTCCTCCAACTCTAGTTTTTCTTGTTTTCTATGCTTTTAATTAGTTTTTCTTTTGTTTTTAGTTCAAGTATAACAATGCTTGGCTAAAACCTCTTAGCTAGGGCTAAGAGGTGAAGCTTGTAGCTAGTTTTTATGTTGAATTTGTTTAATTCAAGTACCTTTACTTAAAGTTTGGATTTTAAGTTCTAGTTTGAATAAAGTTGGTATTTTTGGATGTTTTATGAGAGTTTATGTGCTTCGAACATAGGTTCCTTGCAATTCTCTGAGATTATCATGTTTGGATTGATTAGATTCAAATTGTAGTAACCCTAGAGCATACCATAGTCTCTTGGCATGGTTGTTACTTCGAAGGCTACATGGTTGTTCTATGTGCTTCATTAGAACTAGAATCTTATTTTCTGACTTAAGTAGGATTGTTTGTGTTTGAATGCTTAATCTTCCAACTAGATGAGAGATAGAATTTCGAATCTAGTTGTGTTTATGCTTGGATGAATAAATTCACATGGAACTACTACAAGTGGATCCTTAAGGCCTTAGTTCCATTAATTAATAGATTTTTACAAAAGTTACTCTTTTTACTTAGTTTATGAAATCAAACTTAAAAATTGCTTAATTCGAAGTTGTTAGAATAGTTTGAATTGGTTTACCTTAATTCCTTGTGGATCAACCTCGGTCTTACTGAGTTCTTACTACATCGCAAGCCTTGCGCTTGAGGCAAGCGAACAGGAAGTTTAACAATGTTCCTCCCAATCTATGACGGAGATTTTAACAGGTTCATCTCTCAACCTAAATGTTTATGGGTTTCATCCAACTCAGGAGTTTAACAAGGTTCCTCTCAACCCTTCAGTCCTACTCAAGAACCTAGTGTACACTCTCGCCGGAAGGTCCCATTGGAGACGTGGTCGAGTTTGATTACAAACTCTCACACTCAATCCTCCATAAGGAAATAGTGCAATTGGATTCTTACAATTGACAACTTACTTGTCAAATTAAGTCCCTTGTTCAGCACTACTTAGGTTGCTTGATCTCCGCTCTCTCATGCTTCAATTAGCTCCCCCGATCATGTTGCCTATGTATTGCCAATGCCTCAGCTTCACCGATCAATCACCTCGCATGTGGTGCTCTTTTGAGATGCCCAAGGTGATAAAAGATAGGTTGAATCTTCTACAATAGGTTTTGTGCTACAAGCCTATAATGATTCACATATATGGATCTCTAGAAAGTTTTAGACAAAGAATCTACCTATAATGTAGGTGCCTAAAACATCTAGAGATCAAGAGAGAGCAAGTTCATCTTTATATGAGTTTTAAATGCTCAATCTTGTGATAAATCACAAGGAAGATGACTTTGAATGGTTAGGATGAGAGCCTAGTAATGGTTGCTTAAATGGTGGTTTCTAATACACTAAATTCTCTCTCGCAACAGCTCAAAAGTCGGGCTCCGTTTATATAAAAAAAGCTCTAACGACTATCTATTGGTCGGCCGACAGAGGGCCATTGGTCAACCGATGATGGGGGTCGGTCAGCTGAATTAGGCCTGGGACAATGTTTTGTTGCTTTCACTTTTGGCCCTTTATTTGTTGGTCGACTAAATTGTCAGTTGGCTGATACCTGCTGTCGGTCAGTTGATGGTCGACCGACAACACTGTAAGTCTGCTATATTTGAGTTGTATTTTTATAGCAACTTACAAACCTCTAACGCATTCCTTTAAGTGGTCTTTTAGGACACCTAAGGTCATTCTAAGATGACTAAAAATTACATGTGGGTCAAGTCATCTGGAGGTATGGTTTTAGTTTTGGTTTTAGTTCAAGGGTTTTGACTCACCAAGGCATCTCTGATTTACCTATTTCTTCTTCCTTGATGCAGCTGTCCACTTGTGTCGTTGGTTTTCATCTTCTTTAAGCTTAACCAATACCTAGACACTAGGACTTATGTAATTGACAAATAAGGTGCACTAGTATGCTACAGAAAAGTGCACTAATAGGAGCATTTGGTTTTTTTTTTTTTTTTTACATTTCTTTTTTATTTTTCAAATAAATTTTGTTATGGTTGTGGGTTGAGGGTGACGATCGAGGTTGTTATCATGGGGAGAAGTGATTTCGATAAGGTTTTTGAGGTATAGTTTGATAATCATGGATGTCATGTGGAAGACAATGTAGGAGGTTGATAGGTGGTTTTTTAATGGATTGGCTTAGTTGTCATGTTGAAGAATGAAGAGATAGACAGTCGTGGTTGTCATGTTAAAGAGGTTTGTCAACCTTGACCATTTATCTCGTTCATTCTTCCCAACCGATAATACATGACAACCTCAACCATTAACACATGGCAATCTCGACCTTTATCTACTCTACTAACCTTGACCTTTGTCACATTGACAACCTTAACCCTTAACACATAACAACCTCGACCCGTAAGACATGATAACCCTAACCTTTTGTAACACTTTCCAACCTCGACCCCTAATGGATTATAACCTCAAGCCTTGTTATGTTATTTTGGATATTAACTTTATCTGCAATGTAATGCAACTTCCTAAGATAGGAGAGAAAAATGAAAAAAACCTGTAAACCACGTCAATCGTCGATTTGTGTCGACTTGTCGAGTCGACCAGTTGACGCTGACTGTCGACCAGTCGACCAGATCAGTCGACTAGTCGAATGGGTCAAAAATCATCTAGAGAGTTTGGAACAAAATCTTGTTAAGTGTCGACTGGTCAACCTTAGACCTCGAGCCTTGTCAACCAATCGACCGCCCTTGGTCCTCAACTGGTCGAACAGGCCAAAAACAGTCTAGAGATTAGACCAAAATTTTCTAAAAATTTTGGCAGGAGTTCAACTGGTCAACGAGGTTGTTCGACCAATCGAACTATGCTAAAAATTATCGATTCTTCTTGGGCTCTTTCCTTCTGTGCATCCTCGCCATGAATGAGTCTGTGACTTGTTGTACATCAATCCCCTGTACTTCAAAAGAACTCATCCCCGAGTGATCTTTTGGATACATGTTATGATATTTGTATAAGTTCATGACATTGAATGTACGTGAGATCTCCATGTCATTAGGAAGATCAATAATATAAGTGTTGTCATTAATCTTAAGGAGTATGGGGACCAGTCCAATCTTCTTATTCTTAAATTTGTTGTACATCCCGGTCGAAAATCTCTCTTTGCGTAAATGAACCATGACATCGTCGCCCACATTGAACACCTTCAAATGCCAATGTTTGTAATCTAGCTCCTTATATTTGTCATTAGAAGCTTGCAACTTGGCCTGAACATTAGCATGAATGCCTATGATTTGGTCTATCATATATTATGCAGCAACGCTCACGCCTAAAAGCTTAGGCAAAGGAACCAAATTAAGAGTATGTCTGGGCACTCATCCATATACAACTTCAAATGGGGACTTGCCAGTGGAACGGTTCAACATATTGTTAAACTTGAATTTCACTTGAGCCAAGGCTAAATCCTACTATTTCGGTTTATCTCCTAAGATGCATCAAATGAGATTTTCAAGTGTACGGTTCGCCACCTTAGTTTGCCCATCGGTCTGCCGGTGTCAAATTGCTTCCACAAGGTCCTCCAAAAGTGACTAAGGAACTTCGTGCCATAATCAGATGTGATTAATTTAGGGACACCTTGTAGCTACACAACCTTTTGAAAAAATAAGTTCGCAACTTGCATAGTGTTGAGAGTCTTCTTGCATGAAATGAAGTGAGTCATCTTAGAAAACCTGCCTACCACAACAAACATTGATCCATTCCACGCTAGGTGTGTGGAAGACCGAGTATAAAATCCTTGGATAAGTTCTCTAATGGCCATTAGCTATAGGCAATGAAGTGTATAGGCTCGTATTCTGAGACTATCCCTTAGAAGACTGACACGTGTGGTATCGTTGTACAGCCTTTCACACATCTCACTTCAATTGTGGCCAATAGTAACGCTCCTTCAAAAGAGTTATAGTCTTGTCTCGCCCTAGGTGACTGTCGAGGCCTCCTCCATGTAGCTCTTGGATAATGCGCTCCCACAAGGAACTCTGTTAGATGCATAATTGATTTCCTTTGAAGAGGAAACCATCCTGAATGTGTAGGTCATTGGGCTGACCCTCCAAGCATTGAGTCCACAATTCCTTGAAGTCGTCATCTTCAGCATACATTCCTTGAGGCAGTTGAACCTGACAACCTCATTACTTATAGTGATCAATAATGATGCACGTCGGCTAAGTGCATTAACCACCTTGTTCTGTTGCCCAGCTTTATGCTTCAACATGAATGTGAATTCCTACAAGAATGAAATTCACTGTATATAATTCTAGCTCATATGTTGACCACTTTTTGTGGGCATCACTGAGCTTCTCGTTATAGAAGTCTATAGACCAACCTTCTTGAGATAACCCCCCCTCCTCCCAAATTCCAACATACGGGCATCGTATTCGGCCTCGAATAGTTTATCAAAACCAGGGAGAATGAGAACTAGAGTAGTGGGTAACCTCTGCTTAATTTTAGCAAAGCTTCTACCTACTTTATTTGTCCACTAAAATGGTCCCTTCTTCATGCAGTCTATGATTGGTGCCACAATGGTGCTAAAATTCCTCACGAACTGAATATAAAATGTTGTCAACCCATGAAAACTCTGCACTTCGTGGATGTTTGTCGGAACCAACCATTCTCTAGTGGCTCTCACCGTCTCTTCATTCACACGGATTCCTGTGGATGTCACTATGAAGCTTAAAAACTAAAGGCTCTCGGTCAAAAAGCTGCACTTCTTCAGGTTGAGGTACAACTTGTTCTCTGCTAGCACCTGTGACACCAGTATGAGATGTTCCATATGGTCCACTTCCCTCTAACTATATATCAGGATATCATCGAAGTAAATCGCTACGAACCACCCAATAAATGGTTTCAAAACTTGGTTCATCAGCCTCGTGAATGTACTCAGCAGTGTTCGAGAGATCGAAGGGTATGACCAACCATTTATACAACCCCTCATTGGTCTTAAAACCCGTCTTTCACTCATCACCTGGCTGAATACGAATTTGATGGTAGTCGCTCCTCATATCTAGCTTGGAAAATAGTTTTGAACCCTCATGCTTTCTCTTATTAGAACCTTACCGATCAATTCCACCACTTATTATCGTAAAATTTTGCACTCTTTCTGACTCATCTGATAATGAGGGTAATAAGGAAAAACCTTTGGGACAAGGTCTACATGGTGTTGAATAACTTGCATAGGAGACAACCTATTAGAAGATCTTCGGGCCAAATTTCTTTGAATTCATGTAGCAAGGGTTTCAATTTCTCAAGGATATTCGTGGGTTCTACATCTTTATCCTTCACCACTAATGCGTACACTTCTCTCGTCTTTTTGGTCTTCTCCACAAAGTCCTCGTATAGTTTGGAGAGAAAGACCCTCCACTTTAGAAGCTTCAGGTTGTTCATCCGGCCTCATAGGGACGAGTTTTTTTTTTTTTTTTTTTTGTCGTCCTTGATGAAGATATAAACATTATCTCATCCTCAATAGATCGTATCACGATCTGATTTCCATGGTTAACCAATAACATGTAGCAAGCCTTCATGTCGATTACATCATAGACTACTTGGTCTTTATAGTGGTTACCAATAAAGAAAGAGATCGATGGTGCATTGTTCCATTACATTTGTCTCGCCAATTTTCTTTATCTAGTCGATTGTGTATGGAGAAGGATGTTTTCCATCTTTAGCTGCAATTTCTACACCATGACACTAAAGACAATGTTATTGATGCTACCACTATCTATGATCACATCACAGACTTTGCAATTCACTATACACCATGTTCGAAATATGTTATGTCGCTATAGGTGTACTTCTTTCTTTGGCATGTACAAGAGCCTCCTCATGACTAGAGACACATCGTTGTTTCTCATAACTCAATGTTCGTTGTTTGCCCCTTCATCTGTTTCATGCTCAGTTTCATCAACCTCCTAGTCTTCCTTTACATCTTCAGTGCCCCCATCATTAATAGCTAGGTTAGCCACTTGTTATTGAGGACATATGTTTAATAGGTGATCCAGCTAACTACATCAGAAATAATGGTCTGGTCTTGGCCGACCGTAAGGATTTAAAATCCTACTCGGACCTAGAGCAGTTGTTGTTTCTCTTTGGGGTCTCGATGGGTTGCTCCCCAACTCTCGGTTCACTGGTGTAGGAGGTTGAGGATGACCCCCTACGAGTTCTTTCCCCTTGGCCTATGATGTACCTTGCGAAAGACCCAAAGGGTCTACCCTTATCGTAGGATAGGCCCGAGTATTGGTTCACTCAAGTTGAGTTTATGCTAGGGTGGCCAATTTCATCGCCTCATTCATCATCCAGACGGACTACATCTGAACTCGATCCTGGATCGTCATGCACAATTCATCGATGAATTGAGTGACCTGTTGCGATTCAGTCTTAACCATATCATTCATGCTGCCAAATGGTAGAACTCTTAGGCGTAATCTCTTACCAATCAGCTTCCCTGCTAATAATTTTGGTATTGCTGAAACAATACCTGATTGTAATCACTAGGAAGGAACCACACTTGTAGCAACTATATCATCTATTTCCATGATCAGATGGGTGCCTTCATCTGTCGTGTACGCACAAGCTATAGTTTCTCCCACCAAGCCGAAGCCCCGCCCTTCAACTTGTAAGCCACTAGTTTCACCCTTTTCTCTTTTGGAACCTCCATGTAATTGAAAAAATATTCGACTTTCAATTAAGGAAATCCTCAATGTGGAGTTGGTCGTTGAAATTCTGGAGGTCAACTTCCATCCTAAAGTTCTAATACTTTCGATCGACTCCTCTTCTACGATGTTGTAGGATCATGTCGTCGATCTCTATATCGATGTATCCCACATTGTCAAGTATAGTCTTGCGATTCACCACCTAACAACAGCACCGCGAATAGTGTGATTGCGATTTCCAGCGCCCACCGGAGGCGAATAGTCACCACAAATACAGAGTGGTCCTAAGGCCTCCGCTATGCGGTCGAGGGCAACTAGCAGCCCTTTCATAACTTGCATATTCTCCTGTTGCGCCGCCTTAAAAGCCGCCACTGTTAGATGATAATCCTTGGAGCACTGTCCATGAGGTTGTTGCCCAAACCTTTGTTAGAAGACATCATCCCGAGGGAAAACCTCGCTCTGATACTAATTGACGCAGGGAAGGACGTGATGAGGACAATCACCATCTTCTTTAATGGATAAATACCTTGAATCCACAAGGTGCTCTTGAATCCATAAGAAAAATCTCGAATCCATGAGACAAATTCAATAAAAATTAGAAATTTATTAAGAATAATGAAAAAATTAATGAAAAATGAGTCTTGGAAACCTTAAATACTCTTAAACAAACCCTATAAATGAATCAAAGAGAATCATAAATAAAATATGAAAGAAAAATGAAAAAATGCGCAAACCGCATCGGCCGTCGATCTGTGCGACTTGTCGAGTCAATCGGTCGACCCTGAGTGGCCACTAGTCGATCAAATCAGTTGAATGGTTTAATGGGTCAAAAATCATCTACAGAGTTTGGAACAAAATCATGTTTAAGTGTCGACTGGTCGACCTTAGACCTTGAGCCTTGTCGACTGGTCGACCACCCTACTCCCTGACTGATCGAAAGGGCAAAAAAAAGTCCAGAGACTAGACTGAAATTTTCTGAAAATTCTAGTAGGCATTCGACTGGTCGATGGGGTTATTCGAACAATCGAATTATGCTGAAAATTGTCAATTCTTCTTAGACTCCTTCTTTCTGTCCATCTTCGCCATGAATGAGTCTGCGACCCATTCTACATCAGGTGTGGACTTTTGTATCTAAGGAGTTTGATGTGGGTTAAAGAAGTAGGGGAGATAGAAAAAAGGGAATTAGGGAGACTTATTTGTGTAAAGGAAATGTAATGAAGGAGCATTTAAAAGAATATTTTCTTTCACTCTCCAGGTCAAACAACCACATGGATGCAATAAAGTTGGTGCTATTGTTGTACGTTGAACATCTGGTAGTTACATCTCCAAGTAAGAATGGACATATAAATAAGTATATAGAGTTGGTCAATAACTTAGACGAGTTTAATAGTTATCATTGGGGAGATGTGGGGTACCGATATTTGAAAGAAGTGGCTAATACCGCAATAAAGAATGACTACCCCACTTCATATAACATATGTGGATGCACATATGTGCTATAGGTAACTAACAGTTTTCTT
Source organism: Liriodendron chinense (assembly GCA_003013855.2). NCBI lineage: Eukaryota > Viridiplantae > Streptophyta > Magnoliopsida > Magnoliales > Magnoliaceae > Liriodendron > Liriodendron chinense. The sequence continues at coordinate 1,297,702 of ML058432.1, read as the reverse complement.
AATTCATTAAGGGTGGTTTGGTGTTTGTTTCTTATCTTTTAAATATTCAATATATGTCTTGACTAATGTGTAATGCATCAATTTGTGAATTAAATAGGTATAGACATACGAGCAATTCCCCGATCTATCCACTAATAGGAGATAAGTTGTAAGAATGGCTCCCCTTCGAATTCCACAAATCCTCAACTGGAGGTTGTACAAAGTAGGCTAGTATCAAGCCTTATCGAGGATCTTCAAACACATGCCGGTAAGGGTGATTCCTTATTCTTGCTTGATAGTAATGAATTATGCTTATATCTTATAACTGATAGATCATTATTGCTCTTACGAGTGAAGATTGTCGAGGAGCTTACACCCACCAAGGATCAAGAAGTGACAAATGTCATTAAAGATGTTAAAAATTATATCTTGGTGAAGGAAAAGGCTTTACGAAAGGAAGACAAGACAAATGAGTTAGTGGAACAGGTTGTGAAGAAGTATGTGGCTATGAAGAAGTTAGAGAGGAAAGAAGTGAGAGAGGAGTTGGAGAAGGATGCAAAGAAGAAGTTGAATATGGAAGAAGCGTTAAAGGAGTTGGAGAATGAGGCAAAGAAAAAGTTGGATAAGAAAGAAGTGAGAGAGGAAAGAAGTGAAACGGTAAAACTTGAGGCGAATTTAAGTATCTCTCTTAATTAAGGAATTGGCGAGAAAAGTATTTGGTTAGAACTGGACTAATAAATTCATTCTGAAGAATTTTGACAATAAAATTAAGAACATCATACTAGATGTGGAGGAGTTGAGAGAGAAGGTGAAGCATCTAAAGAGAATATGTCATTACCCGAAGAGATGAAGCTCCTGAGGGAGGAGTTTCATGCTAATAAGGTATGTGAATTTGCATTTGGTTTGATGTTTAACAACATATTATGAAATTGCATATTTAACATGTGAATCCAATAGAACCTATTAGCACAGCAACTCGATCCATAAGTACACATTTAGGAGTACACATTTAGGAGCTTCCAATTTATACATATTTCAGTCCATTACATCGCATTATATGCATGGTTTACATGCTTCAAAGACCCATCTAATGAATGTTTTGTTGTTGTAGGAATGAGAGAGAGACTTCACCCAATTGATGGGCAAAAGTACACATTTAGGAGCCATTGGATGAAGACCCAAGGTGGGCCAAAGAAGGAAGAAGAAATAAGGAGAGAAGAGAAGAAAGAAAAGGTAGAAAATGGGCTAGATCGGTCGGCCACCCTCTACACTCTCTAGACGTCCAATTGGACAGGTCCTACCAGTCAAGACTGGTCGGCCAGCAAGCTTGACCGGTCGGTTAACAGGTCGGCAGTGTATTTCTATTGATTTTCAGCAACTTCTTCAGCAAGCTTCGAAAATTCATACACTATGCGTAAGTGTTGCGCAATTTTGAAAGTTTCAGAGTCGGTGGGACTCTAAATCTATAAAAGGATACCTAGGGGTAGATCTAAAGGCATTATAGAAGGCTTGGGACTTCGTGGGAGGTGAAGAAGATCGCTGTGGAGCGTCTGCAACTCTTCCAAACTTGATTTTTCTATGTTTTTCATTAGTTTTCCTTTGAGTTTTAGTTTAACCTATTAATGGTTGGCTAAACCTCTTAGCTAGGGTTAAGAGGTAAAGCTTTTAGTTGTTTGCAATGTCTAATTCAAATTAGTTCAAGTACTTTTTGATTTTATGTAGAAAACTTCTAGTTCTAGTTTGAAATAAAGTTAGTATTTTTAGTTAATCTTCTATCTCTTGTGATTTCTCTTACATGGGATGTTTTGATTACTGATATTTCTTAATGGGGGTGTTCATTAATAGGATTTTGGATTGTAAAGATCCTTGATTCATTATGATATGTTGGATGCTAGGGGATCTTACAAACTAAGCTTCCTAAGAGCTTATATAGAACTAAACTAGAAGGGGTTCTTATCTTTTGATCGGATCTAAGGTAAGTGTTTATGTATTGATTTTGGTTCAATAAAAGTTCAATTCATGCTTCTAAATCAAGTCTAGTAACAAGGCTTGAGGAAAAATCATGAATGTGATCTTACTTATTTTGTGAAGGATTGGGTTGTGTGATTGAATACACCCAATACCTTAGTTGATTATGAGATAACCATATTAGTGGATGATCCATCTATGTTAGATACACTATGATGATTTAATTGATCTATATTCCAATTTGATAGGGATAGAACTCTGATTCCAATTGTGTTATTGGCTTGAATAGTTTGAATTTGCATTATGAATTATTATAAGTGGATCATTGGCGCTCTAATGCTTATTTCCTTGATTTAGTTCTAAATTAGATAGTTTTATATTCTTCATTTTCATCCATCAACATAAATTCAAATTTAGCCTATTCTAAGTTATAAAATTTAGAATTGTTACGACAATCCCTGAGGATCGACCTCGGTCTTGCCGAGAATTATTACTACATCGCAGCCTTGCACTTGAGGCAAGTGAACAAGTTTTTTGCGCTGCTGCCGGGGATTAGGTTAACGGTTCTGAATTTTGTAATTAGAGAATAATTAGGTTAGATAGGTTAGGTTAGGATTTACTGTTTTTGTAGATTTTTCTCCGAATTTTTCTACTAACAGATTTTGTTTGTTTTGTAGGATTTTTCTTCTCTAACATAGTTCTTCCATCCGATAACATCATTCTAACTTAGATTCTTTTATTTATTTATTTATTTTTTAGTTTTTATTTTTATCTTTCTGATTTTTAGATTTTTTTAGGTTTAATTTAGTTTTTGTGTGATTTATGCCTCATTGGGAGCGTGATCATACATCACGACTTCTAAGTGAGGGAGATTTAGTTGAAGGCCTAATCCAGCACTAACCTCAGCGATCATGGCTTCTATGTCTTCTTTAACTGCACTTGCCTCATTCTTTGATTTTCGAAGTTGGCATACCCGAGCGTAATGCATGGTTTTCCTGCAGACATGGCAGGGCCCTTGAACTTTTCGTTCTTCTTTTGTGGTTTCTTGAATTTTCCTTTACTAGGTTTCAGTGAACCGTTTTACTCGGGATTCTTTTTTTGGGTACTTTCTACTGCTTACACCTTGGACAAGGAATTCCTGTTACCATTTTTCTTTTCACGGTTTCGGGATTCTTCCTCTATTCTGATATGTTTCTGGATTTGTTCTAGTGTATAGTCCTCGATTTTATGTAGCAGTTTCTTCTTGTATTCTATCCAACTCGGGGGAAATTTTGTTATTATAGCCCCGACTTAGAAAGATTCAAGGATATCAATCTTTAGGGCACTGATTTTGCTAACAATTAGCTGTAGTTCTCTGATTTGGGCTAACAGCGATTTGTTATCTACCATAGTGTAGTCGAAATAGTTAGCTATGAGATATTTGTTCGTACCTTCTTCTTTGACCTTGTATTTGAACTTGAGAGCGGTCCATATTTCTTTGGCAGATTCGATTTTGGTGTATTGGTCATACAAACAATCAGATAGCATGTTCAGGATGTATCATCGACACAGTAAATTATCTTCTTCTCTTTTGACACGTGCAGCGATCTGCTCAGATGTGTCTTTATCAGTTGCTTGAGGCAGCGGCTTCAAGTTTGGGTCTAAGATATAGTATATGTTCAACGTTGTAAGCAAAACTTAATTTTATCCTGCCATCTAGTGAAATTGGTTCCATCGAACCAGTCCAAATGAATCAGATCCCGGTTCATCAGTTTGATTGATGATATCCATTCGATTTCCATATAAAAAATTACGCTTTAAGATTGTTGAGAATTTGATCTTAAAAAATAAAATAAATAAAAATGGAAAAACCAAATTTAAATGACAGGCTGAAACACGTGAAAACACGCTGTCCTTAAAGCGTAATTCGCCCCTACTCAAAATATTTTGAGTTTGTTGTTATATTGCAGGCGGATTGCTTCGAGGATACGACGAGCCTTACGTGGTTCTACATTCAGCAAAAACGAAGATACTACTATGGAACTCAATTACACAATCTCTGGCAGAAAAGAAAAAGAATAGAGAGAAAGGAGTGGCGTTCTTCTAGCAATGAGTTAAATCACTTCTCTGGTCTTAGTGGCTAGGTTCGTATGAACTAAACCGTAAGGCTAGATGACTTTGGCTGGAGGTGCTGGTTCAGTAGAGTACTTAAGATGGTTGTGTTTGTTGTTGTGAAATGAACCAGACCTGTTCGGTTTGTATAAGTAAGAGTGGCTGGTAGTTTTGGTCCAGAGTCATAATGGCACTAGCCGTTTTCTGGCAGTTTCTGACGGTTGTGCATGTGGGAATTACACATGCATGCTGGCTGTTTAGACTCAGTGGCTAGCCGTTTTCTGACTGTTGGGCTAGCCACATGCAGCTGTTACACAAGTCCCTCTAAATAGCCCTGCAGCTCTCTATAAAGAGCAGAGAGGTTTCTCTGTCAGACATCTTACCCACAACACCTCCTCTGTTCCGAACCCAGCCACCTGACCCACTACTTAGCCTCTGTCACATCACAACTCGCACTGGTCCGCGAGGTCGCAACACGATGAGTATGTGTGAAGTGCAAAGTGCGCCACTAGCGCATCTATAGCCATATTACCTCACATGCCCACGCCCTCACACCGAGCCGTGATCGAACCTGAGCGTGTGCATGTGCGTAGTGTTCCAGTGCGAACTGGAACATGCAAGCCACCATGCTCCTCTTTTTCACCATAAATAAGTAAGGTGCACAACACCCTACTTATAAAGAAAAGAAAAAACTTCCTCCCATCCGATATGGGAGAATACACAATAAGTTTTTTTTCTTATTTTTTTCAAAAATATTTTTAACCAAAATATTTCAACATGCAACCCATGGACCATTGACATTTGACAACCTAGACCCACTTGACAACCTTTCCACTCCATTTGCTTGAGATGGAAATTGGCGGTGATTTCTGCCTCACAATTTGGTCTGCGTCACAATTTGGTCTATAAACAAACTTATTAATACTGTTTTAAATTTATGAGCCCCACCATGATGTTTGCAACTTATCCTCGCCATCCATCTATTTTAACAGCACATTTTAGGGCATGAGCCCAAAAATAAGGCAAATCTAAAGCTCAAGTAGGCCCCACCTTAAGAAATGGTGGTCTCCAAGACACACTACAAGAAATATGACTTTTACCGAGGAAATTTTTCCTGGCTAAATGTCATAATTTCCTCGGTAAAAGTTATTCCTAACGAAAATATTTGTCACTGTTTTCGTCGAAATATCACCCTTGGGAAAAAGATATACCGATGAAATTAAATTTTTTGTCGGTAAATAGTTGTCCATTTCCAACAAAAAATTTCCTCGGTAAAAGTCAACAATATCGTAGCTATTGTTTAATTCGTCGGTAATTATGCGACTTTTACTGAGGAAAATTTTCCTTGGAAAAACTCTATGACCAAGGAAATGTTTCCTTGAAAAAGGTAGTAAAATTACCTTTTCATTGCTATCGAAATATTTCTTTGGAACATCCACTATCCCTGCCACCTGAAAGCATTCAATATTCAATATCCCTGCCACCTGAAAGCATTCGATATTCAATATCCTAATCACCTGATAGAACATTCAATATTCAATATACCAATCAAAATGACCATTCAACCGTAATAATGCTTTAAATAAAATCGAAATGTCAATCCCACCCGTACATACAACCAAAAAAAAAAAAAAAAACAATCAGCACGAACATCCCTGCTATCACCAACTGCAAAATAAAATAAAATACAATATTAGTAATTAATAACTTATAAATAAAACATGCAGTTAGGTGTCCATTTTTCTTTTTCAAATCACATTATGAAACTAAATACAACTTGAATTGAAGATTAAGACTATGTAGGCATGACCATATGCAATTTCAACAGTTGGGGGCCCACCATTGATACCCCATGGACGACACACCTCTACTGCAAAGACAATTCTATTAATTCAAAGATACTTTGGAGCTAGTTCATCACAACGAACCATCATACGGTCTTATAGATCATTTACTAGTATTAATATTCTATTTTTTTTAAAGGTGACTCTGGGTGTTGTACTTATCTTTCATTCTCTGCAACCCGAGTACATAACAGCCTAGACCATCACCTGGGACATGAGTCTACTGTTTGATGCTTGGACAATGTTCTTGGTTGACTAATAGTTCCAAAGAAATTTATTTCTCTAGACTGATTTCTTATGTGCAGAAAGCCCACTTTTTTTCTTGAAAAATACTTCTATGCTGTGCATATATATACTCTACTCAATTCGTGGCTGGGTTTCTTAGAATCCTTCACCATGCTTTGATATGTATGAATCTTGGAAATTGCCATTCTATCCTAAAATGAATCCAAATGATCATTGGTGATGTTTGGACAATTTTAGTAGTGAGCTAGCTTTTATGCTATGACTCAATTCCCATAGGGGTTTCATCCCATTTAGGAAGTGGGTCCAAAATATTAGAAGGAAAGGAGGAAAACTCACCATCCCATTTCAAGGCTCCTTCGTCAACACATTAGAATACTTTATGCAAGGACTGAATGATACACATGGATTCTCTGCATTTCAACAGCTTTAAAAGGACAGCCAAAAAGCAGGTATGGAAGATTAAAAATCAACATTACATGAGTCTCCATGCATCTCAACCAAATGATATAAGAAGAAAGATACATGTTTGCTTGTTGGAAGAAATAGTGAAATAAAGGTGTTATCTGCGCATTTGGAGAACACAAAAGCAAATACCTTCTTCTGGATTTGGTTTCTTGCCTATGTTTTGAGCACAAGCCATAGCTAACCTAACAGACCTTGCCTTAAATGCCTCCAATATGATGTCAGGTTTTGACCAATTCTCAGCTGCATTAAAAAAATAAGACGAAGAAAACATCGCTCAGATGAATGGATCTTCCACAAAGATGACACTCAGCCTCATGTGAGAAAGCATGCATAGCAATTGTCCTTCAACTTTGACATTAGTAAGCTTTAAGAAACAAATTATTTGGCTGCAAAAAATGCCTCTTACAAAACATGCACCCTTCTAAAGGAAAATGTTGCATGCCTATTGGTAATTCCAGATCATCCTATAAGAAGAGGATTTTAGAAACATTATACTGAAAACCATTCTTTCATTCCAATGAGCAAAATTCAAGAATCGCCGACTTATCTGCAGGTAATTGGAGACAAAACACATGAGCTAAATTCAAGCATCACTGTCTTTTCCATTTTTTCATGGAGAGAACACCAAAAGTTCATATTGTCTTCTTTTTTTCCTCCTCTAGAGGCCCAAATGTTGATAGTTTTCTTTTTGCCTAGAGAAAGAACATAACTCATCAACTCTCAAGGACCATTCTCCTAAAGACAGACATGGAGACGTAAGCCCCGCATTGCCAAGAATTGTCACAATCAAGAAGCATTTCTTATTTGTTTAGATTATGCTAAATGGCATACAAGCATAAATGCAAATGAGCTTATTAAGAAAGAACGTAGAAGCTACCTTATTAGGAGTAATGTTTATCGTCCTCCCAGCCAGACGACACACATCCATTGTTTCCTTCAAACAAGGAACTTCTCAGTTTTTCAGATCGTGTTGTTTTTTACAGTCTCACTTACAGGCCATTGAATAGTGATAAATGCTATTGATGTGCTTCCAAACTGGGATGCCACATGCCACATCTTTACTACTTTCAATTTTGTATGTTTTCTTTGAAACAGGTCCCTTTCATTCATGAAGGTTTTCAACAAACAACCTGTGATGGTAGAGAGCAGAGAACACAAATCTGAGTTTTCACTTGCCATCAAAGAGCAAACGGAATTGTGGTACACTGGTACTCTAAAGTGGTTTGGACATTTCACCAATAAGCTTTGTGTGTTTATTGTGTGAAATAGGAAAGTTGTGCCAAGGCCATCTGGTGGGTTTGGCTGCCACTTGTGAATCACAACATGTGCAACTGAAGCATTTTCATCAACAACTATAACAGAGTCCATTAATGCAAAAATAGTATCAACAGGCATATTGCATCACTCTAGATTTGGAACTATGTACTATCCCATCCTAAGGTATACGTAAACAACATTTTTGAAACCAGAACACATCAGCACCCAAGTAAGCATGGTGATGCAAAAAACTTTTAGGAACTAGAATATGAAAGTACTTACTAGTTCGGGACTGAGCTCAAAGATGTTAAAATAACTACATGGGATCGTTTCACAGAAAAGCTAAGGTCTTGTTTGGTAGACACCTAAAGATGAGTATGTCTCAAATGGACATTTGGTCAAGCAGTTACTGTGCAGGTATGGGCAAATTATCAGCTATGTTCCAAATGGACATTTGATCGAGCAGTTGCTGTGCGGGTATGGGCAGATCATCAGCTATATCCTAAATGGACATTTGGTCGAGCAGCTGCTGTGCGGGTATGGAAAATCATCAGTAGAAATTTTAGGGTACCTAAATCGAGTCTAGATCCAGACTCCGGTCGGTACCGGATGCGTGGGCGTTAAAACCACCTGCCAAAAAAAAAATTTCCACAAAAAACCCAGAAATTTGATAGACAACACAATCCAAAGCCAATCCCAAGGTATAAACCACACCTCCTTGAATCGAATTATACTAGGATGGCGAAATGATCTGTGATTTATAATCTCCCTCGCCACGTTCTCGTCAATCTGCAAAAATAAAAATAAAAACTAATATTTCTCATAACAGAAAATCGATTAACAAGACAAACAAAATTACCAAATTGCGACGAGCTCTCTCGTCTCCTTATTTCTCATAAGCCGGGAGACGTTGAAATTTCCAGATCCGATGTCTCACCACCATAGAAGCAGGACTATGTGAGGTGTAAATACAGCTCCATCCCAAACTCATGTGGACGAGGTTATCCAATCGCATTTTTAACTATATGAAAAGAATTAAAACCCCAACAACAAAGAGCTTCACAAAATGCCATTTCAAACCCTAATCTTCCACAAGATTTCACAGAAAACAATAAATAAAAGAAAAAGAAAAAGAAAAAGAAAAGAGGAAGAGAAAAAAATACCTTGGGAGATCTGGTGATGCTCCTCGACAATCGGAGCCACGGCGAGAGAGAGAGAGAGAGAGAGAGAGAGAGAGAGAGAGAGATTTGGAGCGATGGCCGTGAGGGTGAGGGTGAGGGAGAGGGAGAGATCTGGCGTGAGAGGAGAGAGAATGAAAGGTTTTTGAGAGGGAGAGCGAAAGAGGGGTTTCTTTTTAGAGGGAGAACGAAAGAGGGAAAATGTGGTTTCGTTTGGGGGGACGCGGTTTGGCTATTAACACTGTGGGCCCCACCGTGATGTGTATGTTATATCCACACCACCGTACATCCATTCGGAGAGATCATCCACCGTGATGTGATCCACGTGTGCCACGTGTGCAATGCCTGTATGCATGTGTATAAATGGTCAATGTCTCTTATGAGGTTTGCTAATCCCACACGCGTGTCCACCACTACACATCACCCAAAGGCACATGCAAATGTTAAACACGTGTGTGATCTGAGCCTTCCATAAGGTTGGAAATCATCCTTAGATACTCTGCTTCAAAACAGACAAAATGTACAGCTCACGAACTTACAAAGTAAATCGACGGTCAGATATCCTTTTTTTCTTGCTATTCATTTGTTTTGGTATGTTGCCGCCCACCTGAGTTGTGAAATGGCCTGATTTTAGCTCACCTGATGGAAAACTCAAATCTCTCACACGTGTCTTACTGAAGGTCTCTCACACACGTATGGAATCAGCAAACAATTACTTTTGCAATATGCGATTGAAGGAGCAAGAAAATGGGGTCCACCTCTTCTGATCTCATTTAGAAAGAGGATACACGACCCGTGGACTGTTAATTATGACAAGTGGACCACATGTTTAGGTAATTTGGACCATTGGTATGTTGCATCCTACTATCAGACCAATCTTGTGACACTTTTCAGTTGAAAGTATACAGTTGCTGTTTTTCTCAACTGTCTATATGCGGGCCCAAAACTATCACAAGATCCAAGGCTCAGCCCAAAGCAAGCCGAACTTTAGTGGACCAACACAGCATAGCCCGACTGTCACGGAGCTTGGATAACGAGCTTTTGGAGGTGGGCGTGTATGGGAACCTTCACATACACCTGTTGCAGATTGATCTGGACCGTCCATTTAGCCTGATCCACTTTTCACGGTCTGCCTTGAAAACACCATACTGATGGGATGATCCAAACCGTCCAGTCGGCAGCATCCAAAAACTGATGAACAAGATTGTTCATAGAATATAGGTTCGATTATGAATGTTCAGGACCATCCAATTACGATGATTTAAACAGCAGCAGCAAATACCATTTCCGTTTCCGCAAAATGCAGATGGACTAGATTGCATTGGACCCCATTCCCAATTTAGGGTATATCGAAGGGTCGTTTGGATGCAGGTAATGTTTGGACCACACCTTACATCCATTCGGAGAGACCATCCACCGTGATGCGTATGTTAAAAGTAACTTTTGCTAAGGACAAATTTTCCGAGAAAGTGAGAATTATCAACCAACTTTCCTCGGTATCTGAGGGCTTTTAGTGGTGATTTATTTTCCTTAGAAAAACTAAGTCAAAACTATTGCATTTTTTGCTACGAAATAACTTTTCATTTATCGACGCAATTTAAATTTCGTCGTCATTTATAACTTTTACCAAGAAAAAGTTTCGTATGTAAAGGTTCCTGTTTTATCGAGAAAAATAATCCTTGGTAAAATTCCTACTTACCTAAGAAATGTGCATTTCATTGGTAATTTACTCTTTTACCAAGGAAGTTTCTCCTTGGAAAAAAATTTGCTTTTACCCAGGAAAACTTTCCTCGGTAAAATGGACAATTACCAACGAAATTACAAATTCTTGGGTAATTGGAGCTTTTAACTAGGAATATTGTCCTCGGTAAAAGTAAGCTAAAACCGATCTTTGTAGCCACGAAATAATTCCATCTTTACCTAGGAAATTTTAATTTCGTCGATATTTAGCCCTTTTACCAAGGAAAAGTTTCCTTGGTAAAAGCAAATGAGTATTTACCTACGAAATTTTATTTTCGTCGGTAAAAACATACTATTACCCAGGAAATTTGCTTCCTTGGTAAAAATTTCCTGGGTAAAGGTGATTTTTCTTGTAGTGACATGGAAAATTGTTTTCTCCCCAAGGCATAATGATGTTTATTTGTCATCCAACTTGTTCATAGGGTCACTGAGCCATGGATAAAATGAACCCAAAAATATCAGCTTGATATAAAACTTCTGGAGCCCCTTAGAAGCTTTCAACAGTAGTATTCAATTTTGATCGTTTCCTATAGTGTGGTCCACTTGAGCTTCAGATATCATAAACGGTGTAGATAAGACACAAACATCAAAGTGGGCCATACAATTTTAAATTTCTATCATCGGGTCGTGGGAAGAAAAGCTTCAAAAAAGGCCGTCGCTATCATCGTCGCCTTGGGAAGCATGCTGGAATTACAGTGGGAAATAACTATTTCCTATTTCTCCTGAATTACCATGGAATTAGAAAATCAACACCCCCCCCCCCCCCCCCCCCCCCCCCAAAAAAAAAGTTGCACGTGGACTAATAGGCTATGAAAAGATTGGTCGTGCAGAATCTCTTCTGCCGTAGCGATGGCTCTACTGGAAAAAGAGACGGCAACCAAGAAAGGTTATGTTGGAATCTCATTCGCAGAAGCGATGGGACCCACCTATTTATACTGTAGGTCATCAAACATAATCAAGGGTCATTAAGATGATGTATCCCCGGGTTTTAAATTCTTCAAGTTGGACCACTTTTCTGGTGAATCTCACCATGGATGGAACATGCCCCCATCAGATTTGAAGCCCACAAATGGACGGTTAAGAAGAGCTTTAAACTAGTGGTCCTCATGCAGATGCAACCGGAAAAACTCCAAAGACTGGTGGTCCTCATGGGACCCAACTGACCAAGGGTCTGGATTACTGATGCATGGGCCCTGATTGTTAGAACCGAAATCTAAGCATATCGTTCGGTAGTAAGGCAACTTTGGGGTGGGGCCAGTTGCATCCATTCCAGTCAATCTTGGAACCATTCAACTCCATTCCATTCAAACTTCAAACATTCCCACTTCTTTTCTCGTCTCTTTGAGAGAAACTTATATACTCTGGCAGAGTGTGATGGATGATACACAGCAACTTATAAATTAGTTGGAAACTGCATGCGGGTCATACCCGCAAATCAGTGATAAATGGTCCAGTTTATGCACACAAGTCTAGATGTATCACAAATAATTAAAAAATGGCCTTATTTAAGTATCTTGCTCTCAAGATTTGTGGATATCGATTGGACGTTTAAACATGAAAAGTATGCAACGGTCTTATTTCAACCACATTGTGCAAAAAACTAATTTTTTACTGTCACCTGGCAACAGTGAGCTACACAATTTAGGCGGTTTAAAGTAATTAATTTGTGCCACATGTATACCATTTTGAAGTGCCTGCATACCGAGTGTCACACACAGCCCAAGTATCAAATAACTTTCATTTCTACTTTGGCCAAGAACAAATTACAAAGTGAAAACATAAGACTTCAAATATTCCAGCTTCTTGTCGAAGATTGCTGCAATACATCCAGACGTATGGCAATAGGAACACGCATGGCTACCCACTGGGTTCGTATGGCCCACCTGAGTCTTGGAACAACGGAATTTTGGGTAATTCCTTCGTACGGATGAGGCACATCGTGTGTGTGTGTGTGTGTGTGTGTGTGTGTGTGTGTGTGTAAACACCATGGTGGACCCTACATAAATAACGCTGGGCATCTGATCATCTCAGCTGACCTATCCGAGTTTTGGATCATTGTCATCTTTGGGTTCGTACCTGATGGACCCGTCACATAGTGTGTGTGTGTGTGTGTGTGTGTGTAAACACCATGGTGGACCCTACATAAATAACGCTGGGCATCTGATCATCTCAGCTGACCTATCCGAGTTTTGGATCATTGTCATCTTTGGGTTCGTACCTGATGGACCCGTGGTACTCGGTCAATGAAAGTGACCCAAGTGAGGTCATCACCATGCAAGGTTTGGCATGGCTCATTACCATAAGATATGTTGGGACTTTAGTCTTTAAATCCAAGCCATATATCTTTCAATGATCCAAACTGTTTATAGAATGAGTCTCATTTTGTATGGTGGATGTACAACAAATAAAAACCTCTCAACCTCGTAGTAATGGGAGGAAGAAGGGTGCAGCTGGTGCAACATTGTAGTAATGGGAGCGAGGAAGAAGGAGATTGTCTTTTTAACCAAGAAATATTTGAATTGACTAATGCTTACCCTCTCTTGCTTAGCCGCAAGGCAGCTGATTATTGGCTGAGCTATTCAAAAAAGCTAAAAAGCACCCCAGTCCAATGGCCAAAGACCCAACTTATCTTATTGTAATTTGTTTGGACGTATAGTAGCATCTCATGTTCTTTTTGTTTCTAGAATTATGAGTTTATTAACAACTAAAAGGGGCACAAGGAAAAATTATATGCTATGAAGAATCAAAGTAAAAAAGAATGTGAAAAGTTAAAAAGGGAAGTAGCCCACAAGGACGAATCAGAACAATCCAAGGTGAAAAATAAAATATTCAAATGTGAAAAAGAAAATATTCAATGTCATCCAAATGAAAAGGGACATGCAATAAGACTGGTATCCGCAATATGGAGAGTGCTCTTCCTGACCTTGAATTTTGTTGTGTTTTCCCTCGTCCACTTGCAATAATCTTTTTAATCCCCTTTAATAGATTTAAATTGTTTTAAAATATAATAATAATAATAATAATAATAATAATAATAATTATTATTATTATTATTATTATTATTATTGCTATTATTATTAGTGCAAAATCAAACTGATTAGAAGCATGATTAACAAGCCAATGCAAGTATTGACCAAATCTCCAACACGATGGCTAGGATTATGATGTCCTCATGGCCCACTGATGTAAACAATTTATGTGCTATTTTGTTTAGCTTTAAAGTAATAATCTAGTTATAAGCAAATAGATTATGTGTTTGGCTAACTTGTAAAATGCTTATAATATATAAAATAGGTATTCACGCCATATAAAGCTTGGGGTAGTAAATCCCATCAAAATTGACATATCACGTAAAAATGATTTGATTTTTTTAGGCTATAGGAGAACATCAGAGCATACATGCACTGAACAAATTGGATGTACTCTACTCATCATAGTGCACCTCAAATGCAATTTAAAAGTTTTTAATAGTGGGTGTCCCATCCTTTTTTGTCCTTGTTGGGGTTAAGAGCCCTGCAGCGGAAACAATCAAAGCAGCGAAGAACATACCACAATAACAATCACACAAGCAAATCGACACGCACAAGAGGTAATCCGAATTTTATGTGGAAAAACCCCTCATGGGTAAAAAACTACAGCACAAAGCGACACCAATCCACTATGATCTCAAAAGTTACAAGAGATGGAAGAAACAAAACTCCACCATGACTCTAATCTTCATGCAACACCTTGCTATGCACCATCTTCAATCTCTACTTCGTCATCATCATAGCTTCACCGCTTCTCATGCCTCATCGACTTCATCATTGCACCTTCACCACCCACTTGCTCACCACACATGAGCAACAGTGGATCCCGCAGCTCCACCATGAATAGTGCTCCCGATCAAACCTGATCGCAGCTGATGAACTTGATTGAGATATTGGCGTACCAGTCCACCTTCTTCCACTCTACTTCTTTCATAGATGTCAATCGCTTTTCATGTTTTTCTTTCATGGAATCCTTCTCCACGTCGAATCTTATACTTGTCTTTGATATCACTTGTTAGTATTGTAAAGTGGTGAAGGAAGCACTTACGGTGATTTGAGTAATGGTGGAGTTTGTTGGAAATGGACGCCTCATCTCACATTGCACAGAGTCAACGGATCGGCCGTTACATAGTGAAATTAGAATAACAGTCCTTGGAGTATTTTTTGGGCCATTCGGACTGGCCGACCGTATAGGGGTGTCCGGCCGGCCTAGACGACCGATTGGCAGTCTCCTAGTGCAATTCTGTCTCTTGTGCGATTTTGCGCAAAAGGTTTTTAATTTCGGTTTTTATGCCTATTTAAGGGGATATTACAGGATTAGAGGGATCCAAGGTTGTAAAGGGGATTGAGAGAGCTTCTAAGTGAGAGAAAGAGCTTGAAGAAGAGGGTTTTCTTCTTGGGTAAGCTTGGATTTCTCTTGTGGGCTTGGGTTTTGGAGTATCTGGGTTCCATCTCTTGTAACTTCTGATATTATAGTGGATTAGTGTCGCTTTGTGTCGTGGTTTTTACCTATGAGGGGTTTTTCCTATGTTAAATTCAGATTGTCTATGTAGTGGGTGGATGCATGCATTGTGATTGCATTGTGTTGCTTGTTTGATTCAATTTGCTGCTTGTGTTCGGCTTTGCTTCCGCCGTCGGCCCTCCTATCCCAACAATACGATCAACCGTGGATCTCGTTGCCGATCCCGCAGCTCTATCATAAAATGTGCTACTCGATCAAACTCGATCGTAGTTGATGAACCTAATTGAGATTTTAACGTACCGATCTACCTTCTTCCACTTTACTTCTTTCATAGATACTAATCGTTTTTCATGTTTTTCTTTCACGGAATCCTTCTCCACGTCAAATCTCGTACTTAATCTCATCTTCTTGTCTCAGATCCGAATTCTACTCCACCCCAACTTTGTCTCTGATACCACTTGTTGGTATTGTAAAGTGGTGAAGGGAGCACTCATGGTGATTTGAGTCGTAGGTGGAGTTTGTTGAAAATAGACGCCTCATCTCACATTGCACAGAGTCACCGGCCGGCCAATCACAGTGTGCAATGTGAGATGAGGCGTCCATTTCCAACGGTCCTGTACTTCAATTAAGTTGTGTTTTAAGTTCCAGGAAAGCATCAATGGATGTACAGGATGGACAACGTTTCCAATTTTAGGATTTTACTGGCACGGAAATATCCCCAAACAAAAATAAAAGATAAAAAGGGCCATTCTGACACTTTTTTATTATTTTATTTTTCATGAAGAACACCAAGTTGGAAGTGGACTGCCTGTCACCCGGCCGGGCACAGAGATACTCCTATTCCCAAAGAGATGTACATGACAAATCCACTCTGTCCGTCTACTTTGTAAGACCACAATTGGACAAGATCCTAAAAAGTAGGAAGATCCAAAACTCTTTTGGCCATACCACAGGATTGAATGCTGGGGTGACAGAAGTGAAGTTTTGTATCAGGATGATATTTGTGCGTACAGTTTATCTTACTAGTAATAACCGCATGGACAGTTTGGATGGCATATAAACATTATGGTCAGCTCTAGGAAGGCTTCAGTGGTGAACATTTACCCACCCATCCGTTATTGTGGCCCACCTAACCTTTCGATCTACCTGAATTTTATATTCTTGTCCTATTATGATCTTTAAAAACAGATGGACGGAGTAGGATTTGTCACGTACATCTCTGTAGACCCCACACAACCGTAGGCTCAGGTCGTATATCTCTATGCCCGGGTATCCGCTTCCCAGGAAGTCAAGTCCATAAAGCATTCCTACTTCCCTTTTCTTTCCTTATCTTATTTGCACGAGCCACAAAAAGCGAAACCATCGTACTCTACCCATATAAATATATGTGTGCACCCAAGTACACTACAAAGGACCCAAAACACAATAGCTTTCATATCTTCTCTTTCCCCTCCATTCTTCCTGCAGCAAAACCATATGGCTACTTACACATGGCCCATTGCAATATCATTCTTGCCTCTTCTCTTCTTCCACGTGTCCGCAATCCGACCGTTGGGAATGATTCTGTCCACGTCGCCGCCACCATTGAGCTTAGATGAGCTGTTGCTGCATAGACCGGTGGCACCATCTAGGCCGTCTTCATGCACCTATGGCCATCATAGCTCTCCTGGTGATAGAGGAGAGGAGGGTTGCCCTGTAAGGCCTAAGAGCATAAGTGGGCCATTGGTTTCCATGCATAGAAGATCTCCTTAGCACCGTTCATCAGAGAGCAATAGCGTAGAAGAGAATGTCTCATTGTAACTATAGAGTTCGTTTTGCATGTGGTGTGTACACGTGACCATCCACCATGTCTCACTCGATGGGGTCCACATGCAACCATAGTTAGATGATCGGAACCGTTCATTTTTTGTGCACTATTCTGGATAGACAATGGCCGAAAATCATGCGAAATGGATAGTCTGCTCAGCGTCATTTTTGGACAACTGCCCATTTTTTAATCCTCAAAAGAATTAAGGACGGTTCAGATAATCCGGCTATGGTGCATGTGGGTTCCATCTAGGACGCATGTTAGATGGGCCAATCAGGCCACATATGCAAAACAAACCTTCTCTATGCATGAATCGACCTCTTCCACTGTTGCGTGTGGGGTCGACTGGGGATTGTGTGTGCCATCCAACCTGTCCAGCAGGATGCAAATGGGATGCCCCAAAAATATGGCAATCCGAAAATTAGGTGGGCCACAAACCAAAAGCCTCCGAATTTAGATGCTGGGCAGGCATGACTGTTGATTGGCCTGATTCTTTGGCCATCCCTTTTCATGGTGGAATGACCCAGTACCCAACTGAAAAGGTTGGATTCCATGCACACTAAGTGGGCCCCACGCACAAGAGTTCTTGGAGTCCGTTCGTCGTGAGAATAAGGTTAGAATAGGGAGAACATGGAGCGTCTGATTTCTGGTTTGGATTGCGTATAAAAATTTGGTCTTTAGAATATGGATGGTTCTTCATGTGTAAACTATCACTTCTTTGGACATGGTTGGATATGCGGAATCTATGGAAATTGTTTTTTACTTTTACTGAAACACATAGCTAAATTCCTTAAGTAATCTTTACACTTGAATATGGACTTCCTTTTGGGATTTTTATCCAACAATTCCCTACAAATTCTACAAATTCTAGTTTCTGGTAAACATACTTCCAGCTTTCACATTTATCTAAGCTTGTTTCCGAGCATGCTTAAGAGGGTAAAATGACATATTTAGCCTTATTTTGAAAGGAAATAGAAAACCGAGCAGTGACGATAAAGAAATAAAGGGCGTGTTTGGATGGTGGAGTTCCACCATAATGTGGTGTGGTCCATTATAAATGGGTAATGATTAATATCACTACCACAGTAGTCCAAAGTAATGCCACTCTGGTAGTTTTAATCTTTTAATATGCATGTAGTCATGTATAGAGCTGGGCACAAACCGCGCCAGCTTGGAAGTTCGGCTCGGCCCGTATCGAAAAAGTCCAGTTTGGCCTGGGTCGAATTGGAGTTTGAGCCAGCGACGAGCCACCCGAATGCAGTCCATTTGAAAAGTGGGTTGAACCCAAACTCTTGTTGCACCGGCTCGGCCCGGCCCGAAAATCGACTCGACCTGGTTTGGACCGACTCACCAAGCCCGATCCGTAGGATGGGTTAAGTATAAAATAATAATAAGAAAAACCTATAATACCTATCACCACATCTCATTTCTCTCTCTCCCTCTCCCTCTCCTCCCGCTGCATCACGCCCAAGTTGTCCTCTCTTCTCTCTCTCTCTCTCTCTCTCTCTCTCTTGTCAAGTGCTGAAACCCTAACCCCCGTAGTTAACAGTCGTAGTCCTTGCACATTGTAGAATCGGGACCACCCAATGCCACCACCATCACCAACATCTTCAACCCACCCTCCATCACAGCCACTTGGAAACATGCCTTCTCATTCCTTGAATACATAGCTATGCTTGTGTACTTTTGTTTGCAAAAGACTCTTACATGTCTATTTTAAAGTTGCACAAACATCGTGTGGTAAGATATTTTTGTATTTTTGTTTTATTTCTAACTTTGTTTTAATTCTTTTCCATTTAAAAAAAAAAAAAAAAGAGTTGCCACTTGTTCGAACTTGGCCTGGCTCAGTTTGAAATTTTCGACCAAACTGATCCCGGCTCGAACAAAATTTTTCTGGAGCAAACCAAACTTAGGCTGCATGGGTCAGCCCGAAACCCAAACCAAGCCGATCCACAAACTAGGGTGGCACTAAAACAAGCCAAACCAAACTAGGGCTAACTCGACTCAGCCGGATCATTGCCCACCTCTAGTCATGTACTCACATGATTAGATACATGTAAACATAACTTTCCTAACATGCGTTATATCTACATCATCCATCCATCTATTTTCCAATATCACTTTAGGGCATGAACCCAAATATCAGCTTCACCCAACACTTTTGCGAGCTGCAAGAAGTTTTTAATGACAGGCGTTCAATCCCGACTGCTTCTGTGGTGTGGTCAATTTTCATTTTGTATGTGGCTCATTTTTTGTTTCTTTCCATAAAATGATCTAGCAAGATGAATGGACAGTGTGGATATACTACATACATCATGGTGGGGCCCATGAAAATATGCCACATCGACACACCTCGGTCATCCAAGTCGGTGGGTATTCAGACGTATTACTATGATTTGACAGCTTAGTTTATCCAATCAGCTACAAGGATTAACTATATGAGTTTTCACACTGTATTATTGTGAAACTTGATCATCCAAACAAGCCTAAAGAGTCGTCTAAGCTTACATGCATGTATTTTAAAACTTGTGTACATGCCACACATATGCCAACATGGTGCATACGTGTAAGATCCAATATTTGTGTACATACCATTCATTAGGTTAGTCTAACCTTGTATATATTTTTCCAAAAAGAAAAAAAAAAAAAAATTCAAGCGGCTCCAATGTCGGAAACATGTAAATGGGTTGGAGAAAAACTCTTCATCCAATTTTTTCAAATTCGTCCGTTTGTTTGGCAAAATATCGCAACCCATCTTACAAGTGAATCAACATGATTCTTCGGCTAGGGATGAAGATAATGGTGTCATTTGAATGGGTTAACTGGATCTTGGACCTGTTGGACCATGCTGAAAAATGTGTAGCATGTGTATCAATGGCCCCCCTTTTTGAAGTTTCATGCTTTAGATATTGAAGAGTTGTTATCATATAATCGAGGAGATTTTGGTGTGTCACACATTCACAGTTGTGATGGTGGATGTACTGCCCAGATAATGATCCCATACATCCACAGTGGATCCTGGTATTGGATCATCCCTCACATAGCATATTAGCATATTAGTACATGCAGTTGCATGGCGTTGTTAACGGAAGTGGCTTGCCAATGGCACTGCCTAAGATTATCCCTATGGCGCGCAGGACATA
This sequence comes from Liriodendron chinense, assembly GCA_003013855.2. Classification (NCBI taxonomy): domain Eukaryota; kingdom Viridiplantae; phylum Streptophyta; class Magnoliopsida; order Magnoliales; family Magnoliaceae; genus Liriodendron; species Liriodendron chinense. The sequence goes on along the minus strand of ML058432.1, from coordinate 1,277,493 downwards.
GCCCAAGCTTTGTGGGGCCACTATGACGTATATGTCTTATCCATGACATTCATCCATTTTGTCAGCTTATTTTAGGGCATGATACAGATCCAAAACTCAAGTGGACCACACCATGAAAAGAAGAAAAAAAAACACCAATCCTTGGAAACTTCTTAGGGGTAGATTGTAACACCCCGTAAATTTTCGTATAGATAATAGCGTACGGATGACCGTACATCTCAATTAATCGGATTCCCTAATCTAGAAAAGGAAGATTAGTTTAGTACAAATTGGACTAGATCGTTAGCTTCGTAAGTTGCCCAAACAATCAATATCTTGGGCCGGAGTGTTAACACTTGGGTTAAGTGGGTCTTCATAAGAATCTTACCTAACATAAGTTATGTATGTCCTTATGAACCTTCTATAAGTTATGAACATTCTGTAAAATTTTTGGCCCTTGCCCCAAATAGCCTTCTGGAGGGCTATATATATAAAACACTTACTTCACATGAGACATAAAACTAGCAACTAACACCTGTAAGGCCATTTGGACTAATTGCCCTTCTTTTATATAAAGTTGATGCTGAGATTTTTCCCCAAATCGAATTGGGGATTCAGGTTTGGGAGAGGGAGAGAAAGAGAGAGAAATTGAGGGAAAGAGAAAGAAATTGAGGGAAGAAGAAGAAAGGAGATTGAAAAATGTTCTTCTTCCTTTCTTCTTGAAGAAAGACTTTGCTGTAAGTTGTCGTTTCCGTCAGCTGAAGCGATTCCCTTTGCAATTGGAGGTAAGATTCGAATCCTACCTTTAAACTCCAAGCTATCTTAGGTTTGGGACTGAAAATCTCATCCTAACCTTGTTTCTTGTAGAAATAGTTGATTCTCCTCAGCCCTAACCCTAGACTGCTGGACGAACGAGGAACCCTAGACTTTAAGGTGCGGGCTATACTTCTAATCTTACATTTATCATCCCTAGAAGGTATTAGACAATGATTCTTGTAGTAATAGTTTAGGAATTTGGATTTCTATATCTGATTGTTTATTTCATTATTATTATACAACATGCATGTGTGTTTCATGGCTTTAGTGTTTGATGAAATGTATAAATGACTTGACTGTTATAACTGATATGTGGAATTCGTTCAGATGATGGAATTTGGATATGATATACATAACTTTATGGTATCGCACATGTACTGTTTGTCATGGGTGAAGAGGCCAATCGACTAATGTGGGTATCCTAATTGGATTGGATATTCAGAGTTGGCTGGTTGTTGGGGTGAACTTGATCGATCGACAGTAGTCTGGACTACACGGGTCACTTGTGCCCAATGCCGGTTTGGTCAATGTTCTCCCTTGTATCAAACGGACAAATCCAAAGCCAATAAATGTTGTGTGGTAGATAGGTTATCTTGAATGACTCTCCCAGAATCTGAAATACTAATGTTATTAAATGAAGTTATCAAATGATAAATGTATGTGCGACACGACTCTACTAAATCTCCTTGGGCTGGGCATGGTGGTATGGGACACCGTGTTCGTGCCGTCGGCCTACGCTGTGGCATTGAGCCTCCCTGTAGTGACCATAAGCTATTGTGAGGACGCCAACCTGTTTGGGTAAATCTGAATGGCCGACGTACTTAGCTGAATTAAAAATTCTTATATTTTATATGTTATGGAAGTTGGAGAAGGGATTCATGGGCTACTGACGATGATAGACAATTGCACCGTCGGGAGCCAGGTGGTCTTGTTCAGGACCTACTATATGACATTAGTAATTCAGCATCACTAATCTTGCTGAATGAAATTTATTTAATAAATGTCCGAACTAATCATGCATACATGTCATCGGCAATCTCAGTGACTGTCTAACTGTTCGAAAGGCCAGGGCATTGGTGATAGCCTTCATAATTGCATTATGTGTGTCTGGTTATTGATTGGAAAGACCAGGGTATCAATTATGACTCTGTTGTAACTCTCCCGGGACATCCATTGTATGCGAATTCATAACATTCATGCATTAATATAATTAGTCTAGGATTTTTGTATGTTTAGATTTGCTCATTACCTATGCCTGAATGCTTTGATAAATTGTTGAACTTAGAATTATAGTAGCATTGAGTTGATCACTCACCCCCTCAATCTTGGGGTGGTGTTCTGAAACACCAACCAGACTCTATTGTAGAAACAAGTACTCTAGACGATGACAGTCTTTCAGGATGAGTTAGAAGATTTTGTAGAAGACGTCACTTACTTTCAATTCTCGGATGGCCGAGATTAAGATGAAATGGCATCTTTTACTTGGTGTTTTGGGGCCGTTGGATGGCTAGAGTTATAATGGCCCAATTCTTTTGGACTTGTGTTTTGGAGCTTCTTGTTGTGTAGGCCCCCCTAATTTTTGGATGATGATGTAAATTGTAAATGTTAGATCAAGTATGCACTTATCTTCTACCCCCTACTTTATTGTTTATTTAGTTTTAAACTTGCGTCATGATACTATTAATCATAAATGCATTAATCACGCTTCCGCATGAGCACAGTGACACCCAAAATCTCAAGGGTCGAGGTCATGCTCGACTTCTGAAATTTGGGGCGTTACAGCCAACCATGATGTTTTCTTTGCCATTCATCCAATTCGCAAAGACCTGAATGAAGGGAAAACAATACAAATATAAGCTTGATCCAAAACTTCTAGTGGTGACCATAACTTCTGTGGTCCCCAAGAAGTTTTCAATGGTGAGTGTTCAACTCCCATTGTTTTCTGTGGTATGGTCTACTTGAGCTTTCAGATCTGCATAATGCCTCATGCCTTAAATTGAGCTAGCAAAATGAATGGATGGTGTAGATAAAACACAAACATCAAGTGGGCCTACAAAGCTTGGGGCGCATCGTGCCACATGCAATTTCCTTAATTTTCAAAATAAGAAAAAAAAATTGATACTTTGTAAAAGTGAGACAGATGTCATGCAAGTGCTTAGAAATTGCAGACATGACACACAAATAGTCAAATTAAACGGTCTGAATTACGGTACCCAGTGTAGATGGATCATGAATATCCGAAATTATGCTTATTCCATCATTTAAGTATCAGAGTGGTGAACATTTATTGGACGGTTAAACGAAAATTATCCAAAGGTCCTATTTCCTTAAACAAACATCAACGGATAAGAGGCCACGAGTCATTGGGATTGTAACTTGGCTAAAGAAGTCTCAATTTAGTTAATTTTTTTACCTAATATCTGCCACTTATACAATTTGTAATTGCCCGTGTATCCATAGTCATACAAAAAATGAGTATCTCATAACCCCTTTAAAATAAATAAATAAATAAATAAATTTATGAGCATTGTTAAGCCCACTTGCGTGTGCAATAAAGTTCATCTATGTGCCACACATGTGCCAACATAGCACCACAGGTCTGTTGTCTAATCCATCGATAAAAATGGTAGCATTCTACCGATTCCCTAGCTCAAGAATCAAGTTGATCCACTTGTCAGGTGGGCTACAATTTGCAAAACAAATGTACGGCCTAAAATATTTGGATGATGTTTTTTCCAACTCATCATCCACATGTGCTTCCAATATTTTCAGGACCACAAGCTAGTGGAACTAGATTTTCTTCCTGAGGAAACATGTACAAGGTGGGACTAATATTAATGGATGGATTAGATCTCTGTAGACACCCCACCTTCGGCTACACTGTTGGTAGAGATAGCTGGTTGAATGGAGGACCATACCCCCAAATCCCAAGTCCAAACTCAGTCAAACTCACCCTTGTAAGCCCCATTCCATAGCCCAGTTCAAGCCTGAACCCAGTCAACCCAGTCCTAAACATCACCCTGAAAAACCCCCCATAAGAAAAGCCAGTCAAAAAATCCTAAAAAAGTCGAACTCGCTGAGTTAACCCGCTGAGTCAACCCGCTGAGTCGACTCGTCGAGTCAAAACACCGAGTCAACCCGTCGAGTCAACCCGTCGAGTCAAATCACTGAGTCGACCCGCTGAGTCAACTCACTGAGTCGACCCAGCGAGTCAAACAGCAGCCCCGAGGGAGCGACCGTACTCGCTGGAAACCGAGGAGTGGCCGTACGGGCGGCCCATAGCAAGCCGCCCGAGACAAATTACGAGCTCTGCCACTGCTCGCTGCTATAAATACCCCCCTCCCCTTCTCATTTCAACATCCCTTCGAGTCCAGTGAAGTCCTGTCTGTCCCGAGCCCCTCTCCAATCCTTAGCCCATTTTTCCACCAAGGAGAGCCCGAGTGAGGAGAGCCTAGCCCTGGTCCAGCCCAGCCTGACCACTGGTCCAAGCCTCCCAAGACATCCAAGTCTTGATCCAGCCACTCGAAGCCAACCCTTGCGACACCTCCGTCCACCCAGCTACTCTTTTCTAGCATCATCTCATTCGCATCTAGCATAAGTGCAACATTTATTTTTCTTCCAACCCCCCTGCTTCACTACAAGCACCTTGATTATTCAAGCACACCGCATATGTCTTAAATTAAGCACCTGTCAGTTCGAGCGTATGCTCTGGGCTTGCCCGTTGTTGAAACCTGCCCATCAGAAACTCTTACTGTTCAGACCTGCATTCACGTACATATCACTATAAGCACTTTGAATATTCAAGCACACAGCATGCATCATCTCGCATAAAGCACCTGTCAGTTCGAGCGTACGCTCTGGGCTTGCCCGTTGTTGGAACCTGCCCATCAGAAACTCTTACTGTTCAGACCCGCATTCATGCATCATGTCATCCATGAGAATATACGAGGATTAAACTAGACTTTCAAGTATTCGATCGATTCTGTGAAGTAGAGACCGTACTTCGGTACGGGCAGTGCGTGGGGTGCTTAACCTCTTCCCACCCTGTAACCGTGATCCCTTACCTTGAATCTCTGGCTGCAGATCAAAAGGAGTCATTTTGGAGGAAATGATCTTCGGATCCCCTTCTCTAACGTTTCTACGGGGTCTAGCCGACTGTAGATTCGAAGTAACTGGCTAGTGGCGACTCTGGTCTTATATAAACTCATTTAAACACATCCAGTTTAACACGACTACCAAACAAAGCCCTCGAGAACGAGGCAAGCCAGTGGCACAAACGGCGATTTCGCACCCACGCATCCTCCTCTCCTTCTTTTCCCGAAAGGGGAAGGGACGAGAACGTCGTCGTGTGGGGAGCGCGGAAAATCGGCGAGGGTCCACAGAATGGCGACTCCACTGGGGAAATATTAGTCCCACTAGTCGTGATCCTACTTGAAAAACAGAATCCTTCCCGTACTTGAAAGTCACTAATCCTCATACAATCTCATCTGCATAGCATTCTACCCCAAAAAAAAAAAAAACAGAAAATCCCAAAACCAGAAAAAAAATAGAAAATCCCAAAACCCAAAAAGAGTAGAGTACAGTCCTCACCATTGCGCCTCCTCAGGCTCAACGTACGCGGAGACAACTTCCCTTCCGCAGCATAATCCGCACTCGGGCTCAGCAAGCCATGTCCGACCACAAAGAAGAAACTCATCTCTTCCCTGCTCTTGAGGCGACCGAAGCGCAACCTCAAGCGCAACAGCCCATTGATAATACGCCAATCATACAAGAATTGGCACAAGGAGTGAGAGCAATGCAAGAAATGCTCTTGCAATTCATGCAAGCACAAGCCACTGCAGCAACCAACAATCAGGTTGGCCCAGTTCAACAATCTCAGCAGCCATGCCGGGTCCTGCCGGCCTCCAGTTCAAATCAAGCACAACCATCGGAGTCTGCCCAAGACGACCGACAACAGCCATCTCAGCCCTTCGCTACGGGGCATCCTTCTCAATATCTTCCTGCAACGACAAGGCCATCTCAGAGCACTTCCATTGCAGGAACATCCAGTCAGCTTCCAGTCAATCTTGCAAACAACAATCTCAGTAGATCTCAGCATGTCCCCACCGATGGGATACCTTTTCAATTCCAGCACATCCCCGCCGATGGGATTTCAATTCAATTTCCAACAATAGGGACAGCACTGGCGAATGCCCACAATGAGGGTCAGTGTCAAGCCCACATCAATCAGCGGACAGTGGCGAATACCCAACAAGGGGGTCACTTCCCAGCATCTCAGCCTCCTGCAAACAGGAGCACTTTCAATTCCAGCACATCCCCGCCGATGGGATTCCAGTTAATTTCCAGCAATCTTCAATTCAGCAAAATCCAGTTAATTTCCAGCAATCTTCAGTTCAGCAATCTCCAGTTAACTTCCAGCAAGTTCCAATTCAACCTTCAGTACAATCTCCAGTTCAGTTACAATCCTTTCAAGCACCAGTTCATCAGAATCCAGTTCAGTCATCAAATCAGCTTCAGCAGCCCGCGGTTGCTTTTCAGCAAGCACATAGGGTCGAAGACATCGACCACTATGCCGAAGAAGAACGTGCCTTACTCCAAGAAGCACCAGTCGCTCGAATGGATCACTCAGGACTGGACGAGTTGCGGGAGCAGTTCCAGATCTTGCAAAATCAACTTCAGCGACAACAAGGAATTGATCTATCTTCGACCAAGTTCAGAGACTTGTGTCCTTTCCCAGATGCTCAAGTACCTCAAAACTTTGAGGTTCCAAAATTCAAAAGATACGATGGCAGCGGTTGTCCCACAGCACATCTCAAGGCCTTCTGTGGAGAGCTGAGTGCAATCTCAGGAAATGAAGGGGCCCTCATACGTTTGTTCCAAAAGTCTCTGAAGGGCGACGCCCTAAATTGGTACACCTCATTGGACTGCCACCACATCAGGACGTGGGAACAGCTTTCCCAGGCTTTCGTCGACAGATTTGCATACAATCTCAACATGGCACCCAGAAGAGCCAACATAACGGCTCTCAAGCAAAGGAATGATGAAACGCTATCAGCTTATGTGGGACGTTGGCGGGCTATGGCAGCCAAAATGCGGACACCCATCGACGACGAAGAACAAATCTCCATGATTGTTCATTCAACATATCCAGGCATATCCGGATATCTCATCTCGCATCCATATGCAAATTTCTCACAATTGATCCGTGCTAGAGAGCAAGTTGAAGCAGGAATTCGGGCCGGGATGATCTCCCCATGGCCACATCAAGCCACTCCAGTCAAGAGGAACAGAGTGGAAGGAAGACCTATTAGGCACGGGAATGGAAACCGCAGTGGTTCTCCTCCCCGCCCAACAGAGGTAAACAACATCAACACCACTGCTCAAGGAAATCAACATGCTCCCCCACAGGGACATCGACAGTATCAGCAGAATCTAGTTCAGCATCAGCCTCAGTGGTATCAGCCACAACCAAATCATCAGCCACAACCACCTCGACAACAACAGCAGTTCAGAGGAAACGGTCAATACTCATATCAAAATAGGCAAAACTACAGGGAGTCCAGGAAATTTACTCCCCTCTCTCAACCACTCAGTCAAGTCATGGCTACTCTGGTGCAGAAGCAATTACTTACTCTAATGGCACCTAGGCCTCCTCCTCATCCTCTGCCACCGAATTACCGAGAAAATGAATATTGTGCCTACCATCAAGGGCGTGGCCACGCCACTGATCGATGCTTCACTTTGAAGAATGCCATACAAGACTTAATTGATGACCGCAAGATCGTCATCTCGGTCCCTCGAACTTCTCCAGCAGCTTCCACCAACATCCTTCAGAATCCCCTGCCTCAACATCCGACGGACCCCAGTTCGTCTCGTGGCCCTGCAGTCAATAGTATAGAAGAAGGGGACCATCTCGATCGCTTCTTCTCCCCTGTCCAGTCCGTTCATGCTTACACTTATGGGCCGACAAGTCCTCCTCCGATCATGCAAGGGGCAAGTCCCTTGCCTCCTCCAGTCCTCGAGCCAGTAGTACTCGAAGGAGCACTTCCATACGATGTGCCAGTTGTGCAAGGGGCATCTTACGGCCCCTCATGTTGGGAACCAGTCGTCCTAGAAGGAGCACAGTCATACATCGAGCCCACATACGAACCTGTCGTCTTGCAAGGGGCAATCTCAGCACAGGGACAATACAATTCACAATGGAGGAACCATACTCATCAGCAGCAAGAACCCATTGTATTGGAAGGAGCTCTTCCAGTCGAGCCAGTCGTATTGCAAGGGGCAAACCCCGGAAGCGTGTCAATCACACTACGGCAGCTGGGACGAGCAGAGAAACCTCCTGCCATATCAAGAGGACCAATATTCATTCCATGGGAGCCTCCTGCTCCAGGAACAATCAAGCCAGGACCACGACCTTATGTGGTCTATGAAGACAAGCCTCGATACTACCCCTTCAGCACAGGCAACAATGTAGTTCTCAAGGCAAAAGCTCCATACGAGGAAGATCTGGTACCCACACCAGCACCGTTGCAAGAACCAGTGGTCCTAGAAGGCAAAAGGGAGGAAAACTACAAAGAGGTTCCATGGCACTATCCAGAATGTGCGGAAGTGGGGAACATGAATCCCAATGGGCGTTGCATCCGAAGAGATAATCAGAACAGAGGGGATCCCAAAGGCGCTCTCTCAGGCCTCGGCAACAAAAATGAAGCCGCATACGATGTGGCAACTCAGCTCAAGTCAATCCCTGCTCAAATCTCAGTATGAGAGCTACTCTGCACATCTCGCATACACCGAGAAATGTTTGCCAAAACCTTGAGCGATGCTCACGTCTCCTCCGATATGGCACCAGAAATGATAGCTTTGATGATTGGACAACTCCTGGCTCCGCGCGCCATCACCTTCACAGATAATGAGTTGCCACCAGAAGGACGAGATCACGGGCGATCCCTCAACATAGCCTTACGATATAAAGACATCTGCGTCCCACTGGTCCTTATCGATAATGGCTCAAGCTTAAACGTCTGTCCACTCAAGACTGCGGAACGTCTGGGAATCAGTCCTTCTTCATTCCGACCCAGCACCATATGTGTCAGAGCATTTGACAACACCCGCCAATCAGTGGAAGGGGAGGTCGACATAGAGGTACAGATAGGTCCGGAAATCTCTACCATCACATTCCAAATTCTGGATATATCAGCCTCTTTCAACACGCTGCTCGGATGACCTTGGCTGCACAAGGTTGGAGCTGTGCCGTCAACCCTGCATCAACGAGTGAAGTACATCTGTGGAAATCAAGTGATCTCTATCCATGCAGAGAAGGAGCTCATCATTCCTTCCAACGCTGCTGCCACTGAACCAGACATCCCGGTCATCGATATTCAGCATTCTGAAGAAGACATCCCGTTTCACAGTTTCGAATTCGAGACTGTGAACTCTATCGCTAATCCAGAACCGATAAGGGTGGACCGTGTCTTTTCACCGGCAGAGCGTCTGAGCCTCAAATACCGAATGAAGAATCACTTCAAGTCCAGAAAGGTACCGCTGGTATATAACCAACGCAAATGGGGACTCGGATACAGGGCAACCTTCATGGACAAGAGGAAGAAATTTTGGTGCTCACCCATCCAGTTCGTCAAGCCAGGAGAACCTTGCAAAGATCCAGGAGGGAATCAACCGACTGCACTACACAAAGGCCTCCCGATGAGCCTAGTTTGGGCCACGTGGCCCCCCATTCGATGGGATCAGATTCTCGAACCATCTAAGCCTTCAAAAGAAGAAGGGAATGATGAAGACGAAGAAGGAAGTCAAATATAGCAGCTTAAGGACCAGGTTACTCTGACACCTGCTCCCAACCAGGGGCACAACCTGCCCACTTCAATCAGCAAGGGGCACAACTTGCCCATCTCAGCACCAATTAGCAAGGGGCACGACTTGCCCATCTCTGCAAAGTCAACATCATCAATCATCAGCCAAGGGCAGAAGCAGCCCATCCATTGGACCAAGAAAGGGAAGTGGCCAGCCCTAGATTGGTCTGATGTCCAGATTCCAAACTTGTGTCTAGCTGTGGAACCAGACGAACTGCAATGCGAAGTAAGTGACCTGGGAGGGACTGAGTACGACTCAGATCTCGAACCCGACCAGCGAGAAATCATGGTCATTGGGCCAGACCATGATTCTTCGCCCAAAGCATCAACCCGCACCTCTCCAGGGGAGAAAATGTGGGGTCCTGAATGGTCATCTGTTCCCCTAACTTTTGAATCAGCCAAAGAGCCATCTGAGGGCTCTGCCTTCCAAAAAAAATGCCTGTTTAAGCAGTGACCGGAACTTTGGAACAAGTTGGGCTCAATCATAGTCTGCAATGCCTGCTTGTTCAAAGTCCCACGAATTTCAAAAAACCAAAAAAATCAAAAACTTTTAAAAGCCAAAAACATCTAGCATTTCCATTTCAGAAAAATCTCAAAAACCAAAAAACATTTCTTTTCCTGCATTCAATAGTGTGCCAAGTTCGTCTAAAGAGTCACATGAGTTTGAAGTCGAATCATATGATTTCGGCATCGAATTAGACTTCGAGCTCATGAGTCTGGACGAAGCTCGAGATGAGGAAGATGATGATCCGGCTCCCGAACTAGAGGATCTCCTCAAAAAGTTCGAATCTAAAGCCAATGTTGTAGCCGATGATTTTGAGATTGTAAACTTGGGGACGCCTGAGATCCCTAGGGAAGTACGCATTGGAAAATCGTTGCCACCTGAGATGAAACAGAAAATGATAGAGTTCCTAGCTCCAAGATTGTCCAACTTCGCGTTCTCATATGAAGACATGCCGGGGCTCGATGAAGAGCTCGTTGTACACCATCTGCCAACCAAGGCAGATATGAAGCCAGTGAAGTAGAAACTTCGAAGAATGAAGCCAGAATGGGCTCTGAAAGTCCGAGATGAAGTCATCAAGCAGTACAACGCGGGATTCTTGGTAGTCTCCAACTAACCTGAATGGCTCGCCAACATCGTGCCAGTACCAAAGAAGGACGGCAAGGTTCGAATGTGCATCGACTTTCGAGATCTCAACAAAGCCAGTCCAAAAGATGACTTCCCTTTGCCACACATCGACACTCTGGTCGACAATACTGCTGGATACAAGATCTTCTCATTCATGGACGGGTTCTCAGGTTATAATCAGATCAAGATGGCCATCGAAGATCGCGAGAAGACATCGTTCATCACTCCCTGGGGAACCTTCTGTTACAGGGTGATGCCGTTCGGTCTGAAGAATGCAGGAGCAACATATCAGCGAGCAATGACAGCACTCTTCCACGACATGATGAACAAAGAGCTTGAAGTATATGTGGACGACATGATCGTCAAATCTCGCACAATTGAAGGACACTTTGAAGATCTGAAGAAGTTATTCAACAGATTAGAAAAGTACAAGCTCCGCCTCAACCCTCAGAAATGCGTCTTCAGTGCAATGGGAGGAAAGCTCCTCGGCTTTATGGTGAGCGAGGATGGCATCAGGGTCGACGAGACCAAAACCAGAGCAATCATCAAGATGCCCCCTCCTAGAACAGAGAAGGAAATTCGTGGCTTCCTCGGCAGAATTCAATACATCAGTCGCTTCATCGCACAGCTCACACCTATTTGTGAGCCCATTTTCAAGCTCCTTCGGAAGAACGTTCCAAAAGAATGGAATGATGATTGCCAAGTCGCCATCAATCGCATCAAGAAATATCTCATGAATCCTCCAGTCCTAGTGCCGCCCGCTCCCGGACGACCACTATTGTTATACATCTCAGTAGCAGCAGAAGCCATTGGCTGTGTCTTCGGCCAACACGACGAGACCGGGAAGAAGGAACAAGCAATATACTATTTGAGCCAAAAGTTCACCGACTACGAGACCAGGTATTCTCCGATCGAGAAGACTTGCCTCGCCCTAGTCTGGGCAACTCAGCGACTCCGTCAATACATGATTGCATTCCCTATTCTCCTCCTCGCTCGCATGGATCCGCTCAAGTACCTGTTCGAGAAGCCGGCACTCACTGGAAGGATAGCTAAATGGCAGCTACTCCTGTCTGAGTTTGACATCACCTATGTCACTCAGAAGGCAATCAAGGGGCAGGCCCTCGCCGATCATCTTGCCGCTCACTCACTCCTGGATTATCAACCGCTCAAGACATTCTTCCCTGATGAAGATCTCTTGCTTATTGAAGAAGAAGAAAAGAAGAAAGGAGAGTGGACGTTATTCTTCGACGGCGCAGCAAACTCTAAAGGGAGTGGTATTGGAGCAATCCTCTACTCTCCAGATGATGTCCCTATTCCTATCTCGAGGCGCATAGCATTCGAGTGCACCAACAACATGGCAGAGTATGAAGCATGCATCGCTGGCATAAGGGAAGCCATAATCTTGGGCGTCAAGAAGCTACGAGTGTTCGGAGACTCACAGCTTATCATCAATCAGACCAATGGCGAATGGAAGACCAAAGACGAGAAGTTGATACCATATCATGTGTATCTTGACAATCTGATCGAAGAATTCAAGAAAATCACCTTCTCATACATGCCCAGAGCCAAGAACGAGTTTGCAGATGCTCTCGCCACGTTTGCATCAATGCTCGAGATCCCGAAAGGAGCTTCAGAATGGGAGCTCACAGTCGAAATACAAGATGAACCTGCTCTTTGCCTACAAATAGAAGAAGCCGAAGCTATTCCTGACAAACCCTGGTATGCCGACATCAAGCAATGTCTCGAAACCCAGGAGTATCCAGAATCAGCAACAGCAACAGATCGCCGAAGCATTCAGCGTTTGGCCAGCCAGTTCACCATCAGTGGCGAAGTTCTTTACAAGCGATCCTATAATCACATCCTCCTTCGATGCGTCGATGAAACAGAAGCTGCAAAGATCATGGAAGAAATACACGAAGGAATCTGTGGCCCATACATGAATGGGCACATGATGGCAAAGAAGATTCTACGACTCGGCTACTATTGGCTCACCATGGAGACAGACTGTTGCCAGCACGTCAGAAAATGCTTCAAGTGTCAGGAGCATGCGAATCAAATCGATGCCCCATCATCAGAGTTATACAACCTGACCACCCCTGGCCCTTCTCCATGTGGGGGCTTGACATCATCGGCAAGATCAGTCCCAAAGCATCAAATGGTCATGAGTACATACTTGTGGCAGTCGACTACTTCACCAAGTGGGTAGAGGCAGCCTCCTACACCACAATTGCAGCATCTCAGGTGATCAAATTCATGAAGAACAACATCATATGCCGGTATGGAATCCCTAATGCCATCATCACAGATAATGGGACCCCGTTCGTCAATAAGAAGATGGATGACTTCCTCAGCAAATTCAAGATCCAACGTCATCGATCAAGCCCCTACCGTCCCCAGATGAATGGTGGGGTAGAAGCCGCAAACAAGACAATCATCAGGATACTCGAGAAAATGATCGTGACCTATCGAGATTGGTCAGATATGCTCCCATATGCACTTTGGGCCTATCGAACGTCTGTACGGTCTGCTACGGGCGTTACTCCTTTCGAGCTTACTTATGGAATGGAAGCAGTTCTACCAGTCGAGGTGGAAATACCATCACTACGGGTGTTATTAGAAAGCGGAATTGAAGAAGGAGAATGGCAACGGGCCAGATTCGATCATTTGTAGCTAGCAGATGAAAAACGCATGCGTGCACTAAGTCATTCACAATGCTACCAGAAAAGGATCGCTCGGGCTTACAACAAGAGAGTCCGAAAAAGAAGTTTCAAGGTAGGCGACATGGTCATGAAGAAGATTCTACCGTCGCACCTTCCGGACCCCAGAGGAAAGTTCAAACCCTCGTGGGATGGGCCACTGATCATCAGAGAAGTACTTCCCGGAGGCGCCCTCAAACTCACCAGCATGAGAGGGGTGGATCTTCCTGAGTCAACCAACACCGACAACGTGAAGATCTTTCACGGGTAAGTTATTCTGACCTTATCAAAGGTTACTTTAATAGAGCTGAAGTCAAGAGGTCGAAGCTAAGATCTCTGAGAAATCATTTCCGTCCACCAACAAGTGTTTCAAATAAAGGGATTCAAAAGGAGAAAAATACAAAAAAAAAAAGGATTCAAAAGGAAAAGAAAAAAAAAAGAGAGAAAAAGAATACAAAAGAAAAAGAAAAAAAAAGAAGAAAAGAGAAAGAAATAGGGAAGCCAAAGCAAGGCACCCAAGAAAAAAATCAGTCCAAGAAGAAACACAGTCATCCATCCATTCATCTCAGAAGGGTCTTTAGCAAAGACCGACAGCTCTATCATCGTAACTTAGGATAAGGGCTAAAAGACTGCCATCGGCCGGCAACGACGGATTCCCGACCTCTAACCGCCGCAGTTATCCAAAGATCCAAAAAAAAAAAGTAAAAAAGAGAATATGTGCCTAAACAAAAAGGGCGGAGTGAAAACCCGAAAGGGCGCTCCGAGTAAAAACAGTGGGCATACAGCGGACTTGGTGAAAACCCGAAAGGGCGCCGAGGGTAAAAACAGCATAGCTGCCAAGGGGCAGGCAAGATCAAACACCCGGGACGTGGTGAAAACCCGAAAGGGCGCCACGGGCAAAAATGACGAGAAAAGGCCGGCTGTAGTGAAAACTCGAAAGAGTGCTGCAAGCAAAAATGGCTTGAATGAAGAAAAAGAAAAAAAAATTAAAAGTGCAGGTACCAAGAAATCAGACGATCCAGATCGGTTCAAGCAGTGAAAGTGCAAGAACAAGAAGAAGTGCAGTCAGGAGCGAAGAGCTCTACAAACTCTGACAATCTCAAGAAGCAACAGTTTCCATTGCCTACACCTCTGAGGGAACCAAAGGAGCACACAAGTCAAATCTCGAGACATCGGTCAAGGCATTGGCCGAGCCCTAGTTCTGATTCCTATATCTCGACACAAAATACAAACACACTCACAAGACAACTCATGGCACAGTAGATTTTCAAACAGTTTTCTTTTCAATTAAACGCATCATATTTTTTTTACACGTATCATATCATCTTTTTCAAAAAAATAAAAAAAAATTCATCATCATCAATCATATATGCAAAAAAGAATGTGCAGGTGGCCAACACAATCAATCTCTACCCTCCTCCTCGGCCACATCAGGTAAGTCCTCTGACTCATAAAAAGATAATCTCGCTCTCAACCTGCTCACCTCCATACGCAGGTAATGCGCCTCATCGCGCTCAAGGGTACGGATCGCTGTCTCCTCATCAGACAACCTCTGATCGGCAGCCAATCTCCTCGAAATCATCTCACAATGATACCGAAGTGCAAAGATCTCAGACAGCAGATGGCCATAAGTGGCCAAAAGGAAGCCAGGATCGATAAATGGGCGCTCCTCAAAGGGTTCATATGAACCAGATGAAGAGCCAGCATCTCCAAGGATATCCTGCTCATCCTCGTCAACAGTCTGGTGCCAACAAGGGATACGTCGATACAACGACTGCTCAACAACCCAATACTGGTACGGGGCGGTCGCCATCGGAAAAGTCCGCAGCTCAAATCCCAACAAATCAGCTGTCAAATAACTCGCCCAGGAACAATCAATCCGGGTCCTGAAGTCAGAGGACCTAGATGGACGCACTCGACGCCCGATACCCGTGAAAGCGAAAAGAGGAACATCCTGCTCATACCCAAACTGCCGCAGGAACCGGATGGGATGGTAAGAAAAGTAGGATCGAAAGCCTACCAACATTAGAGGATGGCGGTGTGCATCGCAAAGCACTGGAGGAAGTGAAAGCCAAGATGACTCCCAACGAACGTTCCAGTCACGAAGTTCAGCGAACATCCTGCGATACAAGGGCTCGCTCATCCTAGCCATATGCGGAAGGAACTCCATGATATAACGCATGATGTCAGAGCTGGGAATGCTAGGAAGGGGTACAGGAACAGTTAGCGAAAGACGCTCCCATAGCCAGACCTGATCACAAAAAGGAAAAAAAAAGAGATCAGCTAGAGCAGAGCAATTCCTAGCAAAGCAAGAAGAAAAAGGTGCAGAAAAGATACCTGAAGAAAGGCACAACAGCCGCGAAGGACACGAGTGCGGCCCAGGGCGCAGTCAGTCAGCCCATTGAACAGTTCGGCCAAGATGAGAGAAATAATCCCCTGCCGTCGAATAGCTCGGCTCATCACTTCAAAAAGCAGAGGGGTCTGGGACCTGCGCCATCTCGAGAACAGCACCTTAGCAATCAAGCAGAACATCAGTGCGTTCCGAGTAAAGGTAGAACCGGCCGCACTCCGAGGACCCGAAAAAAGATCATACAGTAAGTCCAAGGAAAACACCACAGCATCCTGGCCACCGGCTGCAGGCCGAACAAGATAGGGGATCCCGAACCAGTTCTGCGGTGTGGCAGTCTTCGACGACGTCTTCGGCGAAAAATACTGAGCATAATCCCAGGGTAGACCTGTCAAGCGTGCAAGCTCCTCCAAAGAAGGCCCCATCTCCATATCGTTGAACGCAAATAAGTTCAACGAAGGGACCCAGTCAATCAAGGCAGCTCCGAGCATCCTCCAGTCAATATCAACTCTGGCCATATGGATCAGACTGCCGAAGCCATAGGACTCCAAATCTCGAATCTCATAAGCTGACAAACTGTCAAGCCAAGCAAGCAGTCGTGGTGAGCAAGAAGGATGAGGAAACAACTGACAAGTCCTCACTGGTACCCCCTCCAGCACAAAAGGCCCAGAAGTCAATAATGGCTCATCAAGGATCGGAAGGTCAACGGGCGAAGGAGAAGGAAAAGCTGGAACCTCTGCAGACTCGACAGCCCCTGACCTGTCCCCAATAACGGCTATGTCTGATATAGTCGCGTCACTGTCCGAAACTGTCATAACCTCAGCCGTATGGGAAGACTCGCCCACCTCATGAACAGAGTGCGCAAAAGACTGACGATCAAAAGAAGGACGATACTCCCCATCAAAAGGGCTACCAGTAAAGATCACACCGCACATCGTCGCATCCTGACCAATCTGACCGTCAAAGAAAGCATCTGAACCATCCAGAAGGGTCCCGGCTACCCCGATCGAAGAATCAACGGCCAGATCCGGACCTGCGGCCCTCTCCAGTAGGAAATCATGAATCCAATCATCATCCTGGCCGATCAAAGGGATCATCGAGGCATCTGCACCATCCATCATCAAGGGGACATCATCAATGATCACATCAAGTCCACCCAAGCAAGTATACCGCACATCTCGGCCCTCATCCAGAGCATCCAAACCGTCAAAGGTATCATCTGAACCATCCATCCGATCCAAGCATGAGATCAGCCCATCTATGTCCTTTGTGGTCCCATCACCACCATCCATCACATCATCCATGTGGCCCATATTCAAGGGA
This sequence comes from Liriodendron chinense, assembly GCA_003013855.2. Lineage (NCBI taxonomy): Eukaryota > Viridiplantae > Streptophyta > Magnoliopsida > Magnoliales > Magnoliaceae > Liriodendron > Liriodendron chinense. Next base: position 1,260,339 of record ML058432.1, on the reverse strand, counting down.
AGCATAGCCTCACCTATGTCCCATCCCATCATCCTATCCATACCATTCATTTCTCCCACAATGAAGGGCCCATTCAAATCCGAAATTCCAGCCATCTCACCATTAATGGGGCCATTCAAAGCTCCACCAACCACCAAGCTTAAATCTTCATCAATGCCCCCTCTTAATGCCCCATCTACCCCATCCATTAAAGGTATCTCCCCATTATCAAAGCTCAGTTGAAAATCCAGAGTGTGGGACCCACCATGGGCAGCCCCCACAGCCCCTAAATCACCACCATCCATGGCCCAAGAAAGGACAAAGCAAGATGAGGACAAGATGATGAGGGAAGATGAGACAAGAAGAATATTCATGGCTGGAATCAAACTCGCCAGTGCAAAGCAGGTGGAGACAGGGACAGTGGACAGAGAAGAATGTCCGAACCCGAGCCAGCCCAGGCCGCTCAAGAGGCGAGCCCTGGGCGGCCTGCCCTGGGCCGCCCATACGGACGCAGATCCCCTCTCTCCGCGGGATTGGCTCCGGGGTTCTTGGTAGGTGAGGCTGACAGTCCACGTCAGCAGATGGCGCTCCATGGGCCGCCCAAGGCTCCGGTCCACTCCAGATTTCGACTGAGATTGATCAAGATCATATAAAAGGTGCCCCACCGGTTCAATCACGAAGCAATGCGGCCAGAGCATGGCTGATCAAGTCAAAGAGAAGGAAAGGTGATCAAGTGGGGGCCACAAACAATCCAAGCCATTCAAAGATCAGATCATCATGATCTAAACCATTGAGGGACCTACATGAGCCACCAAGCAACAAGATCAAAGGGCTGATCATCAAAAGAAGGGCCAGAATCCAAGATCTAATCATCAAGTGGGCCCACAAAGCCAAATCAAGCGATCTGAGACGTTCAAGCCATCATCCACACCATGAGAGGCCTTCTTAGTCTCACAAATCATCAAAAGAGGTGCCCCAAAGTAAAGCTAAGGTCTCAAGTGGGACCACAGGGCCGAATCTATCAATCTGAACCATTCAGGGGCTAGATCACCAGGATCCAAACCATTGGAAAGCTTACACAAGTCATGGAGCAGCAAGATCAAAGGTTCGATCATCAAAAAGAAGGGCCAAAATCCAAGATCTAATCATCAAGTGGGCCCACAAGGCCTAAACAAGCAATCTGGACCATTCAAGTCATCATCCATGCAGCTAAGAAGTCTCAAATCATGAAGGAACAAGTCAACGGTCAAAGCATCCAGATATCATCAAGGAATTTGAGACAAGTCAAGAACCGTATATTCATTCAAAAGGCTTGATACAAAAGAAGATGAAAGCAAAAAGTACAAGGCCATACAAAGCAGAGTACCCAAGCAGGCTACAAGTCGCCAACATAATCATCATCGTCCCTCCTCGCATCCCGCTCCCGACGATAAAGATCCATCAAAGGAGCAGTCACCGAACCTCCAGCATATCTGCGACGGCCACCTAGAACATAAAGCGAAGGAAGCAGAGGCCCCTGGCCGAACAGCAAATACCACTCATCATAATCACGATCCGGGATCGTGAAACGAAATTCGGGCTGGCCCACAAGAGCCCCAACTCTCTCATCAACTGGCATCCGAGCAGTTGGAGGAGGTGCAGAACAAGGGACCCGAGCCACCCCAGTGACTTGCCGAAGCAATCTCTCCCCCAGGTACCATTGAAAAGACTCAGCGTCAGAAAGCATGATACGGAAACATGAAGCATAATATGCCTCCACGCGCTGGGGGGTATAATAGAGAGGGAAACTGGCATACGGCATCCGAGCAAGCTGCAGCAAATGAGGTCACCACGATCAGTTACGGTACGGCACGAGGGGTAGGAAAAGCAAGATACTTACATCCTCAACGGTCAACCCGTCTATGTCAGCGCGCCAATTGTCCCCAGAAACTCGGGCGTTCCACTGACGATTTTGCTGATGCCAGTACATGTGGCGATACAGAGAGGGTTCAACATCGTCTCGCATCCTCGGCGCGAGATGGGGAAAATGGTCATAAAAGCAGGTCTGGGCAAAAGACACATCTATTGATCAGAGAAAGAAAGAAGGCGAAAGCCCTTCAAGAAAGGTGAAAGAAGAGATACCTCAACGACAGGCCAGAAGCCTGTGAAGGACCGGCTATGCCGACAGGTCTTGTCCAGACCTTGAAAGATATGGGTCAAGATAGCCCCATTCCAGTTATAGGGATAATGAAGATCCTCGACTAAACGAAGAAATTTAGGATCAACCCTCTCATTCGCATGGCAGAAGAGGAAGAACCCGAAGGCATAAGTGATCATGGCCCGTGCTTTATGGAGGGCCTCTCGCTCGGTAGTAGGGATGACGGAGGCAAAAGTGTTGTAGAACCATCACATCTTTACTTGGTAGCCTTGGAATTCACCCTCAGGTGGGACATCACCAACGAGCCGTAGCCAGTCAGTGGAAGTGAGGGGAGCCAGAGAGATGACTTGAGGAACAACTGTTCCATGAAACGGGAAGCCTATTTGCATATAAATGTCCAAGGGGGTTATTCCCCATTCACCACAAGGGAGCTGGAAGGTGTGGGTCTCATCCCGCCACCTCTCGCAAAGGGCCGCAAGCATCATACGGTTAGCATCGTTATTATGGAAACGTAAGGTGGGGAGGCCAGCAAAAGGAGTACCATCCAGTACTCGTTCAAGCAAGGGCTGTGGATCCTTCATCCAGTAGTCCCAGCGATCCCTGGTACATCGACCCTTGATAGCGGGAAGAGGTTGATGCTCCATAGCTAAGGAACACATGTGGTCCCCTCGGCGGACGATGAAGGCAGGATCATTTTCATCAATCACTCGGTGACCCGTGGTACCATCCGCCATTGAATCCTACAAGCTTGGCAAGGTGAGTCCCTACCCATTACCCATTAAAATCCAAATTATCATCCAAGAAACCCATGGGATTGGACTCACATTCAAATGCAAAATCTAAAGTCCAACTCCATGTGTCACTTAGGATGTGTGTTGGGCCCTTTGGAAAAAGTAAGGCCCACCTTAAAGAAGGTTGCATGGCATGCCTTAGGCAAGAAAAAGTCCATCATCCAAGGACACATTTTAGACAACAAATGCACTCAAGTGCCACGAGATCAACAAAGGATCTTAATGAAATCCCTCTTCAAAGTCCATATGTGGCCAAGGATTGATCCACTTTTATGCCAAGGCCATGGTTCTCACTTAAGATGTTTCCATCTTTTTAACACATGGACATGGACAAGTGAGGGATAGAAAGGAAGTGGGTCCCCAAGGACAACCCAAATGCCTCATCTCAATGGATTGGAGAGAGCACATAGCCCACTTTGAAAAACATGAGGACCCATTCATGGGTTAACCATGGGCAACCTTATGTGCCTCATCTTGATGAAAGTTTTGGCCATGAGAATACAACATGGCGGTCCACCCACAAACATATGGAATCAAAGAGGCCAATGGTAAAAATTTTGATGCACATAGCCCACATGAAGAGTCAAAGTTGGAAATGCCCATGTAAAGGCAAGTCTGGGCAACTTATGTGCACCAATTTCTTTACCAAAAAGGGAGACCATTTGAGCACAAGAGGGCATGGCTTGATAAGTCACCCAACCATCATGAAAATGGATAAGAATTGTACACATAGCCCACTTGAAGATCAAAATCCGAAATGTCCCAAGGCATGGGACAAAAATGGGCAATTATGGGTATCATTCTTTCCCACAAATTCAAAGAAAAACCACTCATACTTGAGAATGATGGTGGATGACCTACCAAGCCCCCAAAGAAAAGATCAAGGAGCCATGGTGGTATGAATAGCTCGCTTGAGGATCATCCATTTGAGAGTGATAACATCTAATGAAGCTCTTGAGGACCACATTCCTACCACAAGGGAAAACCATTTGAAACTTAGTGAGATTGTTGGAACAACTCACTCATGGGACTTGTAGATGGTCAAGTAACTCAAGTCCTCCATCCATCAAAAGAAAAGAACATCAAAAGAAAAATCCTACATGAACAAAGTGTAGTGGGGCACACATGGTTCAAAGAAGTGCCCAAGTTTCAATGAAGGCCCAAAAGCCCATCCACATGAAAAACTCCAAGGAGCCCACTACACCTTGTACAAGGATGTACATCATAATCGAGAAATGATGGAAGAGTTGGGCCACTTGTCCATATAATCCCAACTAGGAAATTTAGCCCACTTGAGATCCAAATGAAAAATGGGCTAGTCATCTTGGTCCATACATATGTGAAGAAAGATGGGGTCACCCAAAGTGAGCCCCATGAGCCCAAAACTTGAGATGGGCCTTACCATGCCCATGGGCCCAAGCCTTGAAAGGAAGATGGAAAAGAAAAAGAAAGCTCCAAAGGAAATGACAAGGGCAAGAAAGCATGAGGGAGCCCAAAATGAAGCATTGGGCCCATCAAATACACCAAGGGCCATGACTTTACTTTGAGCCCATTTGATACATATGAAGAGAAGCCCAACTCCCATGAAAAAGATAGAGTATTTTTCCATGAACACTTGATGACATGGCAAAATCACCCTTTACATACACATGAAGGGAGTGTGAAAAAAAGAAAGAAAAATGAAGTGGAGAGCTTGCAATGTCCTTCTCCATGCACCACCTTTGAAAGAGACTTGAGATCTAGAAAATGGCCAAAAGGGCCCACCCTCACTCTTTTTGGAATAGCTACATGGAAAAAGAAAAGAGTCATGAGAAGAGATAATGAAGAAGGAAAAGACAAGAAAGGAAAAGAAGTGGTCCATACCTTTACCATTCACCAAAGAGGGACCACCTTGTTGTCCCAAAATGTCTCTAAGGGCCACCACTTGAGAGAAGCAAAGGACCACCAAAGAAGAGAGAGAAAACTTGAAAAAGAGAGAGTATGAGAGAGAAAAGAGAGAAATTGCACGATGGAGGCGGCAAGGGTGCCCCATGTTATATAGAAAAGGGGAGGGCACCCTTTTACCCAGCCCACTGAAGAGACCAGGGGTCTAAGACCGTCCGGGCCGCCCATGGGAGGCCGTCCTAGCCCCTACCTACATGAAACGACCTCCCTCCCTCTCTCCTTGGGAAGAACTCCTCCTTGGGAAGGGTGGTTGCAAGTGAATCTTGTACCTCCATGTAAGAATGAAGTGATGGAAGAGAATGGTAAGAAAAAAGAAGAGATCTCACCAAAATCTCATCTTGTGAGAAATTGATGGGAAATTGGCTTGATGATGTGGAAAAGTTCCATGGAATTTTCAAGAAAAAGAAAGAAAGATTTGACTTGGTCAAACAGTGATCTTAACCATCCAAGGGTATGACCTGATGATCCGAACCATTCCAAGAAGAATTCCCGTAGTCTCCAACCTGGATTGCTGCTCTCTTGTACATATTTGTGGTCTGAAGACCTTAAACTACGTCGGGATCAAGATCCCGAGGGATTTTCAATAAAATCGGCATCAGTCTTCTTCAAGATCTGGTGGCTCCAGACATTTTCTAAAAAACAATATATATATATATATATATATATATATATATATATATATATGCATTTCCAGCACTTGCATGTACATATTTTGGGTCCGAAGACCTTAAACTACGTCGGGATCAACATCCCGAGGGATTTTAATAAAAACCAGCATCGATCCCAGTCTTTAAGACTAACATCGGATGATCTGGATCATTTCGAGAAAAAAAAATGTGTTTGCCCCCTTTTGTACAGTTTTTGGTCCGAAGACCTTAAACTACGTCGGGATCAATATCCCTAGAGATCTTCAATAAAAGCCGGTATCAGTCTTGATTGCTCAAAACAAGATTTGACGACCCCGGATACTTTCAAAAATCACAAAAATATATTGCTAGCCCCTCTTTTAAAGTTTCTGGTCCGAAGACCTTAAACTACGTCGGGATCAATATCCCAAGAGATCTTCAATAAAAGCCGGTATCAGTCTTGATTGCTCAAAACAAGATTTGACGACCCCGGATACTTTCAAAAATCACAAAAATATATTGCTAGCCCCTCTTTTAAAGTTTCTGGTCCGAAGACCTTAAACTACATCGGGATCAACATCCCGAGAGATTTTTAATAAAAACCAGCATCGATCCCAGCCGTTCAGGCCAAGATCTGATGATCTGGATCATTTCGAAAACAAAAAATGTGTTTGTCCCCTTTTGTACAGTTTTTTGTCCGAAGACCTTAAACTACGTCGGGAACAAAATCCCGAGAGATTTCCAATAAAAACCAGTGTCAATCTTTATCGTTCAAAATTAAGATTTTATGACCTGGAATAATTTTTGAAAAATCACAAAAAAGAATGTATTTTCAGCATGTACATATTTATGGTCCAAAGACCTAAAACTACACTGGGATTAATTTCTCGGGGGACCTTTCTCGCTTTCAACTAAAAACCGGCATCGGCCTCGACCGTTGGGATCAAGGTCTGATAACCCGGATCATTTCAAAAATACCAAAAATATTTTAAAGCTTTCCACAAAAACCAGCATCAATCTCGATCATTCGAGCTGAAATCTAGAACTTTTTCCAAAAAACACAAAAAAATGATTCACCAAAAATTTCAACGGCACAAATTCATCTCCAGCGGTCCGAAGACCTAAAACTACACTGGGATTAACCTCTCGGGGGCTTTCTTTCCTAACCTGTTCCGGACATGGCTGACACTTGATCGTACGGGTGTCCAGAGCCTTTAAAACAGGTAAGGGCTGAGGCGGGCAGAACTCCGCAATCCTGTTCGTGTTGAACGCACCGTGATAGACAACCTTGATTTGGAAGTCGCTGTTGAATCTGACGAATGTTCCCTGTTCCTAAAACTCATGAAGGGGATTAAGGCTGTTGGGAGGTGGAGCGCACCCTCACTGAATTGTGAGCAACGTAAGACCCCAAACTGGATTGACTAAAGGGAATGTGAGGATGTGGCTCATTTTGTGGCCGAAGGAGTCCGTCGGACGATACGTGGTCTATGTGCATTGCACATGAGGAACAGGCAACTTTGTGGGTGTGTTGACTGAAAACCCTCAAATCTCCTCATCCGAAGATGTAAAACTACGGCACTTAACTGTGTGAGACTCGTCTTGCTCGCTGACGTAAAATGGATCGGGTGCCTTACCAGCAGTAGAAGCTGGAAGTGGATGAAAATTTCATACTTTTCCCTGCATTTCAGAAAAATTACAAAATATAAAAACATTGCAAAATCACCTCTTCAAAAATCATAAAAATATTTCCCTTGCTTCCAATCAAAATATTGTCAAAAATCACAAAAATATTTCCCTTGTTTTCATCAAAATATTATCAAAAATCACAAAAAATATGTCTCTTGCTTTCAAACAAAATATTGTCAAAAATCACAAAAATATTTCCCTTGTTTTCATCAAAATATTGTCAAAAATCACAAAAATATTTCCCTTGCTTCCAATCAAAATATTATCAAAAATAACAAAAATCTTTCCCTTGCTTTCAATCAAAATATTGTCAAAAAATCAGAAAAAATGATTTCCTTGCTTTCAAGAAAATTTTCAAAAAATCACAAAAATACTTCCTGTGTTTTCAATAAACCGATCTCTATCCTGACCTCTCAAGTAAAGATTCGGACAACATATTTACAAAAAATCACAAAAATTAATCCCCAGCACTACACTTCAGGAGTCTTGAACTCCGCTCACTTCACAGTATGGGATGACGGATCCAATCGCCCGCAAATTGGAATCTTGACCAAAACGGGCAACCAAATACCATCTCAATCACACGTATGCCCAGAAGAACATCTTGAAGTCGGATAACATCCTCGTACATTCTCATTAGCAAAGAAACAGCATCTTAGGACGATGGACCTGATCGACCACGGGTCAGGATCTTGACCAACCCGCTGACTAAACGCCCGTACAAAAAGAAAAACCCCAGGGAAGCACAACCCTGCAAGCAATAAGCTCAAAGTTCTCTGCACCCACAGCAAAAGCAAAATCATCAAATGAAAAGAGAATGAGCCAAACCATGCATTCATCATGCATCTCCATGCATCAGCATCCATCGCATCAATCATCATGTTTACCTGCTTTCAAAATAAAAGTCGGTTAGCTAAAAACCCCACAGGCATCCCTAGTGGAGGCACATGCAAACCAGATTTCCATTTCAAAAAGACAAAAAAATATCTCTATTTGCAAATAAAAACCCCACATAGTATCACTCCCCAGAGTGGGTATCTTTTCAAAAATCCAAAAAATATTTTTTCAGTAGAGCGTTCTACCTCCAACACGCCAGGAGATCTTCCATATCTCTGGGTAGGAGCCAACGCAAAAATCAAATAAGATCCGATGTCTCGCGGTTTCCCCAGAGACCATCGGATCCAATGCACTCAAAGTACGGTTGAACTGAACTCCAGTGTCAGTGCGGTCGTACCACATGCCGAGATATGAAAAGATGAAAAGCTAAAAGGCTCGGTCACATAAACCATTTGAACAGGTGGAAACGATGAATTATAACCCAAGTATCGAAATCAGCAGATTGGGTGGAAAGAGTTCACCCGCACATACCTAGGCGTGGATGCCTGAAGTACCTTGACTGAGTCCAAGTTGGCGTAGTAGAATCCCGTAAGACTATCTGACGCAGGGCGTCTAACCACTTTGACAGTCAAGCGAAACAAGTACTCCTGGAGTGATCTGGGAAAACATCAAACATCACACAATCAGTCTCAGGGTCAGCAACCTCGTAAGACTACGGACGCAGAGGCTCTGCTGTACCTTTCCGATGTTAGTACCGATCGGGAATGGAAGGGTTACGATTGGGTACCCAGGTTGCAGCAAACTGCAGGGACAATCGCAACGTTTTCTCCAAATTCTCGCGATATGTGCGAGTTATCAACTTTCAGACAATCAACTGACTCAGATACAAAGGATAACAAAGATTTCAGACCACAATCAAGGAAAGAATGAATTACAAACCAAGCATCGAAACCAGCAGATCGGGTGGAAAGAGCCCACCCGCACATACCCAGGCGTGGATGCCTGAAGTACCTTGACTGAGTCCAAGTCGGCATAGTAGAATCCCGTAAGACTATCTGACGCAGGGCGTCTAACCACTTTGACAGTTAAGCGAAACAAGTACTCCTAGAGTGATCTGGGAGAACATCGAACATACAATCAATCACAAGGTCAGTAACCTCGTAAGACTGTCGACGCAGAGGCTCTGCTGTACCTTTCCGATGTTAGTACCTGTCGGGAATGGAAGGGTTGCGATTGGGTACCCAGGTTGCAGCGCATGCAGGGACAATCGCAACGTTTTCTCCAAACTCCCGCGGTATGTGCGAGTGATCGATTTCCAAACGATCAACTGACACAGATGCAAAAGCAAGCAAAGATTTCAGAGCATGATCTATGAATGACCGGGTCAGAAGTGGGGTGTCCACTCGCTTTGGCATTCGGTTGCACGCAACCTTTGCCAAAGAGGGGCATCTGTAGACACCCCACCTTCGGCTACACTGTTAGTAGAGATAGCTGGTTGAATGGAGGACCATACCCCCAAATCCCAAGTCCAAACTCAGTCAAACTCACCCTTGTAAGCCCCATTCCATAGCACAGTTCAAGCCTGAACCCAATCAACCCAGTCCTAAACATCACCCTGAAAAACCCCCCATAAGAAAAGCCAGTCAAAAAATCCTAAAAAAGTCAAACTCGCTGAGTCAACCCACTGAGTCAACCCGCTGAGTTAACCCGCTGAGTCAACCCGCTGAGTCGACTCGTCGAGTCAACCCGTCGAGTCAACCCGTCGAGTCAAATCACTGAGTCGACCCGCTGAGTCAACTCACTGAGTCGACCCAGCGAGTCAAACAGCAGCCCCGAGGGAGCGACCGTACTCGCTGGAAACCGAGGAGTGGCCGTACGGGCGGCCCATAGCAGGCCGCCCGAGACAAATTACGAGCTCTGCCACTGCTCGCTGCTATAAATACCCCCCTCCCCTTCTCATTTCAACATCCCTTCGAGTCCAGTGAAGTCCTGTCTGTCCCGAGCCCCTCTCCAATCCTTAGCCCATTTTTCCACCAAGGAGAGCCCGAGTGAGGAGAGCCTAGCCCTGGTCCAGCCCAGCCTGACCACTGGTCCAAGCCTCCCAAGCCATCCAAGTCTTGATCCAGCCACTCGAAGCCAACCCTTGCGACACCTCCGTCCACCCAGCTACTCTTTTCCAGCATCATCTCATTCGCATCTAGCATAAGTGCAACATTTACTTTTCTTCCAACCCCCCTGCTTCACTACAAGCACCTTGATTATTCAAGCACACCGCATATGTCTTAAATTAAGCACCTGTCAGTTCGAGCGTATGCTCTGGGCTTGCCCGTTGTTGGAACCTGCCCATCAGAAACTCTTACTGTTCAGACCTGCATTCATGCTTCACCATAAAACACCTTGATCATTCAAGCACACTACATACGTCTTACATTAAGCACCTGTCAGTTCGAGCGTATGCTCTGGGCTTGCCCGTTGTTGGAACCTGCCCATTAGAAACTCTTACTGTTCAGACCCGCATTCATGCATCATGTCATCCATGAGAATATACGAGGATTAAACTAGACTTTCAAGTATTCGATCGATTCTGTGAAGTAGAGACCATACTTCGGTACGGGCAGTGCGTGGGGTGCTTAACCTCTTCCCACCCTGTAACCGTGATCCCTTACCTTGAATCTCTGGCTGCAGATCAAAAGGAGTCATTTTGGAGGAAAGGGTCTTCGGATCCCCTTCTCTAACGTTTCTACGGGGTCTAGCCGACTGTAGATTCGAAGTAACTGGCTAGTGGCGACTCTGGTCTTATATAAATTCACTTAAACACATCCAGCCTAAGCACGACTACCAAACAAAGCCCTCGAGAACGAGGCAAGCCAGTGGCACAAACGGCGATTTCGCACCCACGCATCCTCCTCTCCTTCTTTTCCCGAAAGGGGAAGGGACGAGAACGACGTCGTGTGGGGAGCGCGGAAACGGCGAGGGTCCACAATCTCTTATGTATATGCCGTGCAAGCACATGTGGCATCCCCATAACAGCTCAAGTGCATAAGAGTCCATTCAAATGGTCCACAAATTCACACAATATTACTTCACAAACATTTTAACTATAACTCATACCCCATTTGTGAACAAAACAACACCACATTAAGTGGATATTCCAACATAATCATTCTAACAAGATAATTTCAAAACCACATAAAAATAATAAATCACTTCCACAAGTGCCACATTCCTTTTACTCACATAAAGTCTCCTTACCCCATTTCCAAAACAATCAACATAATATAAATGATTCTGACCAACCATTCTAACTTGAATTGATTCTAAAACAAGATAAAGCTAGCATTATATCTAAGCAATTGAAGTACTAAAGTACGTAGATCACAATCTAACATTAGAAATGTCACACACTCATATGAAAATCATCACATTAAAAAGTTAATCTATATATGGACCTACATTAATATGAAATTTAAACATATTAAGGAGTACATTTAATCAAAGAGGAAAAAAGTGGACAACTAACACTAGAGTTATAGAGGAAAGCTTAAGGGGATCTTCTCACCTTGTGAGGCCAATGTATGTCACTTGGCATTTTCATATCACGATGTCGATGTATGTCACTTGTGATTCTTGGTTAGTGAGGTCGATGTGTGTCTCTTTGTGATTTTTGGATCATATCATGGTAACTATTACTTATCTTGGGTTTATCCTTTATATGGTATCCTTGACTAATGATCGTGATGTCGACTATGGGAAAAGGGGACTCATAAATTGTTGTTTGTGTACTGGATTAATAAAGGTCGGCTTAAGCATACATTCGTTGTACCTTTAATATCAATTGCATGTCATTTGAGATTTTCAGACCATGAGGTCAATGTATGTCACTTTGCGATTTTCGGATCATGGGGTCGATGAGTATTTCTGTGATCGGAAGGGTCATTGTTTCATGGTTTCCGCATGAGGTCAATGTATGTCGCTTTGCTATTTTCGGATCATGGGTCGATGAGTATTTCTGTGATCGGACGAGTCATTGTTTCATGGCTTCCGCATGAGGTCGATATATGTCCTTAGTTGATTTTCGCACCATGTCATGGATACCTGCATCGTGGGTTTACCCACAAGTTCCGGATGGATGTGCATCCCCAAGTGTTGAGCTCTAAATTGTGCATATTCTAACCCCATTTCATCACTCATTATGCATGGTTTGCTAGTTTAAAAGACTAATCTAATGCATGTTTTGTAATTGTAGGAATGAGACGGTGACTTCACCTATTTGAAGGCTACAAGGCCATTTTAGAAGCCAATTGATGATTATAGAAAGTGGGCCAAAGAAGAAAGAAAGAAGCAAGGAGAGGAGAGAGAGAGAGAGAGAGAGAGAGAGAGAGAGAGAAGAAAATCAAGAGAAAAATAGGCTTGACCAGTCGACCACAAGGCAGCCCTCCTTACATGCTTGCTGGACCTAATCCAGCACTGTCCAACTAGTCAAGACTGGTCGGCCAGCCCAATCCGACCAATCTTGACCGGTCAAGACTGGTAAGCCGCATGAAGACAGCAAGCTACACTTTCTATTACGTGATTTTCTGGTTTCCTAGTGCGACTAGGATACCGGTTTCGTGATTTTCTCACACGGTAGAGCTCCAAAGCTATAAAAGACACCTAGTGGTAGATCTAAACATATCATAGAAGGCATGGAAAGTTGTGCGAGGTGGAGAAAATCGCTGTGGAGCGTCTGCAACTCCTCCGAATCGGGTTTTTTCTATGTTTTTCATTAATTTTCCTTTAAGTTTTATTTTAACCTATTAATGGTTGGCTAAACCTCTTAGCTAGGGCTAAGAGGTGAAGCTTTTAGTTGTTTACAATATTTAATTCGAATTAGTTCAAGTACTCTTTGGTTTTATAAAGAACACTTCTAGTTCAAGTTTGAAATGAAGTTAGTATTTTTAGTTAATCTTCTATCTCTTGTGATTTCTCTTACATGGGATGTTTTGATTACTAAGATTGCTTATTAGATTATTGATTGATAGGATTTTGAGTTGTAGAGATCCTAGATCCATCATGATATATTGGATGCTAAGGGATCTTACAAACTAAGTTTCTTAAGTGCCTATCTAGAACTAGACTAGAAGAAGTTCTTATCTTTTGATTGGATCTAAGATAAGTTTTTATGTGTTGATTTTGGTTCAATAGAAGTTCAATTCATGCTTCTAAATCAAATCTAGTGACAAGGCTTGAGGAAGAATCATGAATGTGATCTTGCTTGTTTTGTGAAGGATTGGGTTGTGTGATTAAATACACCCAATGCCTTAGTTGATTATGAGAGAACCATATTGGTGGATGATCTATCTATGTTAGATGCACATGATGATTTGATTGCTCTATATTCCGATTGGATAGGGATAGAACTCCGATTCCAATTGTGTTATTGGCTTGAATAGTTTGAATTTGCATTATGAATTATTGTAAGTGGATCATTGGCGCTCTAGTGCTTCTTTCCTTGATTTAGTTCTAAATTAGATAGTTTTATGTTCTTAATTTTCATTCATCGACATAAATTCAAATTTAGCTCATCCTAGTTATAAAACTTAGAATTGTTACGACAATCCCTGAGGATCGACCTCGGTCTTGCCGAGAATTATTACTACATCGCAGCCTTGCACTTGAGACAAGTGAACAAGTTTTTGGCGCCGCTGCCGGGGATTAGCTTAACGGTTCTTACTTTTATAATTAGGGTATAATTAGGTTAGATAGGTTAGGTTAGGATTTACTATTTTTGTATATTTTTCTCAGAATTTTTCTACTAACAGATTTTGTTTGTTTTGTAGGATTTTTCTTCTCTAACATAGTTCTTCCATCCGGTAACATCGTTCTAACTTAGATTCTTTTATTTATTTATTTATTTTATTTTTATTTTTATCTTTCTGATTTTTAAATTTTTTTTAGGTTTAGTTTAATTTTTGTGTGATTTATGCCTCATTGGGAGCGTGATCATACATCGCGACTTCTAAGTGAGAGAGATTTAGTTGAAGGACTAGTCTATCACAAACGAGTTAAAAAATGTCTAGGAAATCCTTAATCGTCTGAAATGATGGCTAATAACAAATCACACAATGTTAAGAATGTTGAGCATGATGCACCACCAATGAGGACAGAATGTAATGAGAATGAGGAACGTTATATTCCTCTGGTTAAAACATTGCGAGATTATCTACAACCGGAGAGAATAACCACGTCTTCCTGTATTATTTTTCCACTTAATGCAAGAAACGTGGACCTTAAACCAACAATTATCAAGTTACTCCCAAAATTTCGTGGACTCAACTATGAAAGTCCATATGCGCACCTTAATGAATTTGAGGAGATTGCCAACACCTCTCAATTTAACGATGTCTCCCAAGATGTAATCAAACTGAAATTGTTCCCTTTCTCTCTAAAGGACAAAGCCAAATCATGGTTTCAATAACTTAAACCTAAAAGCATCGGGACATGGGCTGAGATAACTCGGGAGTTCCTTAAAAACTACTTCCCGGTTCATAAAACCAATGCACTAAGGCAAACCATCATAAATTTTTTTCCAAAATGGAGATGAATCGGGTTTTTTCTATGTTTTTCATTAGTGGAAGGTGGAGAGGATCGCTATGGAGCGTTTGCAACTCCTCCGAATCGAGTTTTTTCTATGTTTTCATTAGTTTTCCTTTGAGTTTTAATATAACCTATTAATGGTTGGCTAAACCTCTTAGCTAGGGCTAAGAGGTGAAGCTTTTAGTTGTTTACAATATTTAATTCGAATTAGTTCAAGTACTCTTTGGTTTTATGAAGAACACTTCTAGTTTAAGTTTGAAATGAAGTTAATATTTTTAGTTAATCTTCCATCTCTTGTGATTTCTCTTACATGGGATGTTTTGATTACTGAGATTGCTTAATGGATTATTAACTAATAGGATTTTGGGTTGTAGAGATGTTGAACCTCTAATTTATACATTTACTAACCCATTACATCACATTATATTCATGGTTTGCATGCTTAAAAGACCCATCTAATACATGATTTGTGATTGCAGGAATGAGATGGTGATTTCACTGATTCAAGGCTAAAAAGAGCACTTTACATGCATTGAAGATCAAGGAACCAAGTGCTAAAGGATGGAAGAAAGAAGCAAGGGAGAAAGAGAAAGAAAGAAAAAAAAGTGCAGAAAATTGCACATAAGACCGGTCGTCCGACCAGTCGGCCATAGCCCAGGACCGGTCATCCGACCGATCCGAACACTCAACTGGAGGACCATGCTGCCAAACCTTACTGGACCAATCACGACCGGTTGTCCGACCAGTCATCCACTACTCAGGCCGGTCGTTGAATTAAAAATGGGGTTCAAATTTCCAAAAAACTCTCTTGACTATTTTTGGCCTTTTACGACCGGTCGTGCGACCAGTCATCCATGAGCTCAGCCAGTCGTCCGACCAGTCGTCTGCGTAACAGAGCTTGTTCTACAAGCTTCAATTTTCTCTACGCAATTGTGAAACTCCTTGCACAATCTGGAATCTTCTGTACTATTCTATAAAAGAGCACCTAAGGCCTCATCTAAAGGCATCCTAGAAGAGATTAGAGGTCATGGGAAGTGAAGGAGAGCATCGTGGAGCGTCCACAACTTTGTCGATTTCGATTTTTCTAATTTTTTATGCTTTTATTTCGTTTTTTTTCTTTGAATTCTAGTTGTAGTATGACAATGCTCGGCTAAAATCTCTCAACTAGGGTTGAGAGGTGAAGCTTATAGCCAATTTCATGTTTAATTCAGTTTGATTCAAGTACTTTCACTTTAAGTTTGGATTTTGAATGTTCTAGTTCGAATAAAGTTGATATTTTTAGAAGTTTTATGAGAGTTCATGTGTTCCGGACATGGATTCCTTGCAATTCTTTGAGATTATCATGTTTGGCTTGATTAGATTCGAACTATAGTAACCCTTGAGCATGCAATAGTCCATAGGCATGGCTGTTACTCCGAAGGCTATGATTTTGAATGCTATGTGATTGAATAAGACTAGAACTTGAAATTTTAACTTAAGTGGGGTTGAATGTACTTCAATGCTTTATTTTCTAACTAGATGAGAGATAGAACTTCGAATCTAGTTGTGTTTTATGCTTGGATTGAATGGATTAACATGGGATTACTACAAGTGGATCCTCGAAAGCCTTAGTTCCTTTAAATATTAAATTTCACTATTTAAGTTACTATTTGAGTTCATGCAATTGAAATTCCAAATCACCCCTACATTCAAGTTGTTGGAATAGTTTAGAATTGGTTTCCTAATTCCCTGTGGATCAACCTCGGTTTTACTGAGAATTATTACTACATCGCAGCCTTGCACTTGAGGCGAACGAACAAGTTTTTGGTGCCGTTGCCGGGGAATTTAGATAAACGGTTCTAGATTATTTTAGTGGCTGTAGAAGTAGAAGTAGATAGGTTTTTTCTGATTTCCTAGGACTAACAAATTGTTTTGTTTTGTAGGAATTCTTCCATAGTTCAAACGAATCGGGTAATATCCTTCTAACTTAGTGCTTTTTACATATTTTTATATTTTTAGATTTTTGTTAATTTCTGTTTTAGGACTTAGGATTAGTTTAGATCTTAATTGTGTGGTTTATGTCCCGTTGGGAATGTAGCTATACCAATCGTCTTCAATCCGAAGGTGGTCTAGTTGGATCATTATCAATCCATAGACAAGTTTGAAAGTACCAAGAGCTTGTTGATAGTTCGAGGTGTATGGATCAAACACCTTTAAGGAATCATCCCCCTTACTCCAACTACAAACGCAAATCAAGAGGGAGTAGGAGAGAATGAGGTGCACAATGTTCTAGATCTTTACGGGACTACCTACAAGCAGCCCGTACAACTACACCCTCATGCGTTATCTTACCGCCAACCGGGGGCAACATTGATATAAAGCCGGGTGTGATTCGACTCTTAACAAAGTTCCATAGGCTAGACTCTGAGAGCCCATACCTACACTTAAAGGAATTTGAAGAAGTGGTGGCTACTTTGCAATATGTTAATGTTTCAGAAGATGCCATTAAACTTAAATTTTTTTCCCTTATCATTGAAAGAAAGAGCCAAGAGTTGGCTCCACTCTCTTAGACCACATTCGATAGGGTCATGTAATGAGATGACTCGGGAATTCTTAAAAAAGTTCTTCCCGACTCATAAAACGAATACCCTTCGAAGAGCTCTAATGAACTTTTTAGTTAAAGAGAATGAATCATTCTTTCAATGTTGAAAAAGGTTTAAAGACCGCCTACTTGCTTGCCCACATCACGGCTACGAAAGCTGGCAAATCATAAACTTCTTCAATGATAGATTAAGTTCCAACATGCGCCGATTCGTAGAAATGATGTGCAAAAGCGAGTTTATGAGCAAAAATCCAGATGAAGCTTGGAGTTTCTTGGATATGTTGGCCGAGAATGCCCAATATGGGATACCTCGGACAAATCTAGTAATCTCAAGCCTCTTCAACAAAAAAAAGAAGGCATCTATATTCTTAAAGAAGAAGATGATGTGAACGCAAAGATAGCCAGCCTCAGAAGGAAGATCAAGGCCACAGAACTTAGTAAGAGTGGAGTTTCAAAGTCTAATGAATCTATTCAGAACATATGTAGAATTTGTGCCACTAATATACACTCTACGCAAGATTATCTTACAATTCCTGCGTTTCAAGAGTTGTTACAAGAACAAGCAAACACCACATATGGTTATCAATGGCCTTTCAATGGACCGGTGGGTAACACGTACAACTCTACTTGGAAGAACCACCCAAATTTCAGTTGGAAGAATAATCCCACGGGTAATCCTACCAACTCTCAAGGAGGGTCACCCATAAAAAACATGGCCCCACCTCAATTCTCAATGGAGGATACTCCAAAGGCATTTATGCAAGGGCAAACACAAATAAACCAAACAAATCAACAAATGTTCCAAGAGCTTAAAGTCTTGGTTGATGAGATTAAGGGTGGCTTGAATGCTAGAGAAGGGACCTTTTCGGCCCAACCTCAGCCCAATCCAAAGCAAGTACATGAAGTAAGCATCCCTAATTTCCCCAACCAACATGTGGAGCAAGCCAAATCTGTCACCACTCTTAGAAGTGGTAAGTAAATTGACAAATCTATTCCGATGAAGGCCGACAAGCCTAATGATATAGTAAATTCTGAGAATGAGGACGGATCTAACTCAGCCCTACAAGAAATTAACAGAACGCGTTTATAAGCCCGTAGCACCATTTCCTTTGAGATTACTTACTCCAAAATCTCTTCCAAACTCTTATGATATTTTAGAGATTTTCAGACAAGTCAAGATAAACATTCAATTGCTTGATGCCATTAAACAAATCCCCTCTTATGCCATGTTTCTAAAGGACCTATGCATAACCAAACGCAAATATAATGTGCAACAAAAGGCCTTTTTGAATGAGCAAGTGAGTGTCATTCTCACCCAAAATTCAAGGATCCCGATAGTCCCATAATTTTATACATTATTAGTGACTACCGGATTGAACGTGCATTGCTAGACTTGGGGGCAAGTGTAAATTTAATATCATATTCGATATATGAACAATTGGGTTTTAGTGAATTAAAACCCACCAAAACTACGTTGCAACTCGCTATAGATCCATCCGTGTACCGAGAGGGATTGTTGAGGATGTCTTGGTCTAAGTTGATAAATTCTACTATCCGATAGATTTCATTGTCTTGGACACACAACCGATATTGGATGCTAGCACTCAAATACCAGTGATTCTAAGCTACCCCTTCCTTGTTACATCAAATGCAATACTGGAATGGGGTAATGCAATTATTCTTTAGAAACATGACATTAGAAGTGAATGTGTTTCACTTGGGCAAAAGGCATAGGGATGTTGATGATGATGAGCTCTTCGAGGTAAACATGCTCGAATCTTTTGAAGAGGAAGAAGAGCTCCTCCAACTTGAACCACTAGAAAGCTTAAAGACATGCTTGGCACATTTCGAGGATTCCAAAGACCCCATTATTAGTGAAATTGTGCAAGCATTGAATATTGAGAAACCAGTAGTTGGAACTGAAGATTGCCACCAACACATCAAGGCCTTTACCATCTAACATCAAACCGCCGAAGCTTGACCTTAAACCATTGCCATCCGAGCTGAAATATGTATATTCGGGTCAAGAAGAAACATTCTCGGTTGTCATTGCCTCTCACTTAGGAAAAGACCAAGAGCTCAAGTTGATTGAGCTACTCAAAGAACGTAAGGGAGCCATAGGTTGGACAATAGCGGACCTCAAGGGGATAGACTCTTCGGTTTTCACTCACCGTATACACCTCGAGGAAAATGCAAAAATGACTAGATAGCCTCAAAGAAGGCTAAATCTAAATATGATGGAGGTTGTCAAAGCCGAGGTGTTAAAACTGCTAGATGTGGGTATCATCTACCCCATCTCGGATAGCCAATGAGTGAGTCCTACCCAAGTTGTCCGTAAGAAGTTCGTTATTACCATCATAGAAAACTCCAACAACAAGCTTATACTGACTAGAGTGACCACCGGTTGGTGTATGTGTATAAATTATCGGAAACTAAATACGGTCACTAGGAAGAACCACTTTCCTCTCCCATTCATGGATCAATTTTAGAGAGGTTAGAGGGTCACTTCTATTATTGCTTCCTCGATAGCTATTCCGGTTACAACCAAATTGAGATAACCCCAGAAGACCAAGAGAAGACTACTTTTACATGCCCATTTGGAACCTTCATATACCGAAGGATGCCATTCGGGCAATGTAATGCACCTGCCACATTCCAAAGTTGTATGTTGAGTATTTTCTCAGACATGGTGGGTGAATTTCTCGAAGTTTTCATGGACGATTTTTCTTTTTTGGTTGTACTTTTGAGGAGTGCCTTAATCACTTGAAGTTGGTCTCGACAAGGTGTGAGGAGAAGAACCTTGTTTTAAATTTGAAGAAGTATTATTTTATGGTACAAAGAGGAATAGTCCTTGGACATATCATCTCGTCCAATGAAATAGAGGTAGACCAGGCTAAAATTGATATTATTTCTAATCTACCACCACCCAAGAGCATATGCAATGTGCAATCCTTCCTTGGACACGTCGATTTTTATAGAATGTTCATAAAGGATTTCAGTTATATCTCTAGGCCCTTATGCAACCTTCTCCAAAAGGAGAACCAATTTGAGTGGAGTGCCAATTGCCAATTAGCTTTTTCAAAGCTAAAAGACATGTTGACAACCGCTCCTATTATGCAACCACCAGATTGGTCCATTCCTTTTAAGTTGATGTGCGATGCAAGCAATTATGCTATTGGGGCGGCGTTAGGACAAAGGAAGGACAAGAAGCCCCACATTATCTACTAAGCGAGTAGGACCTTGAACCCCGCCCAAGTCAATTACTTGACTACGGAGAAGGAGCTCCTAGCCATTATTTTTGCCTTGGACAAGTTCAAGGAGTACTTGATAGGATCCAAGGAGTCTACACGGATCATGCGACACTGAAATACCTTCTTTCTAAGAAGGATGCTAAGCCCCATTTGCTTAGATGGATCATACTCCTTTAAAAATTCAACTTAGAGATCAAAGATAAGAAAGGAGTAGAGAATGTCGTGGCGGACCATCTATCCCGCCTAGTTTTACCGAGTTCCATTGACGAGTCACCTATTAAGAACTCATTTCCTGATGAGCAACTCTTTGTTACTATGCATCCACCATGGTACACTGATATTGCAAAATATCTTTCCACATGTGCGATGCCGACTCATTGGACTGCGCAGGATCAACGAAAATTTCTAAGGGAAGTGCGCAGATTTTTCTGGGATAAACCTTTACTTTTTAAATATTACCCAGATCAAATAATTAAGAGATGTGTCCCTGATGATGAACATAATTCTACCATCTCCTTTTTTCATGATCAAGCATGTGGGGGTCATTTTTCTGCCAAGAAAACCACTGCTAAAATTATGCAGTGTGGTTTTTATTGGCTCACTCTATTTAAGGACACCCATGAGTTTTGCAAAGCATGCGAGCGCTGTCAAAAGCTAGGAGGATTGTCCCGTTGAAATATGATGCCTCTTACCCTAATTCAACATCTTGAAGTCTTTGACTGTTGGGACATCGATTTTATGGGACCATTCCTTCATCTTTCGAACATGCTTATATATTGCTCGCCGTAGACTATGCATCCAAGTGGATAGAGGCTATTCCATGTAGAACCAATGATCATCATATGGTTCTAAAGTTCTTAAAAGAAAACATACTTTTCAGATTTGGAACGCCTCAAGCCATCATTAGTGATGGAGGTTCTCACTTTTGCAATAGGCATTTCTAAGCCTTAATGAAGAAATATGGCATTAAACATAAAGTGAGTACCCCATACTACCCACAAATAAGTGGGCAAGCTGAAATTTCCAATCGAGAAATTAAATAAATTTTGAAAAAGACGGTAAGGCCGGATCGCAAAGATTGTTCGGTGAAATTAGAAGATGCTCTTTGGGCTCACCGTATCGCTTACAAGACCCCCATTGGAATGTCCCCCTATAGACTTGTCTACAGGAAAGCTTGTCACTTGCCTGTGGATATTGAACACAAAGTCTATTGGGCAATTCGGGCATTGAATTTTGACATTGACAAGGCTAGCTCGCTTCGCAAACTCCAATTGAATGAGCTTGACGAGATTTGGAACGATGCTTATGAGAACTCGAGGATTTAAAAGAGTAGGATGAAAGCCTTCCATGACAAGCACATCTTCAGGAAATCTTTCCAGGAAGGTTAGAAAGTGCTCTTGTACAATTCTCGACTTCATCTTTTTCTGAAAAAATTGATATCTCAATGGATCGGCCCATATATTGTAAAAGAGGTTTTTCCTCATGGGGCTGTCGAGGTAGAAAATGTGGCGAATGGTAACTATTTTAAAGTGAACGAACAATGCCCTAAACCATTCATTGAAAATTTTGATTTAGAGGACATGTCCATCACTCTGGATGATCATGTGTATCAGGACGATTGATCTCCTAGTCTGACGGAGGTATAGAGTAGGATTTAGTTTTGTTTGATTTTCTGTTTTAGGTCTATTTCATTAGTATCTTTAGTGCCGGAGTTGTAGACTTCCATCATTGACTATATCAAGTGAACTCGTTCTCACTCTCCTTTATTGTTAACTTTGCTCTCATGTTATTGATAATTGCATATCTTTTACATTGAGGACAATGCAAGATTTGGTTGGGGTGAGATAAGATTCCTCATCTAGCAGTATGTGGACATTTCGAGCATTATATGTTGAAAAAAAGATTAAATCTTTCTGAAAATTGAAAACTCTTTTGGAACACCTTGTTTCTATGCATTCGAGATGATACAAGTATAAGAAAAGTAGATAGAAAGTGATTAATGTTGCAAGTCTTGAACTACTTTTGATATAATAGTTTTATATGTGAATTTCCCTATTTATATGATCGATAGAAAATTTGAAAACTTTCACACGTAGTTCACATTACACGATTTTCATGGGTTAAAATGATTATGTAGATTTGTGGATTAGCTAGACTTAGATTTGAGGTGTCGAGGAACCAAGCCGGGTACTTTTTTCATCCTTATCCATGCGAAAATAACAACAAAAGATATGGATTTCTAAAAATCCTATCTAATGTGTATGGAAAGGAAATGAAGGATGAAAATATAGGAATGATTGAGAATATGGTGGAAAATTCCAAAAAGGGCTACCTATTACCAACAAGGAGATGGTCTACCTGTAACCAAAGCCAAAAATGGGACATAGTGTGAAAGTCGTCGGAATGATGGTAAGGCAAATTCCCGTCATGGGCTTGTTGTTGATCTGTATACCTTTAAATCCATAGTTTAGTTGATCTATGAAGAAGATAGTCCCGAAAACTCATGAGATGAATATTCACTATGACACTAGATTAAAATTATTCAAGTTCTTCTATTTATCAATCAATCACCGGGAATTTCATATGAGCAATGATTATGTTTTAAGAGTTTAAGGTTTTAACTTCTATCACCAAATTTTTCTGATTTTTACACTTGTATGTCTTAGAATGGATAGAAGCATGGTGTCCGAAGGAGAGTTGGATCTTGGAGATTTGAACATGTTTCACGCTTGTTTTGCTCAGGACTAGCAAAATGCTGGTTGGGGATGTGTTGAACCTCTAATTTATACATTTACTAACCTATTACATCACATTATATACATGGTTTGCATGTTTAAAAGACCCATTTAATACATGGTTTGTGATTGCAGGAATGAGATGGTGATTTCACTGATTCAAGGCTAAAAAGAGCACTTTACATGCATTGAAAATCAAGGAACCAAGTGCCAAAGGATGAAAGAAAGAAGCAACGGAGAAAGAGAAAGAACAAAGAAAAAGTGTAGAAATTTGCACTTAAGACCGGTCGTCCGACTGGTCGGCCATAGCCCAAAACCGGTCGTCCGACCAATTCAAACACTCAACAGGAGGACCCTACTGTCAAACCTTGCTGGACCAATCACGACCCGTCATCCAACCGGTCGTCCACTACTCAAATCGGTTGTCAAACAGGTCGTTGAATTAAAAATGGGGTTCAAATTTCCAGAAAACTCTCTTGACTATTTTTAGCCTTTTACGACCGATCGTGCGACCGGTTGTCCATGAGCTAAGACCAGTAGTCCGATTGGTAGTTTGTATAACAGAGCTTGTTCTACAAGCTCCGATTTTCTCTACACAATTGCGAAACTCCTTGCTCAATCTAGAATCTTCCGCACTATTCTATAAAAGGGCACATAGAGCCTCGTTTAAAGGAATCCTAGAGATTGGAAGTTGTGTGAAGTGAATGAGAGCATCGTGGAGCGTCCACAACTCCGTTGATTCCAGTTTTTCTAGTTTCTTTATGCTTTTAATTAGTTTTTCTTTGAATTCTAGTTGTAGCATCATAATTAATGCTCGGCTAGAATCTCTCAGTTAGGGCTGAGAGGTGAAGCTTGTAGCCAATTTCATGTTTAATTCAATTTGATTCAAGTACTTTCACTTTAAGTTTGGATTTTGAATGTTCTAGTTCGAATAAAGTTGATATTTTTAGAAGTTTTATGAGAGTTCATGTGCTCCAGACATGGATTCCTTGCAATTCTCTAAGATTATCATGTTTGGTTGATTAGATTTGAATTATTAACCCTTGAACATGTCATAGTCCATAAGCATGGCTGTTACTCCGAAGGTTATGATTTTGAATGCTATGTGATTGAATAAGACTAAAACTTGAAAGTTTAACTTAAGTGGGGTTGAATGTGCTTCAATGCTTTATTTTCCAACTAGATGAGAGATAGAATTTCGAATCTAGTTGTGTTTTATGCTTGGATTGAATGGATTAACATGGGATTACTATAAGTGGATCCTCGAAAGCCTTAGTTCCTTTAAATATTAGATTTTACTGTTTAAGTTACTGTTTGAGTTCATGCAATAGAAATTCCAAATCACCCCTACATTCGAGTTGTTGGAATAGTTTAGAATTGGTTTCCTAATTCCCTGTGGATCGACCTCAGTCTTACTAAGAATTATTACTACATCGTAGCCTTGCACTTGAGGCGAGCGAACAAGAGATCCTAGATCCATCATGATATGTTGGATGCTAGGGAATTTTACAAACTAAGTTTCCGAAGTGCCTATCTAGAACTAGACTAAAGGACTTTCTTATCTTTTGATTGGATCTGAGATAGGTGTTTATGGGTTGATTTTGGATCAATAGAAGTTCAATTCATACTTTTAAATCAAGTTTAGTGACAAGGCTTGAGGAAGAATCATGAATATGATCATCCTTTGGCGCTCTAGTGCTTATTTCCCTGATTTAGTTCTAAATTAGATAGCTTTATGTTCTCAATTTCCATCCATCGATATAAATCCAAATTTAGCCCATCCTAGTTATAAAACTTAGAATTGTTACTACAATCCCTGAGGATCGACCTCGGTCTTACCGATTGCAGCCTTGCACTTAAGGCGAGTGAACACCAAGCCGATTTGCATTCATGTATTTTATACATTCAATCAAGATTATATCATGTGATATCTACTTTAATTGTTTCGTTTGTTTTCATACACTTACTTATCTATAATGATGGAAGTGTAATCTTAGAAGGAATTTTTCACCGAGATGACCACTCATTCTTTAGATGTAATTACACAAAACAGATGGACGTGGACTAGAGGATTCTCATGATGTGGAGGAGGAGCCATCTAAGGAGCTCTGCTATAGCACCGTTGAACACTTCTATAGTTTCTTTATTTTGTTATTATTGGACTTTGAATTCATGTAATGTGATTGTAATAATGTCTCCTTCTGAGTAGACGAATTTGGATGTTGTACTTGGATTACTTGTTATCTCAATTTTTGGTTTATCTTACTTGTCATGTATACCATACTATATGGAACAATGATGAATGTCCTCGATTCCATAAAATGTGAAATTTAGAAATACATATAATGTTGGGAAAATCGGCAGCGGAAGCGGAAGCCGAACGCGCAGAGTAATGCAAGATCAAACGAGAAACACTATGCAATCAAGCCACACATAAGCATTCAACCACAAGAGAATCCATTTTTACATGGAAAAACCCCTTAACAGGTAAAAATCCACGGCATAAAGCCATCCACTATGATAAACAGAAGATTATAGAGATTGACAACCCACAAGCAAAGAAAAATAGAGAAAACCCAAGCTCTCTCTCTCTCTCTCTCTCTCTCTCTCTCACAAATCACTCTCCCCTCTTCCTAATACGATTAAGAAACCTTAGACACCTTAGGATTCCATCTAAGTTTCGGATTGCACCCCTTTAAATAGGCAATAACCCGAAAATAGAAACATCTTACACACTACCGCATAACTACGTAAGAAATCGTGTGCGTAGTTGACCGGTCGGTCCTTACACAAAAACAGTCCAGACGAGAAACACGCACAGACCCTTTCACGCTACCTCTCAGCCGACCAGTCGCCCGACCGGTCGGAGCCCTTTACAGACCATTCGGCCGACCAATCTGGGCACACAAAAATTGCCCAGCAACCTTGCTGCGTTCTGGGCCTTCTTGCATTGCACAGTTTGAAGTCTCTCCAACAATATTCACTAAGGCTTCAAACGTCAAATCAAAACCATCCTTGCTTCGTCATCTCAACTTCAATCATAGCTCCACCGCTTCTGGTGCCACTGTTGAGCTCTTAATTATGCATATTCTAACCCCAATTCATCACTCATTATGCATGGTTTTCATGATTTAAAGACTAATCTAATGCATGGATTTGTGATTGTAGGAATGGGGGGGAGACTTCACTAATTCATAGTTAAAAGGGTCACTTTGTATGCATTGAAGATCAAAGGAAAGGAAGAACAAAAGAGGGAAGAAGAAAGTAAAGAAGAGAAAGAAAAAAGAATGAAAAAAGGAGCCCCACAAGGTGGTCCGACCGGTCAAGACTGGTGGGCCAAACAGGCCCCGACCGGTCAAGACCGGTCGGCCAACATTGCTGCCTTCTACAGAGGTTGCTGGACCAAAACAGACAGGTCACGACCGGTCAAGACCGGTCGGCCATGCAAATTCTGGTTTTTAGATTTCAGACAGCAGCAGTCCCATTTTTTGTTTTTTGGCCTAGTTTTTGGGGGCCATCTTAATGATATTTGAAAATCCAACACATCTATGTCAAAGAGGAGCTCGACGCCGAAATAACCCAAGTGGTTTCGTGTCGATCGGAGCTACGGATTGACCGTGGTGGACAAAACAATACAAATTGTCCAGAAAGTTCCAGATTCGGCCTACTCCACTCTGGGCTGGTCCAGGTGACCCATCATTGATGATATGAAGAATCTACTTTGACCATCTTCTAGACCACATCCATATATGAATAGCTACAAAGTTTCAAATCAAAAGAATGTGTGGTTTGATCGTACCGGTTGAAGAAAAATAGACCATCCAGAAAGATCCAACTATGCAGATTTTATAAAAGGCCTGAATGTTCTAATTTTCACACCTAATTTTGAAAAAAAAAATTGGACAATCTAATCCGTCTATCATGTAGAGGAGGAAGTTTTCTACCAATTTTTAAAATTTGAGATCAATGGTTAAGCCATACAAATCGAAACAAAATCTGATCGGTGCACACATTCAGAAGATAATCTTGAAAATCTAAATCATCTATGAGGAATATTACATTACAAGGAAGCTACAAATCAAATTTGAAGGCAATCTGACCATTGGTTAACCCGTACGAAGCGAAACAAAATCTGTTATGTTGCAGTACTCTTGCTGTATTTATAAAGGAGGTGCTCTCTTCTATTCCAAACCAACTAAGGACGTGGGGAGCTAGGACGTCAAGTCATAGGAGGCTTCCTAGCCTCCTCCAGCTAGTTTTTCTTCCTTTTCTTAGTTCTAGTTTTGTTTTTAATATGCTTTTCATTAGCTAATCTCTTAGCTAGAGTTAAAAGGTGAACCCTATAGTTTTCTTAGATTGTTTAATTCATTTTATTGGTTTCAAATTGGATTTCTAGTGAAGAACAATGGTTTGAAGTTTGAATAAAGTTCTAAGTAGTTTTTCTCTTAATCTTATGATAGCTCATGGATGTTTAGAAGGATTGCCTTAGTTCTTAATTATTTTGCATGGTTCTAGACCTGTATGCTCCGAGGAATTGGATTCAATACGCTCTAGACTTTGATCATCATGTGGGAGCTTCAAACCAAAGTTTTACCTTTTTGTTCTAAAATCTTAATATTGTGTTGATTGTTCATATGATTTGAATGAAGTTCAAATCATAATATATTCAAGTCTTGTGACAAGGTTTGATGATTATTATGGTTATGATCTTAATCTACTGGAATTAGGATTGACCTATGCAATTGAGTGTGCTCAAGTCTTAACTTGAATTGAGGGAATCATGTTGATAAATAACACATGTGTTGGATTGCTTTGATAATATAACCGCTCTATCATCCAGCTAGACAGGATTTAATTTCGATTCTAGTTGAGAAAGTGAGAAACCACAGTGAATTATACATCAAAGGAGAACTATAAGTGGATCCTTGATGCTCTAGTTATCTTTTCATTATCAGATTTTATATTTTATATTCAAAACCAATTACACAAACCTCTTAAGATTCTAATTATTAGGATAGTTCGAATTGTTTACTTCCTTCCCTGTGGATCGACCTCGGTCTTATCGAGATTATTACTACATCGCAGCCTTGCAGGCGAGCGAACAGCCACCACCGACTCTAACCTTACACATTCACGCCCTTTTTCGCTCTTCTCATGTGGCCCTTGGGAACTTACAATATACGAACAACCGTGGATTCCTGCTGCCAATCCCACAGCTCCACCGTGAATTGTGCTCCCGATTAACTTGTAAAGATGGCCACACCTCTGTGCCTTCATACACACGAGTGCCTCCTTCAACACTTCACAACAACGATCGCGGTCGATGAACACACACCCTTTCGCCTCAAGTGCACCAAGAGAAATCACATTCATCTTCATCTTGGGGATATACTTCACATCTTTTAGGACTCGTTCGATCCCACAGAACATCCTGATGCGTACCATACCAATACCCACAACCTTATGAGCATAGCCATCGCCCACAAACACTGATTCACCACCATACTCCCTGTATGTCGTGAATGAACTCCGGTCAGGACAAATGTGACATGAAGCCCCTGAATCTAAGATTCACTCACTACCGTGAGATCTCTTGCTAGATACAGTCAGAACTTCATAAAGATCACCACCGTCCTCTACGGTATTAACTCCCTCTCCAGAAGAATTTCCATACCTCTCTTGCTTCAACTTGGGATTTTGACGATCCCCTCTCATGTGACATTCCTGACCACAACTCCAGCACTTCACCTTAGCTTTCCCTTTGCCCTTAGCCTTAGATCCTGATTTCAAATATCCCCTTCCATGTTCAGAACTTTTTCCCCTTATAAACAGTGCCTCTGAGGAAGAACTAGAACCCACGTCACCACTCTTCTTTCTCATCGCCTTCGACTGGGGGGCTAAGATAATAGTCTCAACGCTTATATCTCCCTCCCTGCGCACACAAAGTCCTTGAATGACTCATATGAATCTGGAAGAGAATTTAACAGGATGCATGCTTAATATTCATCTTTCATCGGCTCATCTATCTCCAACAACTTGCAAACTAGCTGATTAAACGTGCTTAAGTGATCCTCCACATCCGTCCCCTAGCCATCCTCGAGGTGAACAACTACATCAACATGTACATGTAATTCTCTAGAGACCTCTTGGCATAAACCTTCTCTAGCTTTGCCATTGTTTCACCCGCAATCTTCTCCTTCGTGACGTGATAGAAGACATCATCCGTAAAGCTCGATAGGATCGAGGTTCTAACCTTCTTGTTGAGCTTCATCCACTCATCATCTTTCATAGCCTCGGGTTGCTTTCCAATAGCTTCATCAAGCCCTTGCTGAACTAGAAGGCATTCGATCTTCACCTTCTATAGCTTAAAGTTATTTTGCCGGAGAAATTCTCTATGTCGAACCTTGTGCTTGATCACATCTCCTCGTCTAATATCCGAATTCTACTTCACCCCAACTTTAGCTCTAATACCACTTGTTGGGAAAACTGGCAGCGGAAGCGGAAGCCGAACACGCAGAGTAATGCAAGATCAAATGAGAAACACTATGCAATCAAGCCACGCACAAGCATTCAACCACAAGAAAATCCATTTTTACGTGGAAAAAGCCCTCAACGGGTAAAAAACCACGGCACAAAGCGATCCACTATGATAAACAGAAGATTACAGAGATTGACAGCCCACAAGCAAAGAAAAATAGAGAAAACCCAAGCTCTCTCTCTCTCTCAAAAATCACTCTCCCCTCTTCCTAATACGATTAGGAAACCTTGGACACCTTAGGATTCCATCTAAGTTCGGATTGCACCCCTTTAAATAGGCAATAACTCAAAAATAGAAACATCTTACTGCACTACCGCGTAACTATATAAGAAACCTGCGTGCGCAGTCGACTGGTCGGCCCTTGCATAAAAATAGTCCAGAGGAGAAACACGCACAGACCCGTTCACGCTACCTTGCAGCCGACCTGGTCGGAGCCCTTTGCAGATTTGTGGATATTGATTTGGACGGTTAAACATTAAAAGTATCCAACGGTCTTATTTCAATCAAATTCTGTAAAAATCTAATTTTTTTACTATCACTTGGCGATAATGAGCTCCACAATTTAGGTATTTTACTTTAAATTAATTTGTGCCACATGTACCATTTTGAAGTGCCTGCATATCAAGCGTCACACGTAGTCGGGTATCAAATAACTTCCCTTTTCGTTTTTGCGAAAAACAAAAGTGAAAACATAAACTTCATATATTTCAGCTTCTCGTCGAAGATTGCTGCAATACATACTAACGTATGGCAATAGGAATACACCTAGCTACCTACCAGGTTCAATCAACATGCATGAAATCCACACCGTCCACCAGGGACATCACCCATGTTTGTCCTTAATCCCAAAACTCAGGCTGATACAACACTCAAGTGTGTCGCCTGATAAACAATTACACAAAACCTATAAATTAGGTATGGTCCACTTAACTCTAGGAGCAATGGGATTTTGGGTAATTCCTGTTGGGACGTCGTGTTAAGCCGGTTACACCTCAAAATGGCTAGTCATTATTGAGGGGCCTCTTCCCAATATATAGCCCAGCAATCTCCCCAGCCTTTAGCTGATGTGGGAAGCAATAGTAGAATCAAATAAGCGATAAACAAACAAAAAAAAGCAACACAGATAACATAGGATTTTACGTGGAAAAACCCTTGCGGGAAAAAACCACGGTACAAAGCAACAAGCAACCCACTATGAAAATGAAAGTATAGCGATGGAATTAACTTATAGATACGAGAACCCTATTTTCTCCCTTCCAAACCCTATGATTTTTCTCTCCTTGTTCTACCCTAATCCCGTATTACACCCATATATATAGTGTTACACCCGGAATAGGAAATGAATCGCACAATTAAGTAAAACTGCACACTCTGTTGATCTAAGTTTCAATAGATCGAATGTCATCAACCGGATTGTCGATTGATCGAGGTCTCATGTTCGATCAACTGAAAATGGGCAAAATTTTCTAGCGAACAAACTAGAAAAAACGGGAATTTTGATATATCAATCGACTAGGGTGGTCGATCGATCGAGGACCCCTACATCAGCATAGATTAAAGGCACCCCAATTTCAACAATCTCTATCGTGGTTTTAATCTTCATGCTTCACTACTCCAAGCTCCATCATCCATCTCTAATCATCTCCATCATAGCTTCACCGCCAACATCATGACTTTTTGTGCATACATCATCTTCATTCCTTCAATGACAGACCTAGAGAAGTCGAACAGAATTTAAACTTCTCTGTAGGAATCACCTTTATAAGCATATCCACCGGATTCATACTCGTGTGAATCTTCTCAAGAGTAACACTGCCTTCCTCAAGCACCCGTCGAACAAAATGATAACACGCATCAATATGTTTGGTACAAGAATGATATATAAATTCTTCACCAAATTGATCGCGCTTTCGCTATCACAATTCACCGTCACATCCTTCTGCTGAAGCCTCAATTCATTTATCATTCCTCTTAACTAAACACCTTCCTTGAATGCCTCTGTCACTGTCATATACTCCGCTTTTATTGTGGAAAGTATAATCACAAACTGAAGCTTCAACATCCAACTGATTGCTCCACCCGTTAATCGAAAGTCGACCTTGTATTGTCCACATTCCCTGCATAATCCAAATTCATAGCCTACAATTTTTCCCTCTAATTTCTCAAATGTCAAGACGTAGTCCTTCGTACCTCGTACATACTACAGTTGTTATGTCACTGCCTCCCAGTATTGCTTGTTGGAATTAAACATGTATCTGCTTACAACACCCACAATATGTGAAATATCCAGTCTCTTAGAGACCATGAGATACATTAAACTGTCAACTGTGCTTAGAGCTGGACACGAACTGAGTTTAACCGTTTGGATTGACTCGGTAAAACCCTGTTCGAACAGAAAGTCTTATTGTTTGAACTTTGTTCGAACACACATGGTGTGTTCAAAAAAAAATTCAATTCAATTTCAAACACAGTCCTGTTTGACTCGACTCGAACTTGAATTCGACTCAAATATTGATCGACTCGACTCGACTCGACTCGACTCGATTATATATATATATATATATATATATATATATATATATATATATATATATAGAGAGAGAGAGAGAGAGAGAGAGAGACAGAGAGAG
This sequence comes from Liriodendron chinense, assembly GCA_003013855.2. Lineage (NCBI taxonomy): Eukaryota > Viridiplantae > Streptophyta > Magnoliopsida > Magnoliales > Magnoliaceae > Liriodendron > Liriodendron chinense. The sequence continues at coordinate 1,228,028 of ML058432.1, read as the reverse complement.
AGAGAGAGAGAGAGAGAAGAAGGGTGGATGACAAATAAAAGTGACTGTGAGCCCAGGACGGTTTCAATGGTGGACATCATTCTCCTCATTGTTTCTTATGGTGTGGTCCATTTGAGTTTTGTATCTGCCTCATTTCTTATTTAATGCCTTAAAATAAGCTGTACAAATGGATGGACGGAGTGGATAAAACAAATACATCATGGTGGGACACATAGAACGAAAAAATCGATATTTACTATTCAGTAGTAGAAAAAATATTTTCAAGCGAAAAAAGCAAAATTGTTCGAACTAGTTTGAACTCGTAAAAATTGTTCGAAATCCATATGTTCGAACATGTTCGAACATGATTGGGTTAGACCAAATTGAGTTCGAACAGAGCCATCCTGTTCGAATGTTTGTTCGAACATTGTTCGAAGACACCCACTCAAGCAACCAAACAATCCGATCTGGTCCATGTTCGACTCGGATCAGATCGTTGTCCACCTCTAACTATTCTAGATTAAGGCACATGAGACATATACCACTTTTCTTCATTTGTAGTGGGATATTGCTCTGAAAAAAGTCGAAAGTTAGCAACATGGGGTGTGCTAACTGGTTAACCTTGTCTATCTCAAACTTGACCAAGAACTTCTGAATATATTTACCTGAGACAACCATAACCTGCTTCTTTTCATGTCTTTGTGTATATCGATGCCGAGAATCTTTTTACATCCCCTAGATCTTTCATCTCGAATGTCCTTTATAACTAAGGCTTCAATATGTTAATCTTAAACATGCTATGGTTGGCGATAAGTATGTCATCAACATATAATAGTAGGATAATGAATTTTTCATCATTGAGTGCCTTGAAGTAGACACAATGATCATATTCACTCCCAATAAACCACTGACTCACCATGACAGTATCAAATTTCTTGTACAACTGTCTATGAAACTATTTCAGGTCGTACAACAACCTCTTTAACTTGCAAACCTTATTATCTGACCCATGTACCCAGAATCCCTCTGGTTTCCTTATGTAAATCTGCTCTTTTAATTTTCCATATAAGAAAGCAGTTTCACATCCTATTTGCTACAATTTTATATTGTATTGGGCAACCAACACCAACACAAATCTGATAGATACCTGCTTGACAACAGGTGCAAAGATCTCACTGAAGTTAACGCCTTCTTTCTGAGTATTCCCTTTCACAACCAATCTAATCTTGTACCTATCATGTTTCTTCTTATAAATCCACTTACACCTGATCGCTTTCCGTTCAAAGGGAAGCTTCACTATCTCCCACATTTTATTCTTGTACAAAGAGTTTATCTCGTATTGCATCACGACCATCCACTTCTCAACATCGTTATCTTCCAATGCTTCCTGGAACGTAGACAGATCCCCCTCATTCGTAATGAGAGTGAATGTAATATTTGAGTCGTCTCTATATCTCACCTGGTAATCTATGATCTCTTGGTAGATTTTAACTCACAGGTGGCGGTTCCACCTACTCCTATACATGTACTTGCGACTTAATCGACTTTTTTCCTGTGTTTCAGCCCTTATCAATTTTAATGTCAATTACTGTTAACTTTTCTATTTCCATGTGTTCATGTTAGGAATTCTCATCAAACTTGACATCACAGCTAATTGTGATCTTCCATGTGGCCTGGTCATATAGACTATATCCCTTCACACTACCACCATAGTTGACAAAGATACACTTCTTCACCCTTTGGTCTAGTTTATCTCTCTCAACTGATGGTATATGATATTAAGCATAACAACTAAATATACACAGCCCAAAGTAGTATACTTCCTGACCACTTCATAGTTCTTCAAGAATCTTACAATCAATGGCATTAGGTGGGGACCAATTCACCAAATAGCAAGCCTCTTAATGGCCTCAGCCCATAGGTCCTTGCCTAACGCAGTGTTGCTCAACATGCTTTGAGCCCTCTCCAAGAGAGTCTGATTTATACGTTCTGTCATACCATTATGCTTTGGTGTGTGGTTGATTGTGTTCTACCTCACAGTCCCCTCCATCTTACAAAATCGATTAAATTCATTTGAAGCATACTCCCCGCCATTACCTTAACACTTTCACCTATTGCCTTGACTATTTCTCAACCATAACCTTTCAAGCCTTGAAGGCAGCAAACACGTCAGATTTATTTTTTAAGAAATAAACACACATATTTCTATAATAATCATCAATGAATGCTACAAAGAAAGACGACCATCCTCTAGAAAGCCACGAGCAACGACGGCCATGCATTTGAGTGCACATAATCCAACGGCCCCTTACCACAATGCTTCCTAGTTTTAAATGACAATTTTGAATGTTTACCATATATGCAATGTTCACATACATACAAATGAAAAAATTTTAAATCAGGAATTAAGCAACAATCGAGCAATACCTTCATACCACACTCACTCTTGTGGCCTAGGCACACATGCCACACACGTGTTGTCGTGGATTCCTGTAACGCCCCGGATTTTCGCTAACTTAGGAGTTGAAAGTCCCTGGGCATTACCTTCAGTTTGTCGGTTATAGTGCGTACCCGCACGTGTGTTTACATGTATTGGGGACTAAAATGAATGTTTTTACCAAAGAAATGATAGAATTAGTTTAGGAGTTGGAAGATCACATGGTTCAGAAGAGTTTTCCAACGATTGGGTTGACTTGGGTATGTCGATGTCTGGAGAGAACTAAGGAAATAACCCTAAATTATCAATCTATTCGTAGATCGACAAGACGATCATAAATATTTTACCGGACCCTGGTGTTTTAACCTATTTTTGGTATTTCAGGTTTTTTGAACGGTTTAGATTTGGTAAAAACCCTCTCTTTTAAAAGGTGCTACGTTTTGAAATGCCAAAAAGTTGCGATTTGTACTTGGAGTGACAAATCAAAATCTTTATTATTAGGATTTCAATTATTTAGTATTTTTTATTGAATCCAAATGGAGGGTACTTCCTTATTTACATAAATAACTTAAAGTAAATGGAAACTTAAACATTATTTTGTAAATAAGGCTGACAAGTAGCCTGGACCTGGGAAGGAACTCACTGTGCAGGGAAGAAACCCTGAATTTTTAAAGAAAATGGATAAGGGACGACCGGCCGACCGGATTGGCAACCCGTCGACCGGTTGCTGCTATCTCTTATGGGGGGGAAACGGATGGTCAGCAAGGACCGGCTGACCGGATCCGACGGGACTCGATTTTTAAGGGGGTTTTAAACCCCATTCGATCTCTTTCTTTCTCTTTCCTTTCTCTTTCTCTCTCATTTATCTCCTTCATCTTCTTCTCTCCTAAGCTCCCTAGCCCTCCTAGCTCTGTTCTTCTCTTCTCAAACCCCATTCCTTCCTCAAATCCTCAGCCATGCCCATGAAAATCTCGAATTTCTAAGATCTCTCCGGCCAAAATCTGGTGGCTTTGGGTCGGATTTAACTCCACATGCTAGGTAAGATGTTCTTCTACCTTGTCTTCCATCTCTTCTCTCAATTTTCTTCCTTTTTATGTCATTAGGGTTGGAAACCCATTTGTTTATGTCGAAACCCTAACCTAGGGTTTGCTCATGTTAGGGCTCGGGGCCCCGGCTATCATATTGGGTGCGGCCCATGCCTTATGGAAGCCGTGATCGGGCAAGGCCCCATGTGGATGCCATCATGCTCCAACTCCGGCCCGATTCACCGAATCGATTTGGGATTTTTCCAAATTCGAAATACCAAAACACTAAACCCTAATTAGGCATTTAATTAGAGTAAATCCTAATTGATTAACACTAGACTTGTGATTCATTGTAGGTGATTGAGGTATTCTCCAATTTTCGACGTTCGGGCCGTATTCGAATCGCTGAATTTCAACTATAAGGTGAAGATCTACCCTCAAGCTTACTCTTGACAAATCCTAATTAATGATTGCTTGAGTTTATATGTTAATTGTTGATGTGTGCATAACATGTTCAACTGAAATGCCTTTATGGTTGTTTGATTGATAACATGCTCGATGAAATGCCTAAATGATATAAACTTACAATATTATAATATATTTATGCTTGTGGATGTATGTGACGCCCTGTGCCATCTGAGCTGTGTCATCCGAGTCCTTTGGATCGGTTGGGCCAGTCGATCGGGTCAGGTGCTTAGATATGTTTATGATTAGGTATTTAATAACCTAAATTGTTATTATAATAAGTTATGTGTTGCTTTAGATTAAGCTACTGAAAACCGTTGATACAGTGTACTGTCTGCCACTAGGTTAGCAGTCGCAGACTTATTCGATCGACTAAAGGCGGATACGATCAATTGACAGTGGGCATTGTTGGGTTGTCGTCGTCCACTTGGGTCCATCAAATAAGCCCCATTCAGAGTTAATCATTCTTGTATTTCATTCTTGAATCACACTATATGGAATCTAGAATACCATCATTCCCACTATGAATAGTCCACTTAAAACCATACTGCGACTCGATCCACCAAGTCTCATGAGCCAGGCATGGTGGTATGAGACACCTGTGTCTGAGTTGTCGGCCTACGCTGGGGTGCTATCTCCCCGTAGTGACTAGTGAGCATTGACAAGGGGTGACTAATTGTTGTTCGAATGGCCCTTGTGACAAATGTGACCCTGGCTGATATTTACGTGCCTGTACACCATTTGAACGACCCGGGCGTGTATTGGGTTAATTCCGAGTGAAACACCTACACCTCTGAATTAAATTAGTCATAATTGATATTTGGAAGATGAGACATTCCGCTTGGTTTGGGTGTGTCCTGACGAGTTACGGCCAAACCATGCTTTTATGGGTGTATAACCCAAACCTTGGATCGAGGGGTTACTGGCAATGATTGGCGACGCATCGTAGGGAGCCAGATAGTCCTAGTTAGACTTTACGATACGATGTAGGTATTCTGGCTTCACCAATTTACTGAATGAATTGGACTAATAAATACTTTAATTAATTATGCATACATGACATTGCATTTGAGAGGGACTCGTGTGGCCTGGTTGCTTGATGTGGCGCCAGTGCTACCTTGAGCACTTCATGTCATTTCTCTGTATCATCCGGGTTGAGTACTCAGTCACGACTTACGACCTGCTAGACAGGTGAACTGTGGATTCTGATACCAGTTGGTCGGGCCAGGGCTTGCCCGGGACATGCATTGTGTGCGAAATCATGACATCCACAGTATTTATTCAACTAGCCTAGGATGATGTATGATTTGTATGTGGACATTACCTAAACTTGTTTGATTTGACAACATGCTTAAGAATAATACACTTATATGAACCTGGTTATAATTTAAATATCCCGAGTATAATCTTGAGGATATTTCTTCACTATGTTGGTGTTCGACGCCTTCTATTTGACATATGCAGATGTCTCAAGAATAGAACCAGATGGTGGTGCACTTGAGGCGCCCTAGTAGTCTTCTATCTTCATCCCTTTTGGTAGATGTATTTTCCCTTCCTATTATTTTTATTGCGATTCGTATAATTCTCATATGGGCTTACACTGCGATTGAATTGTACATCTAGGGTGTTGGCCTTATATTTTTAGATTTAGTTACCTCCGCTCTGCTTATGATCCACTAATTGAAATACGTTACTCTGATTATTTATGAATGGAATGAATGTAAATCTAATTGAGGACACACATGAGTGCATTTTTCATGTGTGGCATTCCTAAAATAGCATTTTATTAAGTTAACACTCAGGAACTCGAGATCAGAGTCTCCAGTACTCCAGTGCCAAAATTTCGGGTCGTTACAGTTGGTATCAAAGCAGAGTATTGAGATAACCAGGATCTTAGGAATGAGAATTATACAAACCATAATGATAGAATGTTGGGACATTTAGGATTATAATTTTATACATGAGAGAGATACTCTTGGGTCTAGAAAATTCCTATGGTATAGGGAACCCATCGACGAAGAGACTTGGATTCTAAACTCCTTTGGAAACTCTTAGGATAATTGTTTGGATTTAGATAACCCTTTAGGTTCATTGAAAATATAGGTATCCATCTCATTGAATGCTAGCCCTACCAGCACAACCTACAGGGACTATTTCCCTTAGGACTTATTACAATTGAGAACACGAAGTGGTGGAACTACAAATGAGCAAAGTATTTGCGATTTGATCCAAGTTCTAAATCCTAGTAGTTATTAACGGACTCACTGCTTGGCAGAGCAGCAGACCAAATTTCTCTAGGATTAAGAAATGATACGATGAACTTTCTACCCTGCCAAGCAGGAAATCAATGTATCCGGCTCAGACCTACTATAACCTGTCCTTCCATGCTAGCTACTAGTAATTAGAGACTTGTTACTCACCCTTAGGAGTTGTTGAAGATAGTTGGTAAAGGCCTTAGGCCCAAGGAAAGTTCATCTAGTGGTCACAGATAAAAGATCATTATCATCATCTAGTGAAGGATTTGAAGTTGAGGATATCGTCCGCAATACTCCAATCGAGAGTCTTAATTTACTTGAAGGTGCAGAAGGAAATGGTAATGAACTAGAGGGTGCATCATTCAATGTACTAGATAAGAATAGGATCACCACCCTTGCCAAGTACAGGAAGTGAAGTTGACAAGGTAGGCCATCATCTGCAGATCGAAGAACTTAGGTCACAAGGAGAAGCCATCATCTGCAGATCGAAGAACTTAGGTCACAAGGAGAAACCATCAAGGTAGTCGATCCCGTTCGTTGAATTGCTTCAAGTGTGGGAAGTTTGGGCACTCCAAGAAAGACTACAACAACTAAACAAATATGGTTACCCAATTCAAATAGAAATGATCACATGAAATTTCACATGCTTCAACTAGGGCGAATCAGGTTGATCCTCTCAATGGGCGGTCGTATTGTTGAAATCAATGGAAAGCCAATGGTTCAACTCAATGCAAGTATGTTGCTCACGTAGTGAGTCAATGGACCAAATGTTGATGGCATGAAATGATCATGGTGCGACCCAAGTTGTTATAGCTCGTTAGCCCATTTTACCCAAATTTTCTATATACAAGTAGTGTATAGATCATCTAGTAAGGTTAAGCTAGAATTGATTAAAGTACATAAGTCGAAACCATAGCAGAGTCCTTCCTTCTAGTAGAATTCGATCTCTCCCTATAAATTCACACCCATCCTTTAAATCAACCCCAACACACATCATTTTCAACTCCTTTCTATAACCATAGATACCAATATCTTAGTACGCATCGTTGATGAGAGGAATGGAATACTTTACGACCCATTCCAATATATGGATCCAAACATAGCTTTCAGACCTTGAGAGTAAAACATAGTTTTTCTTTTGAATTCTAGTTGTAGTATGACAATGCTCGGCTAGAACCTCTTAACTAAGGCTAAGAGGTGAAGCTTGTAGCTAGTTTTTATATTGGATTTGTTTTGATTCAAGTACTTTACTTTAAGTTTGGATTTTAAGTTCTAGTTTGAATAAAAGTTGGTATTTTTTTATGTTTTATGAGAGTCCATGTGCTTCGGACATGGGTTCCTTGCAATTCTCTGAGATTATCATATTTGGATTGGTTAGATTCGAATTGTAATAACCCTAGAGCATACCATAGTCTCTTAGCATAGTTGTTACTTCGAAGGCTACATATTCGAATTCTATATGCTTCATTAGAACTAGACCCTTACTTTCAGATTTAAGTGGAGATTGTTTGTGTTTATTGCTAAATCTTCCAACTAAAAAAGAGATAGAACTTCAATTCTAGTTGTGTTATGCTTGGATGAATAAATTCACATGGAACTACTACAAGTGGATCCTTAATGCCTTAGTTCCATTAATTAATATTTTTTTCACAAAAGTTACTATTTTTACTTAGTTTATGAAATCAAACTTCAAATTTTCTTAATTCAAAGTTGCTAGAATAATTTGAATTGGTTTACCCTAATTCCCTGTGGATCAACCCTCGATCTTACCGAGATTATTACTACATCGCAACCTTGCACTTGAGGTGAGTGAACAGTAATGAACCAATTCAAATGGGGAGTCATGTGAAAAGACTGCTCCCATTTCCAAAACCCACTCCTTATGGAAGTGACCCGACTTGAAAACTGACAACACATTGTAACCACTCTCCCCTTCTTCGAATTCTGCTTAATTGGCCTCCTTCGTAGAATTTTCTGATTTTTCTTCCTTCATGCAATCTTTCTTTATATGTCACGTCTTCTCACAATTCTAGCACTTCAATTTCGCCTTACCCTTATACTTGGACTTAGATCGAGGCTTTCCCTTCTCTCGCTTAAACTATCTACCCTAGACAGACAATGCATCCGTAAAAGACCATTCGCCATCACTTTTCATTCTTAACTACTTCAAATCAAGGGTTTAGATAACGGTCTCAATGTTTAAGATATCTTTACCACAGTACAAAGTATCACCTAGATATATACTCGTAAGAATCTGGAAGAGAAGACAACAAGATTGGGGCTTTATCTTCTTCCTCCAATCTTACTTCCACACTTGTCAACTTGCAAAGTAGCTGATTGAGCGTGCTAATGTTTTCATTAAGGTCTGACCCTTCTGCCATCTTTAGATTATAGAGTTGCTTCTTCAGATATGGACAATTGATCAGAGATTTCGTCATGTACAAGCTTTCTAACTTCATCTAAATTCCAGCGGTAGGTCTTCTGATCAAGGACGTTATAGAAGACATCATCACCCAAAGATAATTGAACCGAGATAATTGACTTTTGATTAAGTTCTTCCCATTCTTCATCTGCTTGTAGTTTTAGGACACTTCACTTTACTAGGGAGTGCTTACTATAGCCCCTGCTGAACTAGAAGGCCTCTCATCTTCACCTCCCGCAATTCAAAGTTGTTTTTTTCTGGTGAATTTTTCTGTCTCATACTTCATGTTTGATGCCTTCATCGCCATGTCTCATATTCAAATTTAAAGTCCAAATGTATCTCTGATACCTCAGCCTAAGCTCTGATCCCACTTGTTAGGATGTCGCAAAAGCAATCACTGAGTAGAATTAAACAAGTGATAAATAAATAAAAACAAGCAACATAGAGAACACATGATTTTGCGTGAAAAAACCCTTTGCGGGAAAAAACCACGACACAAAGCAACAAGCAATCCACTATGAAAATGAAAGTACAAGAGATGGAATCAGCTTACAAATACGAGAACCCTAATTTCCTCCTTTTCAAACCCTAAAAATGATTTTGCTCTCCTTGTTCTACTCTAATCTCATATTATACCCATATATATAGTGTTACACCCGAAATAATAAGAAACGAATTGCACAATTACATAAAACCTGCGCGCTCCGTCAATCTAAGCTTCGATCGATTAAGTGCCATTGACCGAATTGTTGATCGATCAAGGTCCTCATGTTCGATTGACCGAACATGGCCAAAATTGTCCAGCGAGCAAACTAAAAAAAAAAAGGGGAAGAATTTCGATCAATCGATCAGGGTGGTCGATCAATCGAGGACCCCTGTATCAGGATCAATTAAAGGCACCCCAATTTCAACAATTCCTTCATCTTGATGAGGCACATTATATGAATGGGTTGGATGGCGTATAAACACTATGGTGGACCTTACACAAAACTAAGGTTGGGCATCTCATCTCAACTGGCCTATTCGAGTTTTGGATCATCATGATCTTCGGTTCTAGAGTGAACATTGGGTAGTGTACCTGATGGACCCGTAGCACTCGGACACCATAAATAGGCCAAGCTTGATTTTCCTAACCGCTTATGAGAGAATATATTTGCATATTTTCTACTCATTCGAACACAGACCTTCCACTTTGATACCATGTTTGACCACTTTCTCTAAAAGCTCTAGCCGTTAAGAGGATAGGGTATCAATATGTATATCAAGGGAATTTAACAAGACTGTCATTTTAACCAAAAAATTGAATTTACTGATGCTTACGCTCTCTTGCTCAGTCACAAGGCCGCTGATTATTGGCTGAGCTATTCAAAAAAGCTAAAAGCACCCTAGTCCAATGGCCAAAGACCCAGCCTAATTATCTTATTGTAATTCATTTGGACGAACGTATAGTAGCATCTCATTTTCTTTTTGTTTCTAGAAGGTGAGTATAATTTTATTACCAACTATGAGGGGCACAACTGCACAAGGCAAAATTATATGCTATGAAGAATAAAAGTGAAAAAGAAAGTTGAAAAAAAAAAAAAGTAAGGGAAGTAGCCCACTGGGACGATTCAGAACAAACCAAGGTGAAAAATAAGATATTCAATGTCATCCAAATGAAAAAGGAAATGCAATAAGACTGGTACCCGCAACATGGAGAGTGCTCTTCCTGGCTTTGAATTTTGTTGTGTTTTCCCTCATCCACTTGCAATAATATTGTTAATACCCTTTTATAGACTCTGATCAACTATTATAGTCCCATTATCAACTCTCCGAAAATGAAACGGCCCTTTCATCTAGCAGACATTAATCTTCTTCTTAATCTAGATTTAAATTGTTTAAAAATATAATAATAATAATAATAATACAAAATCAAACTAATTAGAAGCATGATTAGCAAGCCAATGCAGGGATTGACCAAATCTCCGACATGACAGCTGAGATTATGACGTCCTCATGGCCCACTGGTGTAAAATGTTCAGGTGCTATTTTGTTTGGCTTTAAAGTGGGAATTTGATTACAAGTAAATTGATTATATGTTTGGCTAACTAGTAAAATGCTTACAGTATATAAAATAGGTATTCACACCACATAGAGCTTGGGGTGGTAAATCCTGTCAAAATTAACAAATGACATAAAAATGACTTGATCTTTTTAGGGCTACCGGAGAACATCAAAGCATAGATGCACAAAACAAATTGGATGTACTCTACTCATCACAATGCACCTCAAATACAATCTAAAAGTTTTTAGTGGTGGACGTCTTCTCTCATGTAAGTCTATTTGATGATCAATCAAGTTGTTTTTTTGGTTCACAGGGGAGCATCAATAGACATACATGATGGACATACTAAATGTACTAAACATATTAAGGTAGGCCCCACACACCATGAGTGTGTATCAACTATTATGTTTTATTATATATAATGTCTTTTTAGCCGTAAAGAATTTGAGTGTAATATGAAATATAACTTTCCCCAAGTTTCATATTACAGCGAATAGTTGTAATATATTTACAATCTATAAAGCTTTTACAGGTAAACGAAGGTATCCTAATAGCCCTTGCAATTAGATTACCTGAAATAACCCTTAACAAAAATAGAAGAAAATGAGGGCATATGAAGACTTCTTTTTTATTATTTTAGTTTTCATGAAGAACGGGAAGTTGGGAGTGGATTGCCTGTCTCCCAGGCACAGAGATATTCCTATCCCAGAGCTATATGGGCCAAGGAGATGTATGTGAAAAATCCACTTCGTCCATCTGTTTTCAAAAACCACAATAGGAGATTCTCAAAATCAGGAAGATCCAAAACTCATTTGAGCCATACCAAATGTCACCCCGTGTTCTATCAAGATAATATTTGTACCTACAGTTTATCTGACAGGTAATAACTGCAGGAACAGTTTGGATGGCATACAAACATTATGGTCATCTCTAGGAAGGCTTCAATGGTGAACATTTACTCACCCACTGTTCTGTTATTGTGGCCCACCTAAGTTTTCGATGCCTGAATTTTAGATTCTTGTCCTATTGTGATCTTTCAAAATAGGCGGTCGGAGTGGATTTGTCACGTACATTTCTGTAGACCCCATATAGCCATGGGATTAGGTAGAGGTGGCAATGGGTTGGGTCGAGTCGGGTCATTTCCACCTCAACCCTAACCCGACCCAAATTGAATTCGGATTGGATTTTCCCAACTCAAATTAAACCAGGTCGGTCGGGTCAGGTTGACCCGCATTTAATGATCAACTAGCTAACTAATTTGTAGATTAAACTAGATGCATATAACACTAGCATTCAATTGAAAATCAAACCATCTATGTTTAATAGGTATATATATATGTGCCACACGACGAGAAAGAGTGGGAAATGAGCAACTACCATTGAAAACTTCTTGTTGCAATAGACAGCGCTGATCAAGCTGATGTTTGTAGTTTACCTGAATCAAGGTCTAAGTGAACTTATGAAGGGGTTAGATGGCAAATAAACCTCAAAATGGACCGTAGTAAAGTTTCAACGTTAGTCAGTCGTTCAATCCCATGCTTTCTGTTGTGTGGTCCACTTGAGCTTTGGATGTGCTTCATTTTTTATCTTATGCTTTAGAATAGTCTGAAAAAATTGATGGACGGTTCTGATCTAACAGATAAATTAGGATGAGGCCCAGGGAAATTCCACACTGTAAAAGTGGGTTGTGTAGTGCGCAATCCATACGTGAGAGAGAAAATCGGCTGGTTTTTTTAGCTGACGTCATTGGCTATGATGTGTACAATGAGAATAGACGGCACTGTAAAAGTGGGTTGTGTAGCGCACAATCCAGGGAAAGAAACACCGGTTAATGACCATTAAAAACCTTACGTGAGCCACAAAAGTTTTCTATCAACCTGATATTTGTATTTTCCTTTCTTTCCTGTCCACGTGACTTTATCAACAGATCAGATGGTCAATAAACATTATGGTGGATTCCAAGAAGTTTTTAACGGTAGGTGTTCAATAAACACTGTTTTCTGTGGTGTGGTCCACCTAAAACTTCCACCCATTTCATTTTTGAAACTACACCCTAAAATAAACTAAAGAAACAGATGGACGGCATGGATATACAAAAAATACATTCAGGTGAGCCCTATGGTCAGGGTCTCACCCACCTTGCTGGTTCCGGGGTCTCAGTCACCCAAGTCCCGCCCCTCTCAAATATTGGAGAGATTTTTTCTGCAAGTCTTTCTCGAATACCTCGGACTCTCTTGCTCGAGCGAAAGACCCGATTAAGAGGTTTCATTCATAGTGCGCAAAAGGCTATTTGCACTATGGAGCGCAATGGATCATTGCTCTATATATATATATATATATATATATATATATATATATATATATATATATATATATATATATATATATATATATATATATATATAACCGAGGCTTTTTTTATATAGTACTTCTAGTAAGCAAATACTAAAAGAGAAAAATAAATGGATAGAATGAAGTATGTCCAGCATTTTTATTTTTATTTTTTGACCATTAGATCAAATCAACAAGATCATTTGATATTTAATTTTTTTAAATAGTTAAATTGTAGGTAGAATTATTGAAATTGAACCATTTGATCCTTTCTTTTTAACGATCCAATAAATTCCTATCAACAATCAAATAAATATAACTATTAAGATAATTTTATTAATTTATTTTATGGACCACTAGCTATCATTTCAATTCTTCAATAAATGAGCACCAGCAAAAAAAAAAAAAAAATCTCATGATATTTTACTTCTACATGTCATAAAATGTGATCATTGGTGTGCACATGTTTATTAAATTAACAGGCATGTAGACCGTTCCCAGCAGGGTGTGTGAGAAAAAAAAACAGTGTATTATTTAACTAATAAGAAAATCAATATATAATAGTCTACTTAACCCCTATATGATTCGGGTCGGGTCGGGTCGGGTCAGGTCGGGTCGGGTTGGGTCACCTTTAACCCTAACCCGACTCGTAACAATCCGGGTTAAGTTGGGTCAACCCAAAAATTAAATTCAGGTCAAATTTTTTAAACCCAAACTAGAAAAAACTGGGCCGAGTCGGGTCAGCCAGTGGGTTAAATTCTGCCAGGTATAGAATCGGATACATCTCTTGCTGGGGTCACACGCAATCCGCTCCCGAGGAAGTCAATTCCATAAAGCATTCCTACTTTCTTTTCATTCCTTATTTTATTTGCACTAGCAACAAAAAGCGAAAACCATCGTTCTATATAAATATATGTGCACCCCAAGTACTCTACAAAGGACCCAAAGCACAATAGCTTTCGTATCCTCTCTTTACCCTCCATTCTTCCTGCAAGAAAGCCATATGGCTACTTGCACATGGCCCATTGCACTATCATTCTTGCCTCTTCTCTTCTTTCACGTGTCCGCAATCCGACCATTGGCAGTGATTCTGTCCACAGTCGCCGCCACCATTGAGCTTAGATGAGCTGTTGCTGCATAGACCAGTGGCACCATCTAGGCCGTCTTCATGCACCTATGGCCATCATAGCTCTCCTGGTGATAGAGGAGAGGAGGGTTGCCCTGTAAGGCTTAAGAGCATAGGTGGGCCATTGGTTTCCATGCATAGAAGATCTCCTTAGCACCGTTCATCAGAGAGCAATAGCGTAGAAGAGAATGAGTATGTCTCATTGTAACTATAGAGTTCGTTTTGCATGTGGTGTGTACACGTGACCATCCACCATGTCTCACTCGATGGGGTCCACATGCAACCATAGTTAGATGATCGGAACCGTTCATTTTTGGCGCACTATCCCTGGATGCACCATGGCCGAAAATCATGCGAAATGGATAGTCTGCTCAGCGTCATTTTTGGACAACTGCCCATTGTTTAATGCTCAAAAGAAAGACGGTTCAGATAATCCGGCTATGGTGCATGTGGGTTCCATCTAGGACGCATGTTAGATGGGCCAATCAGGCCACATATGCAAAACAAACCTTCTCTATGCATGAATCGACCTCTGCCACTGTTGCGTGTGAGGTCCACTGGGGATTGTGTGTGCCATCCAACCTGTCCAGCAGGATGCCAATGGGAAGCCCCAAAAATATGCAAATCCGATAATTAGGTGGGCCACAAACCGAAAGCCTCCGAATTTACATGCTGGGCCGCATGACTGTTGATTGGCCTGATTCTTTGGTCATTCCTTTTCAGGGTGGAATGACCCAACTGAAAAGGTTAGATTCCATGCACATTAAGTTGGCCCCACGCACAAGAGATTCTGGAGTCCGTTCGTCGTGAGAATAGATTAGAATATGGAGAACATGGAGCGTCTGATTTCTGGTTTGGATTGCGTATAGAAATTTGGTCTTTACAATATTATGGATGGTTCTTCATGTGTAAACTATCACGTCTTTGGACATGGTTGGATATGCGGAATCCATGGAAATTGTTTTCGACTTTTGCTGAAACACATAGCTAGATTACTTAAGTAATCTTTACACTTGAATATGGACTTCCTTTGGGATTTTTATCCAACAATTCCCTACAATATCTAGTTTCTGGTAAGCATACTTCCAGCTTTCACGTTTAGGGCCCGTCCAAAATTGCAGAAACTAGACCGGAAACCAGGTTCGAGAAAATTATGTTCTAACCGTTGCTTGTGGCATGGCCCACTTGGGCTTTGGATCCGACAAAGAACCTAACCCCTCGCCTATTTTAGTCCCGCAAGACAGATGGCCGGGTTGGATGGCAAATAAACATTATAATGGGCCCTAAGATGTTTTTTATGGTGGACGTTCAATCAACATTGTTTTCCTGTGCTGTGGTCCACTTGAGACTTAGATCTGCCTCATCTTTTGTCTAATGCCCTTAATTGAGCTTTCAAAATGGATGGACCGTGTGGATATAAAACACATGTGTCATAGATGTGCAACACATACATGAATGTGGGTGACGCTAACTTCAACCTCTTTTCCCTTCCGTAGAAACAATATAGGGGACCGTTTCCAATAATCCCTGGTTTCAACCAAATTAAGCTTCCGTGCAGAATCTTGTTTGGCTAGAACTTGTCACCAAACACACCAGTTAAAATCGAATTATGCTAAAATCTCTATCTCGATTTTAAACTGGAAACGAGTTTCAGGTGCCAACGAAACAGGCCCTTACCTAAGCTTGTTTCTGAGCATACTAAAAAAGGGTAAAATGACATATTTAGCCTTATTTTGAAAGGAAATAGAAAATCGAGCACGACAATAAAAAAATAAAACCGAGCACGACCAAATAGATCCAAGCTCGAACCAGATTTTTCTGGAGCAAACTAAACTCGAGCCGCATGCGTCAGCCCAAAACCCAAACCAGGCCAATCCACGAGCTAGGGTGGCACTAAAACGAGCCAAACCAAACTAGGGCTAACTCAGCTCAGCCCAGATCGTTGCCCACCTCTAGTCATGTACTCACGTGATTAAATACATGTGGACATAATTTTCCTAATATGTGTTATATCCACATAATCCATCTCTTTTGCAATATCATTTTAGGGCATGAACCTAAATATCTAGCTTCACCCAACACTTTTGTGGGCTGCAAGAAGTTTTTAATGACAGGCGTTCAATCCCAATTGCTTCTGTAGTGTGGTCAATTTTCATTTTGTATGTGGCTCATTTTTTGTTTCTTTCCATAAAATGATCTTGCAAGATGAATGGATAGTGTGGATATAATACATACATCATGGTGGGGCCCACAAAAATATGCCACATCGACACACCTCGGTCATCCAAGTTAGTGGGCATTCAGACATATTACTATGATTTGACAACTTAGTTTATCCAATCAGCTACAAGGATTAACTATATGAGTTTTCACACTGCATTATCGTGAAACTCGACCATCCAAACAAGCCTAAAGAGTCGTCTAAGCATACATGCATGCATTGTAAAACTTGTGTGCATGCCACACATGTGCCAACAGTGGTGCATACGAGTAAGATCCAATATTTGAAGTACTAAAGTACGTAGATCATAATCTAACATTAGAAATGTCACACACTCACATGCAAATCATCACATTAAAAAGTTAATCTATGTATGGACCTACATTAATATGAAATTTAAACATATTAAGGAGTACATTTAATCAAAGAGAAAAAAAGTGGACAACTAACACTAGAGTTATAGAAGAAAGCTTAAGGGGATCTTCTCACCTTGTGAGGCTAATGTATGTCACTTGGGATTTTCAAATCACGATGTCGATGTATGTCACTTGTGATTCTCGATTAGTGAGGTCGATGTGTGTCTCTTTGTGATTTTCGGATCATATCGTGGTAACTATTACTTATCTTGGGTTTATCCTTTATATGGTATCCTTGTCTAATGATCGTGATGTCGACTATGGGAAAAGGGGACTCGTAAATTGTTGTTGTGAACTGGATTAATAAAGGTCGGCTTAAGCATACATCCGTTGTACCTTTGATATCAATTGCAAGTCATTTGAGATTTTCAGACCATGAGGTCAATGTATGTCACTTTGTGATTTTCGGATCATGGGGTCGATGAGTATTTTTGTGATCGGACGGATCATTGTTTCATAGCTTCCACATGAGATCAATGTATGTCGCTTTGCGATTTTCGGATCATGAGGTTGATAAGTATTTCTGCGATCGTACGGGTCATTGTTTCATGGCTTCCGCATGAGGTCGATGTATGTCCTTAGTTGATTTTTGGACCATGTCGTGGATACCTGCATCAGTGGGTTTACCCACAAGTTCGGATGGATGTGCATCCCCAAGCCGATGTGCATTCATGTATTTTATACATTCAATCAAGATTATATCCTATGATATCTACTTTAATTGTTTCGTTTGTTTTCGTACACTTATCTATAATGATGGAAGTGTAATCTTAGAAGGAATTTTTCACTGAGATGACCACTCATTCTTTATATGTAATTACACAAAACAGATGGACGTGGACCAGAGGATTCTCATGATGTGGAGGAGGAGCCATCTGAGGAGCTCTTCTATAGCACCGTTGAACTCTTCTATAGTTTCTTTATTTTGTTATTATTGGACTTTGAATTCATGTAATGTGATTGTAATAATGTCCCTTTCTGAGTTGTATGTTGTACTTGGATTGCTTGTTTTCTCAATTTTTGGTTTATCTTACTTGTCATGTATACCATACTATATAGAACAATGATGAATGTGCTCGATTCCATAAAATGTGAAATTTAGAAATACATATAATGTTAGGAAAATCGGCAGCGGAAGCGGAAGCCGAACGCGCAGAGTAATGCAAGATCAAACGAGAAACACTATGCAATCAAGCCACACACAAGCATTCAACCACAAGAGAATCCGTTTTCACATGGAAAAACCCCTCAATGGGTAAAAAATCATGGCATAAAGCGATCCACTATGATAAACAGAAGATTATAGAAGATTACAGAGATTGACAACCCACAAGCAAAGAAAAATAGAGAAAACCCAAGCTCTCTCTCTCTCTCACAAATCACTCTCCCCTCTTCCTAATACGATTAGGAAACCTTAGACACCTTAGGATTCCATCTAAATCTAGATTGCACCCCTTTAAATAGGCAATAACCTGAAAATAGAAACATCTTACACATTACCACGTAACTACATAAGAAACCACGTACGCAGTCAACCGGTCGGCCGACCAATCGACCCTTGCACAAAAACAGGCTAGAGGAGAAAAACGCACAGACCCATTCATGATACCTCGCAGCCTACCGGTCGAAGCCCTCTGCAGACCGGTCTGGGCACACAAAAATTATCCAGCAGCCTTGCTGCGTTATGGGCCAAAAGCTCAGACCGGTCGCCCGACCGATCTGGGCCTTCTTCCATTCCACCGTTTGAAGGCTCTCCAACAATCTCCACTGAGGCTTCAAACGTCGAATTAAAACCATCCTTGCTTCGCCATCTCAACTTCAATCATAGTTTCACCACTTCTCGTGCCACCATCGACTCTAACCTTACACATTCACGCCATTTTCCACTCTTCTCATGTGGCCCTTGGACACTTGCCACATACGAGAAACCGTGGATTCACTTGCCGATCCCTTAGCTCCACCCGTGAATTGTGCTCCTGATCATCTTGTAAAGTTGGCCACACCTCTGTGCCTTTATACACACGAGTGCCCCCTTAAACACTTCACAACAACGATCGCGGCCAATGAACACACACCCTTTCGCCTCGAGTGCACCAAAAGAAATCACATTCATCTTCATCTTGGGGACATGCTTCACATCTTTCAAGACTCATTCAATTCCATCGAACATCATGATGCGCACCATACCAATACCTACAACCTTATGAGCGTAGCCATCGCCCACAAACACCGATTCACCATCATAATCCCTGTATGTCATGAATGAACTCCGGTCAGGACAAACGTGACATGAAGCCCCTGAATCTAGGATCCACTTGCTACCATGAGATCCCTTGCCAGATACAGTCAGAACTTCACAAAGATCGTCACCATCCTCTACGGTATTGGGTTCCTCTCCAAAGAATTTTCATACCTCTCTTACTTCAACTTGGGATTTTGACAATCCCCTCTAATGTAGCCTTCCTGACCACAACTCCAGCACTTCACCTTAGCTTTCACTTTGCCCTTAGTCTTAGATCCTGATTTCAAATATCTCCCACCATGCTCAGAATTTCCTCCCCTTATAAACAGTGCCTCTGAAGAAGAACAAGAACCCACATCACCGCTCTTCTTTCTCATCTTATTTCTCATCGCCTTCGACTGGAGGGCTGAGATAACAGTCTCGACGTTGATGTCTCCCTCCCTGCGCACACAGAGTCCCTAAATGACTCATATGAATCTGGAAGAGAATTCAGTAGGATGCATACTTGATATTCATCCTTCATCGACTCATCTATCTCCACCAACTTGCAAACTAGCCGATTGAACATGCTTAAGTGGTCCTCCACATTCGTCCCCTCAACTATCCTCAAGGTGAACGACTGCATCAACAGGTACATGCGATTCTCTAGAGACTTCTTGGCATAAACCTTCTCTAGCTTTGCCATTATTTCACCCATAGTCTTCTCCTTCGTGACGTAATAGAGGACATCATTCGTAAGGCTCAATAGGATCGAGGTTCTAGCCTTTTTGTTGAGCATCGTCCACTCTTCATCTTTAATAGCCTCGGGTCGCTTTCCAATAGCTTCATCAAGCCCTTACTGAACTAGAAGGAATTCAATCTTCACCTTCCATAGCTTAAAGTTATTTTTGTCAGAGAACTTCTCTATGTCGAACCTTATACTTGATCTCATCTCCTCGTCTCATATCCGAATTCTATCCCACCCCAACTTAAGCTCTGATACCACTTGTTGGAAAAACCAGCAGCAGAAGCGGAAGCCGAACGCGCAGAGTAATGCAAGATCAAACAAGAAACACTATGCAATCAAGCCACACACAAGCATTCAACCACAAGAGAATCCATTTTTACGTGAAAAAACCCCTCAATGGGTAAAAAACCACGGCACTAAGCAATCCACTATGATAAACAAAAGATTACAGAGATTGACAACCCACAAGCAAAGAAAAATAAAGAAAACCCAAGCTCTCTCTCTCTCTCTCTCTCTCTCTCTCTCTCTCTCTCAAATCACTCTTCCCTCTTCCTAATACGATTAGGAAACCTTGGACACCTTAGAATTTCATCTAAGTTCGGATTACACCCCTTTAAATAGGCAATAACTCGAAAATAGAAACATCTTACGCACTACCGTGTAACTACGTAAGAAACCGCGTGCGCAGTTGACCGGTCGGCCCTTGCATAAAAACAGTCCAGAGGAGGAACACACACAGACCCGTTCATGCTGCCTTATAGCCGACCGATCGGAGCCCTCGCTGCAGACCGGTTGACCGACAGATCTGGGCACACAAAAATTGTCCAGCAGCCTTGCTGCGTTCTGGGCCAAAAGCTCAGACCGGTCGGCCTTCTTCCATTGCACAGTTTGAAGGCTCTTCAACATATAACACCCAAAATTTTGTGACTCGAGCCTCGAAATTTGGGATGTGAATTAGATCTCTTATGTATAGCAAGCACGTGTGGCGTGTACCTGAGCTTTAGTGCACACGCATGCGCTTATCGAAGCTCTTTGCTTATTTTCATTACGGTTCTTCTCGTTTCCATCTCAATTCTTTAGGCAAAGGTGGAGGGACACTTCGACACTTACTCACACCATAAACAATAGCCCTTGTGGGAGAATGTATCACAGAGGCATATTTGTTGCTCCCGAGATTCGAACACAAGACCTTCAGCTCTAATACCATGTCAAACAACCACTTGCTCTAAAAGCTTGAGCCTTTAGAGGATGGCATACCAATGTATATCTAGGCACTTTAACAGATCTTCTTGGCATGCAGGATCTCTATGTTTTCCGTTATGACATGAAAGATAACTTTCTTTTTCTTCTAAACTTTCGGTTGATTTCACTCAATGTTTAGTCCTAATATGAAGATCATCATGGCTAAGGGCAAGTCATTTAGCCAAGGTATCAATACTACAAAGCTTGATTCCTAAGGAAACAAGTGACTGTTGTGAGTTTTTTAGAAATCATTCTAAACGTGATTTTTATAGTGATCTTAGAAGAATTCTCATGAGTGCTATATGTTTACACGGGGCATGTTTGAAATTAGAGAAATGAAAATATAAATTTGGTAAATCCACTATTTTTTTAAATTCATGGATTTGCAGTTGATTTGGATTTGGAAAATCTCAAATTAGCTACTTAAAAAAAAAAAAAATTAAAAAAAAACTACTTATCTAATAATGAAGCTACATATCCATGAATTTGGGGACCAATTATTCCAAAAGCTTAGCTTTTATTGTTTTTAGGAGTCTCTCATTATGTGAATTAACCAATTCCTTTCTTTTTTCATTTTTTTAGTGTTGAAGTGTTAAGTCGATCCCTTGATAGCCATTGATACACTATCCTTTAAGAGCTCGAGCTTTTAGACTAAGTGGTGAATTGACATGGTAGAGCAAAAGGTCTTGTGTTCAAATCTCAGAAGTAGCTAGCTGATATGCGGCCGGTATATATTCTCCCATGGGGGCTGTTTATGGTATGAGTTGAGTGTTTCTCCACCTCTACTTAATATGTTCCCTGCCGAGTGCTCCAACTTTACAAGTTAGAGTGCTGCTGGTTGCGTTGGTTTACTTGGACAGTTCAATCAATTAATATGAACTGTCTATTTAACGCCAACACACATTTCATGGGCTACTACGCATAAATCACACTGATTGGATGATCTAATCTATCCTTGATTTGGCCTCTTTTTTTCCTTCCCATCCTTTTTCCAATACACGGGATGGCTACGTTTGCCTAGTGATTCTTTAGAATATAAGCAATCCATTAGTTCCTAATAAATAGATGGATGAAATTGCTGATTGGACCATTTTTGTGTAAATGTTCTTGACCGTCCATATTAAAGGCCATCTATCAAATGGACGAGATTTGTTAGATGGGCATTATATTTCCATGCTACACCATGAAACGTGCTCTGGTACTTAGTGAACCGCCCAGATCAATGGATTGGACTAAGTATGCCAAAGCAACTGGGAGCACTTACAACATATAGTGCGTTGAGAGCACTGGAGCATTTCCTGAGAAAGAATATCTACGTAATGAGTCCGAATCCTCTGTTGGCTTTCAAGCAGGAAACCGTCCACATCACCACATTGGTCTGCAACCCTATAACATCCTCAATGCAACCTGCTCACACCTCAGTGCAACGAAGGTAATTTTTTTTTTTTTTAAATACTTGAAATATAAAATTGATGTTCCAGTCCAGTCAGAGCGCTATATGTTATAGTGCTACAGGTTGCATTGGTTCACTTGGACCGTTCACTTAGATTGATCTGAACTCTTCATACAAAAATTGTACCGATGGGATGATCCAATCCATCTTTGATTTAATCTGATATGGCCTTATTATCTACAGGCATCCATTTCAAAGCTATGAATGGGATGGTCACAATTGCTGGACATTAACAGTGATTCTTTATTAGCATAAGCAATCGATGATGGCCCCTAAGAAATAGATGGATCAAATTGCTGATAGCACCTATTTTTGTGTAAGTGATGTTAACCGTCCATAGTAAATACCATTTATTAAATGGTTCATGTTAGTGTTCTAGCATTAAAAAAATATATATATACATGGAGGGCAGCCGCACAGCAAGTGTTGTGCGGGTTCTGAAGGTGTTGTGCGGGTTCTGAATGTGTTGTGCAGGTTGTTGCCCGGATTCTAGACTTGTTGTGTGGATTTTGAAGCTTTGGAGCAAGCAGAGCAACCTCACAACTCCAAGCAGAATAGTCACGCAACTCCAAGCACTCGTGTGATCGCATAAAACGCCAAGTTGTGCCATCGCATAACTCCAAGATGCGATCGCATGAAACGCCAAGCTGCACCGTCGCATAACTCCAAGCTGCGATAGCATGAAACTCCAAGCAACGCCGTTTTCTTAACTCCAAGCGATGCCATCGCATAACTCAGAGAACTCATGCGATCGCATGGAACTCCAAGTAGCGTCGTCACGTAACTCGAAGTTGTGATCACATGAAACTCCAAGCATCGCTGCTCTAGAACGCCAAGCAATTGCACAACTCTGCTTCATTAACGCAGAACTACACTTGGAAGCAGTCTTATGCGACTGAATGAGAATGCAATCTCATGCGTTCACATGAGAATGGACCTAACAAATAAGGAAAATAGAGAAAATGAAGAAAATACTCGAAGAATTGAAAAAGAGTGCATCTCATGCAATCACATGAGAAAGTAGTCTCATGCGTTCACATGAGGATTTCGCATGAAATTCCAATTCGCATGAAGATTTCAGGTTCACGCGATCGCATGAGAATCCAGTCTCATGCGGTCGCATGAGAATTCTATAGGAAGGATTCGTATACGAAAAAGAGGGTTCACACGTGTAAGAGGCTATAAATACCCTCTCGGTCTCCTCATTTGCAACATTAGCTCTTCAAAGGATCCCAAAAGCTCTTCAGAAGGTACCAGGTGTTGGGGAAGGATGCACAAATCATCATATCTCACAATCCCCAACCAACTGAATTATAGAATATTAATGTGAAACAACGAATAAACAATCACCACACTATGACACACAAGACTTTTTACATAGAAAATCCTCTAATAGAGGTAAAAACCACTGGACCTCGTCCAGCCAACAATCCACTATTTAAGAACGCATTACACAGCGATCACGATCTTATAACACGCTTGGATCCGGTTTTCTTCACCCTTAGGTGAATTAAAACCAAAGAGAATGAATATAGAGAGATCTCACTAATCCGAGGACTTTGCAGAGGTTGTAAACAAACCAACATTATGGATGAAAGTCACAAACCCGGACTTCTCTCCCTTCAATCTTGCTCTCTCTCTCTCTCTCTCTCTCTCTCTCTCTCTCTCTCTCTCTCTCAATCTCTTCTTCGTTTTTCTTCTCTCTTGTGCTCTGAACGTGTGAATGATGTCTATTAATCTAATTATGCATTAACATGTGCTTTAATAGTACTTTGGGCTAAAATTAGAGTCAAAATAGGAAACTGCGTAAATCAGTTCGGGTGGGGATCAGTCACTCGAAGATGGCCAAACTTGCCTGGTGACAAACTGAGAAAACACATCCGAGTTTCAGTCGCCCAAACTCCAACTCCGGTGGTCCAATATGGCCTCGATCGGCCAATCACCAACTGTCAATTGCCCAAACCTGTTCGAAATAGTCCAGCAAGTAACTGACATATCTTGGGGAGTTTCGATTGCCCAACCAAGCTTCGTCAGTCGCTTGACAGCCCCAGAACTGCACTCTCTCTTCTCCTCATGAAGAGTAACACCCCATCAAATCTCCCCCTTTTAACTCAGGAGGAGGGCTTCACTATCTTCAAGCCCGCCAGGCTTCTACAAGCCTCAACCTACCCTTAGCCAATGCATTGGTCATCATGTCTGACTCATTGTCATCTATATGGATATTCTCAAGCCGTAGCACCTTATTCTCCAACGTATCCCTAATCCAATGATACTGAACCTCAATGTGCTTCTACTTGGAATGCTGATTTGGATTCTTATTCAAGTGTATCGCATTATACCTATCACAATAGACCATGTGCTTCTCCTGCTTCAGGGCTAAGTTCTTGTATGAACATCTTCATCCAAAGCATCTCCTTACATGCCTCTGTGATGACCGTGATGAACTCAACCTCTATCATAGACAACGCTACACACTTACGTAGATTGCTCTGTCATGAGACCGCTCTCTTTGCAAATGTGAACATGTACCCCAATGTAGACTTCCTGGAGTTCATGTCACCTACCATGCTCGCGTTTGTGTAGCCGTTTAACACAAGTTTTCCTTCACCTAAGCATAAGCTCAACTTTTAAGAGTTCATTAGATATCGTAGTATCCACTTCAATGTTGCCCGATGCTCTTTATCAGGATTGGCAAGATATTGGCTCACCACACCAACCATATATGATATGTCTAGGCACATACACCATATCATACATCAAACTTTCTACCGCTGAAGCGTAGGGTATCTTCCGCATCTCTTCCACCTCTTCCTTAGTCTTGGGACACTGCATGTAGCTTAATTTAAAGTGACCATCGAGTGGAGAACTGATCAGCTTCGTTGTCTTCATATTGAAAATTTTTAAGACCTTTTCAATGCACCACTCTTATGAAAACCATAGCTTCCTACTGCTTCTATCACGGATGATTTTCATTCCTAGAATCTGTCTAATTGGGCCATAGTATGTCATTGTAAAAGACTTGCCCAACTCTTACTTTATCCTATCATTATTAATGTCCCATGATGAGCATGTTATCAATATAGCAAAAGGATGAGAAAGTCAGCATCCGAGAACCTTCACATAAACACACAGTAGTAGTACTCTAAATTCATTCTGTCGTACCCATGATTTAACATGAATGAGTCAAACTTCTTATATCATTGCCTCGAAGCTTGCTTCAACTCATACAAGCTCTTCTTCAGCTTACACACCATGTGCTTTTTGCCCTTAGTTTCGAACCTCTCTGGTTGCTTCATGTATATCTCATCTTCTAAATCCCCATGGAGAAACATTATTTTAATGTCTAGTTGTTCTATCTCCAGGTCCATACTAGCAGCTAAACTAAGTAACACCTGTATAGATGTCATCTTCACCACCGATGAGAATATCTCATCAAAATCAACTCCATTCTTCTGTCCAAAGCCTTTCACCACTAACCTGGCCTTAAACCTTGGATGTGAACTATTTTGCTCTACCTTCTTTCTGGACACCCACTTGTTTCTCATAGCTTTCTTGCCCTTAGGCAGTTTCACCAATTCATATGTGTGGTTCTTGTACAAGGATTTCATCTCCTCTTGCCTAGCTTTTAACCACTCTGTCTTATACATGTCGAATAAGGCCTCAGTATAGTCCTTTGGCTCACCCCCATCGGTAAGTATAACATACTCATGGGCTGAGTACCTCTTAGACGGTTATCTCTCCCTAGATGACCTTCTCACTTGTAGTTCAATAGGTGGATAAAGAGGGGGCTTCTCCCTCGGTTTATCTATTGTAGGGTAGGGATGTCTTCATCCCCTGAACCATTTTGCACTCCCCCGTCATCAGGCATCACGGGAGGAATCATCGGATCCGAATCCATCAGTTCACTTGAATTGAGCTAAGTCTTCTCTGGATTTTCAATGTCTTCAATACATTTATCTTCAAAGAAAATCACATCTCTGTTCTTGACGATCTTCTTCTCTACCGGATCTAATAATCTGTAACCAAACTTCTTGTCTCTGTACCCCAGAAACACACAATGTCTGATCTTCGTATCGATCTTAAACCTCTCATCTCTAGGAACATGGATGGATGCCCGGCATCCAAACACCCTAATATGAATGTACAATACATCATGTCAAGTCCACATCTTCTCAAGAACCTATTCATTCAATGGAGTCAAATGAGACTTATTTATCAAGTACACAACTATACACGTTGCTTCTCCCCAAAATGTCTTGGGTAGCATGATATGGGAAAGCATGCACCTAATTCTCTCTACAATGGTGCGATTCATACGCTCTGTTACACCATTGTGCTAGGGGGTCTTGGGCACTATTTGATCACGTCGTATACCTAGGGGTCTTATAATATTCATGGAATGCCCTGGTGTATTCACCTCCATTGCAATGCGGATGCACTTCAATGGCCTACTTGTCTCACGCTCGACAATGGCAAGAAAATTTTTAAACACCTCAAAGACTTGGTCTTTGGTTTTCAATGCATATGCCCAAAACCTCCTAGATGCATCATCTATAAATATAACAAAGTACAACGCCCCACCCAAGGTTCTTGTCCTGATTGGACCACACACATTAGAATGAACCAAATCTAAAACATTCATTTTATTCACATGAGAAGCAGTTTTAACAAATGAAACTCTATGTTACTTCCCAGATAAACAGTCTATACATGTCTTTAAATATGTATCTATCATGTCTAGGATGAGCTACTTCTTCGCCAAGAGCTGAAGCCCTTTCTCACTCATGTGGTCTAGCCGCTTGTGCCACACGTCCATATATAACTGTGTCTTCTACTGCGTTCAATTCACCCTTGCAGACTATCACACTAGTCTTGTATATGTTGCAAGACTTCTTCCCTCTCGCCACGACTAACGAACACTTGATGAGCTTCCAATACCCAACAACAAAGTGGCTCCCATAGCCATCATTATCCAACCTTCCTGTTGATATCAAGTTGAGGTGAAGGTTAAGAATATGTCTCACATCTTTCAGCACTAATGTGCAACATAATACCCTGGATTTTTACTAATTTGGGAATCGAAAGTCCTTGGGCGTTACCTTCGATTTGTCAGTTATAATGCATGCATGTGTGTTCACACTTGTTTGGGATCAAAATAAGTGATTTTGCCCAAGGAGGGGAAAGAATTGGCTTAAGAGTTGAAAAATCTCATAGTTCAGAAGAGCTTTTCGTTGATTGGTTAGACTCAGGTATGTCGTTATGTCTGTAGAGTCTAAGTAAAAGCCTAAATTATTAATCTACTCATAAATCAACATAACTATCATGAATATTTTGCTGCTCTTTAGTGTTTTAGCCTAATTTTAGTATTTTTAGAATTTTTGAATTGTTTAGATTTGGCAAAAACCCTCTCTTTTAAAAGTCGAACTTTTTTAAAAATGTCAAAAATCCGCGATTTGTACTTGGATTGGAAAATCAAAATCTTTATTATTAGGAATTTGAGTTTTTAGTATTTTTTTATTGAATTCAAATGGGGGTACTTCCTTATTTACATGAAATAACTTAAAGTAAATGGAAGCATAAAAAGCAGTCATTTTCTAGGGGGTCATGTTTAAAGTAAATAAAAATGACATTTACTTAAATGTT